>JAYESA010000017.1:60364372-60964372 GCA_036927795.1 Iris macrosiphon | reverse complement strand
TCATTACATGATCTGACAGGTTCATTTCGAAGAATATGAAGCATTCCTCGTACACTTCAATACTGCACTGAAAGCGGATGAGTTTTATGCCATAAAAGCGATGAAGCACCCTGTTTATGCTGAAGCAGCCTGGACATACTGCATTACACGGATGGTCCTTGAGCCTATATTCTTATGCTGTGCTTAGCAGAAAAGCCCTGTTGTATGTTTGATGGCTCTGAGGTCCTCTGTTTACGCTGTCCTACATCCACATGCTGCGTATAGCTATCCAGCGTATTTTTTATACTTCTACAAGACCCCCTTCAAAGCTTTTAAATTTCTCATAATTTAAAACGCTTTGAATAAAGCATGAACCATTCCTCGTAACTCGAGTGGAGCCTGAAATGGTCAAGCCTGACAAGTTCTTTCATGGCTGACTTTATGGCGGAGTTATTTGGGATCGGTGATCTCTTTTGCCCATAAAAAGGTTGAGGAGTTTTCCTATCTTCCCATACTTCCTTCACCATACAGGGATGATGGCCAGAGTTCGTCGGGTCGACTTGAGGAAGAAGGAGATCATGCTCTTCCAGCATGTAAGGAGCCAAAAAAGACGGCGTCTTCGAGCAAATATCCTCTGTAACGATTGATCATGGAAGGATATCATAGCCTCCTTTGCTCGGGATAATCAACAACTTTGTATGGTGGTTCTTCGGGAGAGAAGAAGGGTCGCATTTTGCCATACAGCTTGCAAGTGGTGCCTTCTCCCGTTACCTGCGTGGACGAGAGCAGACAAACTGTAACTGCCGTCCTCGAGTGGCGTTGGTTGTAGGAAAGCAGATTTACCCTGCTTTTCTTCTGTTGGAGGATGTGTCTATGCCCAGTTTTGGTATCCTCCCGCCACTGATCATCTTCTTGTTCATCGACTGTGGATGTCGATGAACTGCCATGGAAGAAGAGGAAGATCTTCACCAATGCGAGAACCTGGCAGAACATATTCTGGGTAAGATCTTCAGACGACGATGAGGAAGCCCTTTGTAGACGGGATTTCCCTCATATGTAGTCATGAAAAATAAAGAAAACCCTTGTAGACTGGATTTTCCTTATGTAATCATGCTTTTAATTTTAATAAAATCGTCTTTCTTCCTTGCATATGATCATGTTGCCATACTTTGCTGTAAAGTCTGAATATGTGTAGCTTTGACACGTCTGATTCTTTATGCCAACTCTGTATAGAAAGAGTGCTAGGTCCTGTCTTGTCTTTTACGCATAACTAAGGATGCGCAGAAAGCCGCTTTAGCAGTCGAGTGTTCGAACTGTCTTGTTGTTAGGAACCGCGTAGAATTTTGAACTGTTTTTACTTCTGATAAACAAGATTTTTTTGTTCAGACCGTCGTCTTCAAGAGTGACTTCTCGAAAATCCCTTGGAACAGGGCGAGGAATGGCTGTCAAGAACTGAGTTGCCATCTTGAATTTGCAGACGAAATATTTAGACTAGATTCTGGATAAACTTCGAATCGACCCATAAAGAAGAGTAATTTTCAATGTTGAACTCCGTATGTTTCGGGTACTTGGGGTATCTTGAGGTCAAGAAAGAGTATCTTCTGTGTGAACTCCTGCGATTGACCGCCTTGAAAATTTGTTCAGATGTACTATACTGGCCTGCGCATCTTTTAGATGTACGAAAAGTCATAGAGCGTGAAATCATGAGTTTGCAGCCTCTGAGCGTAAACTAAACGCCATCAAGCATAAAATCGTAGACTTGTAGTTCCTGAGCGTGAAGTCGTAGGTTTGTAGCCTCTCGAGAATAAAAGCTACCGAGCACAAAGGCATCCGGGCAAAAAACCATATACTTGTATCCATTGAACGTAAAACCATAGATTTGTAGCTGTCGAGCGTAGAAATTAACTTCATCCCGAGGATACAAGTATACTTGTACAAGTATACTTGTACAATTTGATCCTATACGAGGATGTGGGAGTACAATTTATTTAATCTGGGTAAATATTGTTATAGGTGTCTGATCTGCAGTCGATCACTTTAGCCCTTGGAACACAAGATGTTGAAGAAGTGCCGTGGAAGACAGGTAGCAGCTTCGAAGGTTGCAAAAGAGGGTGGATGCACGATGCCAAAGTCGTTGATCCCTACTCTTTTGCCTGAGCTCCGGATTCTCTCTCTCTCTCTCTATCTTGACCTCTGGTTCGATCTTTCTTGGAAGTTCGAACCTTGGATCTGATATTAGTTTTCTTGACCAATTTTCGACCTAATTTCTTCGACCCTCCAATTTGTCGACCTTGTTCCTCATTGATAGAGGTCTCTATTTATAGAGTTTTGGTGACAGTGACCACTCCGTCGGTGTAGAAACCGAGGAGTGGAAAGTACAATACCCTTTTACATGACGGTTTAAAATAACCAATGCCTGCGTATAGATGACCTTTTGAGTGAGCATGTGACGCGTGTCCAACTAAGGGGACAAAATACGTATATCTGCTGCGAAGATCACGGCATAGAAGCCACGTACGTAGTTATCCCTTGTGTAGAAAAGGTTGGCATAGAAGCCAATAACTGTCACCATGGCGTAGAAGCCAAATAGTTATCAAACCGGCATAGAAGTCGAGTAGGCATAGAAGTCGAGTAGGCGTAGAAGCCGAGTGGTCATAGAGGTCGAGTGGGCGTAGAGGCCGAGTGGTCATAGAGGTCGAGTGGGCGTAGAAGCCGAGTGAGCACAGAAGCTGAATGGGCGTGGAAGCCGAGTGAGCACAGAAGCTGAATGGGCGTCGAGTGAGCACAGAAGTTGAATTGCGTGGAAGCCGCTGCGTAACGTGCCAGAGTGTTGATGTGGATGTCTTAGCCGGGAATTATGGAGATATAATCAAATCTCTCGCATTAAATACAGAGATTTGCCACCATCCTGTGCATTAAATGCGGAGGCATATTTTTGAAGGTCTACAGGCCTTCTGTGCATCAGTCGCAGAGACGTGCCTTGAGAAACTGTCACCGCTCTGCGCATCAGTCGTAGAGACGTGCCTCGAGCCCCGTACAAAGTGTAGCTTTTGATGTGGCAGGCGATTTGTCTACTGCAGAGCGTAAACAGCTCATGTCTGCCTGTGTAAAACAAGGAAGCGTATCCCTTTGTGCACGTAAAAGCAGTTTAAGCAAAGGAGATGGCGGTAAATGACAGCCTGGGTCGCAGTGCTGTGCCATCATTATAGCCGTCGTCTGGGTAGCCGTGCAGTATCCCTTTGTCAGAAGTCCAGACGTCAGGTTCATTGCAGGATCTGACAGGTTTATTGCAGGATCTGACAGGTTTACTTCGGAGAATATGAAGCGTCTCTCGTACACTTCAAAGAGGATAGGTTTTATGCCCAGGAGGCGACAAAGAACCCTGTTTATGCTGAAGCATCCTGGACGTACTGCCTTACATGGATGGTCCTTTGAGCTTTTAATATTTCACGCTGTATTTTAGCAGAAAAAGCTCTGTTGCACGCTTGATGGCTCTGAAGGCCTCTGTTTACGCTGCTCTGCATCAATATGCTGCGTAGAGCTTCCCAGCGTATTTTTCATGCTTCTACAAGACCCCCTTCAAAGCTTTCAAATTTCTCGGAATTTGAAACTCTTTGAATGAAGCATGAACCGCTCCTCGTAACTCAAAACGTATCTGAATGGAGCGTTAAAACGGTAGATGCTGACTTTATGGCAGATTTATTGGGGATCGGTGTGATCTCTTTTGCCTATAAAAAGGCTGGGGGTTTAACCCGTTCTCCCCATATTTCCATCACCACGAAGAGATGATCGCCGGAGTTCGTCGGGTCGATCTGAGGAAGAAGGAGATCATATTTTTCCAGCATGTAAGGGGCCGAAGAAGACGGCGTCTTCGAGCAAGTGTCCACTGCAACGATGGATCATGGAAGGATATCTTAGCCTCCCTTGCTCGGGATAACCAGCAACTTTATATGGCAATTCTTCGGGTGAGAGGAAGAATCATATTTTACCACGCTGCTTGCAAGTGGCGCCTTCTCCCGTTACCGGTGGATGAGGGCAGGCAAAACTGGTTGCTGTCCAGGATTGAGTTGGATGTAATATATCAACTCAATCGGTCACGGTGCACGGAGCATGGGATCTGCATAATTTATGCAAGCCCCAACTATGTATTCTCCCGCCGTTGATTATTGCCATGTCAGTCGGTTTGCGGCAACCGACTAATTGCTGGAGAAGATGGATGAAGAATTGAAGCCCATTGAGAACCTGTCAGAACAGCTTCTGGGCGATCTTCAGACGATGATGGGGAAATCCTTTTATAGACGAGGTTTCTCTCAGATGTAATCATGAAAAATAGAGAAAAACCCCTTATAGACAGGATTTTCCTCATATGTAATCATGATTTTGATTTTAATAAAATTGTCTTTCTTCTCTGCATATGATCGTCTTGCCATACGTTGTTGTGAAGTTTGAATATGTGTAGCTTCGCCACGTCTGATTCTTTACACCGACTCTGTTTAGAAAGAGTGCTAGGTCCTGTCCTTTTGCGCATAGCGAATAGTCCATAGAACGCTGTTTGAGCATTTTGAACATTTAGAACTGTCCTGCTGCTAGGACTGAGGAACCGCGTAGAGCTCTGAACTGTTGTTTTTACTTCTGATGAACAGAATTTTTGTTCAGACTTCGTCTTCAAGAATGGTTTCTCAAAAATCCTTTGGAACAGGGTCAAGAAATGGCTGTCAAACTGAGTTGCCATCTTGATAGACGAGATATTCAGACTGGAGTCTGGATGAACTTCGAATCGACCCATGAAGAAGAATAATTTTTCAATGTAGAACTCTGTATGCTTCGGGTACTTGGGATATCTTGAGGTCAAGAACGAGTATCTTCAGTGTGAACTATTTGTAATTGACCGCTTTGAGGACCGTTCAGACGTACGCGAAATCTGGCCGGCGTATCTTTCAGATGTGCGGAAAGTCGTGGAGCGTGAAATCATTAGTCTGTAGCCTCTGAGCATAAACTAAATACCATCGAGCGTGAAATCATAGACTTGTGGTTCCTGAGCGTGAAGTCGTAGGTTTGTAGCCTCTTGAGCATAAAAGCTACTGAGCACAAAGGCATCTGGGCGTAAAAAACCTGACTTGTAGCCGTCGAACGTAAAGTCGTAGATTCGTAGCTGTCGAGCGTAGAAAGCTCCTTAGCGTAGAACTGTAGATTTGTAGCTTCTGAAAAGAAAATATCTCCGAGAGTGAAGTTGTGGATCTGTTGCTTCTGAGCGTAAACTAAGCACCACCGAGCGTGAGATCATCGATTTGGTATCTGCTGAGCATAAAGTCGTAGGTTTGTAGCCTCTCGAGCATAAAAGCTACCGAGCACAAAGGCATCCGGGCATAAAACCATAGACTTATAGCTTGCGAGCGTAAAAACCGTAGATCTGCTGCTGTCGAGCGTAGAAAGCTCCTTAGCGTAGGAACCGCTGACCTACTTTGCGCGAAAAACTTTTCAAATTCGCTGACTGTCCGCCTTCTCTGAATAATAGGCTGACGTAGGACCCAATCTTAACCAAATATTAATTGTGAGATTTGGTTTGGGGTTTCGAGGAGTCCATCCGAGGATTCGAGGTGTCGACCCGAACTCTATATATATCCCAAGCTTTTAAGAGAAAAACTTTTCATCCGTCTTCTGCGAAAGAGAGCCTTCGACTGTTTGAGTTTTTCCTCTCGTCCTTTCTCTGAGCATTCCGAGTTTTCATAAATGGCGCCGAAACAAATCCCCTCCGCTAAGGGAAAGAGTATAGGTTCTTCTTCTCGTTCTTCTGCCCCAGCGAGAGAGTCTTCGGTCGGGCAAGGTGAACGTTCTTCTGAGCGAAGTATCTCGCCGACGAGTAGTGCACCCGGCCTTAGAGGTAGAGCCTTTGGGATGACAAAGAATGATGAAAAATCCTTCGCACATGTTGAACGTGACCATGCTAGGTTGTCTCCTGTGCTGATAGCCTCTTTGAGGAAGATGACGCACGGAGACGTTTTTATCTTTTACGCCCACATTTCTAATGTGCCAGCGTAAAAACTCCATGTTTTCGCAGTTTTGAGCGTAAAAGCTTTGACTGTCGAAAAGTTGGTGTATACTATAAAATTTTAGTTTTACGCTTGTGGATGGGACCTCCAGCATAATAACTAGAATTTTGGCAGTCAGGTGTAAAGCACGGACTTTATACCGCCAATTACGCTTCTGGATGTGACTTCCGGCGTAAAATGACCAAATTTTGTACAGTCTTGGCGTAAAGCACAGACTGTCGTTTCTTGGTCTTTATGTTGCAAGATTTGTAATGACGTGTTTTTCTTGCACTTTTGCAGTTAACTTGCATGAGTCTCCACTGGCCGAGGTAATGGGTTCCGCTGCCGGGATGCTGCACTCAAATTATCTGGAGGATCTGTCCCATGTGACATTTCCTATCTCCGGATCCCAGTATCCTGAAGGAAGGGAGATCTTGATATCGGCTCAGGGCGAGCGGACATTGCTGAACATGATTAACGAGGAGCCCCTGACGTACATAGACGGGGACCAGTACATCAAGCCAGCTTTTCTTTTTGGGGACATGATTGACAAACGGTCCCAGACGAAGCCCAAGAGAGAACCCTGGGTTTTTCCCGTCGAGAGTGTGGTCTTGTATCTGCCTACGATACCGAGAGATTATCCCATCTCGGCTTTCTCCCATGCTACACATCCCAGGAGGATGTCGTGGACGCCGACTCCCGATCTTCATGGGAAGCCGGGGAAGATCTTTCATCTGAAAGGAGCTGACCAGGGGTCATTTGTCAGCCGCCCTTCCGGCGTTGTGACGGTATTCAGGGGACTGTGCCCGGGCAGCGTCCCGAGTGAAGACAGTTCTGTGATCCAGCCGGTCCAATTGCCGACTTTCTGTAATGACTTCATGGGGCGAGGGGGTGTATACCCCAAGGAGAATCCTCGGTGCAATGGGTGGATCACCCCAACAAACCTCCGATGGGCTTGCCTAGTTAACTGGGCCTTGAAGCATTTTCGGAAAGAACTGGAGGGCATTGGACTGTATGCTGCTGTGAGTGCGACGAGTGTCGGGTTGCCTCCCAACCCTAACCTATTTCTGGCACTGATGGAGCGATACATTTCGCTCACCGGGACCTTCGCCACTCCAATGGGGGAGTTAGGGTTGGCCCTCCATGTGATGGCAGTGATCTCGAGACTGCCGATGGGGGATACCCCATATGAAGAGTATGTTAGCACCAATCGGGAGTTGGAGGACTCGGACCCTCGGGTTGTGGAGGTGTATCAGGAGCTGATGTGCCACTACTTCACGTGCACCACTTTTTATGATGAGCCTTCTGATTTGGCTCACACCATTAAGTGGATGTCCTACCACTTCTTCCACCGGGCCAGGGCTGCCAAGTCGGAGAAAGTCTCGGGGGGCAAGAATAAGCCCGTGAACTATTTGGGCGTGCTCAGTGCCCAGGTCGTCGAGGATCTTATGGAGGATGCTAAAGCTCCAGATCAGATTCTCAATAACGGGGTAGGAAAGTATCCTGAAGGCACTAAGGCCTACAGTTACTTGAGGCGCTGTCGCAGGCCTCTGTCTAAAGAAGCCCGGCTGGCTGGCTTTCTCTCCATATGGCTGCATCGAGTCATGGTACCCGGCATCGCGTCCGCGGACCACATTTACCGGAACATCCTGTGGCCTGCCATGCGTCTGGTATTCGGGGCAAGACTGGGCCTGCTCTTTGCCATGGTGTGCCGTATACAGGCTGGCCTGAGAGCCATGACTGATGGACTGCTCGTCGATGAAGCTCGGCGTAATAGCTTTCCCCCGGTAGAGTTACCATACCTGTACTTGATGGGATGGTTAATTCTCCACAACCCCCCGGGTGATGTCTCCCGGCCCCGGTAGTAGCTCGGGGGGTAGTTTCTTGCTGAACTACAAGGACTCTCCCTGGTACTTGAACACAGTTTTAGACTATCGGCTGGTGCTGAGCCTTAGTCACGGCTGGAAGCTCCTCTGCACTGTCCCCCTCTGTACATCATAATCAGTCGAGGATTAAGCTTGAAGATTTAGGTGGAGAGAAGACCAATCTTTCTCCGGAAGCTTTTAATTGGTTGGTCTGCATCAGACCCTCCCATTTGTTGTACAGAAGCGAAGATCATTGCTTCTTCGAGCCCTACTTGCCCAGTCGGTTCGCCAGGCAGTTTGGGTACGATCAGTTGCACGTGGGCAATACCGTCACCAGCTTCAGGTCCAGGGGCGGACTCATTGATGGAGCCAGAGGATGGCGGTATTTTATCATGGGTTGTACGGGAGCAATCTTTATAGTGCCGGTCGTCACACTCTCTACGGAGCTGCGCATCCTCCATTCGTATGCCCAGTTATACGTGGCGTTCAACACCTTCCATCGCAATTTTGACATGCGTGGAAGCTTTAGGGTACCTTCTCCCAAGCCTGGGGGAAGAGTCGAAGTCCCCTCGGTTTTATCTGACGAGGGTGAGGGGTCCGTCACTCCGGATGAGCCCCTGGTGTCGGTACCGAGGTGTGAAGTGCCTCCGCCTGCGGGGGCTTTGGCAGTCTCTGGGAAGCGAAGGGCTTCTGCTCCCAATGAGGCTTCTCTTCGTAAGAGAAGGAAGGGGACGGTTGCTCGTCCTCTCCGCATTCTTGGTATTAAGCTCCTAGAGAGGATCCTGCTGTTTCCCCTGTTGGGGATGTCTCTTTGATTGGAGGTTCCCAGTCTTTCGGAGAGGGACCCTCAGTTTCGGCTGGCGGTATCGGAGAACTCCTGCTTGAGTCTGCCGTTGCTGCCACTGCCTCCGGTAGTGGAATGAAATCACCTGCGTGGTCGAGGCAAATAAGAGAATCTTTCCCTAGACCACCAACGGATGAAACTCCTGCCGTGTCCGTGAGCATGCCTAGCTAGATTCCAGCTGACGAACCTCGACTGCGTCTTGGTGACGGCTTGGTAAAGCACCTGGCGATATCGGTTGGCCCACCCCCTTCTCCAGGTATGACAGTTCGCATTGCGTCATTAAGGCGTAATTTAGCTACGTAGGCTGCAGATGCTACATATATACCGTTGGCTACGGGTAAATATCATCTTTATGTCTCCTCTTAAAAAGATTACCATCATATTGATATCAACTTTCTTGTCCTCTTCTCAAGGGACGGCGTCCACGGGGAGTATAGCGTTGAAGCGCCTTCTGGCTCTGCTCGGGCTCCTGGCGATGATACGGAGGCGCCTTCTGGCTCTGTTCGGGCTCCTGGCGATGATATCTTTGGGGGCCAGCTCGCCCATAGTGGTTTCGTCATCTCAAGAGGAGGACGAACCTGTTATCGTGACCTCGCCTCTCGCGAGTATGCCGATGACTTCGACCGTTGTTGTCGCACCTCCTTCGGTCGTACCACCCGTCGAGGCGGCGGCTGTGGCTACCTCGTCTGCAATCATTCCTGGAGGGGGACTTGCCAATATCGTGGCCACTCCTGGCGTCCAATCGGATCTAGTTGCCCTGACCGAGTAGTATACCAGCCTCTTTTACACCAGTTTGAAAACGCTGATATCAATGGTGTTGGCGAAGAATCTAGACTTCGAGCGTCTGAAGAAGGCTTCTCAGTTTTCGATCGGGACGGTCAGGGAGTTCGGTGATTCTGGGGTAGCTAACGCCCTGGAGGCGATGGTTAATGGTTTGGAGCAACCTATTAACGAATACTTGCAGCTGGCTCGGGGCAGCCTTGAAGCTGAGGTCCAGGCCAGATACGACCTCATGACTGCGCGGCTTACTAAACAGCTGGAAAGCCTAGATAACTCCTTCAAAGCACATAAGCTGGAGATGGATGAAAGAAAAGCTATCGTGGAGGAGGCTCTTGCTCTTCAGACGAAGTGCCAATCCGAGCATGAAGGGAACGTAGCGAGGGCCCGCAAGTTGAAGGAAAAACTCGCTCTGGCAGAGGAATGGGCTTCTCAGTCATTGCCAGGTCTAGATGTAGCGACTGGTCGACTGAGCACAGCACGACGGGATCTGGAGAGTGCAGAAGCTGCTCATGCTGGCTCTCTTCGGGCAAGGGACAAACTGTCCTTTATGAACAATCCCGAGGCACGGCTGGAGCATGCCCGCGCCGATGCCTTGGTTTCCAGGGATGAGAGGATAGCTGCACTGGTACAGCTGATTCGCGATCTGAACGCCCCCCACAATGATGTACCCTTTCTTCTTTTTGCTTCCCGAATGTAATTCTGCTCTCTTTTGGGAATAAATAAAGTGAATCTTTTCTAACTTTGTGCGCCCATCATTTCGGAATGTAAATGACAGGTTTGGGCGAGAGTGATATCAGAGGTAGTATGGACATGATAGACTCTCGATAAAGCTTGAGCAGGACATATCTATTCATAGGTCATATGGATATGATAGAATATGCTTTGGTAGGATATATCTATTTATAGGTCTTACGGACATAATAGAATATGACCCAACTAGTTTCGTTTTGGAAGTAGTTTTGTCAGAATTGAGATTCTCGCTATATTCCACTTGAGCAGAGGAGTTTTAAGCATAGTACCTTTTCAGGAATTACTGTTGATAGGAGCCATTAACAGGTCTCCATTAGGCTGGGCTAACCTGTAAGCGCCGTTTGAGAACGTTGTCTCGACCACATAAGGGCCTTCCCACTTGGGCTGGAATTTGTCTTTACTCCTGTGAGTAAGGATCATCGGCCTTCTTACGGCTAAAACTAGCTCGCCGACTTTGAACACTCTTTTCTTTACTTTATGATTGAAAGCTCTGGAAATGCGTACTTGGTAGAGCGCGATGTGCTGTTGAGCTTGGAGGCGTTTCTCGTCTAATCCTTCTAGCTCTTGAAGCCTTAACATGTCATTCTTTTCTTGAGTTAGCTCATTAGTCACGGATATCCTGAGTGATGGGATCTGGATTTCAATGGGGTAAACTGCTTCGCTCCCGTAGACCAGTAAAAATAGGGTACAACCTGTCGATGTTCGTACCGTTGTGCGGTATGCCCAGAGATATTCGCCCAGCTTCTCATTCCAATCTCTCTTGTTTGAATAGACGAACATCTTCAAGAGTTTGATAATGGTTTTGTTGAAAGCTTTCGCCAAGCCATTAGCAGCTGGATAATATGTCGTAGAGGCAATATTGTGTATCCGATTTTTATCGCAAAATTGATGAAACGCTTGGCTGATGAACTGAGGCCCATTGTCATGGATTATCCTTCGGGGAATCCTAAAGTGATAAATGACGTGATGCTTGATGAAGCTGATCACATTAGATGCCTTTACCTCAGCAAGAGGGATCGCCTCTGCCCATTTAGAGAAGTAATCCGTGATGGCCAGTATGAACCGGTGACCTCTGGAAGAAGACGAGTGAATATGACCAATGATATCCATACCCCATGCTTTGAAAGGCCATGATGCAACTGTAGAAAGTAGATATTCAGACGGTTGATGTATGAAGTCTGCATGAACCTGACAGGCTCTACATTATCTTGCATAGTTGATCGCGTCTGCGATCATAGTAGGCCAGTAATAGCCCATTCTCCTGATACGATCCTGTAGCTTAGGACCAGGCTGATGTGCTCCACATACGCCGTCGTGAGCTTCTCGGATAATCTGCTGTGCTTCATCGTCAGAGAGACATCTTAATAGCAGTCCGTCGTAGGTTCGGCGATATAGGCATTATGAAGATGCATCGAAGTAGAAGCGTAATGATCATCTTTTGACGGATACCGCTTCTTTTGTGTCCTCCGGCAAGATTCTGTATGCGACAAAATCTATGAAAGGACTTCTCTAGTCTCTTTTAGGGGGATCTGTGTTCACAGCGTAGTTGCGTTCTATGTGAAAGTTATTCTTCACACAGAATAAATCTCTGTTAAGAAGGATTACCGAATCCTGTCTTCTTATAGGAGTGGCTAAATCCGCAGCTAGACTGGCTAGGGCATCAGCTTCCAGATTCTGAGATCGAGGTACATGCTCTAGGAAGAATCATTTAAATATCATGGCTATCTCGACCGTTGCTTGGTGATAGGGGATGAGGTCTGGATTCCGGACTTCATATATTCCCCTGACTTGATTGACTATAAGCAGAGAATCACCAAAAGCTTCCAGGGACTCGACCCCCAGCTCTTTAGCGACTTGGAGCCCGATTAGCAGAGCGTTGTACTCTGCCACATTGTTGGAGCATGGCTCGCTAAGAGAATATGCTCGGTAGATGACAAGTTTATCAGTAGTGACCAGGACGATTCCTACCCCTGAAACCACGTTTCCCATGGGACCAGTTCTGGAGGCTCCATCGAAGAATAGTTGCCATGCGTCACTTTCTATTGCAGAATTACATTCTGCAACTTCGTCGGGAATGTTCTCGTATAATTTGGAGGCCTCCGGGATTGGATGAGCAGCTAGGAAGTCGGCCAGCGCTTGGCCTTTGATGGACTTCTGCGGGACGTATACCATGTCATATGGTGTTAACAGCATCGCCCAAGTCGCGAGTCAGGAATTAAGAGCACTTGGCTTGCTCATCAGTACTCGAAGAGGGTTGATCCTGGAGATGATATGAATAGTCTGACCGGTGACATAGTACCGCATTTTTTGGATAGCGAACATCAGAGCCAAGCATTCTTTCTCCACTGGGTTGTACCGGTGTTCGACTCCGACCATCATCCTGCTGAGGTAGTAGATAGCTTGTTCATGCCCCATATTATTCTTCTGTGTGAGAAGAGCTCATAGCAAATGATCCATCGCTCGAACGTACAGCAAGAACGATTTTCCCAAGACGGGAGGCACCCGAACTGGCGAACTGGTGAGGTAGCGTTTAATATCTCCGAACGCTTGCTGACAGGTTTTGTCCCATATAAAGGATACACCTTTCTTCATGAGATGAGAAAAGGGCTGACATCTCCCCGAGAGGTTGGATATGAACCTCCGGATATAAGTCAGACGGCCTTGAAATCCCAGGAGTTCCCTCAGATTGTGGGGCGGTCGCATTTCTACGATGGCCTGGACTTTGTCAGGGTCCACTTGGATGCCTTTGGCGGTGATGACAAATCCCAGGAATTTGCCACTAGATACACCCAGAAAGGACTTCGTAAGGTTCATCTTGAGTTGATGTTGGCGCATTAACTCGAATACCGTCCTCAAGTCTTGAATGTGATTATCTTTGAGGTGGCTCTTGACGGCTATGTCATCCACGTAACATTCTACTGTTTTGTGTAAATACTCATGGAATATGTTACTCATAGCCCGTTGGTATGTATCCCCGGCGTTCTTTAATCCGAAGGGCATGACCGTATAGCAATATACCCCCAATGGGGTCCGGAAGGCTGTGTGCTTCTCGTCTTCGGGATGCATCTTGATCTGATTGTATCAGTGAAAGTGATATTTGGGACCACTTCCATTACACTGTGGCATTGAGGACATGCCACCGGTTTTTCGTCGGGGGACTTGAGCTGGGTCAAGCATGCCTCCTCCTGCATCAGTGCTTCACTCAGGGATAGACGAGTGTCTTGGGAGAGCCTGAGTAGCTCGAAGATGGATAGCCTGGCTGGTGTATTAGCCAGTTGGGCCAGGATGTCGAAGTTGTATGGCTTCTCTAAACCTTTATTTGGAATGTTTTTCACAGGTTTATCAAAGCGTACTTCTTTTTGCTTCCCCTTGTCCGCCGGAGTTAGTTTTGAAGGGCTGGCATCTGGTACGACGGGGCCTGGTCCTGAAGGTTTGGCAGTTCAAGCATCCGCCGGTGCATCTTCCTGACTTGCTCCGTGGTCGTTGAGGTAGGCTTTCCCTGAACGGGTTGCAGCAAATACCTCGTCTTCGTCTGATGTCGAAGAAGTTGCGACCATATGGCATAGTTTGCATTTGGAGCTTTTTCTAGACGTAGCCTTGGTAGCTTTAGTCTCCTCCTCGAGCTCTGACACCAAATCCGGATGAACCCACATAATCTCGCCCTGCCGGGTGGTCAGGGGTACCAGGTCATGATTTTGACCCCTAGTTGGAGGGAGATAGATGATGTTCATCGTGGTCCGAAAAATGGGTGTGACACCGTCCGAGACTTCTTGGGAAGGCAGGTTGCCAAACCGCAGAGAGATTATGTTGGCCGTGACCGTCTTCTCGGTGTTGTACAAAGTGATGGCCTTAGCATCGATCAAACCCTGGATCTTCCTTTTCAGTATGTAACACGCCTTTGTCGGGTGGTGCACGTATCTGTGGAAGATGCAGTATTTGGGGTCGTTAGTACTGCCGACTTCTTGGGGCCGTCTTAGCTCCGGAAGGGTGATCTTGCCACTTTTGACGAGACACTCGAATATACTTGGGATATCGTCGTCGTCGAAAGAGTAGACTTCGACGGGCCTGGAGGTCCCGGGTCTCGCTTGTGCGGTTTTTGCAGTCTTTTGCCTGGCCGTATTGATCGCCAGAGCTTCTTTTCCTTTGGAGCTGTGAGGATGGTCGCTGCTGGGAGATGACCTTTTGCCTCTGTCAGAGGCGGAGATCATGATGCCATTATCGCACGCCTTGCGACTGTTGTCTTCGGCGGCTACTGCCGAGATGATGAACGAGGGCCAATCATGGAACTGATATGGTCCTGTAAACACCGAGACTACGGGAAGGAGGTTCTTCCTGCAAATGTCTACTAACGCAGAGTTTGGAACTCCTGGAGGCATCTGTAAGGTGGCCTGACAAAAGCGTTCGACGAAGGTGCGAACGTCCTCTTTTTCCCTCTGCTTGACTTTGATGAGAGAGGACATAGACATGTCCATTCCTCCCTCGTAGAATCGCATGAAGAATAAAGCTTTAAAGTCCTCGAAGGAAGTAATGCCGTTTTCCGCCAAGCTACGGTACCACTGATAGGCTACTCCTGAGAGGCAGCCTTTGAACACCCGAGTGAGGAGGGCATCATTCCCTTGTAGCAACACCGTCATCATACTGAAATAGTTCATGTACTGACTTGGTGATGTTTTTTCCTCGAACAGAGCTATAGTCTGAGGTTTGTACCTCAGAGGAAAAGGGACCTCTTTCCAGATAGCTGGGTAAGGCTGGTTGATTCCCAGTTTCTTGAGCTGATCTTTGTGCTTCAAGGCGTCAAACTGGGCTTTCAACTCCTGTACTGCCTGCATCGGATTTTCAGTTGGAAGCGGGACTACGGTGTAGTGCGGAGTTGGTTGTATCGTGACTCCAACAGGAGGTAATATATTCTCCGAGTGAGGAAGTGGAGGAACTGCTGACTCTTGATCTAGAGCAGGCTCTTGGCTCGGGTTGGATGGTGGTAAGTCCACCCCCACACGTATCTGAGTTGGTGGGACCGATGCTTGAGCCATGGCAGTTGCGTGCTGAGTTAGCATCATCTGGTGCATGATCTCCATTATGGATTGCATTTGTTTCTAAGATGTCTCCAGTATAGTGATGCGTTGTTCCGCATTTCCTGACGGCGAAGCTTCCTCGCGTTCATCTTCAATGGCATAAACTCCCATTTCCCTAGGCATCGTCGAAGGATGCGTATAGGTTGCTGCAGAAGTCGACTCTTTACTCTCAATATTTGATTCGGGAGAATGGTGACCCCCAGTGTCGGAATCAGAGGAGTACGAAGTCAGTTGTTGTGACCTTGAACGAGTATTCTGGAATACCCCATCTTCAGTGTCTCTGAGGAGCATGTTGGATCTCCTTTGGCTTGGAGTTCTAGAGGATGGACGTCTTAAGCCTGAGCTTCCTCCAGGTATATGCGAAGCCATGTTCACGGATGCATGCACGGGCTCTTCTTCCTGGAAAGACAGAGAGTATCTCAACCGGTCGAAAACCGACCGTTTTTCTTTAGAACAGCAGCAGTCAATCACAATCTTATGACTATTACAACATTGCTCGCCAGGGGGCGTAATAGACATATTGGAAGGTCCCCTTTCCTTACGCTTCTGGATTAGATATTTGCGCAAGTCAGGAGGAGTAGAAGAAGAAGACAATGGCTTGTTCCTTCTGTTCCCACCAGTGGGTATGCAGAGATTGGGCACCATGGTTCTCCTTGTGCCACCTGTGTACAACAGATTGGCCATCTGGGTGGCGAATAATCCCCGGGGAGGGTGTCTTTCCGCAACCTGAGCTTGCTTTACGCCATGGGATTTCGCCTGGCATAATTTTTGCTCAGACTGGCATAAAGCTGAAGAGGTCCTCAGTCGGCTATCGGCTTCCCGCTTAATCCGGAGAGTAGGCAGATTGCTTCCTTGCTGGCGTAAAGGCCGAGAAGTTGAGTACTCTGCCGCTTGCTTTCCTTTGCGGAGATCACAGCGCTCATCTGGTTCCCCATAGAGGTCAGATGTTGTCTTGCGCACGGAGCATGATTTGTACTTCCGATTTGGCGCTAAGGCATCATCAGAAGTTTTGTCTGTACCGCGCGTAGCGGAAGACTGGTTTCTGCGCGTAGAGTACAGTTGATACTTCTGGGTTAGCGCTGAGGCTTTGCCCGAAGTTTTGTCTATACCGCGCGTAGCGGGAGACTGGTTTCTACGCGTAGAGCGCAGTAGATACTTCTGGGTTAGCGCTGAGGCTTTGCCCGAAGTTTTGTCTGTACCGCGCGTAGCGGGAGACTGCATTTTACGTGCAGGGCACGGAGGGAGCAACGCTACAACCTCATTGGTCGGAGAGATCGGAGAGATCGGAGAGTCCACAGGAATGGTAGAGGATGTCTTAGGCATCCAGACCTTGCGCAGCTTCCTGTTGTCTTGGACGGAGAGAGGGTGAGAGCTAGCCCCAGTTCGAAGCATGTCTTCATAGGCAGACTGGTCGAATTAGACGACCAGTGTCTTCTTCACGGTTCCTAAAGATACCGCATCGTGTTGAGCAATTACTTCCTCATCAGAAGAGAAAGATTTCCCCAGCAGAGTCGTCATCTTGTTTGTGGTGGAAAACGAAAGAATGAAAAATGTATTCAAGATAGAGTTTACACGAAACCCGCCTTCTTTGGTTTACAAACAAACTTGTATAATTTGATCCTATACGAGGATGTGGGAGTACAATTTATTTAATCTGGGTAAATATTGTTATATGTGTCTGATCTGCAGTCGATCACTTTAGCCCTTGGACCACACGATGTTGAAGAAGTGCCGTGGAAGACAGGTAGCAGCTTCGAATGTTGCAAAAGAGGGTGGATGCACGATGCCAAAGTCGTCAATCCCTACTCTTTTGCCTGAGCTCCGAATTTTCTCTCTCTCTCTCTCTCTCTTGACCTCTGGTTCGATCTTTCTTCGAAGTTCGAACCTTGGATCTGATATTAGTTTTCTTGACCAATTTCTGACCTAATTTATTCGACCCTCCAATTTATCGACCTTGTTCCTCATTGATAGAGGTCTCTATTTATAGAGTTTTGGTGACAGTGACCACTCCGTCGGTATAGAAATCGAAGAGTGGAAAGTACAACACCCTTTTACACGACGGTTTAAAATAACTAATGCCTGCGTATAGATGACCTTTTGAGTGAGCATGTGACGCATGTCCAACTAAGGGGACAAAATACCTATATCTGCTGTGAAGATCACGACGTAGAAGCCATGTAGGTAGTTATCCCTTGTGTAGAAAAGGTTGGCGTAGAAGCCAATAACTGTCACGACCCGCATCCGGTTTAGGGGCACGAGTGCGTGGGTACGTCCAGCCTACGCCGCAGCATCGGCGGTAGAACGCTGTCAAGGTCTTGATACTATCTAACTAATGTCACGCAAGCATCCAATCTCTATTTGGAGGCACGGATGACACAAATAAGATGAACATATACTCAATCACAGGATTACAGCACGATAAGATTTCAAAACAGAAATTAAAATTAAACACAACACAAGTCCTCAAGTAATATTCTAACTCAACAATATCCATGAATCATCAAAATGCCGGAGACAAATCCGGTACCAAAATAGTCTACTTGAAGAACTAACAATAAATAATAATTCCGGCTAGATCTTCCAGAATCACAACTACTACCAAGTCTGCAGCTACTCACCATATGGTCCATAAAGTGTCGGACAGCGGTCCTCTAAGGCATAGTCTGGAAAAATATTTCCAGTCAGGAAGGAGCAAAGCAACACTCTCAAATAACAGTTCCATTAATTGATAATGTCTATAATACAATAAAACATGTCATGCTAGCTACTGAGAAGACAGTGAAATAAATGCAATGGCAATTAAGAGAGACAGGCAATGTAAAGAGACAGGCAATAGACAATGTGATATAGTCAGTGCATAAAGAAATGGAAAGAACAAGGTACAGTATCATATACGGGTGATGTAGTATATGATTTAAATTAGGGAACTGTAATATATTCTAAGTATTTGAAATAGTAGTTTCGAAATGTGACCGGCTTGGGAACATGTACGATAGCTACAGGGCCTGGCTAATCATGGGTGAAGAGCATGATTAACACTTACAATTTCTATACTACAATAAGAGGTTATGATCACATTTCTTACTAACTACTTCCCCGCCCCCAACTAGTACTGTGGATCCAACCATGACACGTCACGATACACGAGCAAGTCAAGTCTATCATGTACGATGTCTAATATACATGTCGTGTACAATGTCAATACGATAATCAAGGTAACATCTCATGACTGCAGATCCAGGCTAAATACTAGTCCGTGTAGCACAGTATCAAAGATTCAGTTGTAACATTTCAAGATCATTGAACTTATAGCAATTATCAAGAATTGGAAATTATCAGAGAATGTACTTGCCTTGGGTCCTTAGCTGGTAATTATGGATGTCCTGTTCCAGAGTATCCCCTGGGTGAACCAACAGTCCTAAAGACATAACACAATATAACATTTGCATCAGAAGCTACGCTAACACACAGTCAAAACACTGGCCTTAGGGCCATGCCAGGCAGGGTACTAGTCACTAGGGTCACCTAGTAGATAGATACGTAATATACATATCTTAAATAACATATATACTCACAATATATATATATATCAAATTAAATACATATGCAATATATATTTATATTAAAAATATACTAAGGGTTTATACAAAATATATCTACACACACGAATTAACAAAATACATACATAGACTAATTACATATATATACAAAACATTTTTCATATATCATCTATATATACATTAATACATACACATCATATACTAAATGCATATACATATATACCCAATATTCATACGTATACACATGCATTAATTAAATACATACCTGTAAAATTTATTATACATACTTAATTATAGAATTTATTTAAATACATACTATACTCATACAATTAATTACTAATAAATAAATAATATACCAAAATATGTTTATACGTATATATATAGGTACACATATTTATACCAAAATAATACATATTTAATACACATTTTCTATATGAAAATACAATGAAATATTCAACATATATCATTTAAATACGTATCTATATACATATATAGTTATATCTACACATAAATAATATATACAAATACATATACTATTAAACATTAATTAATTAAATGCTATACATATATTAATTAAATATATACATATACATATATTAGATTATGTATACATTAACATGCACATTAATTATATATACATTAACATATATATACTAAGAAATATTTATACTAAATTGTTTGTATACATATATACCAATATATATATAACAAATATATACTAAGAAATATACAAAAATATATATATAAATTGATTTAAAATATATACATATACGTATACACATTAATTATACATATAACAGAATTTCAATAATGCATTTATATACTTATACATATATATATAATATATAAATATACATACACTATACTATACATGTACATTTATTAAAAATATACATTACCAATTATTTGCATACTATACATGTTCACATATTTAAAACATTAATTAAATAATACTATATACATATACGTATATACGTATGTGTCTTCACATAGATTAAATATATATTCAATCATATACATTATATTAGATATATATATACATACATATATATATATACATATATATATATATATATATATATATATATATATAAAGAAGGAAAGGGAGGAGCTTACTGTGGTTGGCCGGACTTGGCCGCCGGAGCAGGTCGGGGAGGAGCTCGAGAGTGGAGCTGGAGGAGCGGTGGTCGGCTCGACGGGGACAGTGGGGAGTCGGGCTCGGTTGTACACAGCAGGGCTGCGGGGGTACCCGGCCGAAAGGGAGATGGTGAGGTGGTGATGGGAGTTGGCCGCCGGCTGAAGGAGTTGGCCGCCGGGGAACTGTCCGCCGGAGTTCTGAGGGCCGCCGGGGGCTGCACCGAGCAGTGGGACTGACCGCCGGAGTAGGCCGGATCGGAAGGGCTTCGGCAGCAGGCCAGCGGAAGGGGATGCAGCAGGGAGAGTCGGGCTTGCCGGCCGGGGCTCGGATCAGCGGCCGCCGGAGGATGCCTGCAGGGTCGGTAGAGGAGATGAGGGTGGGGAGTTGGAGTAGATGCCGGCGGTGGTGATGTTAAGGGAAGATGGGATAGGTGGCTGCCGGAGGGAGTGCCGCTCGCCGGACTTGATGAAGATGGGAGTAATGGAGCAGCCGGACCGCCGGGTGCACAGGGGGTCGACCGGCACAGTAAGGGGAATGGCTTGGAACAGGGAGGAATAGAATCTTAGTTTCCCCCCCTTTCTTAATTTGAAAGTTAAATTCAATTTCAAAAGTAAGGAAGGAGAAGAAAGAAAGAAGAAGAGAAGAAAAGATAAGAAGAAGAAGGAAAAAGGAGGAGAAAAATATACATACGTATGAGAGAGGGGATGTGGGGGCTTGAGGAAGGTGGGTTTA
This sequence comes from Iris macrosiphon, assembly GCA_036927795.1. Lineage (NCBI taxonomy): Eukaryota > Viridiplantae > Streptophyta > Magnoliopsida > Asparagales > Iridaceae > Iris > Iris macrosiphon. The sequence continues at coordinate 60,943,623 of JAYESA010000017.1, read as the reverse complement.
CCTAGGTTTCTCTTGGGATTAGGGTTGATGTAGACATGTCATTATATAGGGAGAGAGGATGTGAATGAAGGGTTGTGATTGACCCCTAGAATGAGTGGCTCAGATTGAACATGAGGGAAATTAATTCATGGGGGATAAATGCAATTTGGTCCTCAAGTAAATAATCTTTCCATTTGGTCTTGCACAATGGGGTGATGACACCTACAATTGAATAATTGCAACTTAGCCCCCTTAAATTTGGAAAATTGCACAAACACATAAAATGACGAAAATTTGGCGGACGATTCGGGGTCCGGTGTTTTGTAGGGTCAGGGGGCACTGTAAGATCGGTATGGGCTCAATTTACAGGGTACTGGAATTAAATTGGAATTTAGAATCAGATAAAATGGTATCCTCAAATTAAATAGAAATAAATGCAAGTTGTGTTCAACAATTAATTAGGAGTACATGGGGCCAAAATCAGGTCAGGTCATCAATACCAAAAATGAAGAAGACTCAGAATAGAATATTTCCCTAATTTGGGCCGCACGATAAATAGGTCAAGATTGCCTCCAATTTTAATTGGAACGCACAACGATACAAAAATAGGGATTTATTAAATAACGTCCGCGACGATTTTTGTGCGGCCAGAAATAATGCACAGGGAGCAAAATTATGAGTTGCAAAAATAGCAGAATGGAAGGCGGGCATGTCTAGGGCAAGATTGTGAAATTTGTTGGGAGACAAGAGTCTGGATAGTGCTCCAAATATCGAAGCAAAGGCAATACGCAAAAATATTAAATAAAATACAGTAATTAATTACTATCTCCAATAAATAAATTATAAATACAATCATTAAATACAAAATTTCATACTTCAGACAGGTATTCATCTACTGGCTTCTAGGTCAAGTCTACTAGCTCAAAATAAATGAACACTGCATCTAATACTATATTTAATTACACATCACACATAATTATTTAAATCAATATATACTATTCATGCAATTAATTAATTATAACTACAATAATATTAAATATTGTAAAAAGTCGAAATTATCCCTGTTTTCGGAATGTGGTAGTGACAAGTCTACCCACCTTAAAAGAATTTCGTCCTCGAAATTTAAAATCCTCATATTAGTGTTTAATCATACACATTATTATTTCCTCAAAGTTTAAGTTCATCATACATGAAATTAGTTAATAATCCACAATGTCCTCTCACAAATTTAAAAATTCTGAATTATTTGTATTCCTGAAAAATCCTCGAAATAGAATCAAAGTCCCTTTTTATTAAAATTTCCTTGAAAGTTTTGAGTTGATAATTCAATACCCGGAATTTAATATCCACTCCTCAAGAACTCAACAATATGATATTTAAGGATTCTCCAAATGCAACATCCAATTATAAAATTCAAAAAATCCTAACTTGCAATCAAATAAATATGATGATAGTCTCCCAAAATTTCCAAATTTTAATAATCCATTTAATCATGTCATAATCTTTCTGGAATTAATAAACCACCAATTATGCAATGTTAATTTCTTAACCATTTATTTAAATCAATATTTATCCTCAAATTTTAATCATCTTGTTCCTCTTGTCAAGTAATAACCTCTTCATGAATCTTTACTACAGTCAACACCAATAATCACGGTCTAAGAAAATTCTACCTATAGTCATACCATATACAATCTAGGAGGAATATACATGGTTATGGTCTCATTTGTTATGGTGTTGCAGTCTATGCATCAGGGGTACTACTAACTACATTCTAACAAGAAAATCATGCATACAACTATTGTACTAAGCAATCAATCCATCAAATAGGTAGGAACAGAATAAAGGAAAGAATAGAAACTGCTAACACATTACCTGCAATATCGGTCTCCTCGACCGTCATCGCAAATGCCCGCCCTGCTGGGGTGGTTCCCTTTGCGGGTGCTGAGCAATATACGGTTCCACAGGTAGCCTAACTGGATCTCTATAATCTGAAGTTGTGCGCTGGCCGGGAAGATAAGAGGCTAGAAGACAATCCCTTACTCGATGTCCCGCAGCGCCGCAGTGCAAACAAAGTCCTAGCCTCGTTCTACAGCTCTCCCAAAGGTGACCTGGCTTCTTACAGAAATGACAAATCTGCTGTGTCTCTCTTGGAGGCTGCTGTTGATTCTGCTGAACAAGGACTGGTGCCTGGTACTGTTGTTGATACTGATACGCCCATGGATGTTGCTGGGTATGAACTGGTGCTAGGTACTGCGATGGATGCTGAAATATCCATGGTTGTTGCTGATTATGAAATGGTACTTGGTACTGTTGTTGGTGCTGAATACGGGGATGCTTGGCTGGTCCTGGGCTACCATTCGTATCTCCAAACGTGTCGTGACTCCTCTTAGGCCCGAGATCCAGATCCTCTTCTGCGATCTGAGCATCCATTAAGATAGCCTCATAGGTAGCGGTACGACGACCAGAAGTGCGCGACTTAATCTCTCTTGTCAGTCCCTTTCTAAATTTCCGGGCTCGATCTCCTGGGTCTCGAATCATAGATGATGCAAAACGGCTCAATCTACAGAATTCTGCAGCATACTCGTCGACCGACATGTTTCCTTGAACTAAGTCATGAAACTGACTTTCCAAGGTTCCCAATGCCACGTCGGGAAAGAACTTCTCCTTGAAGAGTTCCTTGAAGGTCTCCCAAGTAAGTCCTTGCGCAGTAATTCTCGGCTCCGTACGATACCACGTGAGTGCGATATCGAACATCTGACTTCCAGCGGCTTCTATCTGTAAGTTCTCCGGAATCTGGGTCAATCGCAGGCTTCTCTCTATATCCTCTAGCCAGTCGTCAGCGTAGAGTATCCCTTCGGTGCCTTTGAACTCTCGAGGCATCATCCTTTTGAAATCCACTATAGTGCCTGATCTCTGCTGTTGCTGGCCAGGAAACTGCTGGTACTGTGCTACTCTCTCCAAAGCTTGGAGAGTCACTTGATGAGCATTCTCCATGTTTTCTTTCATCAGCTCGGTTTGTGCCTGGTACGCTTCTGCTTGCACCCTCTGAGCCTCAGCTTGAACTCGCTGAGCATCTGCCGTCACTCTCTGGGCATTTACCATGCCTTGGATCAAGGTAAACATCTGCGTTCCGTCAATGGGCAAACCTCCGGGAATCGGAGTTGGTGGAGGAGGAAGGTTGTTCGTTACAGCTGCGGCTATCCTCTTAACAGGTGGAGGAGGAGGATCACCTACGTGCATCGGAGATGTAGGAGGAACTACGGCTGTCTGTTCATCAGGTGGAGAGGTGGCAGGCCCCTCTAAAGCTGATGTTCCCGCTCTCATAGACCGTGTCTGCGGCGACATCCTGAAGACAGATCCCAAAGAATCAATTAAGGCAAAATGCGATATCATCAAGGAAGGACAGTACAGTTCTAAAGAACAACATTCAAGATAAAAGATTGGAATAAACCCTAGTTGTGATTGCACAGGTCAAAGATACATCCATGGTCTGATACCTCTATCCCTCTAAGTACCACAGTTCTATCACAAGCACTCTCACTGCTAGCTTCCTTACCTACTGCAATCGCTGATACTAGTTATTCCTATCACTCAAGTGCATAACAAATGCAACACTCTTTACTAAATACTGCTCTCTCTAGTACAATCTTAAATGGACACCCAAGTCAGTGGGCAGTGAGATCTCAATTATACTCAAGCCAACAGATTCTTACACATGCATCTCATCTATTGTATACTAATATATCTCTCCCACTATAAAATCTTATCCTCAAATAAAATTCCTCAAAATAACTCCTCGAATAAATTTTTAAAGTAAAAGCATACACTTTCCTCAAGACTAATTATCTAAATACTGAAATAAAACTTAATCACACAAAATCCTTACAGACTTGTCTAGGTTTATTGAATCGAATCTGAATTCCTCAAAATAAATTTTTAATAGCCATATTTCAACTCCTCAATTTCAAAAATTTTGCAATTCATTGAAATCTTCACAATAATATTTTAATAACAATCCCAATCTTCTCAAAATCCTAAAATTTGAAATTCATTTTTAATCTTTAATTAAAATTTTAATCCACCTTCTGTAGTCCAATAGCTCTAATGTTAATCATTTTCACTGTCCTCCTTGACGGGCATCATCAAATAGTACCATAAATCAGTCTATAAACTCATCTTAATATAAAATCAAACCTTATAATGAACCCAAGATCCTAATTAAATATCTAATCAACAATAATCAAATCAATATCAACAAATGAGAATGGACGGAACAAGGGAATGATTTTTAAATTGGAAATTTTAACAAGATTCTCAGGGGTCATCCCAGGAATCTCTCAAGGAATTGTGATTGAGTATTTGCTCTCGTCCTAGTATCCTATGTCCTAGATTCTATCGCAGGCACGCAGTAGTATAACAAGGATGTCACACTACTACGACATCGCACAACTCGCGAAGTCTGACCTGCATGGGCCACCACTAAAAATGTGTCACGACCCGCACCCGGTTTAGGGGCACGAGTGCGTGGGTACGTCCAGCCTACGCCGCAACATCGGCGGTAGAACGCTGTCAAGGTCTTGATACTATCTAACTAATGTCACGCAAGCATCCAATCTCCATTTGGAGGCACGGATGACACAAATAAGATGAACATATACTCAATCACAGGATTACAGCACGATAAGATTTCGAAACAGAAATTAAAATTAAACACAACACAAGTCCACAAGTAATATTCTAACTCAACAATATCCAAGAATCATCAAAATGCCGGAGACAAATCCGGTACCAAAATAGTCTACTTGAAGAACTAACAATAAATAATAATTCCGGCTAGACCTTCCAGAATTACAACTACTACCAAGTCTGCAGCTACTCACCATATGGTCCATAAAGTGTCGGACAGCGGTCCTCTAAGGCATAGTCTGGAAAAATATTTCCAGTCAGGAAGGAGCAAAGCAACACTCTCAAATAACAGTTCCATTAATTGATAATGTCTATAATACAATAAAACATGTCATGCTAGCTACTGAGAAGACAGTGAAATAAATGCAATGGCAATTAAGAGAGACAGGCAATGTAAAGAGACAGGCAATAGACAATGTGATATAGTCAGTACATAAAGAAATGGAAAGAACAAGGTACAGTATCATATACGGGTGATGTAGTATATGATTTAAATTAGGGAACTGTAATATATTCTAAGTATTTGAAATAGTAGTTTCGAAATGTGACCGGCTTGGGAACATGTACGATAGCTACAGGGCCTGGCTAATCATGGGTGAAGAGCATGATTAACACTTACAATTTCTATACTACAATAAGAGGTTATGATCACATTTCTTACTAACTACTTCCCCGCCCCCAACTAGTACTGTGGATCCAACCATGACACGTCACGATACACGAGCAAGTCAAGTCTATCATGTACGATGTCTAATATACATGTCGTGTACAATATCAATACGATAATCAAGGTAACATCTCATGACTGCAGATCCAGGCTAAATACTAGTCCGTGTAGCACAGTGTCAAAGATTCAGTTGTAACATTTCAAGATCATTGAACTTATAGCAATTATCAAGAATTGGAAATTATCAGAGAATGTACTTGCCTTGGGTCCTTAGCTGGTAATTATGGATGTCCTGTTCCAGAGTATCCCCTGGGTGAACCAACAGTCCTAAAGACATAACACAATATAACATTTGTATCAGAAGCTACGCTAACACACAGTCAAAACACTGGCCTTAGGGCCATGCCAGGCAGGGTACTAGTCACTAGGGTCACCTAGTAGATAGATACGTAATATACATATCTTAAATAACATATATACTCACAATATATATATATATCAAATTAAATACATATGCAATATATATATATATATTAAAAATATACTAAGGGTTTATACAAAATATATCTACACACACGAATTAACAAAATACATACATAGACTAATTACATATATATACAAAACATTTTTCATATATCATCTATATATACATTAATACATACACACCATATACTAAATGCATATACATATATACCCAATATTCATACGTATACACATGCATTAATTAAATACATACCTGTAAAATTTATTATACATACTTAATTATAGAATTTATTTAAATACATACTATACTCATACAATTAATTACTAATAAATAAATAATATACCAAAATATGTTTATACGTATATATATAGGTACACATATTTATACCAAAATAATACATATTTAATACACATTTTCTATATGAAAATACAATGAAATATTCAACATATATCATTTAAATACGTATCTATATACATATATAGTTATATCTACACATAAATAATATATACAAATACATATACTATTAAACATTAATTAATTAAATGCTATACATATATTAATTAAATATATACATATACATATATTAGATTATGTATACATTAACATGCACATTAATTATATATACATTAACATATATATACTAAGAAATATTTATACTAAATTGTTTGTATACATATATACCAATATATATATAACAAATATATACTAAGAAATATACAAAAAAATATATATAAATTGATTTAAAATATATACATATACGTATACACATTAATTATACATATAACAGAATTTCAATAATGCATTTATATACTTATACATATATATATAATATATAAATATACATACACTATACTATACATGTACATTTATTAAAAATATACATTACCAATTATTTGCATACTATACATGTTCACGTATTTAAAACATTAATTAAATAATACTATATACATATACGTATATACGTATGTGTCTTCACATAGATTAAATATATATTCAATCATATACATTACATTAGATATATATATACATACATATATATATACATATATATATATATATATATATATATATATATATATATATATATATATATATATAAAGAAGGAAAGGGAGGAGCTTACTGTGGTTGGCCGGACTTGGCCGCCGGAGCAGGTCGGGGAGGAGCTCGAGAGTGGAGCTGGAGGAGCGGTGGTCGGCTCGACGGGGACAGTGGGGAGTCGGGCTCGGTTGTACACAGCAGGGCTGCGGGGGTACCCGGCCGAAAGGGAGATGGTGAGGTGGTGATGGGAGTTGGCCGCCGGCTGAAGGAGTTAGCCGCCGGGGAACTGTCCGCCGGAGTTCTGAGGGCCGCCGGGGGCTGCACCTAGCAGTGGGACTGACTGCCGGAGTAGGCCGGACCGGAGGGGCTTCGGCAGCAGGCCAGCGGAAGGGGATGCAGCAGGGAGAGTCGGGCTTGCCGGCCGGGGCTCGGATCAGCGGCCGCCGGAGGATGCCTGCGGGGTCGGTAGAGGAGATGAGGGTGGGGAGTTGGAGTAGATGCCGGCGGTGGTGATGTTAAGGGAAGATGGGATAGGTGGCTGCCGGAGGGAGTGCCGCTCGCCGGACTTAATGAAGATGGGAGTGAGAGCAGCCGGACCGCCGGGTGCACAGGGGGTCGGCCGGCACAGTAAGGGGAATGGCTTGGAACAGGGAGGAATAGAATCTTAGTTTCCCCCCCTTTCTTAATTTGAAAGTTAAATTCAATTTCAAAAGTAAGGAAGGAGAAGAAAGAAAGAAGAAGAGAAGAAAAGAGAAGAAGAAGAAGGAAAAAGGAGGAGAAAAATATACATACGTATGAGAGAGGGGATGTGGGGGCTTGAGGAAGGTGGGTTTACCTAGGTTTCTCTTGGGATTAGGGTTGATGTAGACATGTCATTATATAGGGAGAGAGGATGTGAATGAAGGGTTGTGATTGACCCCTAGAATGAGTGGCTCAGATTGAACATAAGGGAAATTAATTCATGGGGGATAAATGCAATTTGGTCCTCAAGTAAATAATCTATCCATTTGGTCTTGCACAATGGGGTGATGACACCTACAATTGAATAATTGCAAGTTAGCCCCCTTAAATTTGGGAAATTGCACAAACACATAAAATGACGAAAATTTGGCGGACGATTCGGGGTCCGGTGTTTTGTAGGGTCAGGGGGCACTGTAAGATCGGTATGGGCTCAATTTAAAGGGCACTGGAATTAAATTGGAATTTAGAATCAGATAAAATGGTATCCTCAAATTAAATAGAAATAAATGCAAGTTGTGTTCAACAATTAATTAGGAGTACATGGGGCCAAAATTAGGTCAGGTCATCAATACCAAAAATGAAGAAGGCTCAGAACAGAATATTTCCCTAATTTGGGCCGCACGATAAATAGGTCAAGATTTCCTCCAATTTTAATTGGAACGCACAACGATACAAAAATAGGGATTTATTAAATAACGTCCGCGACGATTTTTGTGCGGCCAGAAATAATGCACAGGGAGCAAAATTATGAGTTGCAAAAATAGCAGAATGGAAGGCGGGCATGTCTAGGGAAAGATTATGAAATTTGTTGGGAGACAAGAGTCTGGATAGTGCTCCAAATATCGAAGCAAAGGCAATGCACAAAAATATTAAATAAAATACAATAATTAATTACAATCTCCAATAAATAAATTATAAATACAATCATTAAATACAAAATTTCATACTTCAGACAGGTATTCATCTACTGGCTTCTAGGTCAAGTCTACTAGCTCAAAATAAATGAACACTGCATCTAATACTATATTTAATTACACATCACACATAATTATTTAAATCAATATATACTATTCATGCAATTAATTAATTATAACTACAATAATATTAAATATTGTAAAAAGTCGAAATTACCCCTATTTTCGGAATGTGGTAGTGACAATAACTGTCACCATGGCGTAGAAGCCAAATAGTTATCAAACCGACATAGAAGCCTGTTTGTGGTGGTTTTAAACGAAAGAGATGAAAGTGTATTTCAATGGCGGGGTTTATACGAGACCCGTGCCCTTTGTTTCACAAACAAACTTGTACAATTTGATCCTATGCGAGGATATGGGAGTCCAATTTATTTAATCTGGGTAAAAATTGCTATAGGTGTCTGATCTATGGTCGATCACTTTAGCCCTTGGACTACACGATGTTGAAGAAGTGCCGTGGAAGACAGGATGCAGCTTCGGAGGTTGCAAAGGAGGGTGGATGCGCGATGCTGAAGGTCGTCACTCCCTATTCCTTGCCTGAGCTCTGTATTCTTCTCTCTCTCTCTATCTCTCCCTCTTGATCTCCGGTTCGATGACCTTGTTCGATTCTTCTTTCAAAGTTTTGACCTTTGATCTGATATTGGTATTCTTGACCAAATTTTTCGACCTTGTTCCCCATTGACAGGGGCCTCTATTTATAGAGTCTTTAGTGACAGCGACCATTCCGTTGGTGTAGCAACCGAGGAGTGAAAAGTACAGCACCCTTTTACACAACGGTTAAAGTAACCAATGCCTACGTATAGATGATCTTTTGACTGAGCGGGTGACGTGGGTCCAACTAAGGGGACACAACACGTACGGTTGCTACTAAGATCACGGCGTAAAAGCCACGTGGGTAGGTATCCATTGTGTAGAAGAGGTTGGCGTAGAAGCCAAATGTCCGTCACCATGGCATAGAAGCCAAGTAGGCATAAAAGCCGAACAGGTATAGAAGCCGAACAGGCATAGAAGCCGAGTAGGAATGGAAGCCGAGTAGGCGTAGAGACTGAGTGGTCGTAGAGACTGAGTAGGCGTGGAAGCCGAGTAAGCACAGGCCCTGAATGGGCGTAGAAGCTGCTGCATATCGTGCCAGAATGGGCGTAGAAGCCGCTTGAGCACAGATCCTGAATGGGCGTAGAAGCCGCTACGTACCGTGCCAAGGTGCTGATGTGGACGTCTTTAGCCGGAATTACGGCTTTTGGAGATATAATCAAATCTTTGACAGAGATTTGCCATCATCCTGTGCATTAAATGCGGAGACGTGCCTTGAGGGGAAACTGTCACCGCTCTGTGCGTTTTGGCGGAGGGACGTGCCTCGAGCCCTGTACGAAGCGCAGCTTTTGACGTGGCAGGCGGTTTGTCTTCCGCGGAGCGTAAAATAGCCCATGTTTGCCTATGTAAAACAAGGCAGCGTGTTCCCTTTGTACGCGAAAGAGCGGTTTACGCCGGGGGATTTTAGTAAGCGCCGGTTTGGTGATATTTTAACCAAATCCTCTGCTTTAAATGTCGAGATCCGCCATCATTACTGTGGGGCGTGTCCTGAGTGGTCTACGATCGTTTCCAGCCGTCGTTTGGGTTGCCGTGCAGCACTTTCTGTCAGGAGTCAGAGGTCAGTTTTTACTGTGCGACTGGATAATTTTTTTTTCGGGAAGACGAAGCGTTCCTCGTACGCTTTAATGCTGCTTTGAGAGCGGCTATGTTTTATACCATGGAGGCGATGAAGAACCCTGTTTTACGCTGGATGGCTCTGAAGGCCTGTGTTTACGCTGCTCTGCATTAAGACGCTGCGTAGATCTTCCAAGCGTATTTTTCATGCTTCTACAAGATCCCCTTCAAAGTTTTTAAATTCCTCAGAATTTGAAACACTTTGAATGAAGCATGAATAGCCCCTTGTAACTCGAAACATTTCTGAATGGAGCGTTAAAACGGTCGATGCTGACTTTATGGCAGATTTATTGGGGATCGCTGTGATCTCTTTTGCCTATAAAAGGCTGGGAGGGTGAACCTATTTTTACCATATACCCATTGTCATTCAGAGATGATCGTCGGAGTTCGTCGGGTCGATCTGAGGAAGAAGGAGATCATGTTCTTCCAGCATGTAGGGAGCCGTAAAAGACGGCATCTTCGAGCAAGTGTCTACTGCAACGATGGATCATGGAAGGATATCTTAGCCTCCCTTGCTCGGGATAATCAACAACTTTGTATAGCGTTGCCCCAGGAGAGAGGAAGGGTCGTATTTGACCACACTGCTTGCAAGCAGTGCCTTCTCTCGATGCCTCTGGTGACGAGAGGCAGACAGACCGGCTAGCGTCCCGGTTTGAGCGGCGCACGGAGCATGGGATCTGCAAAATCTATGCAAGCCCAGTTCTGTATCCGCCCGCCGTTGATCATTGCCATGTCAGTCGGTTTACGGCAACCGACTGTCTGCTGGAGAAGATGGATGAAGAATTGAGGCCCAGTGAGAGTCTGCCAGAACAGCTTCTGGGCGATCTTCAGACGACGAGGGGGGATCTCCTTTGTAGATGGAGTTTCCCTCAGATGTAATCATGAAAAATAGAGAAAAACCCTTATAGATTGGATTTCCCTCATATGTAATCATGATTTTAATCTTTAATAAAATTATCTTCTTCTCCATATGATCGTCTTGCCATACGTTGCTTGTAAAGTCTGAATATGTGCAGCTTCGACACGTCTGAATCTTTACGCCGACTCTGATAGAAAGAGTATTAGGCCCTGTCCTTCACGTATAGCGAATAGTCCATAGAACGTTGCTGAGCATTTTTGAACGCTTAGAACTGTCCTGTTGCTAGGACTGAGGGACGGCATAGGATTTCTGAACTGTTGCCTCTCTGATGAGCGAAATTTTGTCTTTGTTCAGAATTCGTCTTCAAGAATGATCTCTCGAAACTCCCTTGGAACAGGGTCGAGGTTTTTTGGCTGTCAAACTGAGTTGCCACTTTGATAGACAAGATGTTCAGACTGGAATCTGGATGAACCTCCAGTTTTCTGGACCCGAGAGAAGTAATTTCTCAATGTTTGAACTCTGTATACCTCGGGTACTTGGGATGCTTTGGGTCAAGAACGAGTATCTTCTGTGTGAACTCTTTGCAATTGACCGCTTTGGGACTGTTTGGATATACGAAAAGTAATGGAGCGGGAAATCATGTCTGTAGCCTCTTGAGCGTAAAACACCATCGAGCGTGAAATCGTAGACTTGTGGTTCCTGAGCGTGAAGTCGTAGGTTTGTTGCCTCTCGAGCATAGAATGCTACCGAGCACAAAGGCATCCGGGCAAGAAAAAACCATAGACTTGTAGCTGTCGGACGTAAAGCCGTTAGATTCGTAGCTGTCGAGCGTAGAAAAGCTCCTTTAGCGTAGGACTGTAGATCTGCAGCCTGTGAGCGTAGAACACTATCGAGCGTGAAATCGTAGACCTGTGGTTCCTGAGCTTGAAGTCGTAGGTTTGTTGCCTCTCGAGCATAGAATGCTACCGAGCACAAAGGCATCCGGGCAAGAAAAAATCATAGACTTGTAGCTGTCGGACGTAAAGCCGTTAGATTCGTAGCTGTCGAGCGTAGAGAGCTCCTTTAGCGTAGAACTGTTGATTTGTTACTCCTAAAAAGAAAATTTCTTCGAGTGTGAGGTTTGCGGATCCGTTGCTGCTGAGCGTAAACTGAGCGCCACCGAGCGTGAGATCATCGATTTGGTATCTGTTGAGCGTAAAAGTCATGGATTTGTGGCCTCTTGAGCATAAAAGCTACCGAGCACAAAGGCATCCGGGCATAAAACTGCAGACTTGTAGCTGTCGAGCGTAAAACCGTGGATCCGTTGCTGTCGAGCGTAGAAAAGCTCCTTTAGCGTAGAGCCCGCTGAACCGTCTTGTACGAAAATCCTTTCGAATTCGCTGACCGTCCGTCTTTCGAGGGTAGTGGGCTGACGTAGCATCCAATCATAACCAACTATTAATTGCGAGATTTGGTTAGGGTCTCGAGGGGTTCGTCCGAGGATTCGAGGAGTCGACCCGGACTGTATATATATCCCAAGTTTTTTGAGAGAAAAACTTTTTATCTGTCTTCTGCGAAAGAGAGCTTTCGACTGTTCGAGTTTTTTTTCGTTCCTTCTCCGAGCACTTCGAGTCTTTAGAAATGGCGTCGAAACAAACCCCCTCCGCTAAGGGAAAGAGCATAGGTTCTTCTTCTCATTCTTCTGTCCCGGCGAGGGAATCTCCGGTCGGGCAAGGTGAACTTCCCTCTGAGGGGAGCATCCTGCCGACCACTAGCGCACCCGGCTTTAGAGGTAGAACTTTTTGGGATGACACAAACGACAAAAAATCCTTCGCACACGTTGAACGTGACTGCGCTAGGTCGTCTTCTGTGCTGATAGCCTCTTTTGAGGAAGATGACGCACGGAGGCATTTTTATCTTTTACGCCCACATTTCTAATGTGTCAGCGTAAGGACTCCATATTTTCGTAGCTCTGAGCGTAAATAGCTCGGGCTACCGAAAATTGGCGTATTTCGTAAAATTTGAATTTTACGTTTTGTGGAGGAGACTTCCGGCGTAAGGTGACCAAATTTGTACAATCTTAGCGTAGAGCACAGATTGTCGTTTCCTTGGTCCGTGTGTTTATGCCAGACTTGTAATGACATATCTTCTTTGCATTATCTTGCAGTTGATTTGGGTGAGTTCCCATTGGCTGAGGTGATGGGCTCCGCTGTCGGGATGCTGCACTCGAACTATCTGGAGGATCTGTCCCATGTGGCATTTCCCATCTCTGGACCCCAGTATCCTGAGGGAAGGGAGCTCCTGATATCGGCCCAGGGTGAGCAAATACTGTTGAGTATGATCAATGGAGAACCCTTGGTACATGTAGATGGGGAGCAGTATATAAAGTCGGCTTTCCTTTTTGGGGATATGATTGATAAACAGTCCCAGACAAAGCCCAAAAGGGAGCCTTGGGTTTTCCCTGCCGGGGATTTGGTCTTGTACCTGCCGACGATGCCGAGGGATTATCCCATCTCGGCCTTCTTCCATGCGACGCATCCCAGGAAGATGTCATGGAAGCTGACTCCTGATTTTCACGGGAAGCCAGGGAAGATCTTTCATCTGAAAGGCGCTGACCAGGGGTCGTTTGTTAGTCGCCCTTCTGGCGTTGTGATACTGTTCCGGGGACTGTGCCCGGGTAGTGTCCCGAGTGAAGTTAGCTCGGTGATCCAGCCTGTCCAGCTGTCGACCTTCTGTAACGACTTCATGAGTCGAGGTGGGGTGTATCCCAAGGAGAATCCTCGGTGCAATGGGTTGATCGCCCCAACGAACTCCCGATGGAGATGCCTAGTTGACCGGGCCTTGACGCACTTCCGAAGAGAGCTGGAGGGCATCGGACTATATACCGCCGTGAGTGCGACGAGTGTTGGGTTGCCTCCCAATGCTAATTTGTTCTTGGCACTGATGGAGCGGTATATTCCGCTCACCGGGACCTTCGCCACTACACTGGAGGAGTTGGGATTGGCGCTCCACGAGATGGCAGTTGTCTCGAGACTGCCGATGGGGGATACCCCATATGAAGAGTACGTTCCCACCAACCGGGAGTTGGAGGATTTGGACCCTCGGGTGGCGGAAGTATATCAAGAGCTGATGTGTCAGTACTTTGCGTGCATTGCTTTTTATGATGAGCCCTCTGATTTGGCCCACACCACTAAGTGGATGTCCTACCTCTTCTTCCATCGGGCTAGGGCCACCAAGTCAGAGAAAGCTTCGGGGGGCAAGAACGAGCCCGTGAACTGCTTGGGCGTCCTCAGTGCCCAGGTCGTTGCGGTTCTTATGGAAGACGCCAAGGCTCCCGATCAGATTCTCGTTGAGGGGGTAGGAAAGTACCCCGAAGGTACAAAGGCCTACAGTTATTTGAGGTGCTGTCGCAGGCCTCTGTCTAAGGAAGCCCAGCTGGCTGGTTTCCTCTCCATATGGCTACGTCGAGTGGTGGTGCCCGGTATCGCGTCCGCGGATCGCATTCACCGAAACATCCTATGGCCCGCAGTGCGTCTGGTGTTTGGGGCAAGACTGGGCTTGCTTCCTGCCATGGTGTGCCGTATACAGGCTGGCCTGAGGGCCATGACTGATGGGTTGCTCTATGATGAAGCTCGACGTGAGAGTTTTCCCAGGGTGGAATTACCATACTTGTACCCGATGGGATGGTTAATTCTCCACAATCCCCGGGTGATGTCTCCCGGTTCCGGTAGCAGCTCAGGAGGTATATTCCTGCTGAATTACAGGGATTCCCTCTGGAATATGAATACAGTCTTAGACTGTCGACTGGCGTTGAACCTCAGCCACGGCTGGAAGATCCTTTGTACTCCCCCTCCTATGCATCGTAACCAGTCAGGGCTGTGGCTTGAGGATTCAGGTCGAGAGAAGACCGTTCTTTCTCCGGAGGCGTTTAATTGGTTGGTCTGTATTAGACCTTGCCATCTGCTGTATAGGAGCGAAGACCATTGCTTCTTTGAGCCCTACCTGCCTAGTCGGTTCGCCAGGCAGTTCGGGTACGACCAGTTGCATGTGGGCAACGCCGTCACCAGCTTTAGGTCCCGGGGTGGACTCATTGATGGAGCTAGAGGGTGGCAATATTTTATCATGGGTTGTACGGGGGCAATTTTTATCGTGTCGGTCGTTTCAACCTCTACGGAGCTGCGTATCCTTCACTACTACGCCCAGTTTTATGTGGCGGTTAACACTTTTCACCGTGATTACGACAGGCGTGGGAGCTTCAGGGTGCCTTCTGTCAAGTCTGGGGGAAGGGTCGAAGTCCCCTCGGTTTCTTCTGACGAGGGGGGGGAATCTGGTACTCCGGACGAGCCTCTGGTGTCGTTGCCGAGGTGTGTGGTGCCTCTGCCGGCGGGGGCTCTGGTAGTCTCTTCTGGGAAGCGACGGGCTTCTGCCCCGAAGGAAGCTTCCCTTCGTAAGAGGAGGAAGGAGACGGTTGCTCGTCCTCTCCGCATTCCTGGTGTTGAGGCTCCCGGGAATGAGCCTGCATCTCCCTGTATCAGGGACGATTCTTTGGCCGAAGGTTCTTCGCCTTTCAGAGGGGGACCTTTTACAGTTCTGGCTGGCGGCGCCGGAGAGCCCTTACAGTCGGCTGCTGTCGCTGCGGCTGCTCCAAGCAGCGGAGCGGGATTGCCTGCGTGGCCCCAACAGATGGGAGAATCTCCCCGGAGGTCAGTAGTGGGCGGAGTTACTTCTGTGTTAGTGAGCGCGCTTAGCGAGACTCCGGCTGATGAACCTCGACCGCGTCTCGGGGAAGGCTTGACCGAACTCTTGGTGATGTCGGTCGGCCCACCTCCTTCTCCAGGTATGACAGTTCGTATCGCGTCATTAAGGCATGGTTTAGCTACATCTGCTGCAGATGCGTCGTATATGCCGTTAGCTCCGGGTAAAATGTCGTTTTGATGTCTCATTCTAGGAGGATTACCACTGTGTCTGACATTTTGCTTTCTTGTCCTCTTTTCAGGGGATAACGTCCACGGGGAGTACGGCGTTGAAGCGCCTTCCGGCTTTGTTCTGGCTCCTGGCGGTGACGTAGAGGCGCCGGATTTTGAGGCAGAAGTGTCTTTGGGGGCTAGCTCGCCCGGAGAGGTTTCGTCGTCTCAAGGGGAGGATGAACCGGTTATCGTGACCTCGCTTGTCGCGAGTATGCCAATGACTTCGATTGTCGCCATCGCACCTTCTTCGGCCGTGCCACCTGTTGAGGCGGCGGTGGCTACCTCGCCTGCAATTGTGGCCACTCCGAGCGCTCAGTCGGGTCTAGTCGCGTTGATCGAGCAGCATACCAGCCTCGTCTATACTGGCTTAAAAACGATGATACCGATGGTGTTGGCGAAGAACCTTGACTTCGAGCTCCTGAAGAAGACTTCTCAGCTTTCGATCGAGGTTGTCAGGGGGCTTGGCAATCTTGGAGTAGCTGATGCTCTGGAGGCGGTGGTTAATGGTTTATAGCAACCCATTAACGAATACTTGCAGCGGACTGAGGGCAGCCTGGATGCTGATGTCCAGGCTCGATACGACCTCATGACTGAGCGGCTCGCTATGAAGCTTGAAAGCCTGGACAACTCTATCCAGACGCATAAGCTGGAGATGGATAGAAGAGCTGTTGTGGAAGAAGCCTTTGCCGTTGAGATGCAGTGTCGATCCGAGCACGAAGGGAATGCGGCGAGGGCCTCCAAGCTGAGGGAAAAACTTGCTCGGGCAGAGGAGCGGGCTTCCCAGTCGTTGGCAGGTTTGGAGGTAGCGATTGGTCGACTGAGCGAAGCGCGACGGGATCTGGATCGTGCAAAAACTGCCCGTACGGGCTGTCTTCGGGCAAGGGCTAATCTGACCCTTACGCATACCCCGGAGGCACGGCTGGAGCAGGCTCGCGCCGATGCCTTGGCCCTTAGGAATGAGAGGATAGCTGTACTAGAGCGGCAGATTCATGGCCTGATTACTCCGTCATCTTGATGTATCCCTTCCTATGTAATTCCGTCTTCTTCTGGAATGAATAACAGCGACTCTTTTCTGACTGTTGTGGACCCGTCATTTCGGAATATAAATGACAGTTTTTTTTTTTTGGCGAGAGTGATATCAGAGGTAGTATGATAATTCTCGATAAACTCCTCTAGCAGGATATACCTATTCAGCGGTCGTACAGACATGATAGGATATGACCTAACTAGTTTCTTTTTTGGCGAGTGGTTTTGTCAGAATTGAGATTCCCGCTATATTCTGCCCGAGCAGGGGGGTTAAGCGTAGTATCTTTTCAGGAATTTGCCGTTGATGGGAGCCATTAATAGGTCTCCGTTGGGCTGGGCTATCCTGTAGGCGCCGTTTGAGAACGTTGTCTTGATCACGTAAGGGCCTTCCCATTTGGGCTGAAATTTGCCTTTACTTCTGTGAGTTAGGATCATCGGCCTTCTCACGGCTAGAACTAGCTCGCCGACCTTGAACACCCTTTCCTTTACTTTATGGTTGAAAGCCCTGGAAATGCGTGCTTGGTATAGCGCGATGTGCTGTTGAGCTTGGAGGCATTTCTCGTCTAATCCTTCTAGCTCTTGGAGCCTTAACAGGTCATTCTTTTCTCGAGTTAGCTCATTGGTCATGGCTATTCGGAGCGACGGAATCTGGACTTCAATAGGGAGGACTGCTTCGATCCCGTAAACTAGCGAGAATGGGGTGCAGTCTGTCGGTGTCCGTACTGTTGTGTGGTATGCCCAGAGACATTCGCCCAACTTTTCGTGCCAATCCCTTTTGTTCGAAGAGACGAATTTCTTTAAGAGTTTGATAATGGTTTTGTTGAAAGCTTCCGCCAAACCATTAGCAGCTGGATAGTACACCGTAGAGGCAATGTTTTGTATCCGGTTATTATCGCAAAACCGATGAAACGCTTGGCTGATGAACTGGGGCCCGTTGTCGTGGATTATCCTCCGGGGTATCCCAAAGCGATAGATGACGTGATGCTTGATGAAGCTGATTACGTTGGACGCCTTTACCTCAGCGAGAGGGATTGCTTCGGCCCATTTGGAAAAGTAGTCCGTGATGGCCAGTATGAACTGGTGACCCCCGGAAGAGGATGGGTAAATAGGACCGATGATATCCATCCCACATGCTTCGAAAGGCCAGGATGCGACCGTAGGGTGTAGATGTTCTGACGGTTGATGTATGAAGTCTGCATGAACCTGACAGGCTCTGTAATGCCTTACATACCGTATCACGTCTGCGATCATAGTAGGCCAGTAATAGCCCATCCTCCTGATGCGGTCTTGTAGCTTAAGCCCGGGTTGATGCGCTCTGCATACGCCGTCGTGAGCTTCACGGATCATCTGTTGTGCCTCGGCGCCAGCGAGACATCTTAACAGCAGTCCGTCGTAGGTCCGGCGATACAGGTATTGTGAAGATGCATCGAAGTAGAAGCGTAACGATCGTCTCTTGACGGATACTGCTTCTTTGGGGTCCTCTGGCAAGATTCCGTATGCCACGAAATCTATGAAGGGACTCGTCCAATCTCTTGTAGGAGGATCGGCGTTTACAGCGTAGCTGCGTTCTAGGTGACAGCTGTTCTTCACACAGAATAAATCTCTGTTAAGAAGGATTACCGAATCTTGCCTTCTTATAGGGGTAGCTAAGTCCGCAGCTAGGCTGGCCAGGGCATCAGCTTCCAGATTCTGAGATCGAGGTACATGCTCTAGGAAGAACCCTTTGAACGTCATGGCTATCTCGACTGTCGCTCGGTGGTAGGGGACGAGGTCTGGATTCCGGACTTCGTATATCCCCCTGACTTGGTTGACGATGAGCAGAGAATCACCGAAAGCTTCCAGGGATTCTACCCCCAGCTCTTTAGCGACTTGGAGCCCGATTAGCAGAGCGTTGTATTCTGCCACATTGTTGGAGCAGGGCTCGCTAAGAGAATATGCTAGGTAGATGACGAGCTGAACTGGAGTAACTAGTACGACTCCCACTCCTGAAACGACGTTTCCCTTAGGACCGACTCTGGAGGCGCCATCGAAAAATAGTTGCCATACGTCACTTTCTCTTGCGAAATTACATTCCGCAACTTCATCGGGGATGTCTTCGTATAGTTTGGAGGTCTCCGGGATTGGATGAGCTGCTAGGAAGTCGGCCAGAGCTTGGCCTTTGATGGACTTCTGTGGGACGTAGACCATGTCATATGGCATCAGCAACATCGCCCAAGTTGCGAGTCGGGAGTTAAGGGCACTTGGCTTGCTCATCAGCACCCGGAGAGGGTTGATCCTGGAGATGATATGAATAGTCTGGCCGGTGATATAGTGTCGCATCTTCTGGACAGCGAACATCAGAGCCAAGCATTCCTTCTCCACTGGGTTGTACCGGTGTTCGGCCCCGACCATCATCCTGCTGAGGTAGTAGATAGCCTGTTCATGACCCGCATCGTTCTTTTGTGCAAGAAGAGCTCCTAGCGAATGATCCATTGCCCGAACGTACAGCAAGAAGGGTTTTCCCAGACGGGAGGCACCAGAACTGGTGGACTGGTTAGGTAGCGCTTGATATCCCCAAACGCTTGCTGACAGGTTTCGTCCCATATGAAGGACACACCTTTCTTCATGAGGTGAGAGAAGGGCTGACATCTCCCTGAGAGGTTGGATATGAATCGTCGGATGTAAGCCAGACGTCCTTGGAACCCCCTGAGTTCCCTCAGATTACGGGGCGGTCGCATTGCTACGATCGCCTGGACTTTGTCAGGGTCTACTTCGATGCCTTTGGCGGTAATGACAAATCCCAGGAATTTGCCACTGGATACCCCCAGAAAGGACTTTGTTGGGTTCATCTTGAGTTGATGCTGGCGCATTAACTCGAATACCGCCCTCAGGTCTCGAATGTGATCACCTTTGAGGCGACTTTTGACAGCTATGTCGTCCACGTAACATTCCACTGTTTTGCGTAACTGCTCATGGAATATGTTACTCATAGCCCGTTGGTATGTAGCCCCGGCGTTCTTTAATCCGAAGGGCATGACCGTATAGCAATATACCCCCAGTGGTGTCCGGAAGGCAGTGTGCTTTTCGTCTTCCCGATGCATCTTGATCTGATTGTATCCCGAGAACCCATCCATAAAAGACATACGCTCGAAGCCGCAGGTGTTGTCGATCATGATGTCCGTAATGGGAAGGGAGAATTCATCTTTGGGGCAGGCCGCATTCAGATCTCGGTAGTCGATGCAGATACGTACCTTCCTATTTTTCTTCATGACTGGGACAACGTTGGCGACCCAGTCGGGATGTTGTTCTTCCCGGATGAAACCGCAGGTTATCAACTTCTTGACTTCGTCCTCGATGGCGTCCATCATATCCGGGCAAAACCGACGTTGGTGTTGTTTCACTGGCTTCGAATCAGTCGAAATATTGAGCTTATGAGTAGCTACCCTCGGGTCTAGGCCTGGCATATCCTCATAACCCCATGCAAAGACGTCGACATATTCCTTTATCAGCTGTATGATCTCTTCCTTTTCAACTAGGGAAAGATTGTTACTGACAAATATTGGCTTTGGTGAGAGCTCACCCCCAACGTTGACTTGGATAACTTCGTCCTTGGTGGGAGGTTCTCTCTGCTCGAAGCAGAATTTCCACTGTGTATCCATTTGCTGAGCCCAGGGGTCGTTCTCGAACGGCTCCGTATCCTGTTCCTCGATTTCTGAGGGGTTTGTCATCACCATATTCACTGATCGTGTTAGTTTGAGAGCATCAGGTGAGTCGGATGACGACGAGCTGCTCTGGGAAGATGGAAAGGGGTCCTCATCTGGCTTGGAAGTTGCGAAGGAGGTGGCATACCCCAACCCGAGACGAGTCTGTTGATAGTGGGGGTCGCCGCGCGGCGGCGTTCGTCTGCCTCTTCCGTAGTTGAGGCCTGGCTTCCGCTTCAAGTCGTACCCCATGTTTTGCATGATCCTCCGCGCTTGCGGGCTGTATTAGTGAACCTGCACTTTCCCGGTATCGTCATCGAAAGGATCTTCCTGGACAGTCGGTCGGTTTCGCATTCGACCAAAGATTATTGAATGCTGACTGCTGCAGGTAGGCGGGACAATGAAGATAGAATCCTCATATGGCCCATATGCTATGACGACGTTGGATGGCGACGTTACTTCCCAGACATACGGACGGTAGGAGTTTATAGCTTCTAAGAACTTTTGAGCCATTGGTTCTACCTCGTCATGTGGATTGGGTTCATATTTCGGAATCTGAGTACCGATGTACCAGAAAAAAGGATGTTTATTATCATCTGGAACTTCGTTCCTGGTGGCATTTACATCAGTCGGCTGCTGGTTGCGCCAAAGGTTAATGACTATGGGTGGAGGCTTCTGGTTCAAAGTAATTACTAGAGGATCACCCCCTTCTCCTGACTTGGTCTTTCTCAGGTGGACAGCCATAGGCTCTATGGCTTTTGGACGAGCGGTTCATCCTTTCACTTTGATTGACAGTGGTAGTGTGGCAGAGGGCTCTTCGGGCTCCCGGTGGGATTCCTTTTTCGCCTCTCCTGGCACTTCTTCCGTGTGGTCATGGGAGTACAATACGGCATCGGAATAGTAGGATTCTATTCCTTTAAACGGGTTTAGGTCAGCCACCTCCGTTTGTACGGTTCCTTGTGCGTCTACATATTTAAGGCATTGATGTAGGGTTGAAGGAACGATGTTGTGGTCGTGAATCCATGGTCTTCCCAGCAAAATATTGTAGGATACCTCTGAATCGATGACGTAACATGTGGCCACTGACCTAAGGTTGCCGATCTGGACTCTCAAGCGAATCTTCCCTAATGGTTTACTTCTTCCGGCGTTGAAACCCACGATTGTAGTGGTAGTGTAAGCCAGCTCGCTGGTAGGAATTCTCAGTGGCCTGAGCAGACTGTGAGGGATGATGCTGATCGATGATCCCGGATCTATGTGAATCCGGTCGACCTCCATGGAACCGACGTACCCGGTGTAATAGAGGGGCCTGTCATGTCTATTATGTTTTAATAGCATGTCGTCTTGAGTGAAAGTGATATTTGGGACCACCTCCATCACGCTGTGGCATTGAGGACATGCTACTGGTTCCTCGTCGGGGTACTTGAGCTGGGTCAAATATACTTCCGCCTGCATCAGTGCTTCACTCAGGGCCAGACGAGTGTCGGTGGAGAGCCTGAGTAGCTCGAAGATGGATAACCTGGCTGGCGTATTGGCCAGTTGGGCCAGGATGTCAAACTTGTACGGCTTCTCTAAACCTTTGCTCGGAATGTTTTTTACAGGTTTGTCGAAGCGTACTTCTTTCTGTTTTGCCTTTTTCGCCGGAGTAGGTTTCGCAGAGCTGATGCTTGGTACGACGGGACCTTGCTCTGACGGTTTGGTAGCTGGAGCGTCAGCCGGCACCCCTTCCTGATTTGCTCCGTCATTGTCGAGGTAGGCCCTCCCTGAACGGGTTACGACAAGTACCTCATCTCCGTCTGATGTAGAAGAAGTTGTGACCATGTAGCATGATCTGTATTTGGGATTCTTCTTGGGGGTAGCCCTGGTTGCCTTGGTCTCTTCCTCGAGATCTGACACCAAACCTTGGTGAACCCACATAATCTCGCCCCGCCGGGTAGTTAGGGGCACCAGGTTGTGATCTTGACCCCTAGCAGGGGGAAGGTTAACGATGCTCATCGTTGCCCGGGAGATAGGTGTAACACCATCAGGGACCTTTTGGGGAGGCAGATTGCCAAACTGCAGAGAGATCATGTTGGCCGTGACCGTTTTCTCGGTGTTGTGCAGAGTGATGGCCTTAGCATCGATCAACCCCTGGATCTTCCTTTTTAGTACATAGCACGCCTTTGTCGGGTGGTGTACGTATCTGTGGAAGACGCAGTATTTTGGGTCGTCAGTATTGCCGGCCTCCTGGGGCCGCCTTAGTTCTGGGAGGGTGATCTTGCCACTTTTGACGAGACATTCGAAGATACTTGGGATATCATCGTCGTCGAAAGAGTAGACTTCGACGGGCCTAGGAGCCCCCGGTTTTGCTTGGGCGGTCACCGCAATCTTTGGCCTGGCCGTGTTGATTGCTAGGGCTTCCTTCCCTTTGGGGCCACGATGATGGTCGCTGCCAGGGGATGACCTCTTGCCTCTGTCAGAGGCGGAGATCACGATGCCATTGTCGCGCGCCTTGCGACTGTTGTCTTCGGCGGCTACCGCCGAGAGGATGAACAAGGGCCAATCATGGAACTGATATGGTCCTGTGAACACTGAGACCACGGGAAGGAGGTTCTTCCTGCAAATGTCCACCAATGCTGAGTCTGGAACTCCTGGAGGCATCTGTAAGGTGGCCTGACGAAAGCGTTCGATGAAGACGCGAACGTCTTCCTTTTTCTTCTGCTTTACTTCGATGAGAGAGGACATAGACATGTCCATTCCTCCCTCGTAGAATCGCGTGAAGAATAGAGCTTTGAAATCCTCGAAGGAAGTAATGCAGTTGTCCGCCAAGCTACGGTACCACTGATAGGCTACTCCTGAGAGGCATCCTTTGAACACCCGAGTGAGGAGGGCATCGTTCCCTTGTAGCAGTACCGTCATCATACTGAAATAGTTCATGTATTGGCTTGGTGATATTTTTCCCTCGAACAGAGCCATCGCCTGAGGTTTGTATTTTGGAGGGAAAGGGACCTCTTCCCAGATAGCTGGGTAGGGCTGATTGATTCCCAGTTTCTTGAGCTGATCTTTGTGCTTCAAGGCGTCGAACTGGGCTTTCAACTCCTGTACTGCCTGCATCGGATTTTCCGCTGGAAGCGGAGGAACTGCTGACTCTTGATCTAGAGCAGGTTCTTGGCTTGGGTTGGATGGTGGCAAGTCCACCCCCACACGTATCTGAGTTGGCGGGACCGATGCTTGAGCCATGGCAGTTGCGTGCTGAGTTAGCATCATCTGGTGCATATTCTCCAT
This sequence comes from Iris macrosiphon, assembly GCA_036927795.1. Lineage (NCBI taxonomy): Eukaryota > Viridiplantae > Streptophyta > Magnoliopsida > Asparagales > Iridaceae > Iris > Iris macrosiphon. The sequence goes on along the minus strand of JAYESA010000017.1, from coordinate 60,919,574 downwards.
TACGGACTGTATTTGTTTCAGAGACGTCTCCAGGACAGTGATGTGTTGTTCTGCGTCTCCTGACGGCGATGCTTCCTCGCGTTCGTCTTCGATGGCGTAAGCTTCCATTTCTCTGGGCGTCGTCGAAGGGTAAGTATAGGTCGCTGCAGAAGTCAACTCTATACTCTCGGCGTCTGATCTGGGAGATTGGCGACCCCCAGCATCGAAATCAGATGAGTACGGAGCTGGTTGCTGTGACCTGGCACGGGTGTTTTGGAATACCCCAGCTTCAGCGTTCCTGAGGAGGTCTTCGAATCTTCTTTGGCTCGGAGGCTCAGAGGGAAGACGTCTTGAGCTCGACCCTCTTTTAGGTATGCGTGAAGCCATGTTCACGGACGCATACGCATGCTCTTCCTCCGGGAAATATTGAGAGTAGTTCAATCGGTCGAAGACCGATCATTTTGCTTTAGAACAGTAGCAGTCAATCACAATCTTATGACTATTACAACATTATTCCCTAGGGGGCGTAATAGACATGTTGAAAGGTCCCCTCTCCTTACGCTTCTGGATTAGGCATTCGCGTAGGTCAGGAGTAGCAACTTGAGCTTGTTTTGCGCCGTGGGACTTCCCCTGGCGTGATTTGGAGATTCGCTCAGACTGGCGTAAAGCTGAAGAGGCGTTCAGTCGACCGTCGTCTTCCCGCGTAATCCGGAGGATAGGCAGATTGCTTCTTAGCTGGCGTAACGGCCGAGGAGTTGAGTACTCGCCTGCTTGCTTCCCCTGGCGGAGATCACAGCGCTCATTTGGTTTACCGTAGAGGCCGGATGTTGCTTTGCGCGTGGTGCGTGATCTGTTCTTCCGATTTGGCGTTGAGGCACCGTCGGAAGTTTTGTCTGTACCGCGCGTAGCGGGAGACTGGTTCCTACGCGTAGAGCGCAGGGGATACTTCTGGGTCAGCGCTGAGGCTTTGCCCGAAGCTTTGTCTGTACCGCGCGTAGCGGGAGACTGATTTCTGCGCGTGTAGCACAGTGGATACTCTTGGGTTAGCGCTGAGGCTTTACCAGAAGTTTTGTCTGTACCGCGCGTAGCGGAAGACTGAATTTTACGTGCGGGGCATAGAGGAAGCGATGCTACCACCTCATTGGTCGGAGAGATCGAAGAGTCCACAGGAACAGGGGAGGATGTCTTGGGCATCCAGACTTTGCGTAGCTTCCTGTTGTCTTGGACGGAGAGAGAGTGAGAGCTATCCCCAGTCCGAAGCATATCTTCGTAGGCAGACTGGTCGAAATAAACGACCAATGTCTTCTTCACGGTTCCTACAGATACCGCATCGTGTTGAGCAATTACTTCCTCGTCAGAAGAGAAAGACGTCCCCAGCAGAGTCGCCATCTTGTTTGTGGTGGTTTTAAACGAAAGAGATGAAAGTGTATTTCAATGGCGGGGTTTATACGAGACCCGTGCACTTTGTTTCACAAACAAACTTGTACAATTTGATCCTATGCGAGGACGTGGGAGTACAATTTATTTAATCTGGGTAAAAATTGCTATAGGTGTCTGATCTGCGGTCGATCACTTTAGCACTTGGACTACACGATATTGAAGAAGTGCCGTGGAAGACAGGATGCAGCTTCGGAGGTTGGAAAGGAGGGTGGATGCGCGATGCTGAAGGTCGTCGCTCCCTATTCCTTGCCTGAGCTCTGTATTCTTCTCTCTCTCTCTATCTCTCCTTCTTGATCTCCGGTTCGATGACCTTGTTCGATTCTTCTTTCAAAGTTTCGACCTTTGATCTGATGTTGGTATTCTTGACCAAATTTTTCGACCTTGTTCCCCATTGACAGGGGCCTCTATTTATAGAGTCTTTGGTGACAGCGACCATTCCGTTGGTGTAGCAACCGAGGAGTGGAAAGTACAGCACCCTTTTACACAACGGTTAAAGTAACCAATGCCTACGTATAGATGATCTTTTGACTGAGCGGGTGACGTGGGTCCAACTAAGGGGACACAACACGTACGGTTGCTACTAAGATCATGGCGTAAAAGCCACGTGGGTAGGTATCCATTATGTATAAGAGGTTGGCGTAGAAGCCAAATGTCCGTCACCATGGCATAGAAGCCAAGTAGGCATAAAAGTCGAACAGGCATAGAAGCCGAGCAGGCATAGAAGCCGAGTAGGCGTGGAAGCCGAGTAGTCATAGAGACTGAGTGGTCGTAGAGACTGAGTAGGCGTGGAAGCCGAGTGAGCACATGCCCTGAATGGGCGTAGAAGCCGCTGCATATCGTGCCAGAATGGGCGTAGAAGCCGCTTGAGCACAGATCCTGAATGGGCGTAGAAGCCGCTGCGTACCGTGCCAGGGTGCTGATGTGGACGTCTTTAGCCGGAATTAAGGCTTTTGGAGATATAATCAAATCTTTGACAGAGATTTGCCATCATCCTGTGCATTAAATGCGGAGACGTGCCTTGAGGGGAAACTGTCACCGCTCTGTGCGTTTTGACGGAGGGACGTGCCTCGAGCCCTGTACGAAGCGCAGCTTTTGACGTGGCAGCCGGTTTGTCTTCCGCGGAGCATAAAACAGCCCATGTTTGCCTTTATAAAACAAGGCAGCGTGTTCCCTTTGTACGCGAAAGAGCGGTTTACGCCGGGGGATTTTAGTAAGCGCCGGTTTGGTGATATTTTAACCAAATCCTCTGCATTAAATGCCGAGATTCGCCATTATTACTGTGGGGCATGTCCCGAGTGGTCTGCGATCGTTTCCAGCCGTCGTCTGGGTAGCCGTGCAGCACTTTCTGTCAGGAGTCAGAGGTTAGTTTTTACTGTGCGACTGGACAGTTTTTTTTTCGGGAAGACGAAGCGTTCCTCGTACGCTTTAATGCTGCTTTGAGAGCGGCTTGGTTTTATGCCATGGAGGCGATGAAGAACCCTGTGTTACGCTGGATGGCTCTGAAGGCCTGTGTTTACGCTGCTCTGCATTAAGACGCTGCGTAGATCTTCCAAGCGTATTTTTCATGCTTCTACAAAGCCGAGTAGGCATAGAAGCCGAGTAGGCGTAGAAGCCGAGTGGTCATAGAGGCCGAGTGGGCGTAGAGGCCGAGTGGTCATAGAGGCCGAGTGGGCATAGAAGCCGAGTGAGCACAGAAGCTGAATGGGAGTGGAAGCCGAGTGAGCACAAAAGCTGAATGGGCGTGAAAGCCGTTGCGTAACGTGCCAGAGTGCTGATTTGGACGTCTTAGCCAGGAATTACGGCTTTTGAAGATATAATCAAATCTCTCGCATTAAATACAGAGATTTGCCACCATCCTGTGCATTAAATGCGGAGGCGTGTTTTTGAAGGTCTGCAGGCCTTCTGTGCATCAGTCGCAGAGACGTGCCTTGAGCAACTGTCACCGCTCTGCGCATCAGTCGTAGAGACGTGCCTCGAGCCCCGTACGAAGTACAGCTTTTGATGTGGCGGGCGGTTTGTCTACTACGGAGCGTAAATAGCTCATGTCTGCCTGTGTAAAATAAGGCAGCGTATCCCTTTGTGCACGTAAAAGCAGTTTACGCAAAGGAGATGGCGGTAAATGACAGCCTGGGTCGCAGTGCTGTGCCATCATTATAGCCGTCGTCTGGGTAGCCGTGCAGTATCCCTTTGTCAGAAGTCCAGACGTCACGTTCATTGCAGGATCTGACAGGTTCATTGTAGGATTTGACAGGTTCACTTCGAAGAATATGAAATCTCTCGTACACTTCAAAGAGGATGGGTTTTACGCCCATGAGGTGACGAAGAACCCTGTTTACGCTGAAGCATCCTGGAAGTACTGCCTTACGCGGATGGTCCTTTGAGCTTTTAATATTTCACGCTGTGTTTTAGCGGAAAAAGCTCTGTTGCACGCTTGATGGCTCTGAAGGCCTCTGTTTACGCTGCGCTGCATCAATATGCTGCGTAGAGCTTCCCAGCGTATTTTTTATGCTTCTACAAGTCTTATCCTAAATAATACAAAGAATATAAATATTCAGCAAATATCCATGCAAATATCCATACTACTACGGATCTGCAGGAGGATGACCAGTGGCACGCATGAAGGATAATAACATATCATACTGCACCCGTGAAATCGACACCGATGTCGATGGAGAAGGCAGTGACATCGGTGGAGTCTGTGTCGATATAGGCACACCAGGAGGATGTATCCGTTCCAACTCTGCGAGTCGCTGGTTGTAAAATCCATGGTAGATAATAGCCTTGTACTGCCATGAACCATTGAATCCTGCATCATCGTCAGCTTCTCGCCCATGGATAGCTGTGATGCCTGCAGCTCCGTCATGCTATGCTCTATCAAGGCTCTAATATTATTTGTCAAATTCCGGAGCTCCATGATGCTGCGGTCAAGCATATCAAATCATGCGATGAGAGTCGGATCGTCCGCCTGTGGCTGGGACCGGGGCTGCTCCTTCATCCTTCGTAATAACTCATCACGGAGAGACGCAATCTGACGGTCAACGGCCTCCTAGACTCTGGCCGACAACTGAGATGGCTTTGGGGAATGCACACTTGTCGGGGAGGCCCTAGATGACAACGTCGCAACTAGGGTGCCATAGGATCCCGTACCGTAGTACATACCCCTCTGGAGACCACCAGCGGCGGTCACCCACAGGTCGTCCACCGACGGAGCTGGAGCGGGCTGCAAGGAAGTACCAGCCTCTCTAGCTGTAGGTGCACTAGCAGTCGCCCGCTCACGCAACCTAAGATATTCGGCCTAGAAAAGTTTGGATACTCGATAATTGCCTAAGTTATATTAAAATTAACACAGTAAAGTAATACTTACATAGGTCTGCGAGGCCCTCTTATCAATGAGATTTCCGTCCTTTCGATGGGTGGCCAAGAAGACGGTCACCATGTTTACATCCTCACCCCTCTATACCTGCTAAAAATATATTATTTTGTACTAAAATTAAATATTTTTTTCTACTACCATTTTATCGTACTTATATAAATTAAAATAATATATCTTAAATAAAAAATATACCAAACGATGGAAATGTTTCGTCATCAAAATTGAGCCACCACACCACTTTGCAGCATTCTGCCTAGCTGCCTTGGCCTTCTCAGACCTTTCCTTGTACCTCGGATCATAGATTTTAGCCCTCATCATAGTCCACTGCTCAGGCGTGATCTAACACGATCACGAGCCTTCTGGTCATCCAGAGCATCACGGATAAGTTTGGCAGCAACGACAGAAAATATTCGCTCGATCAACTTGGTCTGGTGCGGAGGATAAAAATATGTTTGCTATAATAAATAATTTAGTAAGTGAGCATCACGGATAAGTTATATAATATGCATAAATTAGAGAATTTATATAATATACTTTTACCTTGAAGTGCGCAAACCAGAACACCTTTCTCTCCTCCAGAGTTTCGGAGTAGTTGATCCAAGGGCCACGATAGTAGTTCCTCAGAAATAGGCCCAGGCGCCTCTGAACCGACGATGGACGATATCTATACAGAGATAATTATTTTGATCAAAAAAGTCAATATATGATGAATAAAGAAATACACAATATATATGATACTAAACCATCTAATTGATACTAAACCATCTAATTGACTTAGTTTGTACCGGCCCAAACCTATGTCCTTGTCTCCTCCGGAGGTGCGCATGAAGGATCTAGCTGATGTTGGGACAACGTTGGCACGACCTCCACTACATGCTCATCTGTCTCTATGGTTCCGTCAGCAGGAGGAATGCTGGAAGAGGGAGTACTATCACGCTTGGAACTACTCATCCCAGGAGTGATGACACATAACATCGTCGCAGTCGGAGATGTGACTGATCGATGTACTGGAGTACTGGGCGACGAGGATTCAGAACCAATAGTAGGCAGTACCGGAGTAGCACTCTATCTACCTTGGGACCTGTCGAACCCTCCGCGTCGTCCTATCATACCTGATAAAAACATATGATGAATAAAGAAATACACAAATATATAGTATATTCTACAGTTAAAATGTTATGCATATCTCACAACATTCATAGAATTGAACAGTAAATAACCAGTGGTATCACAAGTCTAAATGGATAGTATATTCTACAGTCAAAATATAATACATATATTCGTCAAAATAGTACATTCTATAGCCAAAATATAGTTACATTCTACAAGCAAAATATTTTATTTTCACTCATCTTTAGAAAATTTATCTTGTTCGCCTTCCTCGTCCTCCTCTTCCTCTTCCTCCTTCTAGTCTTCACTTTCATCTACTTCATCTTCGTCTTCCTCTTCGGATAATTCTATATCTTTTACATTATTTCTCGTGTAATAAGTAACTTCCGTTGAGTCCACATCTACAATATTTGTTACAAGAGGTAGCTCGTCCTCCTGATAAGCTATATCGTCAATGTCAAAAGTATTTCTAGCTTTAGTCTTGCATACTGCCTACCAATTCGAACTCGCTGTCCCCCGTCTAGGATAAGTTTTGAAGTATACGAGCCGAGCTTGACTTAATAGGACAAATGGTTCGTAGCCTTGATATCTGCGCTTGTAGTTTATATCCACAAGGCCATGCTTATCAATTTTTTAACCTTGATCTTGAATCAGATCAAACTATTCACACTTGAATAGCATGATATTAGCAGGTTTTATGCCATAATTATATGTCAACTCCACAATCTCTCGAAAGATGCCAAAAAAATTATTGCCTGGATCGACGTCTTTGTAGTTCGAAGATTTGATACACAAACAACTATTTTTTGTGTAATCAAGATCCAGAAAGTTGTCTCTAATAGGAGCATTTGTTGACTTAAACCTAAACCCATTCACACATAAATTTGGTCATATTTTAACTGCAGTAATTGGTTCTTTAGCTAGAATTCTAATAGATTCAGTCTCGGGTGTTATTAGACGATCGACCTAAATACCAAAGTAGCAATAGTAAGTTATTTGTTTTGCAAGTGCAAAAATAAAAAGTATTTACCAAGCACCTTATATATGCGCTCAACCAAGAAGGAAAATGGCATATCATTTCTTGTTCTACTTCTTCGTCTGTTATGTAGGGTCTAACCGACCTCAACTCATCATTATATGTGCTAAAAAATAATAAAACAACTACTGATTAGTAGCATAATAGTAGCTTATACTATTACATTGAGATGATGTAAACGTGGACGTATTAATTACTTACCCCTCTAGCTTCTCCACTTCATCCACGTCGCAATTGAGTAATATATATAACTAAGTAGCCCTTAGCTCGTCGTTATTTAAATATCTCTTCTTTATTTTTCTCGATCTTTTTTCGGACGCATTAAATACTTTGAGTATTGCATCATTAGATTTCTGATATCCATCGTCATTTCTGGGAGCTTTTGTTCTATTAGTAGCAAGATGAGGTTTGAAATACGTGAGAACATAAGCTTCACAAATAGAGCCCTCAACCCGTGCCTTATTTTTTACCTTTCTTTTTAGGTGATTCAGATGTCGCTCGAAGGGGTACATCCACCGATAACCTACAGGACCTCCAACACGTGCCTCATAGGAAAGATGAATTGACAAATGCTCCATAGAGTCAAAGAATCCAGGAGGAAACACCTTCTCGAGCTTACATAGTGTTACCGCAATGTCATTCTCTTGCTTTTCTAGACGATCGATGAGCAACTTAGTAGAACAAAGATCTCTAAAGAATATACTGAGCTCTGTCAATGGATCCCAAACAACCTGCGTAAGAATTCCCAAAATATAATTAGAATTAACCTCTCCATGAATACGTGACAATCGTGGCTCTTCATACTCGCCAGTTTGTTCTTCTTGAGGTCGACGCATCTTTGAGGTCGACGCATCTTCTCATGTTCGACACGTACCCGTCTGGAAACTTTAGACCCTGAATCCACCAATAAAGTCGCCCTTTATCCTCTTTCTCAAGTGAGAAAACTGACTTAGGTTGCTTTAACTTTCCATTCCCCTCCTCTATCAAATGCAATGCAAGACGTCTACATATTTCTTCTAAGTCCAACCTGGCCACCGGATTATCTTTCGTCTTCCCTTTTACCTCTATTACAGTATTAATTATGTTATCAAACACATTCTTCTCGATATGCATGATATCAAGGTTATGTCTGATCAGATTGGTGCTTCAATATGGCAGATCCCAGAATATACTCCTTTTTGTCCAGTTATAGGTGTGAAGAAATATGTCACACTTGTACCCCTTAGTAGGCTCTTCGATAGCACTTGATAAATCTTTTATCTCTTCCCATATCGTGTATCGGGCTACCTTGGCAGTGGATTGGCCTTCTCCACAATGCCTGTGTGAAAAGCATTCATGATCCTCCGTTACGGATGATCCTTCGGCAGAAATTATCGATGACAATCGAAGAAGCACGGTTTGCCTCCATGTTTCAAACGAAAAGCCTTATTACGGTCCATGCAATACGAACATAAGAGACGACCATGAGTGTACAATCCTGATAACATTCCATAGGCCGAAAAGTCGTTGATGGTCCACATAAGTGTTGCCCTCATCTATAAATTCTGCTTTCTAGAAATATCGTACGTGTTGGCACCTACTTCCCACAGCTGATTCAACTCATCTATTAAAGGTTGTAAATACACATCGATGTTCCTCTTCGGATTGTTTGAACCCGGGATAATAACGGTTAGGAACATATACAAAGTCTTTATGCACATCCAAGGCAGTATATTGTACGGAGTGACGATCACTGGCCAACATGAATACTGGAAGACCAAAAGTCCAAATGGGGTAAAACCGTCAGAAGAGAGCCAAAAACTGACATTACGTGGATCCGAAGCAAAATCTGGATACTCTCGATCAAAGTGCTTCCATGCTTCTCCATCGGATGGATGATCCAATACTCCTTCGATCTGTTTTAGCCTATGCCAACTCATATTTTCTGCAGTCTTCTTAACCATAAACAACCTCTGCAACTGCGGCATCAAAGACAAGTAGTTCATCGAATTGGTAGGCTTCCTTGCACCGACAGACTTTCCTCTATCAGTGACCTTATAGCGATCAGCACCACATAATCTGCACACATCTTCATCCTTGTCGTCTTTGTAGTACAACAAGCACCCATTGCGACATGCATCATTTTTCCTGTATCCCATCCAGAGCGATCTCACCATCCTTTTAGATTGATAGAAGTCTTTAGGCAACTTTGCACCCTCGGACAAGATTTCTATAATCAAATCGATCAGTTGATTATAGCATCCTTGTGACATGTTAAAATCGGACTTGATGCTCAATAATCTTGTAACCACCTCCAACAGTGAATGATCCTCAGAACCAGGATACAGTGGAGTCCTTGCATTCTCCAGCAACTCCATAAACTTTACAGTATCGGCATTCGGTGCCTCCTCAGTTGTATCATAATTGTCCGGATTAAAATTAGGCCACGCCGCATCAAAAATCATGTTCACCCATCCGTCGTCGTAAGTAGCATGGTCATGGACATCCATATACGGCTCCATATAATGCTCCGACTCTGATGCTAGAGACACAAGTTCTCCGTGCACAGTCCACTGATAGTAATTTGGCGTGAAGCCCTTCGAGTACAAATGATATGTGACTTCCACTTCTGGATAATATTTCAAGTTGTGACATCTCACATACGGACACTTAATTTTGGTACCGTCCATGTACTGAGGAAATACCTTAGCGAACTGCAGGAACTGTTATACACCCTCAATAAATTCATCCAGCATACCGCATATGTCATCAGGATGACGGTTGTACATCCACAGAACGATGATGCATATAGTAATTTATATCCATTTCTAGATACTTTCGCAAAAATGACAGTATGTGTCCTATAAATTGTTACACACAGTAAAATTCTCTGGAGGAAGGTAAGAACTGCTCTAACTTGATACACAATGCCCTATGTATGTGTGTGTGTGTACATATGGTTGTTTGAGTGATTGAGTGAGCTCGGGTCACTAGGGAGAGCAGTTCACAGTTTTCAGAGTGCATCATTTGGCAGTGATCAACTGAAGGGAGACCACCCATTAGACCTAGAGGAAGCTTGAAGAGGTGTCCAAATCGTGTCTGCTTCATCTTTCTCGTGTCCAAATTCAGAGTTCTTCAAGGAGGTCACTCAAAACCTAGGTAATTCTCTATTTTCTACCATATATATGATTTCTTGGGTCACTAGGGTCTATGATTTATTCTTGTGGAATATTGATTTGTGTCTCAAAATTGGAGAAAATATGAGTTTAGACCACAGGTTTGGGTAGTGCTTATGACCAGTCTTGAGGTATTACGAATATATGAGTGAGTATTGAGGTTATTTAGGGGCAAGATTAAGGTATTGAGAGAGGGGTAGTAATTCGGTAAATGAATGGTGGCATAATCTTGAGTGGGAGAATGAAGGGAGCACTGATACTTAGTATCAGTGCAAATGTTGCAGTAAATTATTTTATGAAATCGAGAAATATTATGCAAAGTGTTATTGATGATAAGCTTGAGTGTCAGGTTCTAGGAGACTTGAGGTATCAGTAGATTGATATCTCGACTGATACCAAAGTATCAGTCATAAATAGATATCGGTAAATAATAGGCAGTCCAATGGAGTTTAGGGATTTGGTGCCTCAGTGCAGGCCAATAGCAACGAAGGGCAGTGGGCAGGCCAGGATTTGAGTATGAGATATGGGAGTATTGTGCAGGCCAAGAGGGAGTCGTAATACACTCTTGTGCGCTGCAGTGAAGAGCAGCAGCAACAAGGGTATGTACAACAGCAACTAGGAGAGCAACCGCAGCAGCAAGAAGAGCAACTACAGCAGCAATACACAGCAAGTAGCATGTACAAAAGCAAGAGCAGCATCTAGAGCACTACAAATAGCATGTGTGGGGAGGAGTCAGGTTATCATAGGTTAAAGAGTTAGAGTGCGTTTAAGAACAGTGTGCAGCTCTGCATTGGGGTCAGCAGAAGATATCCTTGTTGTTGTTGTTGATGTTGTTGAGTGAAGAAGTTTTGATATGTAGCTGCCTTGGTATTACAGGTAGTGTACTGCATGTAAGGGGCACAATACCTAGCTGTGTCCAAGTTTTGGATTGGGTTCATGTACCTGTGTCACGCCCCAGTCCCAAAATACATGGAACTAGGCCACGTGGCAATAGCCAGCTGTCACGTCTCCGAGGATATCCCAATTTAATAGATCCTAACGAAGAGTGCTACGCTGTCTTAAAATACTTACATGTCCAATATCAGACAATCAACAGGTAAACTATCTCATCCATAATATAAACAGCAAGAAGTACTAAATAAATTGCTGGAAGATAAACACCAGTCTCAAAATATTATAGTACAACCAATAATGTCAGGTGGGGACAAACCCACTACTATGACGAAATAAAGTACTGAAATGACAGATAAAAGATTATGACTAGGGCATCGGATGACTAGATAATGATGCACCCAATCCTAGGCAGAAGGCCTACCAAGTGCTCACGGAAACTCTGATGGCTGCACCTCTAACTCCTCAGCTGTAGTGAACCTCGTCTCCTGTCCTGGTCTGTATACTGTGGGGTAGTAAGCCTCATCCAAATCTAGAAAGGTACCAGGTCCTCAGAAGGACGTAACAAGATACATAGAAATATGCCATATATACATACTGAATAAAGCAAATACAATAAAAGGTGTGCTAACTAATCTAAGTGAATGCAATATGAGGATAACTTTGGTACGTATGAGTAGGTGTAGGCATAACGTCCATACACTCCGAAGAACGGGGAATCTGAATAGTATAACGTCCATACCGCTCCAAAGAACGGGGAATCTGCCAGTATGTAAACGTCCATACCGCTCCGAAGAACGGGGAATCTGAATAAAGGGAGTCATTGGATCCATGGCTCCTCCGGATACTACGGATTCCAATGGGTGTATCCCATATGCCTACTAGTGGTCCTCCCCTCCCAATGTAAATATGCAAATCGAATACTCGACGTGCATACCGCGTAGCTACATGCCAGTCTCTATTATAATATAATATAAACCTGAATTATGAACTAACCGTGATGCATGTCACAACGGACCGATAGCTAGTCGAATATGCGGACCCGCATCCCAATATGAATGTTACTGTGAACGTGTAAGAGTGTCAGGTCTCGGAAGATATCAGAGTATCCTCCAATGGGGTTGTAGAAGCATAAAAAATACGCCGGATGACTACGCGGCATATCGGTACAGAGCAGCATAGACAGAGGCCTTAAAAGCCATCAAGAGCGCAACGAGCCTTTTCTGCTAGAACAGAGCGTAAAACATAAAAGCTCAAAGGACCATCTGCGTGAGGCAGTACGTCCAAGCCGCTTCAGCGTAAACAGGGTGCTTCATCGCCTCCAGGGCGTAAAACTCCTCCCCTTTCATACGCAGCATTGAGGTGTACAAAAGACGCTTCGTATTCCCGAAGTGAACCTGTCAGATCCTGCAATGAACCTGTCAGAGCCTGCAATGAACCTGACGTCTGGACTTCTGGCAATGGGATACGGCTCGACTACCCAAGCGAGGGCTATAATGATGGCACTGCACTGCCACCCAGGCTGTCAAATACCGCCATCCCCTTCGCGTAAACTGCTTTTTCAAGCACGAAGGGATACGCTGCCTTATTTTACACAGGCAAAACACGAGCTGTTTATGTTCTGCAGTAGACAAACCGCCTGCTAAGCCAAAAGCTGCACTCCGTACGGGGTTCGAGGCACGTCTCTTCGCCTAATGCACAGAGCAGTGACAGTTTCTCGAGGCATGTCTCTGCGACTAATGCACAGAAAGGGTTGCAGACCGCCAAAGAACACGCCTCCATATTTAATGCACAGGATGGTGGCAAATCTCAGCATTTAATGCAGAGATTTGATTATATCTACAAAAGCCGTAATTTCGGCTAAGACGTCCACGTTAGCACTGTGTCACGGTACGCGGCGGCTTCTACGCCCATCCAGCAATTGTGCCCCTTCGGCTTCTACGCCTACTCGGCCCCTGTGCCCCTTCGGCTTCTACGCCTGCTCGGCCCCTGTGCCCCTTCGGCTTCTATGCCTGCTCGGCCCCTGTGCCCCTTCGGCTTCTATGCCTGTTCGGCCTCTACGACCACTCGGCTTCTATGCCTGTTCGGCCTCTACGACCACTCGGCTTCTGTGCCTGTTCGGCCTCTACGACCACTCGGCTTCTACGCCTGTTTGGCTTCTACGCCTGTTTGGCTTCTATGCCGGTTTGATAACTATTTGGCTTCTATGCCATGGTGACAGAAATTTGGCTTCTATGCCAACCTCTTCTACACAATGGATACCTACCTACGTGGCTTTTACGCCATGATCTTCTTAGCAATTGTACGCGTTATGTCCCTTAGTTGGACCCCCGTCACAAGCTCATTCAAAAGATCATCTATACGCAGGCATTGTTACTTTAACCGTTGTGTAAAAGGGTGCTATACTTTCCACTCCTCGGTTATTACACCGACGGAGTGGTCAATGTCACTAAAACTCTAGTAAATAGAGACCTCTATCAATGAGGAACGAGGTCAGAAAATTGGTCAAGAAAACCAATATCAGATCCAAGGTCGAAAAACTCCAAACTTGAATATCGAACCAGGTCGACAAAAGATTGGAAGATCAAACCGAGAGAGAGAGAGAGAGAGAAAGAGAGAGAGAGAGAGAGAGCATCCGGAGCTCAGGCAAAGAGTAGGGATCGACAACTTTGCATCGTGCAACCACCCTCTCCTGCAACATTCGAAGCTGCTTCCTGTCTTCTACGGCACTTCTTCAACATCGTGTGGTCCAAGGGCTAAAGTGATCGACTGCAGATCAGACACCTATAGCAATATTTACCCAGATTAAATAAATTGTACTCCCATATCCTCGTATAGGATCAAATTGTACAAGTTTGTTTGTAAACCAAAGAAGGCGGGTTCCGTGTAAACCCCATATTGAATACATCTTCATTCTTTCGTTTAATACCACAAACAAGCTCGGTGTGATCTTCGGACGATGATAGGGAAATCCTTTGTAGATGGAGTTTCCCTCATATATAATCATGACAATGAAAATAAAACCCTTGTAGATTGGATTTCCCTCATATGTAATCATGACTTTAATCTTTTTAATAAAATCGTCTTGCTTTTTCATATGATCATCTTTCCATACGTTGTTGTGAAGTCTGAATATGTGTAGCTTCGACACGTCTGATTCTGTACGCCGATTCTGTAGAAAGAGTGCTAGGTCCTGTCCTTTACGTATAGCGAATAGTCCATAGAACGCTGTAGAGCATTTTAAACATTTTTAGAACTGTCCTATTGCTAGGACTGAGGAACCGCATAGAGCTCTGAACTTCTGATGAACAAAATTTTTGTTCAGACTTTGTCTTCAAGAATGACTTCTCGAAAAATCCCTTGGAACAGGGTCGAGAAATGGCTGTCTAACTGAGTTGCCATCTTTTGATAGACGAGATATTCAGACTGGAGTCTGGATGAACCTCCAATTGACCCGAGAAGAGCAATTTCTCAATGTTTAGACTCTTGTATGCTTCGGGTACTTGGGATATGTTGAGGTCAAGAAGGAATATCTTCTGTGTGAACTCCTGTAATCGACCGCCTTGAGTTCGGATATGAGGAAAGTCAGATATCCGTAGCGTAGATGAGCTGAAAATCTTGAGTTCGTAGGCCTGTTGAGCGTAGAAAGCCACCGAACGTGAGATCATCGATTTGGAGCTGCTGAGCGTGAAGTCATAGGTTTATAGCCTCTCGAGCATAAAAGCTACCGAGCACACAGGCATCCGGGCATAAAACCATAGGCTGATAGCTTGCGAGCATAGAACCGTAGATCTGTTGCTGTCGGGCGTAGAAAGCTCCTTAGCGTAGAACTGTAGATTTGTAGCCTGTAAATGAAAGAAATCTTCCGAGCGTAGAGGTTGCAGATCTGTTGCCTCCAAGCATAAACTAAGCGCCACCGAGCGTGAGATCATCGATTTGGTACCTGCTGAGCGTAAAAAGTCACAGGTTTGTAGCCTCTCGAGCGTAAAAGCTACCGAGCACAAAGGCATTCGGGCATAAAACCATAGACTGATAGCTTGCGAGCATAGAACCGTAGATCTGTTGCTGTCGGGCGTAGAAAGCTTCTTAGCGTAGAACTGTAGATTTGTATCCTGTGAATGAAAGAAATCTTCCGAGCGTAGAGGTTGCGGATCTGTTGCCTCCGAGCGTAAACTAAGCGCCACCGAGCGTGAGATCATCGATTTGGTACCTGCTGAGCGTAAAAAGTCATAGGTTTATAGCCTATCGAGCATAAAAGCTACCGAGCACAAAGGCATCCGGGCGTAAAACCATAGACTTGTAGCTTGCGAGCGTAAAACCGTAGATCTGTTGCTGTCGAGCATAGAAAGCTCCTTAGCATAGGAACCGCTGACCTGCTTTTGCACAAAAAACTCTTCGAATTTGCTGACTGTCCGTCTTTCGAGAGTTAGCGGGCTGACGTAGTACCCAATCATAACCAAATATTTAATTTTGTGAGATTCGGTTGGGGTTTCGAGGAGCCGCCTGAGGATTCGAGGAGTCGACCCGAACTCTATATATATCCAGAGCTTCTGGAGAGAGAAACTCTTTATCCGTCTTCTGCAAGAGAGAGCTTTGATCGTTTTGAGTTTTTTTTCCCCTCGTACTTTCTTCGAGCACTCCAGGTTTCCAGTAATGGCGCCGAAGCAAACCCTCTCCACTAAGGGAAAGAGCATAGGCTCTTCTTCTCGTGCTTCTGCCCCGGCGAGAGAGTCTTCGGTCGGGCGATGCGAACTTTCTTCTGAGCGAAGGATCTTGCCGACGAGTAGCGCAACCGGTCTTAGAGGTATAGCCATCGGAAATGACAAAGAACGAAAAAAATCCTTCGCACACGTTGAACGTGACCGCGCTAGGTCGTCTTCTGTGCTGATAGCCTCTTTGAGGAAGATGACGCACGGAAACATTTTCATCTTTTACGCCCACATTTCTAATGTGTCAGCGTAAAAACTCTATGTCTTCGTAGTTATGAGCGACAAAAGCTCTGGCTACCGAAGACTTGGTGTATACTGTAAAATTTTAGTTTTACGCTTTGGATGGGGACCTCCGGCGTAATAACTAGAATTTTAGTAGTCGGCGTAAAGCACGGACCGTATACCGCCAATTACGCTTTCGGGATATGACTCCTGGCGTAGGATGACCAAATTTCGTACAGTCTTGGCGTAAAGTACCGACTGTCGCTTCTTGGTCTTTATGTTGCAAGGTTCGTAAATAGCGTATTTTCCTTGCGTTTTTTGCAGTCGACTTGCATGAGTCTCCACTGGCCGAGGTGATAGGATCCGCTGCTGGGATGCTGCACTCGAACTACTTTGAGGATCTGTCGCACGTGACATTTTCTATCTTCGGACCCCAGTATGCCGAAGGGAGGGGGATCTTGATATTGGCTCAGGGCGAGCGAATGCTGCTGAGCATGATCAACGGGGAGCCCCTAACGTACGTAGATAGGGAGCAGTACATCAAGCCGGCCTTCCTCTTTGGGGACATGATAGACAAGCAGTCCCAGACGAAGTCCAAGAGAGAACCCTGGGTTTTTCCTGCCGAGAGTGTGGTCTTGTATCTGCCTACGATGCCGAGAGATTACCCGATCTCGACTTTCTTCCATGCCACACATCGCAGGAGGATGTCGTGGACGCTGACTCCTGATCTTCACGGGAAGCCAGGAAAGATCTTTCATCTGAAAGGAGCCGACCGGGGGTCGTTCGTTAGCCGCCCCACTGGCGTCGTGACGTTGTTCAGGGGACTATGCCCGGGCAGCGTCCCGAGTAAAAACAGTTCAGTGATCCAGCCGGTGCAATTGTCGACTTTCTGTAATGACTTCATGGTGCGAGGGGGGTATACCCCAAGGAGAATCCTCGGTGCAATGGGTGGATCACCCCAACAAATCTCCGATGGTCCTGCCTAGTTGACTGGGCTTTGAAGCATTTTTGGAGAGAGCTGGAAATCATTGGACTGTATGCCGCCGTGAGCGTGACGAGTGTTGGGTTGCCTCCCAACCCTAACCTCTTTCTGGCGCTGATGGAGCGATACATTTCGCTCACCGGGACCTTCGCCACTCTACTGGGGGAGTTGGGGTTGGCCCTCCACGAAATGGCAGCAATCTCGAGACTGCCGATGGGGGATACCCCGTATGAAGAGTATGTTTCTACCAACCGGGAGTTGGAGGACTCGGATCCTCGGGTTGTGGAGGTGTATCAGGAGCTGATGTGTCACTACCTCGCATGCACTGCCTTTTATAATGAGCCTTCTGACTTGGCTCACACCACTAAGTGGATGTCCTACCTCTTCTTCTACCGGGCCAGGGCCGTCAAGTCGGTGAAGGTTTCGGGGGATAAGCATGAGCCCGTGAACTGTTTGGCCGGGCTCAGTGCCGAGGTCATTGAGGACCTTATGGAGGAGGCCAACGCTCCAGACCAGTTTCTCAATGACGGGGTAGGAAAGTACCCTGAAGGCACTAAGGCCTATAGTTACTTGAGGCGCTGCCGCAGGCCTTTGTCTGAGGAGGCCAAGCTGGCCGGCTTTCTCTTCTTATGGCTGCGTCGAGTAGTGGTGCCTGGCACCGCGTCCGCGGACCACATTCATCGGAACATCCTGTGGCCCACCGTCCGTCTGGTGTTCGGGGCAAGGCTAGGCTTGCTTCCTGCCATGGTGTGTCGTATACAGGCTGGACTGCGAGCCATGACTGACGGGTTGCTCGTTGATAAAGCTCAGCGTGAGAGTTTTCCCCGGCTGGAATTACCATACCTGTACTTGATGGGATGGTTAATTCTTCACAACCCCCGGGTGAAGAATCTACGGTTCCTGAGAGGAGTAGCTTCCTCGCATTTATATTCAATGACATTCAAAGGGTTCTTCCTAGAGCATGTACCTCGATCCCAGAATCTGGAAGCTGATGCCCGATCCTGGTAGTAGCGCGGGGTATAGTTTCTTGCTGAACTACAAGGGCTCCTTCTGGAACGTGACCACAGTCGTGGACTGTCGGCTGACGCTGAGCCTTGGTCATTGTTGAAAGCTCCTCTACACCGTCCCTTCTGTACATCGTAATCAGTCAGGAATTAGGCTCGAGGATTTAGGCGGAGAAAAGACCAATCTTTCCCCGAAAGCCTTTAATTGGTTGGTCTGCATCAGACCCTCCCATTTGCTGTGCAGAAGCGAGGATCATTGCTTCTTCAAGCCTTACTTGCCCAGTCGGTTCGCGAGGCAGTTTGGGTATGATCAGCTGCACGTGGGCAACGCCATCACCAGCTTCAGGTCCCGGGGCAGACTCATTGATGGAGCCAGGGGGTGGCGATACTTCATCATGGGCTGCACGGGAGCAATCTTCATTGTGTCGGTCGCCACCCTCTCCACGGAGCTGTGCATCCTTCATTCGTATGCTCAGTTCTACGTGGCGATCAACACCCTCCATCGCGACTTTGACATTCTTGGAAGTTTCAGGGTGCCTTCCTCCAAGCCCGGGGGAAGAATCGAAGTCCCCTTAATTTCATCTGACGAGGGCGAGGAGTCCGCCATTCCGGATGAGCCTCTGGTGTCGGTGCCGAGGTGTGAAGTACCTCCGCCTGCGGGGGCATTGGCGATCTCAGGGAAGCGAAGGGCTTCTGTCTCAAAGCAAATTTCCCCTCGCAAGAGGAAGAAGAAGACGGCTGATCGCCCTCTCCGGATTCCTGGCATTGAGGCTCCTAG
The DNA here is from genome assembly GCA_036927795.1 of Iris macrosiphon. Taxonomy (NCBI): domain Eukaryota; kingdom Viridiplantae; phylum Streptophyta; class Magnoliopsida; order Asparagales; family Iridaceae; genus Iris; species Iris macrosiphon. The sequence goes on along the minus strand of JAYESA010000017.1, from coordinate 60,900,895 downwards.
AGAGGAACCTGTTGCCTCTCCTGTTGGGGATGTCCCTTTGATTGGAGGTTCCCTGTCCCTCGGAGAGGGACCCTCAGTTTCGGCCAGCGATGTCGGTGAACTCCTGCTTGAGGCTGTCGTTGCTGCCACTGCCACCAGTAGTGGAATGAAATCGCCCGCATGGCCGAGGCAAATGGGAGAATCTTCCTCTAGACCAGCAACGGAGGAAACTCCTGCTGCGTCCGTGAGCATGACCAGCGAGGTTCCAGCTGACGAACCTCCAACACGTCTCGGCGGAGGCTTGGTGGAGCTCCTGGCGATGTCGGTTGTCCCACCTCCTTCTCCAGGTATGACAGTTCGTATTGCGTCATTAAGGCGCGACATAGCTACATCGGCGGCAGACGCGGCATATATACCGTTGGCTATGGGTAAAGGTCATATTTATGTCTCCACTTAGAAAGATTGCTATCGTATTGATGTCAACTTTCTTGTCCTCTTCTCAGGGGATAGCGTCCGTGGGGAGTATAGCGTTGAAACGCCTTCTGGCTCTGCTCGGGCTCCTGATGATGATACGGAGGCGTTCCACTTCGGGAAGGAAATGGCTTCGGGGGCTAGCTCGCCCGGAGTGGTTTCGTCATCTCAAGAGGAGGACGAACCCGTCATCGTGACCTCGTCTCTTGTGAGTATGGCGATGACTTCGACCGTCGTTGCCGCACCTTCTTCGGTCGCACCACCTGTCGAGGCGGCAGCTGTGGCCACCTTGTCTGCAATCGTCCTTGGAGGGAAACTCGCCAATATCGCGGCCACTCCTGACATTCAACCAGATCTTGTTGCGCTGACCGAGCTATATACCGGCACCTTCCACGCCAATTTGAACACGCTGATAATAATGGTGTTGGCAAAGAATCTGGATTTTGAGAGCCTGAAGAAGGCTTTCCAGTTTTCGATTGGGGCCGTCAGAGAGTTCGGCAATTTCGGGGTAGCTGACGCCCTGGAGGCGATAGTTAATGGGTTGGAGCAACCCATTAACGAAAACTTGCAGCTGACTCGGGGCAGTTTTGAAGTCGATGTCCAGGCCAGATACGACTCCATGACTGCGCGGCTTACCAAACAGCTGGAGAGCTTGGATAACTCTATCAAAGCCCGTAAGTTGGAGACGGATAAAAGAAAGGCCGTCGTGGAGGAGGCTCTTGCTCTCGAGACGAAGTGCCAATCCGAGCACGAAAGGAACGCAGCGAGGGTCCGCAAGTTGAAGGAGAAACTTGCCCGGGCAGAGGAGTGGGCTTCTCAGTCGCTGGCAGGTCTAGGCGTAGCGTCTGGTCGACTGAGCACCGCGCGACGGGACCTGGAGCATACAGAAGCTGCTCGTGCTAGCTCTCTTCGGGCGAGGGCCGAACTGTCCTTTATGAACAATCCTGAGGCACGGCTGGAACGGGCCCGCGCTGATGCCTTGGTTTCCAGGGGCGAGAGGGTAGCTGCACTGGCGAAGCTGATTCGCGATCTGACTGCTCCCCCGCAATGATGTACCCTTTCTTGCTTTTAGCTTCCCTAATGTAATTCTGCTCTTTTTGGAAATAAAGCGAATCTTTTCTGACTTTGTGGACCCATCATTTCGGAATGTAAATGACAGGTTTAAGTGAGAGTGATATCAGAGGTAGTATGGACGGATAAACTCTCGATAAACTTTTAGCAGGATATACCTATTCAGAGGTCATACAGACATGATAGAATATGACCTAACTAGCTTCGTTGTGGAAGTAGTTTTGTCAGAATTAGGATTCCAGCTATATTCCACCCTGGGGTAGAGGAGGTTAAGCATAGTACCTCTTCAGGAATTTACCGTTAATAGGAGCCATTAATAGGTCTCCATTAGACTGGGCTAACCTGTAAGCGCCATTCGAGAACATTGTCTCGATCACATAAGGGCCTTCCTACTTGGGCTAAAATTTCCCTTTACTCCTGTGAGTGAGAATCATTGGCCTTCTTACGGCTAAGACTAGCTCGCCGACCTTGAACACTCTTTCCTTTACTTTATGATTGAAAGCTCTGGAAATGCGTGCTTGGTAGAGCGCGATGCACTGTTGAGCTTGGAGGCGTTTCTCGTCTAATCCTTCGAGCTCCTGAAGCCTTAACAGGTCATTCTTTTCTGGGGTCAGCTCATTAGTCACGGCTATCTTGAGCGACGGGATCTGGACTTCGATGGGAAGAACTGCTTCGCTCCCGTAGACCAGTGAAAAGGGGGTACAACCTGTCGGTGTCCGTACCGTCGTGCGGTATGCCCAGAGACATTCGCCCAGCTTCTCGTTCCAGTCTCTTTTGTTCGAAGAGACGAACTTCTTCAGGAGTTTGATAATGGTTTTGTTGAAAGCTTCCGCCAAACCATTAGCAGCTGGATAATATGCCGTAGAGGCAATATTACGTATTCGATTTTTATCGCAAAATCGATGAAATGCTTGGCTGATAAACTGAGGCCCATTGTCATGGATTATCCTTCGGGGAATCCCAAAGCGATAAATGACGTGATGCTTGATGAAGCTGATTACGTCAGACGCCTTTACCTCGGCCAGAGGGATCGCCTCTGCCCATTTGGAAAAGTAATCCGTGATGGCCAGTATGAACCGGTGGCCTCTGGAAGAAGACGGGTGAATAGGACCTATGATATCCATACCCCATGCTTCGAAGGGCCAGGATGCAACCGTAGGATGCAGATATTCAGACGGTTGATGTATGAAGTCTGCATGAACCTGACAGGCACTGCATTGTCTTGCATAGCTGATCGCGTCTGTGATCATAGTGGGCCAGTAATAGCCCATTCTCCTGATACGATCCTGTAGCTTAGGACCGGGCTGATGCGCTCCGCATACGCCGTTGTGAGCTTCCCGGATAATCTGCTGCGCTTCGTCGCCTGAGAGACATCTTAATAGCAGTCCGTCGTAAGTCCGACGATATAGGCATTGTGAAGATGCATCGAAGTAGAAGCATAATAATCGTCTTTTGACGGATACTGCTTCTTTGGGGTCCTCTGGCAAGATTTCGTATGTGACGAAATCTATGAAGGGACTTCTCCAGTCTCTTCCCGGGGGCTCCGTGTTCACAGGGTAGCTGCGTTCTATGTGAAAGTTGTTCTTCACGCAGAATAAATCTCTGTTAAGAAGGATTACCGAATCCTGCCTTCTTATAGGAGTGGCTAAATCCGCAGCTAGACTGGCTAGGGCATCAGCTTCCAGATTCTGGGATCGAGGTACATGCTCTAGGAAGAACCCTTTGAATGTCATTGAAGACGAACGCGAGGAAGCTACTCCTCTCAGGAACCGTAGATTCTTCACCCGGGGGTTGTGAATAATTAACCATCCCATCAAGTACAGGTATGGTAATTCCACCCGGGGAAAACTCTCACGCCGAGCTTCATCGACGAGCAACCCGTCAGTCATTGCTCACAGTCCAGCCTGTATACGGCACACCATGGCAGGAAGCAAGCCTAGCCTTGCCCCGAACACCAGACGAACGGCGGGCCACAGGATATTCCGATGAATGCGGTCCACGGACGAGGTGCCAGGCACCACTACTCGACGCAGCCAGAAGGAGAGAAAGCCGGCCAGCTTGGCCTCCTCAGACAAAGGCCTGTGGCAGCACCTCAAGTAACTATAGGCCTTAGTGCCTTCAGGGTACTTTCCTACCCCGTCATTGAGAAACTGGTCTGAAGCGTTGGCCTCCTCCATAAGGTCCTCAACGACCTCGGCACTGAGCACGGCCAAACAGTTCACGGGCTCATGCTTATCCCCCGAAACCTTCACCGACTTGACGGCCCTGGCCCGGTGAAAGAAGAGGTAGGACATCCACTTAGTGGTGTGAGCCAAGTCAGAAGGCTCATTATAAAAGGCAGTGCACGCGAGGTAGTGACACATCAGCTCCTGATACACCTCCACAACCCGAGGATCCGAGTCCTCCAACTCCCGGTTGTTAGGAACATACTCTTCATACGGGGTATCCCCCATCGGCAGTCTCGAGATCGCTGCCATTTCGTGGAGGTCCAACCCCAACTCCCCTAGTGGAGTGGCGAAGGTCCCGGTGAGCGAAATATATCGCTCCATCAGCGCCAGAAAGAGGTTAGGGTTGGGAGGCAACCCAACACTCGTCACGCTCACGGCGGCATACAGTCCAATGATTTCCAGCTCTCTCCGAAAATGCTTCAAAGCCCAGTCAACTAGGCAGGACCATCGAAGATTTGTTGGGGTGATCCACCCATTGCACCAAGGATTCTCCTTGGGGTATACCCCCCTCGCACCATGAAGTCATTACAGAAAGTCGGCAATTGTACCGACTGGATCACTGAACTGTCTTCACTCGGGACGCTGCCCGGGCACAGTCCCCAGAACAACGTCACGACGCTAGTGGGGCGGCTGACGAACGACCCCCGACCAGCTCCTTTCAGATGAAAGATCTTTCCCGGCTTCCCGTGAAGATCAGGAGTCAGCGTCCACGACATCCTCCTGCGATGTGTGGCATGGAAGAAAGCCGAGATCGGGTAATCTCTCGGCATCGTGGGCAGATACAAGACCACACTCTCGGCAGGAAAAACCCAGGGTTCTCTCTTGGGCTTCGTCTGGGACTGCTTGTCTATCATGTCCCCAAAGAGGAAGGCCGGCTTGATGTACTGCTCCCCATCTACGTACGTTAGGGGCTCCCCGTTGATCATGCTCAGCAGCATTCGCTCGCCCTGAGCCGATATCAAGATCCCCTCTCTTCGGGATACTGGGGTTCGGAGATAGGAAATGTCACGTACGACAGATCCTCCAAGTAGTTCGAGTGCAGCATCCCAGCAGCGGATCCCATCACCTCGGCTAGTGGAGACTCATGCAAGTCGACTGCAAAAAAAATGCAAGGAAAATACGTCATTTACGAACCTTGCAACATAAAGACCAAGAAGCGACAGTCGGTGCTTTACGCCAAGACTGTACGAAATTTGGTCATCCTACGCCAGGAGTCATATCTCGAAAGCGTAATTGGCGGTATACGGTCCGTGCTTTACGCCAGACTACTAAAATTCTAGTTATTACGCCGGAGGTCCCCATCCAAAGCGTAAAACTAAAATTTTACAGTATACACCAAGTCTTCGGCAGCCAGAGTTTTTTACGCTCATAACTACGAAGACATGGAGTTTTTACGCTGACACATTAGAAATGTGGGCGTAAAAGATGAAAACGTCTCCGTGCGTCATCTTCCTCAAAGAGGCTATCAGCACAGAAGATGACCTAGCGCGGTCACGTTCAACGTGTGCGAAGGATTTTTTTTCGTTCTTTGTCATTTCCAATAGCTATACCTCTAAGACCGGGTGCGCTACTCGTCGACAAGATCCTTCGCTCAGAAGGAAGTTCATATCGCCCGACCGAAGACTCTCTCGCCGGGGCAGAAGCACGAGAAGAAGAGCCTATGCTCTTTCCCTTGGTGGAGAGGGTTTGCTTCAGCGCCATTACTGGAAACCTGGAGTGCTCGGAGAAAGTACGAGGGGAAAAAAAAACTCAAAACGATCAAAGCTCTCTCTCGCAGAAGACGGATAAAGAGTTTCTCTCTCCAGAAGCTCAGGATATATATAGAGTTCGGGTCGACTCCTCGAATCCTCAGGCGGCTCCTCGAAACCCCAACCGAATCTCACAAAATTAAATATTTGGTTATGATTGGGTACTACGTCAGCCCGCTAATTCTCGAAAGACGGACAGTCAGCAAATTCGAAGAGTTTTTCGTGCAAAAATAGGTCAGCGGTTCCTATGCTAAGGAGCTTTCTACGCTCGACAGCAACAGATCTACGGTTTTACGCTCGCAAGCTACAAGTCTATGGTTTTATGCCCGGATGCCTTTGTGCTTGGTAGCTTATGCTCGAGAGGCTACAAACCTACGACTTTTTACGCTCAGCAGGTACCAAATCGATGATCTCACGCTCGGTGGCGCTTAGTTTACGCTCGGAGGCAACAGATCCGCAACCTCTATGCTCGGAAGATTTCTTTCATTCACAGGCTACAAATCTACAGTTCTACGCTAAGGAGCTTTCTACGCCCGACAGCAACAGATCTACGGTTCTATGCTCACAAGCTATCAGTCTATGGTTTTATGCCCGGATGCCTTTGTGCTCGGTAGCTTTTACGCTCGAGAGGCTACAAACCTACGACTTCACGCTCAGCAGCTCCAAATCGATGATCTCACGCTCGGTGGCTTTCTACGCTCAACAGGCCTACGAACTCAAGATTTTCAGCTCATCTACGCTACGGATATCTGACTTTCCGCATATCCGAACTCAAGGCGGTCGATTACAGGAGTTCACACAGAAGATACTCCTTCTTGAGCTCAATATATCCCAAGTACCCGAAGCATACAAGAGTCCAAACATTAAGAAATTACTCTTCTTGGGTCAATTGGAGGTTCATCCAGACTCCAGTCTGAATATCTCGTTTATCAAAAGATGGCAACTCAGTTAGACAGCCATTTCTCGACCCTGTTCCAAGGGATTTTTCGAGAAGTCATTCTTGAAGACAAAGTCTGAACAAAAATTCTGTTCATCAGAAGTTCAGAGCTCTACGCGGTTCCTCAGTCCTAGCAATAGGACAGTTCTAAAAATATTCAAAATGCTCTACAGCGTTCTATGGACTATTCGCTATGCGTAAAGGACAGGACCTAGCACTCTTTCTACAGAGTCGGCGTACAAAATCAGACGTGTTGAAGCTACACATATTCAGACTTTACAGCAACGTATGGCAAGATGATCATATGAAGAAGCAAGACGATTCTTATTAAAGATTAAAGTCATGATTACATATAAGGGAAATCTAATCTACAAGGGTTTTCTTTTCATTGTCATGATTACATATGAGGGAAACTCCGTCGACAGGAGGGTTTTCCCATCATCGTCTGAAGATTGCCAAGAAGCTGTTCTGACTGGTTCTCGTAGGGGCACAATTCTTCATCCATCTTCTCCTGCAGTCAGTCAGTTCCAGCCAACTGACTGACATGGCAATGATCACCGACAAGAGAACGACAGAGTTGGGGCTTTCATATCCCATACTCCGTGCGCCGTGACAGATTGAGTTGAGATATTCCACCCAACTCAATGCCCGAGGTTAGAGCTAGTCGTTGCTCTCACCGCCGGAGGTAACAGAAGAAGACACCGCTTGCAAGCAATGTGGTCTAATACGACCCTTCCCTTCTCCTGGAAGAACAGCCATATAAAGTTGCTGATTATCCCGAGCAAGGGAGGCTAAGATATCCTTCCATGATCCATCGTTGTAGTGGACACTTGCTCGAAGATGCCATCTTTTTCGGCTCCTTACACGCTGGAAGAACATGATCTCCTTCTTCCTCAAATCGACCCGGTGAACTCCGGCGATCATCTCTGCGTGGTGATGAAAATATGGGAAGAACAGGCTAACTCCCCCAGCCTTTTTATAGGCGAAAGGGGGTCACACCGGTCCCCAATAAATCTGCCATAAAGTCGGCATCGACCGTTTCAACGCTCCATTCAGAAACGTTTTGAGTCACGAGGTGCGGTTCATGCTTCATTCAAAACGTTCCAACTTTTGAGGAATTTGAAAGCTTTGAAGGGGGTCTTGTAGAAGCATGAAAAATATGTTGGATGACTACGCGACATATCGGTACAGAGCAGCATAGGCATAGGCCTTAAAAGCCATCAAGCGCGCAACAGAGCCTTTTCCGCTTGAACAGAGCGTGAAACATAAAAGCTCAAAGGACCATCCGCGTGAGGCAGTACGTCCAAGCCGCTTCAGCGTAAACAGGGTGCTTCATCGCCTCCAGGGCGTAAAACTCCTCCCCTTTCATACGCAGCATTGAGGTGTACAAAAGATGCTTCGTATTCCCCGAAGTGAACTTGTCAGATCCTGCAATGAACCTGTCAGAGCCTGCAATGAACCTGTCAGAGCCTGCAATGAACCTGACGTCTGGACTTCTGGCAAGGGGATACGGCTCGACTACCCAAGCGACGGCTATAATGATGGCACTGTACTGCCACCCAGGCTGTCAAATATCGCATCCCCTTCGCGTAAACTGCTTTTTCAAGCACGAAGGGATACGCTGTCTTGTTTTACACAGGCAAAATACGAGCTGTTTATGTTCTGCAGTAGACAAACCGCCTGCTATGCCAAAAGCTGCACTCCGTATGGGGTTCGAGGCACGTCCCTTCGCCTAATGCACAGAGTGGTGACAGTTTCTCGAGGCACGTCTCTGCGACTAATGCGCAAAAAGGGCTACAGACCGCCAAAGAACACGTCTCCACATTTAATGCACAGGATGGTGGCAAATCTCGGCATTTAATGAAAGAGATTTGATTATATCTGCAAAATCCGTAATTCCGGCTAAGACGTCCACGTCAGCACTGTGGCACGGTACGCGGCGGCTTCTACGCCCATCCAGCGATTGTGCCCCTTCGGCTTCTATGCCTGCTCGGCCCCTGTGCCCCTTCGGCTTCTACGCCTGCTCGGCCCCTGTGCCCCTTCGACTTCTACGCCTGCTCGACGCCTGTGCCCCTTCGGCTTCTATGCCTGCTCGGCCCATGTGCCCCTTCGGCTTCTATGCCTGTTCGGCCTCTACGACCACTCGGCTTCTGTGCCTGTTCGGCCTCTACGACCACTCGGCTTCTACGCCTGTTCGGCTTCTATGCCAGTTTGATAAATATTTGGCTTCTATGCCATGGTGACAGATATTTGGCTTCTATGCCAACCTCTTCTACACAATGGATACCTACCTACGTGGCTTTTATGCCGTAATTTTCGTAGCAATTGTACGTGTTGTGTCCCTTAGTTGGACCCGCGTCACACGCTCATTCAAAAGATCATCTATACGCAGGCATTGGTTACTTTAACCGTTGTGTAAAAGGGTGCTGTACTTTCTACTCCTCGGTTGTTACACCGATGGAGTGGTCACTGTCACTAAAACTCTATAAATAGAGACCTCTATCAATGAGGAACGAGGTCGGAAAATTGGTCAAGAAAACCAATATCAGATCCGAGGTCGAAAAACTCCAAACTTGAAGATCGAACCTGGTCGACAAAAGATTGAAAGATCGAACCCGAGAGAGAGAGAGAGAGAGAGAGAGAGAGAGAGAGAGCACCCGGAGCTCAGGCAAAGAGTAGGGATCGACGACTTTGGCATCGTGCATCCACCCTCTCCTGCAACCTTCGAAGCTGCTTCCTGTCTTCTACGGCACTTCTTCAACATCGTGTTGTCCAAGGGCTAAAGTGATCGACTGCAGATCAGACACCTATAGCAATATTTACCCAGATTAAATAAATTATACTCCCATATCCTCGTATAGGATCAAATTGTACAAGTTTGTTTGTAAACCAAAGAAGGCGGGTTCCGTGTAAACCCCTTATTGAATACATCTTCATTCTTTCGTTTAATACCACAAACAGGGGTGAGTCTGCTAGTGACTAGGTCAAGTATACTAAATCATCGATGCATCCGTCGATGGCACCTGAATCAATATCAGACACACACAGTCATATGAAATAGAACAACAATATATCATACAACATATGCAGCATTAATTTAAACAGTAAATATGGCAAGGTATGTTGCCTGAGTCCTCGAGCTACGAATGCCAAAAGCCGGTTCCTGCAGTATCTCCTGGCTGATCCAATGATCCTAAACACAATATAATATAGCAATCCAGCATCTGATACTAAACAATACATACACGACTACGACATTGCCCTTAGGTATTGACGCAAGTTCACGGTGGATCGACTACAGGGTCGCGTGTGCACGTAGCTAAGATGCAAGCGTGCCCTGTCCTCTATCACTGTGCACCTCACATCAATAAATCACTAATTTGGTTTTACGAAACTACACTACGTCTTGTTAAATTACACTTTATTATTCTCCATGCATAATGTACTAAGTCTACGACTACGCTTTCAGATGGAACACAAGTTCTCTACACAGGTCATATGGTCGAAATAATTATTAACCATAGACTCCATTAAATCTATTTAAACGTTCATACTTATACCCATGGTTTACTGTGGCTTAATCGTGTCGTCATCCGACACGACGATGCGGTTGTTACGGTTTATAAATCATACAACGAAGGAGGAGGTGTTTACCGATCGTAGTCGAGGGGTGCTGTCCAGTCGACGTCAGCCTTCGGTGCGGCGGCTCCGGTGTCGTGTGACAACTCCGACAGCAGCAGCAACAGAAACAGTAGGGGTCGCAGCAGCGGCTATGGCCGTTTGGTCAACGTGGGAAGCAGCGCCTGGATGGAGGTCCGGCCGTGGGGGGGTCAGGGTTGGTCTGCCGTGGTTGGACGGTCGGGATTAGAGTGTAGGCGGTCGGGATCGAATTTGGGGCGGTCGGGATTGAAGTGCAGGTGGGTGTGGGTTGTGCTGATGGTGAGTGGGGCGGTCGGGATTGGAGTGCAGGCGGTCGGGATCGGATGTGGGGTGGTCGGGGTTGTGCTGATGGCGATTGGCGGTGGTGGTGAGGGTGTTAGTGTAGTCGGAGGCGGTGTGGTCGGGAGGGAGGGATGTGGGGCGGTCGAGATTAGAGTGCAGGCGGTCGGGATCGGATGTGGGGCGGTCGGGGCTGTGCTGATGGCGACTGGCGGTGGTGGTAGGGGTGTTAGTGTAGTCGGAGGCGGTGTGGCCGATCGGAAAGGAAGTGGAGTGTTCAGGATTATTCGGCTAGGGTTTGGGGGAGATGAATGAATAGTAATTTCTTAGGGTTTTCTGGTTGAATATGTATATTTATATGTGGAAAGTTTGTGGGCTGGTCTTGAGGCTTGGGCCATCCTGGACTCATGGAAGTGGGGGCTGGTCCACATGATAGGGAGCACGTGGGCTGGGTTAGGTCCTGCTTGAGGTGGAATTGGCCTATAATTTAATTAATTTAAACAATTGAACATGGTGATTCGTAATGCGTTGAAGACATAAAGAACTAGATTTGGGGTTTTACACAAGAGTTGTGGCATAGCAGGCTTGGTGCAGACTGATACCCTAATTTGGGTACTTGGGATTTGGGTTGTGGTTGATCCTCAATTTAAATAATTCCTACATTTGACGAGGGGGTTTACAACCTACCCTCCTTAGATCATTTTGTCCTCGAAATTAAAACATACGTATGGTAAGTACTAAAGACCGAATTTAAAATGCTACTACATACCTAGGACTCGAAGAGATGGGGGTAACGCTGGCGAATATCCTCCTCGCGTTCCCAGGTCGACTAGCCTGGTGTATGATGCCTCCAGTCCTGGTCCGTATACTGTTGGTGTATGATGCCTCCAGTCCTGGTCCGTATACGGCTGAATCTCTAACTCTTCAGCTGTAGCGAACCTCGTCTCCTGTCCTGGTCCGTATACTGTTGGGTAGTAAGTCTCGTCCAAATCTGGAAAGATACCAGGACCTCAGAGGGATGTAACAAGATATATAGAAATATGCCATATATACATACTGAATAAAGTAAATGCAATAAAAGGTGTGCTAACCAATCTAAGTAAATGCAATATGAGGACAACTTTGGTACGTATGAGTAGGTGTAGGCATAACGTCCATACCCTCCGAAGAACGGGGAATCTGCAAGTATATATACGTCCATACCACTCCGAAGAACGGGGAATCTGAATAGTATAACGTCCATACCACTCCGAAGAACGGGGAATCTTCCAGTATATATATGTCCATACCGCTTCGAAGAACGGGAAATCTGAATAAAGGGAGTCATTGGATCTGTGGCTCCTCCGGATACTACGGATTCCAATTGGTGTATCCCATACGCCTACTAGTGGTCCTCCCCTTCCAATATAAAATACAAATCGAATACTCGACGTGCATACCACGTAGCTACATGCCAGTCTCTACTATCATATAATATAAACCTGAATTACGCACTAACCGTGATGCATGTCACACGCACCGATAGCTAGTCGAATATGCTAACCTGTATCCCAATATGAATGTCACTATGAACGTGTAAGAGTGTCAGGTCTCGAAAGATATCAGAGTATCCTCCAATGGGGTGAGTCTGCTAGTGACTAGGTTAAGTATACTAAATTATCGACGCATCCGTCGATGGCACCCGAATCAATATCGGACACACACAGTCATATGAAATATAACAAAAATATATCATACAACATATGCAGCATTAATTTAAATAGTAAATATGGCAAGGTATCTTGCCTGAGTCCTCGAGCTGCGAATGCCAAAAGCTGGTTCCTGCAGTGTCTCCTGGCTGATCCAATAATCCTAAACATAATATAATATAACAATCCAGCATCAGATATTAAACAATACATACATGACTATGACGTTGCCCTTAGGTATTGACACAAGTTTATGGTGGATCGACTACCGGGTCGCGTGTGCACGTAGCTAAGATGCAAGCGTGCCCTGTCCTCTGTCACTGTGCACCTCACGTCAATAAATCACTAATTTGGTTTTACGAAACTATACTACGTCTTGTTAAATTATACTTCATTATTTTCCATACATAATGTACTAAGTCTATGACTACGCTTTCAGGTGGAACACAAGTTCTCTGCACAGGTCATATGGTCGAAATAATTATTAACCATAAACTCTACTAAATCTATTTAAACGTTCATACTTATACCCATGGTTTAGTTTGGCTTAATCGTGCCGTCATCCGATACGACGACGCGGTTGTTATGGTTTATAAATCATACAACGAAGGAGGGGGTGTTTACCGATCGTAGTCGAGGGGTGCTGTCCAGTCGACGTCCGCCTTCGGTGTGGCGGCTCCGGCGTCATACGACAACTCCGGCAGCAGCAGCAACAGAAATGGCAGGGGTCGCAGCAGCGGCTATGGCCGTTCGATCGGCGGGGGAAACAGCGCCTGGATGGAGGTCCCACCGTGAGGGAGTCGGGGTTGGTCTGCCGCGATTGGGCGGTCGGGATTGGAGTGTAGGCGGTCGGGATCGGATATAGGGCGGTTGGGATTGGAGTGCAGGCCGGTGTGGGCTCTGCTGATGGCGAGTAGGGCGGTCGGGATTGAAGTGCAGGCGGTCGGGATCGGATGTGGGGCGGTCGGGGTTGTGCTGATGGCGACTGGCGGTGGTGGTGGGGGTGTTAGTGTAGTCGGAGGTGGTGTGGTCGGTCGGGAAGGATGTGGGGCTGTCGGGATTAGAGTGCAGGCGGTCGGGATCGGATGTGGGGTGGTCGGGGTTGTGCTTATGGCGACTGGCTGTGGTGGTAGGGGTGTTAGTGTAGTCGAAGGTGGTGTGGTCGATCGGGAAGGATGTGGGGCTGTCGGGATTAGAGTGCAGGAGGTCGGGATCCGATATGGGGCGTTCGGGGTTGTGCTGATGGCGACTGGCGGTGGTGGTGGGGGTGTTAGTGTAGTCGGAGGCGGTGTGGCCGGTCGGGAAGGATGTGGGGCGGTCTGGATTATTCGGCTAGAGTTTAGGGGAGATGAATGAATAGTAATTTCTTAGGGTTTTCTGGTTGAATATGTATATTTATATGTGGAAAGTTTGTGGCCTTGAGGCTTGGGCCGGCTAGGACTCATGGAAGTGGGGGCTGGTCCACATGAAAGGGAGCACATGGGCTGGGTTAGGTCCTGCTTGAGGTAGAATTGGCCTATATTTTAATTAATTTAAATAATTGAACATGGTGATTCCTAATGCGTTGAAGACATAAATAACTAGATTTGGGGTGGTACACAAGAGTTGTGGCATAGCAGGCTTGGTGCAGACTTACCCTAATTTGGGTACTTGGGATTTGGTTTGTGGTTGATCCTCTATTTAAATAATTCCTACATTTGGCGAGGGGGTTTACAACCTGGGAGTACATTAGTTCGACTGTGGGGGATATGAGGGATTATGAGCTAAGTACAAGTGGTTAGAGTATCAATAACACCAAGCATTAGCATAATAGTATGTGCGAGTTCTTTGTACTGTAGCAAGTGATTAGTGAGGCTACCCTGGGAGCAGTGTACAAATGTGAGGCTCGAGCAAGATGACTAGTATTGACTAGTTTGAAGAGTCATTCTCGTGTCAGTGTCCGTGTGTCTGTATCAGTATTAGGGTTAGTATTCGCATGTCTTAGTGTGTCCGCGTGCGTGTGTGTGTTTGAGTTAGGGTTAGGGTTAGTGTGTCATGTCATGTCGTGTTGTATTGTATCGTGTTGTTTTATGTTAGAGAGAGAGAGAGACAGAGAAAGGAGACAAAGAGAGGACTTCACCGAGGAGGGGAGCCAGAGGAAGGATGCAGGAGGGAGAAGTGGAGCTGGAGGAAGGAGGAGCTGACGACGGAGGGGGGAGGACGAGGCCGGAGAGGGGTCGCCAGGAGGGAGAAGGGGACGTCGGAGGGAGGAGGGGAGCCGGAGGGGGAGGACGCGGTCGGAGGGCGGTCACCGGGAGGGAGGAGGGGAGCCGGAGGAAGGAGGAGCCGGAGGGAGGGGGTTCAAATTTGGAAGAGGGAGAGATCGAAAGAAATGGGGGGAATCAGCCCTAAATAAAAGTTATTTAGCAACGTTTTAGCAACAAAAAAATAACGTCACTAAGTTAGCGACGTTATTGACATCGCTAATGACGTCGCTAAATGTATAAAAGAGATACGTCGCTAAATACGTCATTAAACGTCGCTAAATAAAATATATTAGCAACATTTAGCGACCTTAATTAAACTTATAGCGACTAATCTTTGAAAAACTGAATTACAGTCGCTAAACATCGATATATGTCGATAGTTAGCGACGTCTAGCGACGTTTTTCTTTAGAGTTGCTAATATATTTAATATTAGCGACGTTTTATGTTGACGTCGCTAAAAAATATCGCTAATACCGCTTATTCTAGAAGTGCAAATTTATGAAATGGTAAGACATGACACATATTATAATCCCTACAAATTAGGCAGAAAGAACAAATAAGGGAATAGGTACTAATTATGTGATGTGGCCAATTAATATTTACGATATGATAAAAAATATTAACAGAGAAACAATAAAAGTAAGTTTATGTATATGACTTTATGATCAATATCATTTATAATATGAAAAAGCGCTTTCGCTAGCGATGTGTTAGGGGAGTGCTAGCAAACGGCGGCTCTATCCCTTCCCACACTCCCTCACTCCCCCTCCTGCTCCGCGTACTCCGGCCGCCGTAATACCACACCCGACGGTGTACGGTTTAGCTTGTATGGCTAAAGCTAAAGTTAATATGGTAGTACTACAAATATTATTATATAAAATTACTATAATATTTTTAATAGGGTAGCTTCAAAATATTAAAATATATTAATATTATACTTAAATTTAAAACATGGATCGACTGGTTCACTAGTTAACCGCTTGAACCGGTCGATCCGATCATATTTTTAAAATACTAATCAAAAGTAGGATCAATGTATGACTAATATTTTTGGCCAAAATAAAGTACCTAATTTAAGGGGATCAAATTTATAAAATGTTAGGACATGACACATATTATAATCCCTACAAATTAGGCAGAAAGAACAAATAAGGGAACAAGTACTAATTACGTGATGTGGCTAATTAATATTTACGATATGATAAAAAATATTACGTAACAGAGAAACAAAGAAAGTAAGTTTATGTATATGACTTTATGATCAATATCATTTATAATATGAAAAAGGCTTTGGCTAGCGATGTGCTAGCAAACGGTGGCTCCATCCTTTCCCTTACTCCCTCCCGCTCCCCCTCCTACTCCGCGTACTCCGATTTAACTTGTATGATTAGAGCTAAAGTTAATATGGTAGTACTAAAAAATATTATTATATTCTAAAATTACTATAATATATTTAATAGGGTAGCTTCAAAATATTAAAATATATTAATATTATAGTTAAATTTAAAAAATTGATCGACGGGTTCACTTGTCAACCGCTTTAACAGGCTAATCCGATCAGATTTTTAAAACACTGATCCAAAGTAGGATCAATGTATGACTAATATTTTTAGCTAAAACAAAATGCCTAATTTGAGGGGATCAAATTTATGAAATGGTAAGACATTATATTATAATCCCAACAAATTAGTCAGAAAGAACAAATAAGGGAAGAAGTACTAATTACGTGATGTGGCTAATTAATATTGCGATATGATAAATAAAATTTACGTAACAAAGAAACAAAGAAAGTAAGTTTATGTATATGACTTTATGATCAATATTATTTATAATATGAAAAAATTCTTTGGCTAGCGCTACGTTGGCATTGTGCTATCAAATGGAGGCTCAACCCCTTCCGTCACTCCCTCCCCCTCTCCCCCTCCTACTCCGCGTACTCCGGCCGTCGCACCACCGCACCCGTCGGAGTATAATTTAGCTCGTATGATTAGAGTTAAAGTTAATATGGTAGTGCTAAAAAGTATTATTATATATTCTAAAATTACTATAATATATTTAATAAGGTAGCTTTAAAATATTATAGTATATTAAGGCTAAATTTCAACTTGATAACCTCAACTATTCATGTTTGGCAAGTTGATACCCTAAACTTTAAAAATAGGCAACTTAATACCCTAAAAAAAATTCCTAAAATGCCCTCCCATCTTCAACAGGCCCCTCCCACCCTCCCGGCCGCCCCCCGTCCCGCCTCGTAGTCGTGCCCTGCCACCGATGACCCCCTTCCCCCCCCCTCTCCAGTCGGAATGGAACGCCGTGAAGCGTCGGATCTCGTGGACTGGGGCGTGCGCTGGCAGGGGCATTCGCGCACGACGCGACACCAGACGAGGGCAGGGCCGGGGGGGCGTGCACGCGTTGCAGCGCAGGAGCGCTGGCGGGGGCATAGGTGTGCGCGGTTGGGCGAAGTTTGCTCATTGGCTTGAGGCGGGAGGGGGACACCGCAGGGCGGCGGCAGGTGGGGACTGCCGGGGTGGGGGAGGCAGGATAGGGGTGGGAGAGGGGTCCGTTGAAGTGGGGAGGGCATTTTGGGGAAAAATATTTAAGGGTACTAAGTTGTCTATTTTTAAAGTTTAGGGTATCAAGTTGTCAAACATGAATAGTTGAGGGAAATAAGTTAAAATTTAGCCATATATTAATATTATACTTAAATTTAAAAATTAATCGACTTATTCACTGATCAACCACTTGAACCGTCCGATACAATCATATTTTTAAAACACTGATCCAAAGTAGGATTAATGTGTGACTAATGTTTTTGGCCAAAACAAAGTGCCTAATTTGAGGGACTCAAATTTATGAAATTGTAAGACATGACACATATTATAATCCTTACAAATTAGGCAGAAAGAACAAATAAGGGAACAAGTACTAATTACGTGATATGCCAATTAATATCTGATATATGATAAAAAATATTATGTAACAAAGAAATAAAAAAAGTATGTTTATGTATATGACTTTATGATCAATATCATTTATAATATGAAAATGTGTTTTGGCTAGCGATGTGTTAGCGGTGTGCTAGCAAACGGCGGCTCTGCCCCTTCCTTCACTCCCTCCCCCCATCCCCTCTTCCTGCTCCGTGTACTCCGGCCGCCTCTAGTAGCGGAGCGAGCCTCTAAATTAGGAAAGGCTGACCTTTTGGTATAGCCCTAGCGACACGAGGACACTAGCATTGTACCATCTACCATATTAATTTTTGATAATTTAATAATCACTTAATTGTTGCATACTCCAAATCAAAACAAAAATTAAAACATAACTAAGAAAACATTTAAAAAATATATAATCAAGCAAATGCCAAAAAATTCGATCGAGCTACAGCCCGACCAAGCCCTTGTGTAGCCCGGCCATGCCTATCCGGGTCTCCGCCTTTGGAAGTCGCGCCACCGCGCCTGCCGGAGTACAATTTTGCTTGTATGATTGGAGGTAAAGTTAATATGGTATTACTAAAAAATAATATAAAATAAGTATAATATATTAAATAAGGTATCTTTAAAATATTATAATATATTAATATTATATTAAATTTAAAACATTGATCAATCGGATCACTGGTCAACCGCTTGAACAGGTCAGTCCGATTAAAATTTTAAAACATTGATCCAAAATAGCATCAATATGTGACTAATATTTTTGGCCAAAATAAAGTGCCTAATTTGAGGGGATCAAATGAATAAAATGGTAAGACATGATATTATAATCCCTACAAATTAGGAAGAAAGATTAAATATTGGAACAAGTACTAATTACTTGATGGGGCCAATTAGTATTTGTGATATGATAAAAAATATTAATATTATACTTAAATTTAGCCTAATTTGAAGGGATCAAATTTATGAAATGATAAGACATGACACCGATTATAATCCGTAAATACTAGGCAGAAAGAACAAATAAGGGGAAAATTATTAATTACTTGATATGGCCAATTAATATTTGCAATATGATAATTATGGTTGCTATATATAACCGTGTGGTTAAGTCTATAAATAACCAGCTACCAGCTACGGTGAAATGTCCAACTCCTGTACTAGTACGTCCAAACATATATAAAACAATTTGTTCTTTTTTGCTTTCAATATGGATTCCATCATCAACTCCAAGGCGGCGGCTCCTTCTTCTTCTTCCAATCTTGCGAGCAATCTTGCGTATGAGCGTTGGTACTTTGGAACGGATTTCGCCGACGAAAGGGCAAAGGATGCCAAGCTCGTTCGCTACTTTGTCGGTAAGAAGAGGCTAGAGATGCTGATGAAGATAGTCAAGCTTAGTTATCCTCGTCCGTCACGCAAGAGGTCGATGAAACTGAGCGGACTACGAAGAGCGAGAGAGGAGAACCTTGATGCGTCGGAACCAGTGCTGGAGGAAAGAACACAAGACAAGATCAGGAAAGCTTATATCATGGTTACTTTGATATTGACTGACATGCCGGTAGAATTCTTCTCGGCGGATAAAAGGAGGGAGGAGGGACGCGTGGCTTCGGCCAAGGGCGGCATTGCTTCTCCGTATAGCCAGGCTTCAGAATCAGGTCCCCTTGACTCCAGAAGAAGCAGCAACGTTGCTTTATTAATAGACCATATATATTTCCTCACTCTAGCCATGAACTATCTATATATTTCTTTCTTAGCGTGCATTTTCTTAAGAAGTCAGTTTGTTATATTATGTAGCTACGTTTATGTTCAGAATCCAGTCTTATGTTTGTGTATCCGTTCATGCTTTTCAATTAGGAGGATAATAATGTTCATGGCACATCCCAATAATAGTTATTTCATTCGGCTTGTTATATATATTCATTCGCTTGTGTTTCTTTACCTAAATATAATTATAGAGAGCAGGGCGCCAAACAAATCTCAAAGTTTGGCCCATTATTTGCTAAGGTTCAACTTGCAATGTTAACATCAGTCGAAGACGGCGTATAGGCGGTGCAGCGCAGTCCCTGAAGCGACAGAGGTCTTGCGCGCCTGCGCGAGGCGGCGCTGCCAGCAAGGGTGCGCGGGGCTGGGGCAAGCTCAGCCACTAGGGAATGGTCCTGAGGGAGGTTTGATATGTTTCTGTGTTTTTCTTTTGTTTGTTGTTTTTTCTTTTCTTTAAGGATTTTTACTAATTCCTAAAAATGAAATCATTTATGTCGGTCTATATTAAGGAATAGAAGAGTGGGATTGGAATAAATTTTAATTCGAAATTTGAATCAAGAATTTTGATCTAGTCTTTGATACAGGTATATGTAGAATTTGTATTTAAGCAGGCGGGGGTCGCGTGCGTAACGCCGGAGAGCGTGGGCGCGCGGTCAGGCGAGGTCTGCTGGCTGGTTTAAGGCGGAAGGAGGGGCACAATGGGCTACGAGAGGAGGGGACTGTCGGGGTGGGGGACGGGGTAGGCCTGTTGGGGAGGGATCAATAGAAGTGGGGATACAATTTTGGGAAAGAAATTTAGGGTACTAAGTTGTCTATTTTTAAAGTTTAGGGTATCAAAGTTGTCTAACATAAATAGTTGAGTGTATCAAGTTTAAATTTAGCCATATAATAATATTATACTTAAATTTAAAACATTGATCGACTGGTTCACTAGTTAACCGCTTGAACCGGTCGATCCGATCATATTTTTAAAATACTAATCAAAAGTAGGATCAATGTATGACTAATATTTTTGGCCAAAACAAAGTACCTAATTTGAGGGGATCAAATTTATAAAATGTTAAGACATGACACATATTATAATCCCTACAAATTAGGCAGAAAGAACAAATAAGGGAACAAGTACTAATTACGTGATGTGGCCAATCAATATTTACGATATGATAAAAAATATTACGTAACAGAGAAACAAAGAAAGTAAGTTTATGTATATAACTTTATGATCAATATCATTTATAATATGAAAAAGTGCTTTGGCTAACGAGGTGCTAGCAAACGGTAGCTCCATCCCTCCCTCACTCCCTCCCGCTCCCCCTCCTACTCCGCGTACTCCGATTTAGCTTGTATGATTAGAGCTAAAGTTAATATGGTAATACTAAAAAATATTATTATATTCTAAAATTACTATAATATATTTAATAGGGTAGCTTCAAAATATTAGAATATATTAATATTATACTTAAATTTAAAACACTGATCGATGGGTTCACTTGTCAACCGCTTGAACAGGCTAATCCGGTCATATTTTTAAAACACTGATCCAAATTAGGATCATGTATGACTAATATTTTTGTCCAAAACAAAGTGCCTAATTTGAGGGGATAAAATTTATGAAATGGTAAGACATTATATTACAATCCCAACAAATTAGTCAGAAAGAACAAATAAGGGAAGACGTACTAATTACGTGATGTGGCTAATTAATATTTGCGATATGATAAAAAAAAATTATGTAACAAAGAAACAAAGAAAGTAAGTTTATGTATATTACTTTATGATCAATATTATTTATAATATGAAAAAATGCTTTGGCTAGCGCTACGTTGGCATTGTGCTATCAAATGGAGGCTCAGCCCCTTCCATCTCTCCCTCCCCCTCTCCCCCTCCTACTCCGCATACTCCGGCCGTCGCACCACCGCACCCGTCGGAGTATGATTTAGCTTGTATGATTAGAGTTAAAGTTAATATGGTAGTGCTAAAAAATATTATTATACATTCTAAAATTACTATAATATATTTAATAAGGTAGCTTTAAACTATTATAATATATTCAGGCTAAATTTCAACTTGATAACCTCAACTATTCATGTTTGGCAACTTTATACCCTAAACTTTAAAAATAGGCAACTTAATACCCTAAAAAAAATTCCCAAAATGCCCTCCCATCTTCAATAGCCCCCTCCCACCCTCCCGGCCGCCCCCCTCCTGCCTCGTAGTCGTGCCCCGCCACCGATGACCCCCTCCCCCCCTTTCCAGTCGAAATGGAACGCCTTGCAGCGTCGGATCTCGTGGACTAGGGCGTGCGCTGCCAGGGGCTTTCGCGCACGACGCGGCACCAGACGAGGGCGGGGCCGGGGGGCGTGCACGCGTCGCAACGCAGGAGCGCTGGCGGGGGCATTGGTGTGCGCGGTTGGCCGAAGTTTGCTCATTGGCTTGAGGCGGGAGGGGGACACCGCGGGGCGGCGGCAGGTGGGGACTGCCGGTGTGGGGGAGGCAGGATGGGGGTGGGGGAGGGGTCCGTTGAAGAGGGAAGGGCATTTTGGGAAAAAATATTTAAGGGTACTAAGTTGTCTATTTTTAAAGTTTAGGGTATCAAGTTTTCAAACATGAATAGTTGAGGGTAACAAGTTAAAATTTAGCCATATATTAATATTACACTTAAATTTAAAACATTAATCGACGTGTTCATTGATCAACCACTTGAACCGTCCGATACAATCATATTTTTAAAACACCGATCCAAAGTAGGATTAATGTGTGACTAATGTTTTTGGCCAAAACAAAGTGCCTAATTTGAGGGGATCAAATTTATGAAATGGTAAGACATGACACATATTATAATCCTTACAAATTAGGCAGAAAGAACAAATAAGGGAACAAGTACTAATTACGTGATGTGCCAATTAATATCTGCGATATGATAAAAAATATTATGTAACAGAGAAACAAAAAAAATATGTTTATGTATATGACTTTATGATCAATATCATTTATAATATGAAAAAGTGTTTTGGCTAGCGATGTTTTAGCGGTGTGCTAGCGAACGGCGGCTCTGCCCCTTCCTTCACTCCCTCCCCTCCATCCTCTCTTCCTGCTGCGTGTACTCCGGCCGCCGCTAGTAGCGAAGCGAGCCTCTAAATTAGGGAAGGCTGACCTTTTGGTATAGCCCTAGCGACACGAGGACACTAGCATTGTACCATCTAGCATATTAATTTTTTGATAATTTAATAATCACTTAATTGTTGCATACTCCAAATCAAAACAAAAATTAAAACATAACTAAGAAAACATTAAAAAAAATATATACTCAAGCAAATGCCAAAAAATTCGATCGAGCTACAGCCCGACCAAGCCCTTGTGTAGCCCGACCATGCCCATCCGGGTCTCCGCCTTTGGAAGTCGCACCACAACGCCTGTCGGAGTACAATTTTGCTTATATGATTGGAGCTAAAGTTAATATGGTATTACTAAAAAATATTATAAAATATTATAAAATAAGTATAATATATTAAATAAGGTATCTTTAAAATATTATATTATATTAATATTATATTAAATTTAAAACATTGATCAATCGGATCACTGGTCAACCGCTTGAACAGGTCAGTCCGATTAAAATTTTAAAACATTGATCCAAAATAGCATCAATATG
The DNA here is from genome assembly GCA_036927795.1 of Iris macrosiphon. Taxonomy (NCBI): domain Eukaryota; kingdom Viridiplantae; phylum Streptophyta; class Magnoliopsida; order Asparagales; family Iridaceae; genus Iris; species Iris macrosiphon. Next base: position 60,878,244 of record JAYESA010000017.1, on the reverse strand, counting down.
TGACTAATATTTTTGGCCAAAATAAAGTGCCTAATTTGAGGGGATCAAATGAATGAAATGGTAAGACATGATATTATAATCCCTACAAATTAGGAAGAAAGATTAAATAATGGAACAAGTACTAATTACTTGATGGGGCCAATTAGTATTTGTGATATGATAAAAAATATTACGTAACAAAGAAACAAATAATGTAAGTTCATGTATATGACTTTATGATCGATATCATTTATAATATATTAATATAAATAATATTAATTTTATTTTTAAAGTTTAGAGTATCAAGGTGTCAAATATGAATAGTTGAGGGTATCAAGTTCAAATTTATTCAAATTTAACCAGATATTAATATTATACTTAAATTTAGCCTAATTTGAAGGGATCAAATTTATGAAATGATAAGACATGACACCGATTATAATCCCTGAAGACTAGGCAGAAAGAACAAATAATGGGAAAATTATTAATTACTTGATATGGCCAATTAATATTTGTAATATAATAATTATGGTTGCTATATATAACCGTGTGGTTAAGTCTATAAATAACCAGCTACCAGCTACCGGTGAAATGTCCAACTCCTGCACTAGTACGTCCAAACATATATAAAATAATTTCTTCTTTTTTGCTTGATCGATCGATTATTCAATATGGATTCCATCATCAACTCCAAGGCGGCCGTTCCTTCTTCTTCTTCCAATCTTGCGAGCAATCTTGCGTATGAGCGTTGGTACTTTAGAACGGATTCCGCCGATGAAAGGGCAAAGGATGCCAAGCTCGTTCGCTACTTTGCCGTTAAGAAGAGGCTAGAGATGCTGATGAAGATAGTCAAGCTTAGTTATCCTCGTCCGTCACACAAGAGGTCGATGAAACTAAGCGCACTATGAAGAGCGAGAGAGGAGAACCTTGATGCGGCGGAACCAGTGCTGGAGGAAAGAACACAAGACAAGATCAGGAAAGCTTATATCATGGTTACTTTGATATTGACTGACATGCCGGTAGAATTCTTCTCGGCAGATAAAAGGAGGAGGGACGCGTGGCTTCGGCCAAGGGCGGCATTGCTTCTCCGCACAGCCAGGCTTCAGAATCAGGTCCCCTTGACTCCAGAAGAAGCAGCAACGTTGCTTTATTAATAGACCATATATATTTCCTCACTCTAGCAATGAACTATCTATATATTTCTTTCTTAGCGAGTGTTTTTCTTAAGAAGTCAGTTTGTGTATCCGTTCATGCTTTTTCAATTAGGAGGATAATAATGTTCATGGCACATCCCAATAATAGTTATTTCATTCGGCTTGTTATATATATTCATTCGCTTGTGTTTCTTTACCTAAATATAATTATAGAGAGCAGGGCGCCAAACAAATCTCAAAGTTCGGCCCATTATTTGCCAAGGTTCAACTTGCAATGTTAACATCAGTCGAAGACGGCATATAGGCGGTGCAGCGCAGTCCCTGAAGCGACAGAGGTCTTGCACGCCTGCGCGAGGCGGCGCTGCCAGCAAGGGTGCGCGGGGCTGGGGCAAGCTCAGCCGCTAGGGAATGGTCCTGAGGGAGGTTTGATATGTTTCTGTGTTTTTCTTTTGTTTGTTGTTTTTTTCCTTTCTTTAAGGAGTTTTACTAATTCCTAAAAATAAAATCATTTATGTTGGTCTATATTAGGAATAGAAGAGTGGGATTGGAATAAATTTTAATTTGAAATTTGAATTAAGAATTTTGATCTAGTCTTTGATACAGGTATCTGTAGAATTTGTATTTAAGGAGATGGTAAACAACGATGGTTGTTTCTTTACCAGGAAATAATTCATTATTATTATTATTATTATTATTATTATTATTATTATTATTATTATTATTATTATTATTATTATTATTATTATCTTCTTTTAATTTATCTTATTTTCATTCAAAACTTTCTAATTTCTTCTTAGTTCATTATTTCTTATTCCTTTATTTATTTATTAATCTTTGTATATTATTCATGTATTTTATTTTCTTGTTTTATATATTAACAATTTGACTTGCTTTTGAGGTTATACTTACCGGGGTTGTATACATATGCATATTCCCATTTCATAAGTTTATATATAAAAACTTTCGTTATAAGAATCTATTTCTGTTTAAACTCTCATAGTTCCTATTTATATTCTATTCATATTTAATTTAAGATTTTAAAATTGTGAGGTTTTAACGTTTTGGCATGCAAGTATTGGTTTAATACATAAAAATATTGCCTACCCTCACTTATAATATCATTTATAATATGAAAAAGCTCTTTGGCTAGTACTATGTTAGAGATGTGCTAGCAAACGGCAGCTCAACCCCTTCCCTCACTCCCTCCCCCTACCGCTGCGCCACCGCACCCGTCGTAGTATGATTTAACTTGTATGTTTAGAGCTAAAGTTAATATGGTAGTACTAAAAAATATTATTATAAACTAAAATTACTATAATGTATTTAATATGGTAGCTTCAAAATATTATAATAAATTAAGGATAAATTCTAACTTGATAGCCTCAGCTATTCATGTTTGGCAATTTGATACCCTAAATTTTTAAAATAGGCAACTTAATACCGTAAAAATAATTTCCCCAAAATGCCCTCCCATCTTCAAAAGCCCCCTTCCCACCCCTACCCCCGCCCAGCCGACCCCCCTCCCGCCTCAACGATGTGCCCCTATGTGATGACCCCACTACCCCCATCCGGCCGGTGTGGAACATCTTACAGCGCCGGAGCTTGTGGGCTGGGGAGTGCGCGGGTGGGGGCGTGAGCATCACGACGGCGAAGCACGGGAGGGGGAGCGTTCGAGTCGCGACCCAGGAGTACGGTCGCGGTGTCGCGTAGGAAAGCAGGCGAGGGTCGCATGCGTAGTGCCGGAGAGCGTGGGCGCGCGGTCTGGCGAGGTCTGCTGGCTGGTTTGAGGCGGGAGGAGGGGCATCATAGGGCTACGGGAGGAGGGGACTGCCGGGGTGGGGGACTGGGTGGGCGTGCTGGGGGAGGGGTCTATTGAAATGGGGAGGACATTTTAGGAAAAAAATTAGGGTACTAAGTTGTCTATTTTTAAAGTTTAGGGTATCAAAGTTGTCAAACATGAATAGTTGAGTGTATCAAGTTTAAATTTAGCCATATATTAATATTATACTTAAATTTAAAATATTGATCGACCGGTTCACTGGTTAACCGCTTGAACCGGTCGATCCGATAATATTTTTAAAATACTAATCAAAAGTAGGATCAATGTATCACTAATATTTTTGGCCAAAACAAAGTACCTAATTTGAGGGGATCAACACTACCAGAAAAAGTCAAATTAGCGACATAAAAAATGTCGCTAAATGATCAATAAACGTCGCTAATTAGTTTTAGCGACGTAATTAGCAACGTTTTACAGAAGTCGCCTTTAAGCTAGTCGCTGACAGAAATATGTCGCCAAACGTCAGTATACCGACATTTTCTAGCGACGTAGATACGTCGCTATATTAGCGACATTTTACGACTCAACGTCGCTAATTAGCAATGTTTACATTTGTCGCTTTATATCGCAAATTAGTGACGTATATAGCGACGTTACAGCGACGTCTTTAATGACCTGGCAATACTGCCATGTCAGCAAGTTGCGACGTACAACGACGTTATTTACGACGTCTTTAGCGACGTCATTAGCGACATGCAGTAACGTCGCTAAAGTTTTGACGTATTTAGCGACGTATATGAAAGTCGCTAAACGTTGCTAAAAAAGTCGCTAATTTGACTTTGGAAAAATAGAAAAAATCAATAATGAATTATTTCTAAACTATTATTCCTGCAGTTTATTAATTCACAATCTGTACAAATAGACCCGGAGTAACCCTCCGTTGAATTTTTTGAGTTTGTCTTCCCCCTTGGATTGAACACTCAACACCGATTAATTAACATATATTTAATATGAATAATATAAGAAAACTTTAAGAAAATAAAACATCAAGCAAATATCGTCGTAAAGAAAACAACAAATATATATCCATACAACTGAGTCTTATCCTAAATAATACAAAGAATACAAATATCCAGAAAATATCCATGCAAATATCCATACTACTGCGGGTCTGCAGGAGGATGACCACCGGCGCGCATGAAGGATAAAAACATATCATACTGCTCCCGTGAAATCGACACCGATGTCGATGGAGAAGGTAGTGACGTTGGTGGAGTCTGTGTCGATGTAGGCGCACCAGGAGGATGTATCCGCTCAAACTCTGCGAGTCGCTGGTTGTAAAATCTATGGCAGATAACAGCCTCGTACTGCTATGAACCATTGAATCCTGTATCATCATCAGCCTCTCGCCCACGGATAGCTGTGATGCCTGCAGCTCCGTCACGCAGCGCTCTATCGAGGCTCTAAGATCATTTGTCGAATCCCGGAGCTCCGTGATGCTGCGGTCGAGCATATCAAATCGTGCGATGAGTGTCAGATCGTCCGCCTGTGGCTGGGATCGAGGCTGCTCCTCCATCATTCGTAACAACTCATAACGGAGAGACGCAATCTGACGGTCAACGGCCTCCTAGACTCTGGCCGACGACTGCGAGGGCTTTGGGGAATGCACACTTGTCGGAAAGGCCCTAGATGACTATGTCGCAACTATGGCGCCATACGATCCCGTACCGTAGTACATACCCCTCTGGAGACCACCAACGGTGGTCACCCACAGGTGGTCCACCGACGGAGCTGGAGCGGGCTGCAAGGAAGTACCAGCCTCTCCAGCTGTAGGAGCACTAGCAGTCGCCCGCTCACGTATACTAAAATACTCGGCCTATAAAAGTTTGGATACTCGATAAATGCCTAAGTTATATTAAAATTAACACAGTAAAGTAATACTTACATAGGTCTGCGAGGCCCTCTCATCAATGAGATTTTCGTCCTTTCGATGGGTGGCCAAGAAGACGGTCACCATGTTTGCATCCTCACCCCTCTGTACCTGTTAAAAATATATTATTTTGTACTAAAATTAAATATTTTTTTTCTACTACCATTTTATCATACTTATATTAAAATAATATATCTTAAATAAAAAATATACCAAACGACGAAAATGTTCCATCATCGAAATTGAGCCACCATACCACTTTGCAGCATTCCGCCTAGCCGCCTTGGCCTTCTCAGACCTTTCGTTGTACATCGGATCGTCGATTCTAGCCCTCATTGCAGTCCACTGCTCAGGCGTGATCCAACCTTGGATCAGTTTTCCAGCATGATCACGAGCCTTCTGGTCATCCAGAGCATCACGGATAAGCTTGTCGGCAACGGCAGAAAATATTTGCTCGATCAACTCGGCCCGGTGCGGAGGATAAAAATACATTTGCTACAATAAATAATTTAGTAAGTGAGCATCACAGATAAGTTATATAATTTACATAAATTAGAGAATTTATATAATATACTTTTACCTTGAAGTGCGCAAACCAGAACGTCTTTCTCTCCTCCGGAGCTTCAGAGTAGTTGATCCAAGGGCCACCATAGTTGTTCCTCAGAAATAGGCCCAGGCTTCTCTGAACCGACGATAGACGATATCTATACAGAGATAATTATTTTGATCAACAAAGTCAATATATGATGAATAAAGAAATACACGACATATATGATGCTAAACCATCTAATTGATTTACTTTGTACACGCCCAAATCTATGTCCTCATCTCCTCCGGAGGTGCGCATGAAGGATCTAGCTGATGCTGGGACAACGTCGGCACAACCTCCACTACATGCTCATCAGTCTCTATGATTCCATCAGCAGAAAGAATGCTGGACGAGGGAGTACTATAACGCCTGGAACTACTCGTCCTAGGAGTGAAGACACGTAACATCGTCGCAGTCGGAGATGTGACAGATCGATATACTGGAGTACTGGGCGATGAGGATTCGGAACCAACAGTAGGCAGTACCGGAGGAGCACTCTATCTACCTCGGGACCTGCTGAACCCTCCGAGTCATCCTGTCATACCTGATAACAACATATGATGAATAAAGAAATACATAAATATATAGTATATTCTACAGTCAAAATGTTATGTATATCTCACAGCATTCATAGAATTGTACAGTAAATAACTAGTGGTGTCACAAGTCTAAATGGATAGTACATTCTACAGTCAAAATATAATACATATATTCGTCAAAATAGTACATTCTACAGTCAAAATATAGTTACATTCTAAGGCAAAATATTTTATTTTCAATCATCTTCAGAAAATTCATCTTGTTCGTCTTCCTCGTCCTCCTCTTCCTCTTCCTCCTCCTCGTCTTCACTTTTATCAACTTCATCTTCGTCTTCCTCTTCGGATAATTCTACATCTTTTATATTATAACTCGTGTAATGAGTAATTTTGTTGAGTCCACATCTACAATATTTGTTACAAGAGGTAGCTCGTCCTCCTAATAAGCTATTTCGTCAATGTCAAAAGTATTTTTAGCTTTAGTCTTGCATACTGCCCACCAATTTGACCTTGCTGTCCCCCGTCTAAGATAAGTTTTGAAGTACACGAGCTGAGCCTGAATTGATAGGACAAATGGTTCGTAGTCTTTATATCTGCGCTTGTAGTTTATATCTACAAGGCCATGCTTATCAATTTTCCAACCTTGATGTTGAATCGGATTGAACTATTCATACTTGAATAGCACGATATTAGCAGGTTCTATACCGTAATTATATGTCAAATCCATAATCTCTCGTAAGATGCCAAAGAAATCATTGCCTAGATCGACGTCTTTGTAGTTCGAAAATTTGATACACAAACAACTATTTTTTGTGGAATCAAGATCCAGAAAGCTGTCTCTGATAGGAGCATTTGTTGACTTAAACCTAAACCCATTCACACAGAAACTTAGCCATATTTTAACTGTAGTAATTGGTTGTTTGGCTAGAGTTCTAATAGATTCAGTCTCGTGTGTTATTAGACGATCGACCTAAATTCCAAAGTAGCGATAGTAAGTTATTTGTTTTGCAAGTACAAAAATAAAAAGTATTTACCAAGCACCTTACATATGCGCTTAACTAAGAAGGAAAATGGTATCTCATTTCTTGTTCTACTTCTTCGTCTGTTATGTAGGGTCTAACCGACCTCAACTCATCATTATATGTACTGAAAAGTAATAAATCAACTGCTGATTAGTAGCATAATAGTAGCTTATACTATTACATTGAGATGATGTAAACGTGGACGTATTAATTACTTACCCCTCTAGCTTCTCTACTTCATCCTCGTCGCAATTGATTAATATATACAACTGAGCAGCCCTTAGCTCGTCGTCATTCAAATATCTCTTCTTCATTTTCCCCGATCACTTTTCGGACGCATTGAATACTTTGAGTATTGCATCATTAGATTCTTGATATCCGTCGTCGTTTTGCGGAGCTTTCGTTCTATTAGTAGCAACATGAGGTTTGAAATATGTTGAGCAAAAGTTTGTAATCTCCTCGAGAACATAAGCTTCACAAATATATAGAGCCCTCAACCCGTGCCTTATTTTTTACCTTTCTCTTTAGGTGATTCAGATGTCGCTCGAAGGGGTACATCCACCGATAACCGACATGACCACCAACATGTGCCTCATAGGAAAGATGAATTGGCAAATGCTCCATAGAGTCGAAGAATCCAGGAGAAAACACCTTCTTGAGCTTATATAGTGTTACCGTAATGTCCTTCTCTTGCTTTTATAGACAATCGAGGAGCAACTTAGTAGAACAAAGATCACTGAAGAATATGCTGAGCTCTGCCAATGGATCCTAAATAACCTGCGGTAAGAATTTCCAAAATACAATTGGAATTAATCTCTCCATGAATACATGACAATCGTGGCTCTTTATACCCGCCAGTTTGTTCTCCTTGAGGTCGACGCATCTTCTCAAGTTCGACACTACCCGTCTAAAAACTTTAGACCCTGAATCCACCTACAAAGTCTACCTTTATCCTCTTTCTCAAGTGAGAAAGATGACTTAGGTTGCTTTAACTTTCCATTCCCCTCCTCTATCAAATGCAACGCAAGACGTCTACATATTTCTTCAAAGTCTAACCTGGTCTTCGGATTATCTTTTGTCGTCCCCTTTACCTCCATTACAGTATTAATTATGTTATCAAACATATTCTTCTCGATATGCATGATATCAAGGTTATGTCTGATCATATTGGTGCTCCAATATGGCAGATCCCAGAATATACTCCTTTTCGTCCAGTTATTGGTGTGAACAAATATGTCACACTTGTACCCCTTAGTAGGCTATTCGATAGCACTTGGTAAATCTTTTACCTCTTTCCATATCGTGTATCAGGGCCACATTGGCAGTGGATTGGCCTTCTCCACAACGCCTGCAAGAAAAGCATTCATGTTCCTCCGGTACGGATGATCCTTCGACAGAAATTATTGATGACAATCGAAGAAGCACGGTTTGCCTCCGTGTTTCAAACGAAAAGCCTTAGTACAGTCCTTGCAATATGAACATGAGAGACGACCATGAGTGCTCCATCCCGGTAATATTCCATAGGCCAAAAAGTCGTTGATGGTCCACATAAGTGCTAACCTCATCTGAAAATTATGCTTTCTAGAAACATCGTACGTGTTGGCACCTACTTTCCACAGCTGATTCAACTCATCTATCAAAGGTTGTAAATACACATCGTTGCTCCTCCTCGGATTGTTCGAACCCGGGACAATAATGGTTAGGAACATATACGGAGTCTTCATGCACATCCAAGGCGGTAGATTGTACGGAGTGACGATCACAGGCCAACATGAATACTGGGAGCCCGAAAGTCTGAATGGGGTAAAACCATCATAAGTGAGCCCCAAACTGATATTACGTGGATCCATAGCAAAATTTGGATACTCTCGATCAAAGTTCTTCCATGCTTCTCCATTAGATGGATGATCCAATACTCCTTCGATTTGTTTTCGCCTGTGCCAACTCATATTTTTTGTAGTCTCCTTAACCATAAATAACCTCTGCAATGGCGTCAAAGGCAAGTAGTGTATCGAATCGGTCGGCTTTCTTGCACCGACAGACTTTTCTCTACCAGTGACCTTGTAGAGATCAGCACCACAGAATCTGCACGCATCTTTATCCTTATCGTCTTTGTAGTACAACATGCACTTGTTGCGACATGCATCAATTTTCTCGTATCCCATCCAGAGCGATCTCACCATCCTTTTAGATCGATAGAAGTCTTTAGGCAACTTTGCACCCTCGGACAAGATCTCTATAATCAAATCGATCAGTCGATTATAGCATCCTTGCGATATGTTAAAATCGGACTTGATGCTCAATAATCTTGTAATCACCTCCAACGGTGAATGATCCTCAGCTTCACCATTATTGTCTGGATTGAAACTAGGCTCCGCCAAATCAAAAACCATGTTCACCCATCCGTCGTTGTAAGCAGCATGGTCATAGACATCTATATACGACTCCACATATGGCTCCGACTCTGATGCTAGAGACACAAGTTCTCCATGCGCGGTCCACTGATAGTAATTCGGCGTGAAGCCCTTCGAGTATAAATGATATGTGACTTCCACTTCTGGTTGATATTTCAAGTTGCGATATCTCACACACGGACACTTAATTTTGGTACCGTCCATGTACTAAGGAAATGCCTTGGCGAACTGCAGGAACTGTTGTACAACCTCAATAAATTTATCCCACACATCGCACATATCATCCGGATGACGGTTGTACATCCACGAACGATGACGCAGATAGTAATTCATATCCATTTCTAGATACTTTCACAAAAATGATAGTATGTGTCCTATAAATTGTTACATACAGTGTAATTCTCTGGAGGAAGGTAAGAACTACTCTAACATGATACACAATGCCCTATGTATGTGTGTGTATGTTTACATATGGTTGTTTGAGTGATTGAGTGAGCTCGGGTCACTAGGGAGAGCAGTTCCCAGTTTTTAGAGTGCATCATCTGGAAGTGATCAACTGAAAGGAGAGCACCCATTAGACCTAGAGGAAGCTTGAAGAGGTGTCCAAATTATGTCTGCTTTGTCTTTCTCGTGTCCAAATTCAGAGTTCTTCAAGGAGGTCACTCAATACCTAAGTAATTCTCTATTTTCTACCATATTTATGATTTCTTGGGTCACTAGGGTCTATGATTTTTTCTTGTGGAATATTGATTTGTGTCTCAAAATTAGAGAAAATGTGATTTTAGACCACAGGTTTGGGTAGTGCTTATGACCAGTCTTGAGGTATTACGAATATATAAGTGAGTGTTGAGGTTATTTAGCGGCATGATTGAGGTGTTGAGCAAGGGGTGGTAATTCGGTAAATGAATGGTGGCATAATCTTGAGTGGGAGGAATGAAGGGAGCACTGATACTTAGTATCAGTGCAAATGTTGCAGTGAACTGTTTTGTAAAATCGAGAAATATTACGCAAAGTGTTATTGCTGATAAGCTTGAGTGTCAGGTTCTAGGAGACTTGAGGTACCAGTAGATTGATATCTCGAATGATACCAAAGTATCAATCATAAATATATATCAGTAAATAATAGGCAATCCAATGGAGTTTAGGGATTTGGTGCATCAGTGCAGGCCAGTAGCAACTAAGGGCAGTGGGCAGGCCATAATTTGAGTGTGAGATATGGGAGTATTGTGCAGGCCGAGAGGGACTCACAGTGCACTCTTGTGTACTGCAGTTAAGAGCAGCAACAATAAGGGGATGCACAATAGCAACTAGGAGAGCAACTGCAGCAGCAAGAAGAGCAACTGCAGCAGCAATACACAGCAAGTAGCATGTGCAAAAGCAAGAGCAGCATCTAGAGCACTACAAACAATATGTGTGGGAAGGAGTCAGGTTATTAGAGGTTAAAGAGTTAGAGTGTGTTTAAGAACTATGTGCAGCTCTGCATTGGGGTCAGTAGAAGATATCCTTGTTGTTGTTGTTGATGTTGTTGAGTGAAGGAGTTTTGATATGTAGCTGCCTTGGTATTACAGGTAGTGCATTGCATATTAGGGGCACAATACCTTGCTGTGTCCAAGTTTTAGATTGGGTTCGTGTACCTGGGAGTACATTAGTTCGAGTATGGGGGATATGAGGGATTAGGAGCGAAGTATAAGTGGTTAGAGTATCAACAACACCAAGCATTAGCATAATAGTATGTGCAAGTTCTTTGTACAGTAGCAGGTGATCAGTGAGGCTACCCTAGGAGCAGTGTACAAATGTGAGGCTCGAGCAAGATAATTAGTATTGACTAGTTTGAAGAGTCATTCCTGTGTCAGTGTCTGTGTGTCTGTATCAGTATCAGGGTTAGTATTCGCATGCGTTAGTGTGTCCGCGTGCGCGTGTGTGTGTGTGTTCGAGTTAGGGTTACGGTTAGGGTGTGTCATATCGTGTCATGTTGTGTCGTGTTGTGTCATGTTAGAGAGAGAAAGAGAGAGAGAAAGACAGAGAAAGGAGACAGAGAGAGGAGTTCACCGAGGAGGGGAGCCGGAGGAAGGACGCAGGAGGGAGAAGGGGAGCCGGAGGAAGGAGGAACTGAGGACGGAGGGGGGAGGACGCGGCCGGAGGGGGGTCGCCGAGAGGGAGGAGGGGACGCTGGAGGGAGGAGGGGATCCGGAGGGGGAGGACGCGGCCGGAGGGCAGTCACCGGGAGGGAGGAGGGGAGCCGGAGGAAGGAGCAGTCGGAGGGAGGGGGGTTCAAATTTGGGAGAGGGATAGATCGAAGAAAATGGGGGGAATCAGCCGTAAATGAAAGTTATTTAGCAACGTTTTAGCGACGCAAATAATGACGTTGCTAAGTTAGAGACGTTATAGACATCGCTAATGACGTCGCTAAATGTATAAAAGAGATACATTGCTAAATACGTCATTAAACGTCACTAGATGAAACATATTAGCAACGTTTAGCGACCTTAATTAAACTTATAGTGACTAATCTTTTAAAAACTGAATTACAGTCGCTAAACGTCGAAATATGTCGCCAATTAGCTACGTTTAGCGACATTTTTCCTTGGAGTTGCTAATATATTTAATATTAGCGACGTTTTACGTTGACGTCGCCAAAAAATTTTGCTAATACTGCTTATTCTGGTAGTGCAAATTTATGAAATGGTAAGACATGACACATATTATAATCCCTACAAATTAGGCAAAAAGAACAAATAAGGGAACAGGTACTAATTACGTGATGTGGCCAATTAATATTTACGATATGATAAAAAATATTAACAGAGAAAAAAAGGAAGTAAGTTTATGTATATGACTTTATGATCAATATCATTTATAATATGAAAAAGCGCTTTCTCTAGCGATGTGTTAGCGAAGTGCTAGCAAACGGCGGCTCCATCCCTTCCCTCACTCCCTCCCTCCTCCTCCTGCTTCACGTATTCCGGCCGCCGCAACACCACACCCGACGGTGTGCGGTTTAGCTTGTATCGTTAGAGCCAAAGTTAATATGGCAGTACTAAAAAATATTATTATATATTCTAAAATTACTATAATAATTTTAATAGGGTAGCTTCAAAATATTAAAATATATTAATATTATACTTAAATTTAAAACATTGATCGACTGGTTCACTAGTTAACCGCTTGAACCAGTCGATCCGATCATATTTTTAAAATACTGATCAAAAGTAGGAACAATGTATGACTAATATTTTTGGCCGAAATAAAGTACCTAATTTGAGGTGATTCAAATTTATAAAATGTTAAGACATGACACATATTATAATCCCTACAAATTAGGCAGAAAGAACAAATAAGGGAACAAGTACTAATTACGTGATGTGGCCAATTAATATTTACGATATGATAAAAAATATTACGTAATAGAGAAACAAAGAAAGTAAGTTTATGTATATGACTTTATGATCAATATCATTTATAATATGAAAAAGCGCTTTGGCTAGCGATGTGCTAGGAAACAGTGGCTCCATCCCTTCCCTCACTCCCTCCCGCTCCCCCTACTACTCCGCGTACTCTGATTTACCTTGTATGATTAGAGCTAAAGTTAATATGGTAGTACTAAAAAATATTATTATATTCTAAAATTACTATAATATATTTAATAGGGTAGCTTTAAAATATTAAAATATATTAATATTATACGTAAATTTAAAATATTGATCGATGGGTTCACTTGTCAACCGCTTGAACAGGTTAATCCGATCAGATTTTTAAAACACTGATCAAAAGTAGGATCAATGTATGACTAATATTTTTGGCCAAAACAAAGTGCCTAATTTGAGGGGAGCAAAATTATGAAATGGTAAGACATTATATTATAATCCAACAAATTAGTCAGAAAGAACAAATAAGGGAACAAGTACTAATTACGTGATGTGGCTAATTAATATTTGCGATGTGATAAAAAAAAATTACGTAACAAAGAAACAAAGAAAGTAAGTTTATGTATATGACTTTATGATCAATATTATTTATAATATGAAAAAATGCTTTGGCTAGCGCTACGTTGACATTGTGCTATCAAATGGAGGCTCAGCCGCTTCCGTCACTCCCTCTCCCTCTCCCCCTCCTACTCCGCATACTCCGGTCGTCGCACCACCGCACCCGTCGGAGTATGATTTAGCTTGTATGATTAGAGTTAAAGTTAATATGGTAGTGCTAAAAAATATTATTATATATTCTAAAATTACTATAATATATTTAATAAGGTAGCTTTAAAATATTATAATTTATTAAGGCTAAATTCAACTTGATAACCTCAACTATTCATGTTTGGCAACTTGATACCCTAAACTTTAAATATAGACAACTTAATACCCTAAAAAGAAATTCCCAAAATACCCTCCCATCTTCAACAGCCCCCTCCCACCCTTTCGGCCGCCCCCCCTCTTGCCTCGTCGTCGTGCCCCGCCACCAATGACCCCCCTCCCCCCCTCTCCAGTCGGAATGGAACGCCGTGTAGCGTCGGAGCTCGTGGACTGGGGCGTGCGCTGGCGGGGGCTTGCACGCACGACGCGGCACCAGACGAGGGCAGGGCAGGGGGGCGTGCGCGCGTCGCAGCGCAGGAGCGCTTGCGGGGGCATGCGCGCGTTGCTGTGCCAGAGCAAAGGTGTGCACGGTAGGGCGAAGTTTGTTCATTGGCTTGAGGCTGGAGGGGGGCACCGCGGGGCGACGGCAGGTGGGGACTGCCGGGGTGGGGAAGGCAGGATGGGGGTGGGGGAGGGGTCCATTGAAGAGGGGAGGGCATTTTGGGGGAAAACATTTAAGGGTACTAAGTTGTCTATTTTTAATGTTTAGGGTACCAAGTTGTCAAACATGAATAGTTGAGGGTAACAAATTAAAATTTAGCCATATATTAATATTATACTTAAATTTAAAAAATTAATCGACGTGTTCACTGATCAACCGCTTGAACCGTCCGATACAATCATATTTTTAAAACACTGATCCAAAGTAGGATTAATGAGTGACTAATATTTTTGGCCAAAACAAAGTGCATAATTTGAGGGGATCAAATTTATGAAATGGTAAGACATGACACATATTATAATCCTTACAAATTAGGCAGAAAGAATAAATAAGGGAACAAGTACTAATTACGTGATGTGCCAATTAATATCTGCGATATGATAAAAAATATTATGTAACAGAGAAACAAAAAAATTATGTTTATGTATATAACTTTATGATCAATATCATTTATAATATAAAAAAGTGTTTTGGCTAGCGATGTGTTAGCGGTGTGGTAGCGAACGACGGCTCTGCCCCTTCCTTCACTCCCCCCCCCCTCTTCCTGCTCCGTGTACTCCGGCCGCCGCTAGTGGCAGAGCGAGCCTCTAAATTAGGGAAGGCTGAACTTTTGGTACAGCCCTAGCGACACGAGGACCCTTGCATTGTACCATCTAGCATATTAATTTTTTGAGAATTTAATAATCACTTAATTGTCGCATACTCCAAATCAAAACAAAAATTAAAACCTAACTAAGAAAACATTTAAAATATATATACTCAAGCAAATGCCAAAAAATTTGATCGAGCTACAGCCCGACCAAGCCCTTGTGTAGCCCGGCCATGCCCATCCGAATTTCCCCTTTGGAAGTCGTGCCACCGCGCCTGCCGGAGTATAATTTCGTTTGTATGATTGGAGCTAAAGTTAATATGGTATTACTAAAAAATATTATAAAATATTATAAAATAACTATAATATATTAAATAAGGTATCTTTAAAATATTATAATATATTAATATTATATTTAATTTAAAACATTGATCAGTCGGATCACTGGTCAACCGCTTGAACAGGTCAGTCCGATCAAAATTTTAAAACATTGATCCAAAATAGCATCAATATGTGACTAATATTTTTGGCCAAAATAAAGTGCCTAATTTGAGGGGATCAAATGAATGAAATGGTAAGATATGATATTATAATTCCAACAAATTAGGAAGAAAGATTAAATAATGGAACAAGTACTAATTACTTGATGGGGCCAATTAGTATTTGTGATATGATAAAAAATATTACGTAAAATAGAAAAAAATAATATAATTTCATGTATATGAATTTATGATCGATATCATTTATATTAATATTATTTTTAAAGTTTAGAGTATCAAATTGTCAAACATGAATAGTTGAGGGTATCAAGTTGAAATTTAACCATATATTAATATTATACTTAAATTTAGCATAATTTGAGGGATCAAAATTTATGAAATGATAAGACATGACACCGATTATAATCCCTAAAGACTAGGCAGAAAGAACAAATGAGGGGAAAATTATTAATTACTTGATATGGCCAATTAATATATGTAATATGATAATTGTGGTAGCTATATATAACCGTGTGGTTAAGTCTATAAATAACCAGCTACCAGCTACCGGCGAAATGTCCAAACATATATAAAACAATTTCTTCTTTTTTGCTTGATCGATCGATTATTCAATATGGACTCCATCATCAACTCCAAGGCGGCCGTTCCTTCTTCTTCTTCCAATCGTGCGAGCAATCTTGCGTATGAGCGTTGGTACTTTGGAACGGATTCCGCCGACGAAAGGGCAAAGGATGCCAAGCTCGTTCGCTACTTTGCCGTTAAGAAGAGGCTAGAGATATTCATGAAGATAGTCAAGCTTAGTTATCCTTGATGCGGCGGGACCAGTGCTGGAGGAAAGAACACAAGACAAGATCAGGAAAGATTATATCATGGTTACTTTGATATTGACTGACATGCCGGTAGAATTGTTCTCGACGGATAAAAGGAGGAGGGATGCGTGTCTTCGTCCAAGGGCGGCATTGCTTCTCCGCACAACCAGGCTTCAGAATCAGGCCCGCTTGACTCCAGAAGAAGCAGCAACGTTGCTTAATTAATAGACCATATATATTTCCTCACTCTAGCCATGAACTATCTATATATTTATTTCTTAGCGTGTTTTCTTTCTTCAGAAGTCAATTTGTTATATTATGTAGCTAGGTTTATGTTCAGAAGCCAGTCTTAAGTTTGTGTATCCGTTCATGCTTTTTCAATTAGGCGGATAATAATGTTCATGGCACATCCCAATAATATTTATTTCATTCGGCTTGTTATATATATTCATTCGCTTGTGTTTCTATACCTAAATATAACTGTAAAGAGCCTGTGCACCAAACAAATCTCAAAGTTTGGCCCATTAATTGGCAAGGATCAACTTGCAATGTTAACATCAGTCGAAGACGGCGCATAGGCGGTGCAGGGCAGTCCCTGACACGACAGAGGTCTTGCGCGCCCGCGCGAGGTTGCGCTACATTTTTTTGTTTGTTTATTGTTTTTTTCCTTTCTGTAAGGAGTTTTACTAATTCCTAAAAATGAAATCATTTATGTCGGTCTATATTAGGAATAGAAGAGTGGGATTGGAATAAATTTTAATTTGAATCAAGAATTTTGATCTAGTCTTTGATACAAGTATTTGTAGAATTTGTATTTAAGGAGATAGTAAACAACGATGGTTGGTTTTTTACCAGGAAATAATTCAATATTATTATTATTATTATTATTATTATTATTATTATCTTCTTTTAATTTATCTTATTTTTATTCAAAACTTTCTAATTTCTTTTTCTTTCATTATTCCTTATTCCTTTATTTATTTATTTATTAATCTTTGTATATTATTTATGTATTTTATTTTCTTGTTTTATATAATAACTATTTGACTTGCTTTTGAGGTTATACTTACCGTGGTTGTAAACTTATGCATATTCCCATTTCATAAGTTTATATATAAAAACTTTGGTTATAAGAATCTATTTCTGTTTAAACTCTCATAGTTCCTGTTTATATTATATTCAAATTTAATTTAAGATTTTAAAATTGTGGGGTTTTACAGTTTTGGCATGCAAGTATTGGTTTAATACATAAAAATAATGCCTACCCTCACTTATAATATCATTTATAATATGAAAAAGCTCTTTGGCTAGCACTATGTTAGCGATGTGCTAGCAAACGGCGGCTCAGCCCCTTCCCTCACTCCCTCCCCCTACCCCTCCTGTTTCACGTACTCCTGCCGCTGCGTCACCGCACCCGTCGTAGTACGATTTAACTTGTATGATTAGAGCTAAAGTTAATATGGTAGTACTAAAAAATATTATTATATACTAAAATTACTATAATGTATTTAATATGGTAGCTTCAAAATATTATAATAAATTAAGGATAAATTTTAACTTGATACCCTCAACTATTCATGTTTGGCAACTTGATACCCTAAACTTTTAAAATATGCAACTTAATACCGTAAAAATAATTTCCCAAAAATGCCCTCCCATCTACCGTAAAATTAATTTCCCCAAAATGCCCTCCCATGTTTACATTTGTCGCTTTATATCACAAATTAGCGACGTATATAGCGACGTTACAGCAACGTCTTTAATGACCTGGCAATACTGCCATGTCAGTAAGTTGTGACGTACAACGACGGTTTTAGAGACGTCATTAGCGACGTGCAGTAACGTCGCTAAAATTTTGACGTATTTGGCGACGTATATGAAAGTCGCTAAACGTCGCTAATTTGACTTTGGAAAAATTGAAAAAATCAATACTGAGTTATTTCCAAACTATTATTCTTGTACTTTATTAATTCACAATCTGTACAAATAGATCCGGAGCAACCCTCTGTTGAATTTCCTATGTTCGTCGACCCCCTTGGATTGAACACTCAACACCGATAAATTAACATATATTTAATATGAATAATATAAGAAAATTTGAAGAAAATAAAACATCCAGCAAATATAGTCGTAAAGAATACAACAAATATATATCCATACAAGTGAGTCTTATCCTATATATTACAAAGAATACAAATATCTAGTAAATATCCATACTACTGCGGATCTGCAGGAGGATGACAACCGGCGCGCCTGAAGGATAAGAACATATCATACTGCTCCCGTGAAATCGACACCGATGTCGATGGAGAAGGCAGTGACGTTGGTGGAGTCTATGTCGATGTAGGCGCACCAGGAGGATGTATCCGCTCCAACTCTGTGAGTCGCTAGTTGTAAAATCTATGGTAGATAACAGCCTCGTACTGCTATGAACCATTGAATCCTGCATCATCGTTAGCCTCTCGCCCAAGGATAACTGTGATGCCTGTAGCTCCGTCACGCTGTGCTCTAACGAGGCTCTAAGATCATTTATCAAATCCCGGGCTCCGTGATGTTGCGGTCGAGCATATCAAATCGTACGATGAGAGTCGGATCGTCCACCCGCGGCTAGGACCGGGGCTGCTCCTCCATCCTTCATAACAACTCGTCACGGAGAGACAATCTGACGGTCAACAATCTCCAGGACTCTGGCCGACGACTGTGAGGGCTTTGGGGAAAGCACCCTTGTCGGGGAGGCCCTAGATGACTACGTCACAACTAGGGCGCCAAAGGATCCCGTACCGTAGTACATAGCCCTCTGGAGACCACCAGTGGCGGTCACCCACAGGTCGTCTACCGACAGAGCTGGAGCGGGCGGCAAGGAAGTACCAGCCTCTCCAGGTGTAGGTGCACTAGCAGTCGCCCGCTCAAGCAACCTAAGATACTCGGCCTTGAAAAGTTTGGATACTCGATAATTGCCTAAGTTATATTAAAATTAACACAGTAAAGTAATACTTACATAGGTCTGCGAGGCCCTCTCATAAATGAGATTTTTGTCCTTTCGATGGGTGGCCAAGAAGACGGTCACCATGTTTGCATCCTTACCCCTCTGTACCTGTTAAAAATATATTATTTTGTACTAAAATTAAACATTTTTTCCTACTACCATTTTATCGTACTTAGATTAAAATAATATATCTTAAATAAAAAATATACCAAATGACGGAAATATTTCGTCATCAAAATTGAGCCACTACACTACTTTGCAGCATTTCTCCTAGCCGCCTTAGCCTTCTCATACCTTTCCTTGTACCTCGGATCGTCGATTCTAGCCTTCATCGTAGTCCACTGCTCAGGCGTGATCCAACCTTGGATCGATTTTCCAGTACGATCACGAGCCTTCTCGTCATCCAGAGCATCACGGATAAGCTTGGCGGCAACGACATAAAATATTCCCTCGATCAACTCGGCCCGGTGCGGAGGATAAAAATACGTTTGCTATAATAAATAATTTAGTAAGTGGGCATCACGGATAAGTTATATAATATGCATAAATTAGATAATTTATATAATATACTTTTACCTTGAAGTTGGCAAACCAGAACGTCTTTCTCTCCTCTGGAGCTTCAGAGTAGTTGATCCAAGGGCCACCATAGTTGTTCCTCAGAAATAGGCCCAGGCATCTCTGAACCGACGATGGACGATATCTTTACAGAGATAATTATTTTGATCAAAAAAATTAATATATGATAAATAAAGAAATACATGATATATATGATGCTAAACCATCTAATTGACTTACTTTGTACCGGCCCAAATCTATGTCCTCGTCTCCTCTGGAGGTGCACATGGAGAATCTAGCTGATGTTGGGACAACGTCGGCACGACCTCCACTACATGCTCATCTGTCTCTATGGTTTCTTCAGCATGAGGAATGCTGGAAGAGGGAGTACTATCACGCCTAGAACTACTCGTCCCAGGAGTGATGATACGTAACATCATCGCAGTCAGAGTTCTGACTGATCAATATACTGGAGTACTGGACGATGAGGATTAGAAGCCAACAGTAGGCAGTACCGGAGGAGCACTCTGTCTATCTCGGGACCTGCCGAACCCTTTGCGTCATCCTGTTATACCTGATAACAACATATGATGAATAAAGAAATACACAAATATATAGTAAATTCTACATTCAAAATATTATGCATATCTCACAGCATTCATAGAATTGTACAGTAAATAACCAGTGGTGTCACAAGTCTAAATGGATAGTACATTCTACAGTCAAAATATAATACATATATTCGTCAAAATAGTACATTCTACAGTCAAAATATAGTTACATTCTACAGGCAAAATATTTTATTTTCAATCATCTTCAGAAAATTCATCTTGTTTGCCTTCCTCGTCCTCCTCTTCCTCTTCCTCTTCCTCTTCCTCCTCCTCGTCTTCACTTTCATCTACTTTGTCTTCATCTTCGTCTTTCTCTTCAGATAATTCTACATCTTTTACTTTATTACTCGTGTAATGAGTAACTTTCGTTGACTCCATATCTACAATATTTGTTACAAGAGGTAGCTCGTCCTCCTGATAAGCTATTTCGTCAATGTCGAAAGTATTTCTAGCTTTAGTCTTGCATAATGTGCACCAATTCGACCTAGCTGTCCTCCGTCTAGGATAAGTTTTGAAGTACACTAGCTGAGCCTGACTTGATAGGACAAATGGTTCGTAGCCTTGATATCTGCGCTTGTAGTTTATATCCACAAGGCCATGCTTATTAATTTTCCAACCTTGATCTTGAATCTGATTAAACTATTCACACTTGAATAGCATGATATTAGCAGGTTATGTGCCATAATTATATGTCAACTCTATAATCTCTCGTAAGATGCGAAAGAAATTATTGCCTAGATCGACGTCTTTGTAGTTCGAAGATTTGATACACAAACAACTTTTTTTTGTGGAATCAAGATCCAGAAAGTTATCTCTGATAGGAGCATTTTTTGACTTAAACCTAAACCTAAACCCATTCACACAGAAACTTGGCCATATTTTAACTACAGTAATTGGTTCTTTGGCTAGAGTTCTAATAGATTCAGTCTCGGGTGTTATTAGACGATCGACCTAAATTCCAAAGTAGCGATAGTAAGTTATTTGTTTTGCAAGTGCAGAAATAAAAAGTATTTACCAAGCACCTTACATATACGCCCAACCAAGAAGGAAAATGGCATCTTATTTCTTGTTCTACTTCTTCGTCTGTTATGTAGGGTCTAACCGACCTTAACTCATCATTATATGTGCTAAAAAATAATGAAGCAACTGCTGATTAGTAGCATAATAGTAGCTTATACTATTACATTGAGATAATGTGAACGTGGACGTATTAATTACTTACCCCTCTAGCTTCTCCACTTCATCCTCATCGCAATTGAGTAATATATACAACTGCGCAGCCCTTAGCTCGTTGTCATTCAAATATCTCTTCTTTATTTTCCATGATCGCTTTCTGGACGCATTGAATACTTTGAGTATTGTATCATTTGATTCCTGATATTCGTCATCATTTCTCGGAGCTTTCGTTCTATTAGTAGCAATATGAGGTTTGAAATACGTTGAGCAAAAGTTTGTAATCTCCTCGAGAACATGAGCTTCACAAATAGAGCCCTCAACCTGTGCCTAATTTTTTACCTTTCTCTTTAGGTGATTCAGATATCGCTCGAAGGGGTACATCCACCGATAACCGACAGGACCACCAACACGTGTCTCATAGGAAAGATGAATTGGCAAATGCTCCATAGAGTCCAAGAATCCAGGAGAAAATATCTTCTCGAGCTTATATAGTGTTACCGCAATGTCCTTCTCTTGATTTTCTGGACGATCGACGAGCAACTTAGTAGAACAAAGTTCTCTGAAGAATATGTTGAGCTCTGTCAATGGATCCCAAATAACCTGCTATAAGAATTCTCAAAATACAATTGGAATTAACCACTCTATGAATATGTGACAATCGTGGCTCTTCATACCCACCAGTTTGTTCTCCTTGAGGTCGACGCATCTTTCCAAGTTCGATACGTACCCATCTGGAAACTTTAGACCCTGAATCCACCTACAAAGTCTTCCTTTATCCTCTTTCTCAAGTAAGAAAACTGACTTAGGTTGCTTTAACTTTCGATTCTCCTTCTCTATCAAATGCAACGCAAGACGTCTACATATTTCTTCTAAGTCCAACCTGGCCTTCGGATTATCTTTCATCTTTCCTTTTACCTCCATTACAGTATTAATTATGTTATCAAACACATTCTTCTCGATATGCATGATATCAAGGTTATGTAGGATCAGATTGGTGCTCCAATATAGCAGATCCCAGAATATACTCCTTTTCGTCCAGTTATAGGTGTGAACAAATATGTCACACTTGTACCCCTTAGCAGACTCTTCGATAACACTTGGTAAATCTTTTACCTCTTCCCATATCGTGTATCTGGGCCACCTTAGTGGTGGATTGGCCTTCTCCACAACGCCTGCGTGAAAATCATTCATGTTCTTCTAGTACGGATGATCCTTCGACAGAAATTATCGATGACAATCGAAGAAGCACGGTTTGCCTCCGTGTTTCAAACGAAAAGCCTTAGTATGGTCCGTACAATACGAACATGAGAGACGATCATGAGTGCTCCATTCCGGTAATATTCTATAGGCCAAAAAGTCGTTGATGGTCCACATAATTGTTGCCCTCATCTGAAAATTTTGCTTTCTAGAAACATCGTACGTATTGGCACCTACTTCCCACAGCTGATTCAACTCATCTATCAAAGATTATAAATACACATCGATGCTCCTCTGCGGATTGTTCAAACCCAGGATAATAACGATTAGGAACATATACGGAGTCTTCATGCACATCCAAGGCGGTAGATTATACGAATTAAAGATCACAGGCCAACATAAATACTGGGAGCCCGAAAGTCCGAATGGAGTAAAACCGTCATAAGAGAGTCCCAAACTGACATTACGTGGATCCGAAGCAAAATTTGGATACTCTCGATCAAAGTGCTTCCATGCTTCTCCATCGGATGGATGATCCAATACTCCTTCCATCTGTTTTCGCCTGTGCCAACTCATATTTTTTGCACTCTCCTTAACCATAAACAACCTCTGCAACCGCTGCATCAAAGGCAAGTAGTGCATCGAATTAGTAGGCTTCCTTGCACCGACAGACTTTCCTCTACCAGTAACCTTGTAGCGATTAGCACCACAAAATCTGCACGCATCTTCATCCTTGTCGTCTTTGTAGTATAACATGCACCCGTTGTGACATGCATCAATTTTCTCGTATCCCATCCAGAGCGATCTCACCATCCTTTTAGAATGATAGAAGTCTTTAGGCAACTTTGCACCCTCGGACAAGATTCTATAATCAAATCGATCAGTTGATTATAGCATCCTTGCGACATGTTAAAATCGGACTTGATGCTCAATAATCTTGTAACCACCTCCAACGGTGAATGTTCCTCATAACCAGGATATAGCGGAGTCCTTGTATTCTCCAGCAACTCCATAAACTTTGCAGCATCGGCATTCGGTGCCTCCTCAGCTGCATCATAATTTTACGGATTGAAACTAGGCCCCGTCGCATAAAAAAACCATGTTCACCCATCCATCGTCGTAAGGGTATGTATATCCTACCCGACAACAAAAATCAGCATGTGTCACGCCCCGATCTCCCGCAGGCAATCGGCCGTTCCCGCTAGGCGGGAATCACCCTCGCCAGCGCTCCCGCGGAACGATCGCTTAACCCATCCGGGCGTGATGCCGCACGAGCGTGATCCACGCCCGTGCAAGGCCATGGTTCATTGGCTGGCGGCAAGAGTTCTAAGCCATAGAGTCGCACAGATTGTCCGAGTGCAGTGGAGTCATGAACGCATAGCGATTCGGTAACAAGTTCTCTGAGTTGACGAATATAGCGGAAGCATTGAAACACAAGTTGAAGTAAACCAAGCTCTTTTATTGATATGAATATGTGTTACAGGCGGCGTATAGCCGAGATTACAAGTCGCTCAAGCCTCTCTCTCTGAAACAGTAAAAGCGTGCCAAGTGGCTACAATTGTGGAATGATTATAGAGACGATGTTCAGGCGATGTTCACAACTTATGTCTTGTATATGTGCTTCAGTTCCGGACGCACCGTTGCTTCGAAGTGATGTCCACGCCTTAGCACGCACGTTGGAGGCGTCCGTACCGAACGAGGTTCTCCCGCACCCTGCATACAAACTGGTGGATTATCAGTACATTGAATGCACTGGTGGGGAAGCTACTCGCCCGCTCGACAAATCCAAACACGTAATGCAGGTTCCGTGCACAACTATTACGTTGTCTTTCTAGTTGCCTTAGGATCAGTTCATGCAAATATTGAATAGCCTAGTTCGTGTGGCAGTGCGCCGTGCGATATGAGAGGAACACGGCGAGACTTACCATTTGGCCTTCCCTGTCCAAGGCAAACATTGTTAATTCAAGCGCGGGCAAGTATAAAACATTCAGGAG
Organism: Iris macrosiphon; assembly: GCA_036927795.1. Taxonomy (NCBI): domain Eukaryota; kingdom Viridiplantae; phylum Streptophyta; class Magnoliopsida; order Asparagales; family Iridaceae; genus Iris; species Iris macrosiphon. The sequence continues at coordinate 60,853,632 of JAYESA010000017.1, read as the reverse complement.
GCATACTTGATGAAAACCAAACCAATAGCATATGCAACATGCAACACGAGAGTTATTGAACGGGACAGTATTTGGTGTGCTCAGTTGTATTTGATGCGATGCAGTAACTCGCACGCGGATAGCCGCTAAGCGAGGATGACTTATCTATATGAACATGAGTCGCTGGCATAGCCATTATGGACCAGTTATAGTCTTGAACAAGGATGGGAAGCAACGAAGATGCAGTGGTGGTTGCCGGCCATCCTGTCCAGATGCAGTAGACTATCGTGCAGTTCGTTATAGTCTTGAACAAGGGTGGAAAGCAACGAAGATGCAGTAGTGGTTGCAGACCATCCTGTCCAGATGCAGTAGACTATCGTGCAGTTCCATCCGGACCGGAACGGTCCCAGTGCCCCGGTGACCGCCCGTGGAACTATGCCTCGTTTCCGAGTTGTCCGCGACATGCAGGTCAGGATCACGGTCTGGTACAGGAACAAGTTTGATGCAGTATGTGTATATATTGAACAAGTCCGGTATGGAACAAGTTCGATGCAGTATATATATACAAAACTTTTTGAGGCAGGATTCAGTGATTCAGTAGGGCTTGCCAGGCCAGTTAATTCAGTAGTTTGCTCCGCGAGCTGTGATTTAGTGATTTATTCAGTCAGGGTAAAAATTCCCTGGCTCGGGAATTGCCTTGGTGACCTAACGGTCCCGAATACTTGCAGGTTCGTTCAGGCACGGAATGACTACGTAGTAGTCTTCCGGGGTTTTTATGAAAATACGGTAACATTCAAGCAGACAAGCATGCGTTTCTAAGGAACATAGACAGGCACGTTGCTCGGACCCGAAGGTAAGCCGAGAGGTGAAACCGTTAAAGGACTTAGCATGCGAGGGTCTGAATATAAGCAGTATTTCCATTTTCCATGTTCTAGCAAGCAATACAAGTTGGGATTATTCCCTTAGCTAGGTGCGTTGGATTTATTAGCATGCAGGAGGTTATCACCTAGCGACTAGCATAAATATTCCAGATTTTATGTGTGCTGGCTAAGCAAAGACAAGTTCACCGTAGTCACCCACCTTAGTGATGATTCGCCTCGGTAGAGCGATACGTCTGAGCGAGCCTCTGAAAGTCCAAGCCGGATTCCTGTAGGGACAAGTCTGGATATCCTTTGCTTCTTGATCGAGGCAAAGCGGGTCAGGACAGTTGCACTATTGCCGATTGAGACGACAGTCCGCTTGAGCGGAACGGGGTGTTACAGCATGGTCATGGACATCCATATACGACTCCACATAAGGCTCCGACTCTGTTGCTAGAGACACAAGTTCTTTGTATGTGGTCCACTGATAGTAATTTGGCGTGAAGCCCTTCGAGTACAAATGATACGTGACTTCCACTTCTGGATGATATTTCAAGTTGCGACATCTCACACACGGACACTTAATTTTGGTACCGTCCATGTACTGAGAAAATACCTTGGTGAACTGCAGGAACTGTTGTACACCCTCAATAAATTTATCCTGCACCCCTCACATATCATCAGGATGATGGTTGTACATCCACGAACGATGACGCAGATAGTAATTTATATCCATTTCTAGATACTTCCACAAAAAGATAGTATGTGTCCTATAAATTATTACATACAGTATAATTCTCTGGAGGAGGTAAGAACTGCTCTAACTTGATACACAATGCCCTATGTATGTGTGTGTGTGTACATATGGTTGTTTGAGTGATTGAGTGAGCTCGGGTCACTAGGGAGAGTAGTTCACAGTTTTCAGAGTGCATCATTTGGCAATGATCAACTGAAGGGAGAGCACATATTAAACCTAGAGAAAACTTGAAGAGGTGTCCAAATCGTGTCTGCTTCGTCTTTCTCGTGTCCAAATTCAGAGTTCTTCAAGGAGGTCACTCAAAACCTAGATAATTCTCTATTTTCTACCATATTTATGATTTCTTGGGTCACTAGGGTCTATGATTTCTTCTTATGGAATATTGATTTATGTCTCAAAATTGGAGAAAATATGAGTTTAGACCACAGGTTTGGGTAGTGCTTATGACCAGTCTTGAGGTATTACGAATATATGAGTGAGTGTTGAGGTTATTTAGGGGCAAGATTATGGTTTTGAGCGAAGGGTGGTAATTCGGTAAATGAATGGTGACATAATCTTGAGTGGGAGAAATGAAGGGAGGGCAAATATTGTAGTGAACTATTTTGTGAAATCGAGAAATATTACGCAAAGTGTTATTGCTGATAAGCTTGATTATTAGGTTCTAGGAGACTTGAGGTATCAGTAGATTGATATCTCAACTGATACCAAAGTATCAGTCATAAATAGATATCAATAAATAATAGGCAGTCCAATGGAGTTTAGGGATTTGGTGTATCAGTGCAGGCCAGTAGCAACTAAGGGCAGTGGGCAGGCCAGGATTTGAGTGTAAGATATGGAAGTGTTGTGTAGGCCGAGAGGGAGACGCAGTGCACTCTTGTGTACTGCATTGAAGAGCAACAGCAACAAGGGGATGCACAATAGCAACTAGGAGAGCAACTGCAGTAGCAAGAAGAGCAACTGTAGCAGCAATACACAACAGGTAGCATGTGCAAAACCAAGAGCAGCATCTAGAGCACTACAAACAGCATGTGTGGGAAGGAGTCAGGTTATCAGAGGTTAAAGAGTTAGAGTGTGTTTAAGAACTGTGTGCAGCTCTGCATTGGGGTCAGCAGAAGATATCCTTGTTGTTGTTGTTAAAGTTGTTGAGTGAAGGAGTTTGGATATATTGTTGCCTTGGTATTACAGGTAGTACACTGCATGTTAGGGGCACAATACCTTGCTGTGTCCATGTTTTGGATTGGTTTCATGTACCTGGGAGTACATTAGTTCGAGTGTAGGGGATGTGAGGGATTAGGAGCTAAGTACAAGTGGTTAGAGTATCAACAATACCAAGCATTAGCATAATAGTATGTGCGAGTTCTTTGTACAGTAGCAGGTGATCAATGAGGCTACCCTGGGAGCAGTGTACAAATGCGAGGCTCAAGCAAGATGACTAGTGTTGACTAGTTTAAAGAGTCATTCCCGTGTCAATGTCTGTGTGTCCGTATCAGTATTAGGGTTAGTATTCGCATGTGTTAGTATGTCTGCGTGCGTGTATGTGTGTTCGAGTTAGGGCTAGGGTTAGTGTATGTTATGTCGTATCGTGTTGTGTTGTATCGTGTTGTGTCATGTTAGAAAGAGAGAGAGACAAAGAAAGGAGATAGAGAAAGGAGTTCACCGAGGAGGGGAGCCGGAGGAAGGACGCATGAGGGAGAAGGGGAGCCGAAAGAAGGAGGAGCTGACGGCGGAGGGGGGAGGACGCGGCCGTAGGGGGGTCGCCGGAAGGGAGGAGGGGACGCCGGAGGGAGGAGGGGAGATGGAGGGGGAGGACACGGCCGGAGGGCAGCCGCCAGGAGGGAGGAGGGAGCCGGAGGAAGGAGGAGCCGGAGGGAGGGGGTTCAAATTTCGGAGAGGGAGAGATCGAAGGAAATGGGGGGGAATCAGCCCTAAATGAAAGTTATTTAGCAACATTTTAGTGACGCAAATAATGACGTCGCTAAGTTAGCGACATTATAGACATCGCTAATGACGTCGCTAAATATATAAAAGAGATACGTCGCTAAATTTGTCGTTAAACGTCGCTAAATAAAATATATTAGCAACGTTTAACGACCTTAAATAAACTTATAGTGACTAATCTTTTAAAAATTTAATTACAGTCGCTTAACGTCGATATATGTCGCCAATTAGCGACGTCTAGCAACATTTTTCCTTAGAGTTGCTAATATATTTAATATTAGCGACGTTTTACATTGACGTCGCTCAAAAATATTGCTAATACCGTTTATTCTGGTAGTGCAAATTTATGAAATGGTAAGACATGACACATATTATAATCCCTACAAATTAGGCAGAAAGAACAAATAAGGGAACACGTACTAATTACATGATGTGGCCAATTAATATTTGAGATATTATAAAAAAATATTAATAGAGAAACAAAGGAAGTATGTTTATGTATATGACATTATGATCAATATCATTTATAATATGAAAAAGCGCTTTCGCTAGTGATGTGTTAGCGAAGTGCTAGCAAACGGCGACTCCATCCCTTCCCTCACTCCCTCCCTCCCCCTCATGCTCCGCGTACTCCGGCCGCCGCGACACCACACCCGACGGTGTGCGGTTTAGCTTGTATGGTTAGAGCTAAAGTTAATATGGTAGTACTGAAAAATATTATTATGTATTCTAAAATTACTATAATATTTTTAATAGGGTAGCTTCAAAATATTAAAATATATTAATATTATACTTAAATTTAAAACACTGATCGACTGGTTCACTGGTTAACCGCTAACCGGTCGATCCGATCATATTTTTAAAATACTGATCAAAAGTAGGATCAATGTATGACTAATATTTTTGGCCAAAACAAAGTACCTAATTTGAGCGGATCAAATTTATAAAATGTTAAGACATGACACATATTATAATCCCTACAAATTAGGCAGAAAGAATAAATAAGGGAACAAGTACTAATTACGTGATGTGGCTAATTAATATTTACGATATGATAAAAAATATTACGTAACAGAGAAACAAAGAAAGTAAGTTTATGTATATAACTTTATGATCAATATCATTTATAATATGAAAAAGCACTTTGGCTAGCGATGAGCAAGCAAACAGTGGCTCCATCCCTTCCCTCACTCCCTCCCGCTCCCCCTCCTACTCCGCGTACTCCAATTTAGCTTGTATGATTAGAGCAATAGTTAATATGGTAGTACTAAAAAATATTATTATATTCTAAAATTACTATAATATATTCAATAGGGTAGCTTCAAAATATTAAAATATATTAATATTATACTTAAATTTAAAACATTAATCGATGGGTTCACTTGTCAACCGCTTGAACAGGCTAATCCGATAAGATTTTTAAAACACTGATCCAAAGTAGGATCAATGTATGACTAATATTTTTGGACAAAACAAAGTGCCTAATTTGAGGGGAGCAAATTTATGAAATGGTAAGACATTATATTATAATCCCAACAAATTAGTCATAAAGAACAAATAAGGGAACAAGTACTAATTACGTGATGTGGCAAATTAATATTTGCGATATGATAAAAAAAAAATACGTAACAAAGAAACAAAGAAAGTAAATTTATGTATATGACTTTATGATCAATATTATTATAATATGAAAAAATGCTTTGGCTAGCGCTATGTTGGCATTGTGCTATCAAATGGAGTCTCAGCCCCTTCCGTCACTCCCTCCCCCTCTCCCCCTCCTACTCCGCATACTCCGGCCGTCGCACCACCGCACCCGTCGGAGTATGATTTAGCTTGTATGATTAGAGTTAAAGTTAATATGGTAGTGCTAAAAAATATTATTATATATTCTAAAATTACTATTGTATATTTAAAAAGGTAGCTTTAAAATATTATAATATATTAAGGCTTTTAACTTGATAACCTCAACTATTCATGTTTGGCAACTTGATACCCTAAACTTTAAAAATAGGCAACTTAATACCCTAAAAAAAATTGCAAAAATGATCTCCCAACTTTAACATCCCCCTCCCACCCTCCCGACTGCCCCCTCCCGCCTCGTAGTCGTGCCCCGCCACTGATGACCCCCCTCCCCCCCTCTCCAGTCAGAATGGAACGCCGTGCAATGTCGGAGCTCGTGGACTGGGGCGTGCACTGGCGGGGGCTTGCACGCACGATACGGCACCAAACGAGGGCGGGGCCGAGGGGGGTGTGCGCGTCTCAGCGCAGGAGCGCTGGCGGGGGCATGCGCACGTCGCTGTACCGGAGCATAGGTGTGCGCGGTAGGGCAAAGTTTGCTCATTGGCTTGAGGCGGGAGCGGGGCACCGCGGGGCGACGACAAGTGGGGACTGCTGGGGTGGGGGATGCAGGATGGGGGTGGGGGAGGGGTCCGTTGAAGAGGGGAGGGCATTTTGGGGAAAAACATTTAAGGGTACTAAGTTGTCTATTTTTAAAGTTTAGGGTATCAAGTTGTCAAACATGAATAGTTGAGGGTAACAAGTTAAAATTTAGCCATATATTAATATTATACTTAAATTTAAAACATTAATCGATGTGTTCACTAATCAACCGCTTGAACCGTCCAATACAATCATATTTTTAAAACACTGATCCAAAGTAGGATTAATATGTGACTAATATTTTTGGCCAAAACAAAGTGCCTAATTTGAGGGGATCAAATTTATGAAATGGTAATACATGACACATATTATAATCCTTACAAATTAGGCTGAAAGAATAATTAAGGGAACAAGTACTAATTACGTGATGTGCCAATTAATATCTGCGATATGATAAAAAATATTATGTAACAGAGAAACAAAAAAAGTATGTTTATGTATATGACTTTATGATCAATATCATTTATAATATGAAAAAGTGTTTTGGCTAGCGATGTGTTATCGGTGTGCTAGCGAACGGCGGCTCTGCCCCTTCCTTCACTCCCTCCCCCCCCTCTTCCTGCTCCATGTACTCCGGCCGCCGCTAGTGGCGGAGCGAGCCTCTAAATTAGGGAAGGTTGAACTTTTGGTACAACCCTAGCGACACGAGGAGACTAGAATTGTACCATCTAGCATATTAATTTTTTAAGAATTTAATAATCACTTAATTTTTTAGATTGAAATTATATCGTAGGACTTCACGTCAACTTTTTAAAACTTTAAACGGTCATGTTTTCGTTTACAGAAACTCCAGTAATCATGAATACACCAAAACATGCCCGTCTTTCGGACACCTAACACTCAAATAATTCTACAGAAAGTTACAGATAGAATTTTATTACTAATTTATACTTTTGGAAAGATAACTTCGACATGGTTCTTTAAATAAAATAAAGGTAAACTGAGTTCTGATTCATGAGTTATGGCCTTTATAAATTACTAGGGCTCCTAAAAATAAGGCTGCAACCTATGACAAATTTGGGTTATTTAACAAACTTTGGTGCATAATTTTACATAAAATTAATGGGTTCTTAAGGCATAGAGTTGTATATTCATGATGCTAACATGATGTACATATTTATATAAAATTTTATTACTAAAGAATAGGAACGAAATTGAAAGATATAACATGTACCAAGTCACGATTACTTTAGGGACCTTCGTCGTGATTTTGGCCTTTGGGAATATGAAAATTCTTGGAACTTGACGGGGTGCTAGGGGACTTCAAGGGGGAGGGTGTAAGACCCCTCATTTTTGAATAGGGTTATTTTGATTTATTTTAATTTTTTTATTTATTTAATTTAATTTAATAGATTATAGTGGTAATTTATAAATCCTTTTATATATATATATGACCATTTGCCATGGCTTCATTATTTTAAGCAATGTACAATATTTTTTCTCCTAAAAAAATTTATATTACTAATCTTGATTGTAACAAATATATTTGGGACATGGATGTTATATTTTGTTGACCTCCCCCATGCTCCAAAAATATTTTCAAACATATAGAACCATGGTTACCGTAAAACTGCCTCATTTTGACTAGAACTTGACCCAAACCCAACACAAACGCATGTAGTCATATAGTGTACACAAATACCCCATATATATATATATATATATATATATATATATATATATATATATATATATATATATATATATATATAATTTACATTAATTTGGTTCTATTTATAGAGTTCTAATTATACAAAGGGCCATAGGTAGAATCCTAGTTGTCAAACTATCTAACTAACTACCTAACCACCAAATATCCTAACCAACCAAATCTCAACCATAACAACCCACCCCCTCTTCATAATTTCGTGCAAGAGTATCCCCCTTGGTGGCTGACCCCTACAAGCCCTAGGAACACCCCATCATAGGTTTAAATCTATCTAAATAGCTCATAAATATACCCCCTTATAACAAAACCATAACCCTAACAACTCTCTCCCCTTTTTGGCCGAACCCTCCCCTCTCCTTAATGTGCAAGAGCAGCCCCCCTTGTCATCTACCCCTCACAACATCATCTCCTTCACCAAAAATTCTCTCCTCTCTTCCAAAGCTCCACCTTTCATCATTCTTCCACACAATCTCCACCAAACAACCATAAAGGCTCCACTATTGCCATCAAATCCATCAAGAACCCATTGACATCATTATTATCCCATTAAAAATCCTTTGACATCATCATCAATCCATCAAAAAGGGAGAAGCAAGGCAAGCACAAGCAAGAAGGTGCGTTCTTGAATAAGAAGAGACCGTCATCCAAACCTTCAAATCTTTCGGGTAAGGATTCAAACTTCCCTTCTCAAATATCCATGGCATGACTCTCTTAAATTTATGTAGGTTTAATATTATAGAACCCTCCCTTGCTATCTTTTTCCACCATAAATATCATTAAAATGTTTTATGTTAGATTGTGAAAGATTGGACAATAATAGGGCTAGTTTTAGACTTTGTGACACGGTTCTTGGAGGCCTTGTTGTTAATTCTTAAAAATAAATTTATTGGCAATTTATTACTATAAAATAATTATTTTAGAATTATTTTTATGGTATTTTAATAAAAATTTTGAACCCAAAAAATAAGGGTTACTAGCCTAGGTTTTGGGTGATTTTGTGGCATAGTTTTGCACACAAATAGGGGTTATTTTGGAAGAAATAAAAGGTAATTATTTTATGAGATTAAAAACAAATATATGATATATAATATATTTTTATGAATATAAACCATACCCATGGACTGACAATGCTCCGAACAAGTTTCGGACAAAACTAGTCAACTTAAAGTATCTCTAATCTTGAAATATGATTATTTTGTTAATTCTAAATTTAAGGGTTAAAAATTAATATAAATCTGGTTTAAATCAATATTATATAATTTATTTTCATTTCTTTCGATTGGGGACTTAACCATAAATTTTGGAAGTCATAAACCATAAAACTAGATTCCGATACCTCGTAAAACGTGTAAGTTATTATGTCACGAATTTATATGTTAGGATGAGGTTGGACTTGGGTATTAATGGTTTATAATAAATTATAAAATTTAGTTGCGGTTACAAGATTCTTGATTAGATACTTAAAGTAGAAAATTTATTGTTTAGGTCAATTAGATTCTGGAGGAGTTGACGCGGGACCAACTTTGCAACTACATACTACAAACCCAGGCAACTGTACCTTGCCAAACTTACAGTATATCTTATTATATTATTTTATTGTGTTTCTTTCCATATATATATACTCTTGTGATGTACCTGTTCAACCTAGGACCGTGAGACGTTGCTTAGCGTCCGAACAAGATTCGGGTGTCGATGTCGTACGCAGAGTCGTATAACGTCACTTAGAGAGTTGATTCCACGATCCTATTTTTACGTGCTTGCTTTACCAAGTATGTCAGACCATAGGACACTTGACACTATTTCATGTGACAGAATCTTTCTTGACTTATTCATGGTTATTCTGTATAGGCTTACAGGATTCGTGGTATGACACTTACATTTTATATAGATATTATTATGACTCATTGTACTAGCTATAGGTCATGATCTTGTATGTTGTGGACATAAGACATTGTGGACATAAGATGTGAGGTTACATAGGGTGGGGGGACACACATGCTACAGGCTGATTATATTTATATATATACTATGTTATTGGAGATGCTTTAGTCTCTGTACCAGTGCTTGGCACATTTACTGGCCCTACGAGATACTACTTGTTGCTATGGGCTCCCTGACATAGAGCCTATAGTGGTCTCAGCCTAAGTACTAGTGTTGCTCTCATTTGCATTTTACTTAGCTGGTCACATAGCTTGCCCTGAGGATCTATTTTTACATATTATATTTTATTTGGCTTGAGTGTTTATTGTACCTTATTATGTCCCCTGAGGACCTGGATCCAGATTATGTCCCTAGGTGTAGACGAAGAGAGCTATCCCGTGGTTTACGGGGCAGGTGATGCTATTGGAGATATACAGGTTGCAGATGACGAGGTTATTCCGGAGGACTTCTCTTGAGCACACAGTATTCTTACCATTCATTTATTATGCTTAGTGTTCTTAGATATTTGATCTTGTAGTGACTTCTGGATATTGTACTTATTGTTATTTTTCTTTCTATTTTGATGATGGGTTATTCTCCGTGACATTATTTACATTTCTTTGGTTAGACAAATTATTTTATATTATTGTGAATGGACTTGCCTTTTTGTGATTTCATTACTTATTATGGATGAGATTAGATATATAAACTGTGATAGGTATTTGTAGACCATTTTATATGTATTACAGCTTAACTGCACTCTAACGGGTCCATTAAATTGGGTTTGTCCAATGGAGTTATGCTGCTGGCCATTGTCACATGTCTAGTCCCTTGGTATTTTTGGACTGGGGCGTGACATAATTTTTTTGGTGGCCCATGCAGGTCTACGAATATATTGCTTCAGTTTTAACTAAGGGATCGAACAAGCCTACAATTAGGATATGATAAATTGTAGGATCTCATCCACATATTAACACATTCTTGACCTCTATATCGGATTTGAATTAATTTCTTGACTTGCATCATTCTTGATTTAACTGTTCGACCCTATAATGATCTCGACAAAAGAAGAGAAGAAGAAGAAATTCTTTGATGTACTGAGCTTTGAATTACAAAGACAGATTGGGTCTGTTACACCTATTTCTTATACGGACATCCTTGCTGCAGCTCGACGCATGGAACGCATCCACAGGAGGGAGTCCAGCCAGAAGAGACTGCATGCATTAGTACCAGCTCGAGCACCACACGGGAAGCTTGCAAAGTAACCCCAAATGAATTCATCACAAAGAGCAGCATCACGATCCCTAGCCCTTCCTACTTGTCACTACTGTGGCAAGGTAGGCCATATTGAAAGGGAGTCAGACGCAAATTTGGATTATGTTTAGCTTGCGGATCCAGTTAGCATTCAGCCAGAGATTATCCTGAGCGTCGGGAAGGACCACCGATGGTTCATCGACCCACTTTACCAGCACTGTGGCCAGTCCAGCAGCCATATTGACCAGCTTATCCAGCACCAGGAGCACCAAAGGCGGGAGATAGAGGATTCAGACCACCAGTACCGAGAGGATATCAGTCGAGTCCACCCTTGGCATCACAGGCAGCACTCTTCCAACAGGCCCAGCAACATCTGAGGGCACCAACACAGGGACATTGACAGGCTTTTGCGATGATAGGAGAGGAGGCACAGACTCGAGGAGTAGCGAATTTGGATAAGATTTAGTTTTATCTTAGCTAGCTATAGTAACGAATATTCCTAATAATACTTTAGCATGTGAATGTTAGTTCCATTCCCTAGTCTATTCCTAATATTATGTTAGCATGAACTTGTTAGTCTAGAGTGGTCCCCAAGTTTTCAGAAGCGGTAGTTAATCCTTGTTCTAATCAGACTCCTTTACTCTTGACTTAATCATCTCTCATTACCTAGGGAATTTTTTTTATTACTTCCCTACGTGTTCTGCTTGAACAAAAATCCTCACCCTTTCTCTTAATTTTTCTTGCTCATGGTCCCTTATCTTTCGTGTCGTCTTCAACAAATTTGTCCTACAACCATGTCATCTCTTTTGGGATAAACCCTTCTTGACTTGTTTAGTATGCCTTCATTTTGAATTTCGAGGATGCAGTTATGACCTTAAAACTTCCTTTAGTTATCATATCCTTATAGATTCATAGAATAGCTTTATTCTTAATTGCGAGGACGCAATTCTTTTAAGGTGGAAAGATTGTAAGCCCTACATTTATAAAAAGGGTTATTTTGAAATTTTTTGATTTGTTTTAGTTATTTAATTTAATTTAATAGATTATAGTAGTAATTTCTAAATTCTTCTTTTATATATATGATAATTTGTCATGGCTTGGTTATTTTAAGCAATGCACAACATTTTTCTCCTAACAAAATTTATATTACTAATCTTGATTGTACCTAATATATTTAGGACATGGATGTTATATTTGTTTGACCTCCCCCATGCTCCAAAAATATTGTCAAACATCTAGAACCACGGTTACCGTAAAACTGTCTCCTTTTGAGTAGAAGCTGACCCAAACCCAATCCAAACGCATGTAGTCATGTAGTGCACACAAATACCCCATATATATATATATATATATATATATATATATATATATATATATATATATATATATATATATATATATATATATTTTTACATTAATTTGGTTCTATTTATAGCCATATATTAATATGATACTTAAATTTAAAACATTGATCGACTGGTTCACTGGTCAACCGCTTGAACCGGCCGATCCGATCATATTTTTAAAACACTGATCCAAAGTAGGATCAATATGTGACTAATATTTTTGGCCAAAACAAAGTACCTAATTTAAGGGGATCAAATTTATGAAATGGTAAGACATAACACATATTATAATCCCTACAAATTAGGCTGAAAGAAGAAATTAGGGAACAAGTACTAATTACGTGATGTGGCCAATTAATATTTGTGATATGATAAAAAATATTACGTAACAAAGAAACAAAGAAAGTAAGTTTATGTGTATGACTTTATGATCAATATCATTTATAATATGAAAAAGCGCTTTGGCTAGTGATGTGTTAGAGATGTAATAGCAAACGACGGCTCGGACCCTTCCCTCACTCCCTCTCCCCTCCCCCTCCTCCTCCACGTACTCCGTCCACCACGCCACCATACCCGTCGGAGTACGATTTAGCTTGTATGATTAGAGCTAAAGTTAATATGGTAGTAGTAAAAAATATTATTATATATTATAAAATTACTATAATATATTTAATAGGGTAGCTTCAAAAAATTATAATGTATTTATATTATACTTAAATATAAAACATTGATCGACCGGCTCATTGGTCAACCACTTGAACCGGTCGGTCCGATCAGATTTTAAAACACTGATCCAAAGTAGGGTCAATGTGTGACTAATATTTTTGGCCAAAACAAAGTGCCTGATTTGAGGGGATTAAATTTATGAAATGGTAAGACATGACACATATTATAATCCCTACAAATTAGGCTGAAAGAAGAAATAAGGGAACAAGTACTAATTACGTGATGTGGCCAATTAATATTTGTGATATGATAAAAAAGATTATGTAACAAAGAAACAAAGAAAGAAAGTTTATTTATATGAATTTATGATCAATATCATTTATAATATGAAAAAGCGCTTTGACTAGCACTGCGTTAGCGATGTGCTAGAAAACGACGGCTTAGTCCCTTGCCTCACTCACTCCCCCCTCCCCCTCCCCTTCCTCCTCCTGCTCCGCGTACTCCGGTCATCGCACCACCGCACCCGTCGAAGTATGATTTAGCTTGTACGATTAAAGCTAAAGTTAATATGGTAGTACTAAAAAATATTATTATATATTCTAAAATTACTATTATATATTTAATAAGGTAGTTTAAAATATTATAATATATTAAGGCTAAACTTAAACTTGATACCCTCAATTATTCATGTTTGGCAACTTGATACCCTAAACATTAAAAATAGGCAACTTAATACACTAGAAAACATTTCCCAAAAATTCCTTCCCATCTTCAACAGCCCCCTCTCTCCCCGCCAGCTGTCCCCCTTTCACCTTGCCGCCGTGCCCCCCCCCCACCGATGACCCCCCCCCCTCTTTGGTCGGCATGGAACATCATGCAGCCCCATGGCTCTTAGGTTGGGGCATCTGTGCGCAGTACAGCTCCAGAGCTAGGGAATAGGGGTGCGCGAGCGTCGCGGTGCTAGAGCGATGGCGGTGGCGCACGAGCATCGTTACGCCGGAGTCTGTGAGCATCACCAGAGCATGGGGGCACCTAGTCAGGCGAGGTCTGCTCGCTGGCTTGAGGCAGAAAGGAGGGCACTGCGGAGCAGATGGAGGTGGGGACTGACGGGGTAGGGGAGGGGTGGAGGGGCTGGGGGTGGACGGGGAGAGGGGTTTGTTGAAGAGGGAAGGGCATTTTGGGAAAAAAATTAGGGTACAATGTTGTCTATTTTTAAAGATTATAGTATCAAGTTGTGAAACATGAACAGTTGATGGTATCTAGTTTAAATTTAGCTATATATTAATATTACACTTAAATTTAAAATATTGATCGACCGGTTCACTGGTCAACTGCTTGAATCGGCCAATTTGATCATATTTTTAAAACATTGATCCAAAGTAGGATCAATGTGTGATGGATATTTTTGGCCAAAACAAAGTTCCTAATTTGAGGGGATCAAATTTATGAAATGGTAAGACATGACACATATTATAATCCCTATAAATAAAGCAGAAAGAACAAATAAGGGTACAAGTACTAATTACGTGATGTGGCCAATTAATATTGGTGATATGATAAAAAAAATATAACGTAATAGATAAAAAAAAAAAAGTAAGTTTATGTATATGACTTTATGATCAATATCATTTATAATATGAAAAAACTCGTTGGCTAGTGCTGTGTTAGTGATGTGCTAGCAAAAGGTGGCTCCACCCCTTCCCTTAATCCCTTCCTCACCGCCTTATGCTATGCGTACTCTGTCCCCCGCGCCACCACACCCGTCAGAGTACGATTTATCTTGTAAGATTTGAGCAAATTAAAGTTAATATGGTAGTACAAAAAAATATTATTATATATTCTAAAATTACTATAATATATTTAATAGGGTAGCTTCAAAATATTATAATATATTAATATTATACTTAAATTTAAAATATTGATCGACCGGTTCACTAGTCAACCGCTTGAACCGACTAATCCGATCAGATTTTTATAAAACTGATGCAAAGTAGGATCAATGTGTGACTAGTATTTTTGGCTAAAATAAAGTGTCTAATTTGAGAGAATCAAATTTATGAAATGGTAAGACATCATATTATAATCCCTAGAAATTAGGCCGAAAGAACAAATAAAGGAATAAGTACTAATTATATGATGTGGACAATTAATATTTGCGATATGATAAAAAAATATTACGTAACAGAGAAACAAAGAAAGTAAGTTTATGTATATTATTTTATGTCACGACCCGTACCCTGAATTTGCGGCACGAGTACATGAGTATGTCCATCCTATATCGCAGCATCGGCGGTAGAATGTTGTCTAGGTCACATTACTATCTAATCAATCTCACACGAGTATCCAACTCCCTAAGGAGACACAGATAGCACAATATAATATGAAAATACTCAATCACAGAACTAAAGCACGATAAGATATCAAAGAAAATAAACGAAATACAATACAAGTCTAAACAAAAATAGTCTAACTCAAACAATAACATCCAAGTCTCAAAGTATGCCGAAAACAAATTCGATACCAATAATCTGCTAAAAGAAACTAACTGAATAACTAGAGATCCCGGCTAGACCTCCCAAAATCACACATGCCTACAAGGTCCACGACTGCAGCTACTCTCCTTGTGGTCCATAATATATCGGACACCAGTCCTCTAAGTCACAGTCTAGAAAAATATTTCCAATCAGGATGGAGCGAAGTACAAACCAAATAACAGTTCCAGTTAATTGATAAGGACTATAAAACAATAAATAGATGATGTTATATACTGAGAGAAGACAATGAATAAATACAACGGCAAAAATAAAAAAATAGGCAATATAGCAAATATGGTACAGTCAGTGCATATATGAAATGAAGAGAAAGAACTACAATATCATATACGGGGTGATGTAGTATATGAACTAAAATGGAGAACTGTAACTATTCTAAGTGTTTGAAAGAGTAGTTTCAAAATATGATCGGCTTGGGAACTTGTACGATAGCTACATGGCCTGGCTAATCATACGTGAGGTGTATGATTAAGACTAACAATATTTTACACTTGTACGATTGGTATTTGATCACATCTCTCACTAGAAATTTTCCCACCCCCAACTAGTACAGTGGATCCAACCATGACAGGTCACGATACACGATCATTGTCCAATATATCATGTATAATATTTAATATTAATGTCGTGTACAATGTCAATACGATAACCAATGTAACATCTCATGACTGCAGATCCAATCTATATACTAGTCCATGTAGCACAGTGTTAAGAATCAGATATAACATTTCTAATTACTTGAATTATAGAAATTATCAAATAACAAAAATTATCAGAGAATGTACTCGCCTGTGGTCCTTAGCTGGTATGAATCAGAGTCCAAGTCACAGTCCAAATAGCCTATGTATTACAATTTTACCATGTCAAAAGATAATTTATTTTAATTTATTTAATTCTGGAATAATTACTCTAAAATTCTATTTTAATCTTATTATTCTAATTTTTAGGTTAATTCCTAAATTTTGTCCAAAGAAACTAAATTTTACCAATTTGAGACTCATGGCACGCAAATCGAGGCGATCTTTCGACCAAAAAGTCAACCGATGTAAACTCAACTTTTATGCTTGGTTTTCTATAGATTTCAGAGTCAAAAACATGCTAGAATTTATGGCTTGTCCTAATTCAAATTCATTTGGAAATTATTGCACATACCTAAAATTGCATTGTACAATGGTGGTTGATTGTTAACCTAAAAGTTCTACAAAATTAACAGCATAGAAATATTTTGTATTAAATCCTAGGAAAAATATATGTCAATTATCTTGATATTAGCTTTTTGAAACTTTAGACAGTTAGTGATTCTGATTCCTGGTTCTCCCGAAATTATAAAAATACCGAGATGCATTTATTTTCAGACATGTTGTACTCTACGAATTTTCCAAAAATTAATATTTAGAATTTTGTGAAATAATTTATATATTCAGAAAACTAACCTCAATATGGTTCTAACGCAAGAAACTGGACCATGTTTAGAGTTCTGAACTATGAGTAATGGCTTCTTGAAGATGAAGGAAACCCTAGATGACATCCCCTCAAATCTCTCTCTCTCTCTAAAATAATGGGATAATTAAGGCTATTATATTATAAATATATATATATATATATATATATATATATATATATATATATATATATATATATTGGCTGACATGTGGCTGAATGAAAAGTTAAAGGCTTACATGTGTCAGAATCTGATTGGATGATTTTGTTTGTATTATTTGTTTTTGATTTGCCTTTATCAGAATATTATTTAAGTCATTTTAAATCTAAATAACTCAAAATTAATATTAAAAATAACCATAAAAATATGGAAAAATTACAAAAAATATATTTTGAACCTAAAAATTCTAGAAAAATACTTGGAATAATTTTATTTTCATAGATTTCCTACTATAATTAGGATAAGCTCTAAAAATTAGTTTTACCTATTTAAATAACAATAAATATTAAACATATTCTAAAAATTTTGAAATAATTTCAGAAAATATATAAAAATATTATAAATACTAAAAAAGTATGTGGGTCCATTCTATATTCTTGGACTTGCACAATAAATTCTAGAAGTACTAAAAAAATTAGTTATTAGTCTAAAATAACTCCCAATAAATAGTAAAATACTCAAAAAATTCTCAAAAATTCTAGAAATTATATTTTAAAATTTAGAACCCAAAATAAAAGTTTGAAATATTTTAATTATGTTTGACACTAAAATAAAATCTTGAAAGCCCTAAAAAATTTACTTTACTAGTTTTTAATTAACCAAAAATTGTAAAAAAAATTCAATAGACCCAAATTAACCTAATAACAAGAATTTTAGGATACGGAGGTTACATGTCTACCCACCTTAAAAAAAATTGTCCTCAAAATTTAAAATCCTCAATAGTTGTATTTTTTTTTTATTTTTTTACCATCAAAATTTAAATTCATCAAACCATATAATCATGAAGTAAATTCATATTGTTATTTCACAAAAATTTTAAAATTCTATAAATATCATATTCTTAAAAATCTTCAAATTTAAAATCAAATTCCATTCTTATCACAATCCCCTCCAAAATTTTAAGTTAATAACTAAATAATCAAAAAAATTAATATCCAATCCTCTAATTTAAATCCAATCAATGCATATTTATAAAATTTAAAATCTCATCCCAAAAATTTAAACTCAAACACTAATCCGTTAGTGATCTTATTCCTCGATTCTTTTTCCACACAATACTCAAATAATGTAATACTTACAAAATCTTCAAATACAATATTCAAAATATAATTTTTAAATTTATATCTTGCAGTCAAATAAATATAATGATAATCTTCTTAAATTTCTCAAAATTTAATGACAAATTCAATCATATCATAATCTTCATAAAAATCAATGATTTAACAAAATCGTTAATTCTCCCATATTAAATTCTTAACTCTTTATTTAAATTAATGTTTATCCTCAAAATTTAAAATTATAAATAATTTTTTTTTCCACCATCAAAATTTTAGCAATATAATCATGAAGTCAAACCACTATTGTTATTTAACAAATTCCTTATAAATTAACTTCATCCTTATAACTTAAAATTATAACGTAAATATTTAAAATTTGACTTTATCTTCAAAATTTAAAATTCAATAGAATTTTTCTCGTAAATTAGATTCACAAGTCATAACTCTTAAATACAATCTAACATTATTTGTATAAAATTTAAATCTCATTTATGAATCTCTTCAGAAATTTAATAAGTAAATCCTTCAAATTTAATCTCAGATCCAAAATTAAAAATTAAATCCAATCTTCAAGTTTTAAAAAAAATTCCATCCTTAAAATTTGGAATCTCATATTGTAGTCATTTTTCACAATAATTTGATTTGTCCCCATAACCATAATTCACTTTATCCTCACTTCTATTACGTATACGAATTCTCGATATTTAAATTAATGATCATCCTTAGAATATCGATTAATGATTCAATCCTAAAAATTTAAAAGTTAAATCCAATCTTCAAAGTAAATCCTACTAATATATATTTCATGAATAAATTTAAAAAAAATTAAAGTCTCATTCTCAATATTCGAATTCTAAATCTACTAAATTAATCATATCTCTCAAAAATATATATATTTAATTTTGACTTCAAATAAAGTCCTTAAAAGTTAAAATCAACAAGTTATAAAATTAAATCTTTATATTGTTATTCCATTGGTCTAACCAAACCCATATTCTAAGTTTCAATATTATATCAAACTCCTAATACTCAAAATTTTCAACATTATCCTGGAGTTTCTTGAATTATATCTCAAAACTTTCGAGATTATCCTAAATTTTAAAAACTTTCAACATTATCCTCAAATTCAAACAAAATTCAATATTATCCTGAAGATAGACCGAAAAGAATCAATCAAGGCAATAGATACGATATCATTAAGGAAGGACAGTAAAATTCTAAAGGAAGCAATATTCGTGAGGAATAAGGATAACAAGATAAATAGATTGGAATGTTCCTAGTTGTGATTGAGTATTCGCATTCATCCTAGTATGATATACCCTAGATCCTATCACAGGCTCGTAGTAGTACAACTAAGTCGTTACACTACCATGACATCACTCTAATTGCGAAGCTCGACCTGCATGGGCTACCACTCTTTATGATCAATATCATTCATAATATGAAAATGCTCTTTGGCTAGCTGCGTTAGCGATGTGCTAGCAAACGGCGGATCAGCCCCTTCCCTCACTCCCTCCCCTTACCCCTCCTGCTCCGCGTACTCCGGCTACCGCACTCTTTGGAGTACGATTTAACTTGTATGATTAGAGCTAAAGTTAATATGGAAGTACTAAAAAATATTATGATATACTAAAATTACTATAACGTACTTAATATGGTAGCTTCAAAATATTATAATAAATTAAGGATAAATTTTAACTTGATACCCTCAGCTATTCATGTTTGGCAACTTAATACCCTAACCTTTTAAAATAGGCAACTTAATACCGTAAAAAATAATTTTCCTAAAATACCCTCCCATATTCAACAGCCCCCTTCCACCTCCCAACCCCGCCCGGTCGCCCCCCTCTCGCCTCAACGATGTGCCCCCGTGTAATGACCCCCTACCCCCCCTCCGACCAGTATGGAACGTCGTACAGCTTTGAAGCTAGTGGGATGGGGAGTGCACGGGGGAGGGGGGGGTGCACACGTGGCATGGCCCCGGACTAAGGGCAGGGGGAGGCATTAGCGTCGCAGCGGTGAAGCGCGGGAGGAGGAGCGTTCACGTCGTGACACAGGAGTGCAGGCGCGGTTGCGCGCGCAATGTGGCATAGGAAAGTAAACGGGGGTCGCGTGCCCAACGCAGGAGCAAGGGGGCGAGCGGTCGAGCGAGGTCTGCTTGCTGGTTTGAGGCGTGAGGAGGGGCACCATGGGACGACGGGAGGAGGGGACTGTCGGGGAGGGGGACGGGTAGGGGGCTGGGGGAGGGGTCTGTTAAAGTAGGGAGGACATTTTGGGGAAAAAAATTTAGGGTACTAAGTTGTCTATTTTTAAATTTTAGGGTATCAAAGTTGTCAAACATGAATAGTTGAGTGTATCAAGTTTAAATTTAGCCATATATTAATATTATACTTAAATTTAAAACATTGATCGACCTGTTCACTAGTTAACCGCTTGAACCGATAGATCCGATCATATTTTTAAAATACTGATCAAAAGTAAGATCAATGTATGACTAATATTTTTGGCCAAAATAAAGTACCTAATTTTAGGGGATCAAATTTATGAAATGTTAAGACATGACATATATTATAATCCCTACAAATTAGGTAGAAAGAACAAATAAGGGAACAAGTACTAATTACGTGATGTGGCCAATTAATATTTACGATATGATTAAAAATATTACGTAACAGAGAAACAAAGAAAGTAAATTTATGTATATGACTTTATGATCAATATCATTTATAATATGAAAAATTGCTTTGGCTAGCGATGTGCTAGCAAATGGTGGCTCCATCCCTTCCCTCACTCCCTCCCGTTCCCCCTCCTACTCTGCGTACTCCGATTTAGCTTGTATGATTAGAGCTAAAGTTAATATGGTAGTACTAAAAAATATTATTATATTCTAAAATTACTATAATATATTTAATAGGGTAGCTTCAAAATATTAAAATATACTAATAGTATACTTAAATTTAAAACATTAATCGATGGGTTCACTTATCAACCGCTTAAACAGGTTAATCCGATCAGATTTTTAAAACACTGATCCAAAGTAGGATCAATGTATGACTAATATTTTTGGCCAAAACAAAGTGCCTAATTTGAGGGGATCAAATTTATGAAATGGTAAGACGTTATATTATAATCCCAACAAATTAGTCAGAAAGAAGAAATAAGGGAACAAGTACTAATTATGTGATGTGGCTAATTAATATTTGCGATATGATAAAAAAAATTTACGTAACAAAGAAAAAAAGAAATTAAGTTTATGTATATGAATTTATGATCAATAATATTTATAATATGAAAAAATTCTTTGGCTAGCGCTACGTTGGCGTTGTGCTATCAAATGGACGCTCAGCCCCTTCCGTCACTCCCTCCCCCTCTCCCCCTCCTACTCCACATACTCCGGCCGTCGCACCACCGCACCCGTCGGAGTATGATTTAGCTTGTATGATTAGAGTTAAAGTTAATATGGTAGTGCTAAAAAATATTATTATATATTCTAAAATTACTATAATATATTTAATAAGGTAGCTTTAAAATATTATAATATATTAAGGCTAAATTTTAACTTGATAACCTCAACTATTCATGTTTGGCAACTTGATACCCTAAAATTTAAAAATAGGCAACTTAATACCCTAAAAAAATTCCCAAAATGCCCTCCCATCTTCTACAGCCCCCTCCCACCCTCCCGGACGCCCCCCTCCGGTCTCGTAGTCGTGCCCCCCCCACCGATGACCCCCCTCCCCCCCTCCGGTCGGAATGGAACATCGTGCAGCGTCGAAGTTCGTGGATTGGAGCGTGCCCTGGCGGGGGCTTGCGCACAAGGCGCCGTACCAGACGAGGGCGGGGCCGGGGGGGTGCGCGCGTCGCATCGCAGGAGCGCTGGCGGGTGCGTGTGCGCGTCGCTGTGCCGGAGCATAGGTGTGCGCGGTAGGGCAAAGTTTGCTCATTGGCTTGAGGCGGGAGAGGGGCACCGCGGGGCGGCGGCAGGGGGGACTGCCGGGGTGGGGGAGGCAGGATGGGGGTGGGGGAGGGGTCCATTGAAGAGGGAAGGGCATTTTGGGGAAAAACATTTAAGGGTACTAAGTTGTCTATTTTTAAAGTTAAGGGTATCAAGTTGTCAAACATGAATAGTTGATGGTAACAAGTTAAAATTTAGCCATATATTAATATTATACTTAAATTTAAAACATTAATCGACATGTTCACTGATCAACCGCTTGAACCGTCCGATACAATAATATTTTTAAAATACTGATCCAAAGTAGGATTAATGTGTGACTAATATTTTTGGCCAAAACAAAGTGCCTAATTTGAGGGGATCAAATTTATGAAATGGTAAGACATGACACATATTATAATCCTTACAAATTAGGCAGAAAAAACAAATAAGGGAACAAGTCCTAATTACGTGATGTGCCAATTAATATCTGCAATATGATAAAAAATATTATGTAATAGAGAAACAAAAAAAGTATGTTTATGTATATGACTTTATGATCAATATCATTTATAATATGAAAAACTGTTTTGGCTAGCGATGTGTTAGCGGTATGCTAGCGAACGGCGGCTCTGCCCCTTCCTTCACTCCCTCCCACCCCCCCTCTTCCTACTCCGTGTACTCCGGTCGCCGCTAGTGGCGGAGCGAGCCTCTAAATTAGGGAAGGCTGAACTTTTGGTACAGCCGTAGCGACACGAGGACACTATGTCACGACCTGCACCCAGAAATTTGGGCACGAGTGCGTGGGTACGTCCAGCCTAAGCCGCAGTGTCGACGGTAGTACGCTGTCTAGGGCATCTCCACAGTTAAATTAATACTAGCTCATTCACAGTAATTAAACAGACAAGGAAATGAAAGGAAATGCTGAGATTTTATAACCAGAAAGTGACAATCAGATCCAGAGTTATTACAAAACCAGAAGTTAATTCGGGGACAAACCCGATTACTAAGATGAAAGAAAAACAAATAACTAATGCTAACTACTCTGCAGGAGTAGTCTCCTGTGGGGGAACCTGCTCTGCAACTGTATCACCTGCTGCCTCATAGGGGCCATAATAGGTAGGGGCAAGGTTCTCATCATCGCCTAAAGCAACGGATCCAGTCAGGAAAGGAGCAAAGTACACAATGCACAACAAGATTTAAACTAAATATTTGTGACAGGTAGAAAATAACTGACTAAACATCAAGTTGAGAATATGCATAAGTAATTAGTGAAATTAACTGAGAATTATGCTATAAATCAGGACTAGAAAAATATGATTAATTTACTATAAACCAGAAATGAGTAAAACAGGAATAAAATGTGACAGGAGCTGTAGCTGCAACAAGACAACAAGAACTGCAACACGACAAGAATTAAGTGCGTGAACTTGTGTATTTAGAATACATAGTTGGCATGTAGGGGTTTATAAGGCTAATCCGGCCGTCATAAACGGCTATTAAACAGGAATAATCGAGATCCGACTGAGGGTACAGTCGCGTACCAACAGCTATTAAACACGACAAGGGGGAAGGGTAAACTACATGCCTTCTAGTATTCTCCCACCCGACATGAAAAACAAGATAGGAACTCCAATATTCAAGACATAAATCCCAGTATTCTAACACTACATGAAATCATCAAGTTCAGGGAAATTAATTATCACAATATAAAGATTAAAACTTGAAGTGCAGGTACTTGCCTGTTGTTTGGATCCAATTACAGTTATGTGCCTCGGGGAAATTTTCCAGAAATGAGTCCAAAAGCTGAAATAAACATTGCCAACATGCTCAAAAGATGTCAAATAGCTAGAAATGCCTGTCCTTGGGTCCAATTTGGAGACAAGGGCAAAAACGGCAGTTTCGGGTCAAAACGGGGTCCGCCGGTGGGCCCGCTTTGCACCGAAAAATGTGTCCGGGTCAACGGTCTCCAAATTCACCAAACTTAGTGTCAACAGGTCAGGAACGATGATACGAACCCAACAGAACTTTCAGATTTGGATTTCGATGAGCCGATTATAAAATCGCCCGTCGAGCGGGGCCTGTGGGGCCCATGACACGCGATTTCGTCGACGTTCTCAGAATCGAACCAAACTTGACCCACAGGACCAGCGTATCGCTACGAGTCCGATGGCGCAAGTTTCGTCTAGATCCGACGAGTGTACAAGAAGTTAGGGCAAATTGCAAGAAAGTCGGATACGGGGCGATGTCCGCGGATACGCGTTGATTTCGGTGTGCACGCACGCCCGAATCAGCTTCCACGAAATCTCACACGTCCGTATCGACGGTGCGCACATATCTGTGAAGACCGCACGCGACCAAGTCGTCCCGTTTGGCGGGGCGTACTCAGTTCCGGGGTGAAACAGGGTCTAGTTTTTCCTATTTTTGGATCGTGGTGTGCGATCACCACAGGACGCGATACTCCGAGCGGTTTATCCGGGCACCGAGAGGGTCATACAGGTTTCACAACACAATTTACTGTCACGACCCGCACCCGGAAATTCGGGCACGAGTACGTGGGTACGTCCAGCCTACGCCGCAGAGTCGGCGGTAGTACGCTGTCTAGGTCAACCGTCTAAACTAGTCTAACTCATCCACAATTTAACATAGGCAAGATAATAATAAGAAAAGAAACTTAAGATTTGAAACTGGAATAAATGTGACAACAAATTCAAATGTTTAATACAGGAATTCCAAATGAAATCGGGGACAAACCCGATTAAATAAGATAAGAACAGAAATAAAAGATAGCTACTAAAAGCTACTCAGCAGCAGGGGTCTCCTGGGTAGGGTCTGGCTCCTCATAGGTATCATCTGTACCCTCATATGGACCATAATAGGTAGGGGCAAGGTCCTCATCATCGCCTAAATCAACAGATCCAGTCAGGAAAGGAGCAGAGTACACAGTGCACAACAAGGTTAAACTAAATAATTATGACAATTAATTATTGAATATCATGTTAAGGAAATTGCATAAAGAATGTCAATATCTCAGAGTCACAACTATAAACAGGAATATGAGAAAACAGAAGTAAATGAGCAGAGTGAAACTATCACAGTCAGCAAGAAAGATAACATGACTAGAAACTATCTGTATGAAACTTGTGTTTGTTTTTAGAATACTTAGTTGGCATGCAGGGGTTTATAAGGCTAATCCGGCCGTCATGAACGGCTATTATTCACGATTAATCAAGATCCGGCTGATGGACAGTCGTGTACCAACAGCTATTATTCACGGCAAGGGGAAAGGTAAACTACATGCCTTTCAGTATTCTCCCACCCGACATGAAAAACAAGACATGAATTCCAATATTCAAGACATGAAAATTCAGCATTTCTAACACTAGGTGTAATCATCAAGGGTACTAGTAAAGCAGGGAATTAATTATCACAATATATAGATTTAACTTGAAGTGCAGGTACTTGCCTGTTGTTTGGATCTGATTAATTTTGGTTCTTGGGGGAAAAGTCCAGAGATGATTCCAAAAGCTGAAACAGACATTACCATCATGCTCAGAAGATGTCAAATAGCTAGAAACGCCTGTCTTTGGGTCCAATTTGGAGACAAGGGCAAAAACGGCAGTTTCGGGTCAAAACGGGGTCCGCCGTTGGGCCCGCTTTGCACCGAAAAATGTGTCCGGGTCAAAAGTCTCCAAATTCACCAAACTTAGTGTCAACAGGTCAGGCACGCTGATACGAACCCAACGGAACTTCCAGATTTGGATTTCGATGAGCCGAACACAAAATCGCCCATCGAGCGGGGCCTGTGGGGCCCCCGACACGCGATTTCGTCAACGTTCTCAGAATCGAAGCAAACTTGACCCACAGGACTAGCGTATCGCTACGAGTCCGATGGTGCAAGTTTCGTCTCGATCTGACGAGTGTACACGAAATTAGGGTAAATTGCCGAAAAGGCAGATACGGGGCGATGTCCGCGGATACGCGTTGATTCCGGTGTGCACGCACACCCGAATCAGCTTCCATGAAGACTCACACGTCCGTATCGACGGTGCGTACGTATCTGCGAAGACCGCACGTGACCAAGTCGTCCCGTTTGGCGGGACGTACTCGGTTCCGGGGTGAAACAGGGTCTGGTTTTTCCTGTTTTTGGATCGCGGTGTGCGATCACCACAGGACGCGATGTCCCGAACAGTTTGTCCGGACACCGAGAGGGTCATACAGGCTTCACAACGCAATTTGCAGAATTGAAAACGGAGCTACGAGGCGAAAGTTACACATACCTGAAGGGGACCCGAAAACAGGGTCGAAAACGTGTCCGAGTCGTGTCGGACACGACACGAAGGAAAGCTAGGGTTAGGGTTTTGGACGAAATCCGGTCGGCTACGGCGGCCGAGGGCGGCCGGGCTCGGGGGCACGAGGCGGAGGGCGGCGTGGCGAGCCGATGGGGTCGTCGGCGGCGACTCAGGGCAGCCGGAGGCGGCGGCTGCGGCTGCTCGTGCTGCTGCTGCGGGTGCTGGAGTCGTCGGGGGACGGAGGAGACGGCGGCGGAGGGGCGCTGCGGGTCGACGGCGAGGAGGGGACGGCGGCGGCGCTAGGCGGTGATCGGAGGAGGAGGCTGGAGGGTGTAGGGTTTTGGCCGGAGTCGGGATGAGGCGGAGGAGGACGAGGAAGAGGGAGGTGCTCGGCCTTTTATAGGAGGAGGCGGGCGGTTAGGGGCCGAACTAGGCGGAGGGTGAGGGGGACGTGGCGCGGGGTGGGCGGCTCTGCGCGCGGAGGGCGGCGGTGGAGTCGGGCAGCGTGGCCGGGGGGGGGGGGAGAACGTGCGGGTCGGGTCGGGTGGCTAACGGGTCTGAACAGACCCGCCCGACCCGCAGGGGAAATGGGCTAGGGCTGGGCTGCTGGGCTCGGCCCACTGGGCCGGGCCGGGCCCAAAAGAAAAATATAAAATAAAAATAAAAATAAAATAATAATAAATATATTAATTAATTAATTAATTAAATTAGTTTTTAGGCATTTAAAAATATGTCTGAGGCCCAGAAAAATCCAGAAAAATTACCCTAAGTCCAATTTTTCATTTTACACCCAAAAATATTATTTTCATGATATTTTAATATTATTTATTGCTAATTAAAAATCATTTATTAATTGAAAAGCTTGATTTTAATTACAGAAAATTCCCAAAAAATTCCAGAAAATTGAGAAAAATCCAAGATTGAATAATTTGAAAATTTGGGGGGTTTACAACCTACCCAACTTACAAAAATTTCGTCCTCGAAATTTAAGAATAACAAGGCACGAAAGGAAAGGCCGAAAAATAAAATACAATATACCTCAGGTTTCAAAAAGATAGGGGTATCGCTCTCTAATCTCGTCTTCTCGCTCCCAGGTGGATTCGCCGGGAGAATGGTGCTTCCAAGCTACGCGAACCAGGGAGATAACCTGGTTCCGTAGGACTTTCTCCGAGCGATCCAGTATCTCCACGGGTTGCTCTTGGTAAGTCAAACTTGGGCCTACTTCGAGCTCTGAGTGATCCAAAATGTGGCTGGGGTCTGACACATACTTCCTCAGCTGCGACACGTGGAAGACATTATGCACTCCATCCAGAGAGGGTGGCAATGCTAGTCGGTATGCCACTTCTCCGATTTTCTCCTGTATGCCAAAAGGTCCAATGAATCTTGGGCTGAGTTTTCCACTCCTTCCGAACCTAATGGTGCCACGTGTCGGGGAAATCTTTAAGAACACCAGCTCTCCAACCTTAAAATAGAGTCATAATCAAGTCTTAGTTCCATAATCAAAATGTTTAAATTGACTTGAATTTTATAAATTTAATTACCTCAAATTCTAAGGGCCTTCGGTGGCTATTTGCCCAATGTCGTTGCCTGTCTTGAGCCACTCGAAGTCTGTCCCTTATTTGCTTTACCTTCTCAGCTGAATCGATCACCATCTCTGGTCCCAGCAGGGCTCTTTCCCTAACGTCGTCCCATGATAGCGGGGTACGACATCTTCGTCCATACAGAGCTTCAAATGGAGTCATCTCGATGCTGGCTTGATAACTGTTATTATAAAAGAACTCCACCAGATGTAAATAGTCTTCCCAGGATCCTCCAAAATCCAGAACACATGTACGGAGCATATCTTCAAGGGTCTGGATTGTACGTTCCGATTGCCCATCGGTTTGGGGATGATAAGCTGTGCTGAATTTGAGTTGAGTCCCCAAGCTGGCTTGTAAGCTCTTCCAGAAGTGAGAGGTGAATCTTGAATCTCTGTCGGAGACAATACTTACTGGAACTCCATGCAGCCTAACAATATGTCTGATATATAAATCTGCCAGCTTCTCTGTAGATAGCCCTACTTTGAAAGGTAGAAAATGTGCAGACTTGGTCAGTCTATCTACTATCACCCAGATTGCATCCTTACCACTAGGTGTTCTTGGAAGACCGGAAACAAAATCCATTGTGATATGTTCCCACTTCCACTCCGGAATGGGTAGTGGTTGAAGCAATCCTCCAGGTCGTTGTCTTTCAGCCTTAACTTGCTGGCACACTAAACAACGAGATACGAACCTGGCTACTTCTCTTTTCATGCCATGCCACCAAACATGCGTCCTCAGGTCCTTGTACATCTTATTGGCTCCTGGATATATAGAGTACTGCGATCTGTGCGCCTCTTGCATAACTTCTTCTCTTATGTCTCCTTGAGGTACACATAATCTATCGCCATGCCTCAGTGATCCATCTTCATGAATTCTGAACTCTTCTACTAATCCAGCTTGCACTTGACCTCGAAGGCTTCGCAAGCCTTCGTCTTGAAACTGAGTCTCCTTGATCTTGTCCATTAAAGTAGACTGAATCTGCAAGTTCATCATTTGGCCTTCTTTTCCTGGGATAATTACTTCGATACCTAAACTTTCCAAGTCCTCCAGCAGGTGTCTGTCCATAGTCAAGTACATCGCCATAGGATACCTGCTTAGAGCATCAGCAACTACATTTGCCTTCCCATGGTGATATTGAAGAGTGATATCAAAGTCTTTCATTAGTTCCAGCCACCTTCTTTGCCTCATGTTTAGCTCTTTCTGAGTGAAGATATATTTTAGACTCTTATGGTCTGTAAATATTTCCACCCTTTCTCCCTAAAGGTAATGCTTCCAAAGTTTAAGAGCAAAAATGACAGCTGCCAATTCTAAATCATGGGTTGGATAATTCTTTTCATGTGGTCGAAGCTGTCTAGAGGCATATGCTATTACTTTCTTATTCTGCTCCAATACACAACCTAGACCTTTTCCAGAAGCATCACTATAAATAGCGAAACCTCCGGTTCCAGAAGGTAAGGTCAGAATAGGGGCAGTAGTCAGTCTTTTCTTCAATTCCTCAAAGGCACGCTGACATTCATCAGTCCAGGTGAACTCTTCATCCTTCCTTGTTAACTTTGTCATGGGTTCCGCAATTCTAGCAAAGTCCTTCACAAACTTCCGATAGTAGCCAGCTAGTCCCAGGAAACTTCTAATCTCAGCTACAGAGTCTGGAGTGGGCCAGGATTCTACTGCAGCTATCTTCTTAGGGTCTACTGCTATTCCATCTCCAGTCACAACATGTCCCAAGAATTCTACTTTGTCTAGGAAGAAAGCACATTTGGATAATTTTCCATAAAGTTTTTCCTTCCTCAAAGTCTCCAATGCTAACCTCAAATGTTCTTCATGTTCTTCGGGGGTCTTGGAGTAGATCAAAATATCGTCAATAAAGACCACTACAAATTTGTCTAGGTATGGCTGGAAAACTCTGTTCATTAGGTTCATAAAAACTGCTGGAGCATTCGTCAACCCGAACGGCATTACTAAGAATTCGTAGTGTCCGTTCCGGGTATTGAAAGCAGTTTTAGGGATGTCTTCCTTTCTCACCCTTACTTGGTGGTAACCAGACCTTAAATCAATCTTTGAAAATACTCGAGCTCCACTCAGCTGATCAAATAAGTCATCTATCCTGGGCAGGGGATACTTATTCTTAATTGTTAAGGCATTTAAGGCCCTATAGTCAATACACATTCTGGATGTTCCGTCCTTCTTGGGCACAAATAATACTGGAGCTCCCCAAGGTGAGACACTAGACCTAATGAAACCTTTGTCTTCTAGCTCTTTGATTTGTTCATTTAGTTCTATTATCTCATTCTTGTTGATTCTGTAGGGATTCTGAGATACTGGTGCTGCTCCTGGCACTAAGTCAATGGAGAATTCAACTTCTCGGTCTGGGGGTAAGCCTGGAAGATCCTCAGGAAAGACATCAAGGTATTCAGAGATGATAGGTGGCAATTCTTCTGTTACTAGGGCTCCACAAATTATGTTATTACCCATTTCTCTAGAACCTCCAGCAAATTCAAATTCTGGCTTGCCAGGGGGCCTGAAGATTACACTGCCTCTGTGACAGTCTATGGTGGCATGATGTTGACTTAACCAATCCATACCCAGTATAATGTCAAAACTGGGCACTGGCATTACAAGTAGTCTAGCATATAGTTCTCTTCCACATAATGTAATAGGACAATTGTTACAGGCGTCACTAACCGGAATGATTCCTCCACCGGTAATGATCTTATAATAATTCCTAAGGGGTTTAGTGGTTAAACTATGCTTCATAAGAAAATCTACTGACATGAATGAATGAGAAGCTCCAGAGTCAAATAAAGTAATAGCTGGTATTGAATTTATATGCACAGAACCTGTGATCACGTCTGCTGTGGCTTCCGCTTCTTCCAAAGTCATTGCATAAGCACGGCCTTGCTGCGGTTCACCCCTCTGTTGCTGCTGTTGGTGCTGAGCAAAGCGTTGTTGTTGAGTTGGAAGCGGGGGTCCCCTTTGTTGTGCTGCTGGGGGCCTGGCCTGGACTGGAGCCTTTGGTGCAGCTGGACGTCCTTGAGCAGCAGGACAGTCCCTCAATTGATGTGCTGGGGAACCACAATAGAGGCAAGCACCTAGCCTCTTTCTGCAGTCTTGCCAAGTGTGGCCTAGTTTTTGGCAATAGTTGCAAGGGGGAGCTCGCTGGTTCTGTCCTTGAGCCTGGGGTGCTGGAGCTCGAGGGGGAGGATGCTGATTTTGCTGCGGGGCCCTCTGCTGTTGTTGTTGTTGAAAAGGGTGTTTGTTGGGTCCCGCATTTCCGGTATCTCTTTCTCGTTTCAGTTTGTGCCCCATATCTCTCTCGACGCCTTGTGCCACGCTCAGGATTTCCTCATAGGTGCGAGCTCGGCTGGTGGTGACAGCGAGACGAATATCCGGAGATAGCCCCTTCTTGAATCTACAGGCTCTGTCCTCCGGGGTACGAACCATGTACTCCGTAAAGTGGCTTAACCTGCTAAATTCAGCAGTATATTCATCAACAGTCATGTTACCTTGTTCCAGTCTCTCGAATTGGCTTTCGAGAGCTTCCCGAGCCACTTCGGGGTAGAATTTCTCCTTGAATAGCCTCTTGAAGTCCTCCCAGGTGATGTCGGGAGCAGATAGTTGGGGTTCACCTCTGAACCAGGTTCGAGCAATGTCGAACAGTTGCAGGCTTGCGGATTCCACTTTGAGATCATCGGGAACCCGGGCAGTCTTCAGGAGTCTCTCGACATTCTCTATCCACTCATCAGCGTAGAGAATGCCCTCAGTTCCATAAAATTCCAGAGGCCTAAGGTTCTTGAAGTCTTTGGCACTTCCTGGCCTCTTGAGTGGCGACTCCTGGGGCTTAATAGCTTCTGAGAGGCTGGTCCGCAGAAGTGCAGTCTGTTCTTTCTGGGATTCCACCAATCCCTGGAACACTCCAAGTAGTTGTGCCCCATCTAGCATAACTGCCGGAACAGATGGAGGCGGTGGGAGTGCAAGAGTCTCGGGCACATTCGGCTCAGCTGGTTCTGATGTGCCTCCTACTGTGTTCCTGGTCTGGACCATTCTGAAAGATTAAGGGATAGGAGAATCAGAATAGAATACTTGGAAATCAAAGGCGATAGGAAAATTGAGCAAAATGATATCAGGAATTGAAATAAGAATCCTATACTGTGAATGAGCTTTTCCTAGAATCCTCAATCTTATTCCATACCCTGTCCTAGGGTATTACCCTATTTAAGGATAGGACCTGCATGGGCCACCATAAAAACGTGTCACGACCCGCACCCGGAAATTCGGGCACGAGTACGTGGGTACGTCCAGCCTACGCCGCAGAGTCGGCGGTAGTACGCTGTCTAGGTCAACCGTCTAAACTAGTCTAACTCATCCACAATTTAACATAGGAAGATAATAATGAGAAAAGAAACTTAAGATTTGAAACTGGAATAAATGTGACAACAAATTCAAATGTTTAATACAGGAATTCCAAATAAAATCGGGGACAAACCCGATTAAATAAGATAAGAACAGAAATAAAAGATAGCTACTAAAAGCTACTCAGCAGCAGGGGTCTCCTGGGTAGGGTCTGGCTCCTCATAGGTATCATCTGTACCCTCATATGGACCATAATAGGTAGGGACAAGGTCCTCATCATCGCCTAAATCAACAGATCCAGTCAGGAAAGGAGCAGAGTACACAGTGCACAACAAGGTTAAACTAAATAATTATGATAATTAATTATTGAATATCATGTTAAGGAAATTGCATAAAGAATGTCAATATCTCAGAGTCACAACTATAAACAGGAATATGAGAAAACAGAAGTAAATGAGCAGAGTGAAACTATCACAGTCAGCAAGAAAGATAACATGACTAGAAACTATCTGTATGAAACTTGTGTTTGTTTTTAGAATACTTAGTTGGCATGCAGGGGTTTATAAGGCTAATCCGGCCGTCATGAACGGCTATTATTCACGATTAATCAAGATCCGGCTGATGGACAGTCGTGTACCAACAGCTATTATTCACGGCAAGGGGAAAGGTAAACTACATGCCTTTCAGTATTCTCCCACCCGACATAAAAAACAAGACATGAATTCCAATATTCAAGACATGAAAATCCAGCATTTCTAACACTAGGTGTAATCATCAAGGGTACTAGTAAAGCAGGGAATTAATTATCACAATATATAGATTTAACTTGAAGTGCAGGTACTTGCCTGTTGTTTGGATCTGATTAATTTTGGTTCTTGGGGGAAAAGTCCAGAGATGATTCCAAAAGCTGAAACAGACATTACCATCATGCTCAGAAGATGTCAAATAGCTAGAAACGCCTGTCCTTGGGGTCCAATTTGGAGACAAGGGCAAAAACGGCAGTTTTGGGTCAAAACGGGGTCCGCCGTTGGGCCCGCTTTGCACCGAAAAATGTGTCCTGGTCAAAAGTCTCCAAATTCACCAAACTTAGTGTCAACGGGTCAGGAACGCTGATACGAACCCAACGGAACTTCCAGATTTGGATTCCGATGAGCCGAACACAAAATCGCCCGTCGAGCGGGGCTTGTGGGGCCCACGACACGCGATTTCGTCAACGTTCTCAGAATCGAAGCAAACTTGACCCACAGGACCAGCATATCGCTACGAGTCCGATGGCGCAAGTTTCGTCTCGATCTGACGAGTGTACACGAAATTAGGGTGAATTGCCGAAAAGGCGGATACGGGGCGATGTCCGCGGATACGCGTTGATTTCGGTGTGCACGCACACCCGAATCAGCTTCCACGAAGACTCACACGTCCGTATTGACGGTGCGTACGTATCTGCGAAGACCGCACGCGACCAAGTCGTCCCGTTTGGCGGGACGTACTCGGTTCCGGGGTGAAACAGGGTCTGGTTTTTCCTGTTTTTGGATCGCGGTGTGCGATCACCACAGGACGCGATGTCCCGAACAGTTTGTCCGGACACCGAGAGGGTCATACAGGCTTCACAACGCAATTTGCAGAATTGAAAATGGAGCTACGAGGCTAAAGTTACACATACCTGAAGGGGACCCGAAAACAGGGTCGAAAACGTGTCCGAGTCGTGTCGGACACGACACGAAGGAAAGCTAGGGTTAGGGTTTTGGACGGAATCCGGTTGGCTACGGCGGCCGAGGGCGGCCGGGCTCGGGGGCACGAGGCGGAGGGCGGCGTGGCGAGCCGATGGGGTCGTCGGCGGCGGCTCAGGGCAGCCGGAGGCGGCGGCTGCGGCTGCTCGTGCTGCTGCTGCGGGTGCTGGAGTCGTCGGGGGACGGAGGAGACGGCGGCGGAGGGGCGCTGCGGGTCGACAGCGAGGAGGGGACGGCGGCGGCGCTAGGCGGTGATCGGAGGAGGAGGCTGGACGGTGTAGGGTTTTGGCCGGAGGCGGGATGAGGCGGAGGAGGACGAGGAAGAGGGAGGTGCTCGGCCTTTTATAGGAGGAGGCGGGCGGTTAGGGGCCGAACTAGGCGGAGGGTGAGGGGGACGTGGCCCGGGGTGGGCGGCTCTGCGCGCGGAGGGCGGCGGTGGAGTCGGGCAGCGTGGCCGGGGGGGGGGGGAGAACGTGCGGGTCGGGTCGGGTGGCTAACGGGTCTGAACAGACCCGCCCGACCCGCAGGGGAAATGGGCTAGGGCTGGGCTGCTGGGCTCGGCCCACTGGGCCGGGCCGGGCCCAAAAGAAAAATATAAAATAAAAATAAAAATAAAATAATAATAAATATATTAATTAATTAATTAATTAAATTAGTTTTTAGGCATTTAAAAATATGTCTGAGGCCCAAAAAAATCCAGAAAAATTACCCTAAGTCCAATTTTTCATTTTACACCCAAAAATATTATTTTCATGATATTTTAATATTATTTATTGCTAATTAAAAATCATTTATTAATTGAAAAGCTTGATTTTAATTACAGAAAATTCCCAGAAAATTCCAGAAAATTGAGAAAAATCCAAGATTGAATAATTTGAAAATTTGGGGGGTTTACATTTACGGAATTAAAAACGGAGATACAGGGTGCAAGATACGAGTACCTGAACGAGGCTCGAGAAACAGGGGATTTTCGTGTCCCCGTCGTGTCCGACACGACCCAAAGAAATTAGGAATTAGGGTTAGGGTTTGAACTCCGGCGAGGGAGCCCGGCCGGAGGAGGACGGTGCCGCTGCGGGGGAGGCCGGCCGGGGGCCGGGCGGGTGCTGCGTGGCCGCGGGCGGCGGCTGCCGGGGCGGCGCAGCCGCTGCTGCTGCTGGTGCTGCTGTCGGGGTCGTGGGCCACCGGGGAGAGGGAAGAAGGAGGAGGAAGAAGGAGGGTGGTCGCCGGCAAGGGCGGGAGGCGGTGGGCGGTGGCTAGGGTTTGGGGCTCGTCGGAGAAGGAGAGCGAGGGGGTGTTATATAGGCGGGGAGGCGGTTGGGGAGGCCGAGACGGGCGGGGAGAGGGTGGCGTGGCCCGGGCGGAGCGGCGCGAGGCGGGCGGAGCGGGCGGCGGCGCCGGAAACGGAGGGGCTGGGTCGTGGGTGAGGGAGAGAGGAGCGGGCGGGTGCGGGCGGGTCCGGGTCGGGTCTGGCGGATCCGACCCGACCCGTTAGGGCGGGTACTGGGCCGGGTTGGGGCTGGGCCCGGTGGGCCGGGCCCAGTGGGCTGGGTTTAAAATATATTAATGATAATAATAATAATAATAATAATAATAATAATAATAATAATAATAATAATAATAATAAAACAAGTAATAAATAAATAAATAATTAAATAAATAGTTTTAGGTGTTTTAAAAATAGGTCCGGGGTCCAATAAATTCCAGAAAAATTACCCTAAGTCCAGTTTTTCATTTTACACCCAAAAATATTATTTTCACTATATTTTAATATTGTTTATTATCAATAAAAAATCATATAATAATTCAAAACCCTGATTTTATTTACAGAAAATTCCCA
Organism: Iris macrosiphon; assembly: GCA_036927795.1. Lineage (NCBI taxonomy): Eukaryota > Viridiplantae > Streptophyta > Magnoliopsida > Asparagales > Iridaceae > Iris > Iris macrosiphon. The sequence goes on along the minus strand of JAYESA010000017.1, from coordinate 60,817,814 downwards.
GAAAATTCCAGAAAATTGTGAAAAAATCCTAATTTTAATATTTTGAAAAAATCAGGGGCTTACAATCTACCCAACTTATAAAATTTCGTCCTCGAAATTTAAATTATGGCAGGGTTCTCTCTGTCCAAACTCACTTGATTATAGTCTAACGGGTTTCTCTCAGGTGGACATTGCGGTCGCTACCCAACTTAGAATTTTACCCATATATCCTCTAAGTCTGTACAACTAGTAAGGCTAGGTCTCAACTTAATAAATCATGGTATTGAATCTTTAAGTCTTTAACACAAACACACCACCTATGGTATTTCCTTAGTCATAGAGGTTATCATCCCTTCGACCGGTCTGAGGGGTACATCTAGCACTACAAATCAAACTTATACCAAAACACAGGATTTTGTCTTTCCGAAATAAGGGAAGACGAGGATCAAATAATAAAGAGTTTAAGGACGAGGTGGTAGAACAGAGGTATAGGGATCAAGGCGTTTAAGGAATTCTAATAGGAATTGTCAGGCGGTTATGGATTAAAATTCTATTCTGGTAATCATTTATTTACATGCTCGTATTAGTACAGTTATGTAACTGATACGATATGCTCGGACGTATTTAGGGGCAAGTATACTAGTCAACTATATATCTCAATCCACGTAAAGTAGTCGTGCGAAGTGCGAATCAAAATGTACTAAGGTTGATCAGACCGTAGTACACTGATTCTGAACAGACACTTGTATTAGTGGGGTTGATCAGGCCTCAATAATACACGTGTCATGAACAAGCCCAAAAAAGGGTAAGCTCACAAAACTAGGCTATAAAATAGCAGCATAAGTCAAGTTCAGCAAAGTTAAGTGCGCTAGATGATGATGAAAAAGGGGGTACAAAATTATTGAAGTTCACAGAATAACACAAAATAAGCACAATAGCAAAAGCCTCTAAAAAATCTCTACAGTTATCAAATTTAAAGGCATACTAGGTTATTTAGCAAGTTCAAAATTACTAGGTTGGGGCTGAGGTCACGAACCAATAGGCACGAAAATAATACTAGAAAAGGTATCTACGAATCACTTACGCGCATTAGCTGCTTCCAGAGTTTGCGCGTTCTCCACGATCATCACGTAAGCTTGTCCGCATCCTGGAGCAGTGGGGCAGTCCCTCACTTGATGTTCTGTTGATCCACAATATAGACAGGCACCCAGTCTCTTCCTACAAACTTGCCAGGTGTGACCTTGTTTTTGGCAAAAGTTACAAGCAGCAGCTTTTTGGTTCTGTCCTTGAGCCTGGTGTTGGGGTGCTGGAGCTCGAGGGAGAGGATGCTGAGTTTGCTGCGGGGCCCTCTGCTGTTGTTGTTGTTAAAATGGGCGTTTGTTGGGTCCCGTATTTCTGGTATCTCTCTCTCGCTTTAGTTTATGCCCCATGTCTCTCTCAACGCCTTATGCTACGCTCAAGATTTCCTCGTAGGTGCGAGCTCGGCTAGTGGTGACAGCAAGGCGAATATCCGGAGATAGCCCCTTCTTGAATCTACGGGCTCTGTCCTCCGGGGTACGAACCATGTACTCCACAAAGTGGCTCAACCTGCTAAATTCAGCAGTATACTCATCAACAGATAGGTTACCTTGTTCCAGTCTCTCGAATTGGCTTTCGAGAGCTTCCCGAGCCACTTCGGGGTAGAATTTCTCCTTGAATAGCCTCTTAAAATCTTCCCAGGTGAGGTCAGGAGCAGATAGTTGGGGTTCATCTCTGAACCAGGTCCGAGCTATGTCGAACAGTTGCAGGCTTGCGGACTCCACTTTGAGATCATCAGGGACCCGAGCAGTCTTCAGGAGTCGCTCTACGTTCTCTATCCATTCATCGGCATAGAGAATGCCTTCAGTTCCATAGAATTCCAGGGGTCTAAGGTTCTTAAAGTCCTTGGCACTTCCTGGCCTCTTTTGTGGTGACTCCTGGGTCCGAAGAGCTTCTGAAAGGCTGGTCCGTAGCAGGGCAGTTTGTTCCTTCTGGGATTCCACTAGTCCCTGGAACACTCCAAGTAGCTGTGCCCCATCCAGAGTAACTGCCGGAACATATGGAGGCGGCGGGAGTGCAAGAGTTTCGGGCACACTCTGCTCAGCTGGTTCTGATGTGCCTCCTACTGTGTTCCTCGTCTGAACTATTCTGAAAGATTAAGGGGTAGGAAGATTAGAATAGATTACCTGGAAATCAAGGGCGATAGGAAAAATTGACTAGGACCGATATCAAGATTGGAAATAAAAGATCATATTCTGTGAATGAGCTTTATCCTAAAATCCTCAATCTTGTTGCAGGCCTGTTCGGTCCCTAAATTGAAACCGAACAATTTAGTCGTTTGGACCTGCATGGGCCACCACAAAAACGTGTCACGACCCGCACCCGAAAATTTGGCACGAGTGCGTGGGTACGTCCAGCCTACGCCGCAGTGTCGGCGGTAGTACGCTGTCTAGGGCATCTCCACAGTTAAATTAACACTAGCTCATTCACAGTAATTAAATAGACAAGGAAATGAAAGGAAATGCTGAGATTTTATAACCAAAAAGTGACAATCAGATCCAGAGTTATTACAAAACCAGAAGTTAATTCGGGGACAAACCCGATTACTAAGATGAAAGGAAAACAAATAACTAATGCTAACTACTCTGCAGGAGTAGTCTCCTGTGGGGGAACCTGCTCTGCAACTGTATCACCTGCTGCCTCATAGGGGCCATAATAGGTAGGGGCAAGGTTCTCATCATCGCCTAAAGCAACGGATCCAGTCAGGAAAGGAGCAAAGTACACAATGCACAACAAGATTTAAACTAAATATTTGTGACAGGTAGAAAATAACTGACTAAACATCAAGTTGAGAATATGCATAAGTAATTAGTGAAATTAACTGAGAATTATGCTATAAATCAGGACTAGAAAAATATGATTAATTTGCTATAAACCAGAAATGAGTAAAACAGGAATAAAATGTGACAGGAGCTGTAGCTGCAATAAGACAACAAGAACTGCAACACGACAAGAATTAAGTGCGTGAACTTGTGTATTTAGAATACATAGTTGGCATGTAGGGGTTTATAAGGCTAATCCGGCTGTCATAAACGGCTATTAAACAGGAATAATCGAGATCCGGCTGAGGGTACAGTCGCGTACCAACAGCTATTAAATACGACAAGGGGGAAGGGTAAACTACATGCCTTCTAGTATTCTCCCACCTGACATGAAAAATAAGACAGGAACTCCAATATTCAAGACATAAATCCCAGTATTCTAACACTACATGAAATCATCAAGTTCAGGGAAATTAATTATCACAATATAAAGATTAAAACTTGAAATGCAGGTACTTGCCTGTTGTTTGGATCCAATTACAGTTATGTGCCTCGGGGAAATTTTCCAGAAATGAGTCCAAAAGCTGAAATAAAAATTGCCAACATGCTCAGAAGATGTCAAATAGCTAGAAATGCCTGTCCTTGGGTCCAATTTGGAGACAAGGGCAAAAACGGCAGTTTCGGATCAAAACGGGGTCCGCCGGTGGGCCCGTTTTGCACCGAAAAATGTGTCCGGGTCAACGGTCTCCAAATTCACCAAACTTAGTGTCAACAGGTCAGGAACGATGATACGAACCCAACGGAACTTTCAGATTTGGATTTCGATGAGCCGATCACAAAATCGCCCGTCGAGCGGGGCCTGTGGGGCCCACGACACGCGATTTCGTCGACGTTCTCAGAATCGAACCAAACTTGACCCACAGGACCAGCGTATCGCTACGAGTCCGATGGCGCAAGTTTTGTCTTGATCCGACAAGTGTACAAGAAGTTAGGGCGAATTGCAAGAAAGTCGGATACGGGGCGATGTCCGCGGATACGCGTTGATTCCGGTGTGCACGCACGCCCAAATCAGCTTACGCAAAATCTCACACGTCCGTATCGATGGTGTGCACGTATCTGTGAAGACCGCATGCGACCAAGTCGTCCCGTTTGGCGGGGCGTACTCAGTTCCGGGGTGAAACAGGGTCTGGTTTTTCCTGTTTTTGGATCGCGGTGTACGATCACCACAGGACGCGATGCTCCGAGCAGTTTGTCCGGGCACCGAGAGGGTCATACAGGTTTCACAACGCAATTTACGGAATTAAAAATAGAGATACAGGGTGCAAGATACGAGTACCTGAACGAGGCTCGAGAAATAGGGGGTTTTTGTGTCCGTGTCGTGTCCGACACGACCCGAAGAAATTAGGAATTAGGGTTAGGGTTTGAACTCCGGCGAGGGAGCCCGGCCGGAGGAGGACGGTGCCGCTGCGGGGGAGGCCGGCCGGGGGCCGGGCAGGTGCTGCGTGGCCGCGGGCGGCGGCTGCCGGGGCGGCGCAGCCGCTGCTGCTGCTGGTGCTGCTGTCGGGGTCGTGGGCCGCCGGGGAGAGGGAAGAAGGAGGAGGAAGAAGGAGGGTAGTGGCCGGCAAGGGCGGGAGGCGGTGGGCGATGGCTAGGGTTTGGGGCTCGTCGGAGAAGGAGAGCGAGGGGGTGTTATATAGGCGGGGAGGCGGTTGGGGAGGCCGAGACGGGCGGGGAGAGGGTGGCGTGGCCCGGGCGGAGCGGCGCGAGGCGGGCGGAGCGGGCGGCGGCGCCGGAAATGGAGGGGCTGGGTCGTGGGTGAGGGAGAGAGGAGCGGGCGGGTGCGGGCGGGTCCGGGTCGGGTCTGGCTGATCCGACCCGACCCGCTAGGGCGGGTACTGGGCCGGGTTGGGGCTGGGCCCGGTGGGCCGGGCCCAGTGGGATAGGTTTAAAATATATTAATGATAATAATAATAATAATAATAATAATAATAATAATAATATTAATAATAATAATAATAATAAAACAAGTAATAAATAAATAAATAATTAAATAAATAGTTTTAAGTGTTTTAAAAATAGGTCCGGGGTCCAATAAATTCCAGAAAAATTACCCTAAGTCCAGTTTTCCATTTTACACCCAAAAATATTATTTTCACTATATTTTAATGTTGTTTATTATCAATAAAAAATCATATAATAATTCAAAACCCTGATTTTATTTACAGAAAATTCCCAGAAAATTCCAGAAAATTATGAAAAAAATCCTAATTTTAATATTTTGAAAAAATCAGGGGCTTACACACTAGCATTGTACCATCTAGCATATTATTTTTTTGAGAATTTAATACTCACTTAATTGTCGCATACTCCAAATCAAAACAAAAATTAAAACATAACTAAATAAACATTTAAAAAATATATACTCAAGCAAATGCCAAAAAATTCGATCGAGCTACAGCCCGACCAAGCCCTTGTGTAGCCCGGCCATGCCCATTCGGGTCTCCGCCTTTGGAAGTCGTGCCACCGCGCCTGCCGGAGTATAATTTCGCTTGGATGATTGGAGCTAAAGTTAACATGGTATTACTAAAAAATATTATAAAATAACTATAATATATTAAATAAGGTATCTTAAAAATACTATAATATATTAATATTATATTAAATTTAAAACATTGATCAATCAGATCACTGGTCAACCGCTTGAACTGGTCAATCCGATCAAAATTTTAAAACATTAATCCAAAATAGCATCAATATGTGACTAATATTTTTGGCCAAAACAAAGTGCCTAATTTAAGGGGAAAATTATTAATTACTTGATATGGCCAATTAATATTTGCAATATGATAATTATGGTTGCTATATATAACCGTGTGGTTAAGTCTATAAATAACCAGCTACCAGCTACCGGTGAAATGTCCAACTCCTGCACTATTATGTCCAAACATATATAAAACAATTTGGTCTTTTTTGCTTGATCGATCGATTATTCAATATGAATTCCATCATCAAATCCAAGGCGACCGTTCCTTCTTCTTCTTCCAATCGTGCGAGCAATCTTGCGTATGAGCGTTGGTACTTTGGAACGGATTCCTTCGACGAAAGGGCAAAGGATGCCAAGCTCGTTCGCTACTTTGCCGTTAAGAAGAGGCTAAAGATGCTGATGAAGATAGTCAAGCTTAGTTATCCTCGTCCGTCATGCAAGAGGTCGATGAAACTGAGCGCACTACGTAGAGCGAGAGAGGAGAACCTTGATGCTGCGGAACCAGTGCTGGAGGAAAGAACACAAGACAAGATCAGGGAAGCTTATATCATGGTTACTTTGATATTGACTGACATGCCGGTAGAATTGTTCTTGGCGGATAAAAGGAGGAGGGACGCGTGGCTTCGGCCAAGGGCGGCATTGCTTCTCCGCACAGCCAGGCTTCAGAATCAGGTCCCCTTGACTCCAGAAGAAGCAGCAACATTGCTTAATTAATAGACCATATATATATTTCCTCACTCTAGCCATGAACTATCTATATATTTCTTTCTTAGCGTGTTTTCTTTCTTCAGAAGTCACTTTGTTATATTATGTAGCTAGGTTTATGTTCAGAAGCCAGTCTTAAGTTTGTGTATCCGTTCATGCTTTTTCAATTAGGAGGATAATAATGTTCATGGCACATCCCAATAATATTTATTTCATTCGGCTTGTTATATATATTCATTCGCTTGTGTTTCTATACCTAAATATAATTGTAAAGAGCCTGTGCGCCAAACAAATCTCAAAGTTTGGCCCATTAATTGCCAAGGATCAACTTGCAATGTTAACATGCATTGCATGTTAGAGTATTTTCCAGTGCCAACCTAAGAACATTAGTTGCAAGGAATCAAGTAACACAATACTACTACAAAAATGGTTAATAATGACGTTCAATATACTTATTGATGATATTTGTTTTGCCGTCATCTACACCAGTGTCATCTGTCATACGAAATCAATGACATCTAAATACATGTTATCTTTTTGTTACACAAGATGGCTTATATACGTCATTTTTATTTATAAGCGATGACTTCTATATGTCACATTTATTTAAAAAACGTGACTTATATAGTGAGAAAACAATGACAACTCGACACAAGTCATCTTTATTTATAAAAGATGACTTTTATGCATCATCTCTACTAATATAAGTTTGCCTGAAAATGGCTCAAAATTGAGCCGTCTAATCCGTTTGTAAATACTTCATTAATTATTTTAGAAAAATAAATAACTAATTATTTAACTACTAATATAATTTATTTATAACTGAACAACTCTAACTCAGGTGGTTATACTGGGAGGCACTCTTCTTGGTTAATTGAGAACAATTCATAGGGACGGCATTATTTATAATAAATTCATATCTAAGAAACTTCAACGGATTTATTTTACGCATGTGCAATGCATATGCACGTTACTAGTTATTTCTAAAAGATAATTTATATTTGTCCTTTTTATTTATAAAAGAGATCAATACACGTTATCTTTTTTTAAATGTCATCTTTATTTAAAAAGGATGACTTTTATGTGTCATCTTTATTTACAAAAGATGACTTCATTGTCTCATATTTATGGTACTAGACGTCTAGCCTACCGGTTAAGACGTGGGTCTCCCGAGGTGAAGGTCACGGGATCGAATCCCACCCCACCTCCCGTGGGTGCCTAGGCATGGAGGGTAGCTCAACACAAGTTATCTCTATTTATAAAATATGATTTTATGCATCATCTTTATTTATAAAATGAGACTTCTATGCATGATCTTCATGTCCAAAAGCAATTAATACACGCCATCTTTATTTATAAAAAATGACTTTTATGTGTCATTAAATGTTCCTCTTTTTCTGTATTCCATAATTTATATTTTGTATATAATATTCCATATAAGGAAAAGAAAGAAGAAGAAAAATTTGTATCAACAACCAAAGACATTTCATTCATAATTATTCTCAGTGCCAATATTGAACTAAAACAATATTATTTCGGTTTCAAAAGAAAATACATGACAAACACTTGTTATTATGTCATTTGTTTATTAATATTTTATGAGACAGACTTAGTCTCCGTCATTATTTAATAAATATGACCATTAATATCAATGTGTCATTGTTAGTCTCGCATCTTCTTCTTTTTACACACGAAATATGACATCTATAAATTTAATCGTCATCTTATAGTATACATAAGGACGTTATATTTTTCAATGTCATTGATAATTTTTTTTATGATGATCATTGAATGAGCCGATTATAATTAATGACATTTTTTTACTAGTGTCTTCTATAAGCGTCATTGTTATAATTTTTGTAGTAGTGACATTCTATAACTAAGGTTCCCAATAGTTTTTTTGCTAGTAAGGAAACCAAAATCTGAGTAGTTGGAGAAAACAATAAACTTCACAACAAAATTAAAAAATATCACAAGGAGAACTGCTTTGTTGGATTGACTCAAATTTCAGTTTTGGGTATTTCTTAAATCAAGATGTTAAAATAAATTACAACTACATATCTCGTTAGTTTGTATCTCAAGGATAAGAATAATTTGGTTACGAGCTTATATGATTTTTATTTAGTTTTTTCCACTTCAAGGATCTATGCTTACCTTTCTCACACACACTATAAATAGTGGATAAAAGGAGAGGCTCAGATACTATCAATAATATCTTCAAATGTGAGTGTTACTTTTTGAGAGCTTGAAGGTGATCCGATTTTCTTTTGGATATTACGTTTCCATAACTGAGAGAACTTTAGTGATGTTTCTCCAACTTATACCTCTTGATTATTATTAACATAGCTTGTGTTGACCTTGGGTGTCGTTCCCAACCTATGTGGAGAACATACTAGAGTGCGACGAGGGTCATCCATGTATTGAAGATCTTGGGGAGTCAAAGGCAATGAAGGAAGCACATTTTGGAGACTATAGTGGCATTTTCAATAAATGGTGGTATAATGCCATAAATTTTGCTTTCACCGGCAATGAAGGAAGCACATTTTGGAGACTATAGTAGAATTTTCAATAGATGGTATACTGCCAAAGTTTTTTCTTTTTCCAATTTTGCCAAAAATGTCTCTCTCATCATCTTCACTTGTGTGTTTTTTAACCTCACAAAATTTACGAAAATAAAATTTGTTGCTAGATCTACTACGCATCCATTTACATTGTCTTCCATATACACCCAATCATAATAGAAGATTGTTTGTGTTAAATCATAATAATTAAATTTGAGAATTTGTTTGACAATACCATAATAAGCTGCATTTACATCCTCAATGTTCTTGTCTTTGGCACTTGCTCTAAAAGAGGTTAGAGCATTTATGGCAAAACTACTATTTTGTGGTCAAGTTTAGCTCGACATTGGCTGTATAAAAATAAACCCATTTACTTTATAGGCATTATACGATATAGCTTTATAATATGGACAATTCGCGAGCCTCTTAAAAGGAGTCATTTCCTCATGCAGAAGTTGTTGTCTTCTCCAAAGAATATAATCTTTGGGCTTCTTTGTTTGGAGACTTCCTTTCTGATTTTTTTATAAGACTTGAGGCTCTGAACATATACTTTGTATTTTCTATGAAAACTAAGTATATAAAACTACTATACTAACTTTGTGTTTCAGGTTACAAAGTATAGATAGAAAATTGAACTAAGATTTTAGTTAAAATTATGTTAAAGTGTTACTTACTCCTCCCATTAAGTATTTTTTGTAGAATGCTTCAAAACCCATTTGCGTGCTTGTTCATATTGCAAACTAGACAGATGGCAACCTTTGTCTTCAGTATTGTTAGGGTATGGCCCATCAACATCACATCGGTATATATATTACTTCATGCTTATATCTTTTTTGCTTACCTTCAGGAATATACTCCATGCAATACCTCATTGTTTCTTCTAAGATATATTGCTCAGCAATAGAGCCCTTGATAAAAGTCATGTTCTGACCATACCGTTTGTATGTTTTCATCATCCTACATAAAAGTTCTCATGTACATTGCCCAAATCACATTATATAATATGAGTTAAAAATAAGAGAATTTTATAGGGTTCTTCAAATTTTACCTTTTAAAAGGATGCATCCACCTATATCTAACTGCTCCACAAACAAGGGAATCTTTTAGTAAGTATACGACAATGTGTGTCATGGAAACAAAAAATCATGGCAAAACATATATTTCAAACACAAATAATGTCTCCACGAGGCATTGATACATGATAGAAAGCTCTTTGCGATCAATAACCATAGAGCAGAGAACTTTTAAGAATATTGTGTCAGCCCCCGTCCTAAAATATGTAGGACTTGGAATATATAAATATGCCAGCTATGTATTCAACCAAACTCTTGTCTGACTCAAATACGTATAAGGTATAAAATAATGGTCACTATCTAACTAATCATAGTAAATATATCTATGTCTTAATCTATAATAAAAAAAATATAAGAATGGACAACATATACCATAGTGTGCACCCCACTCAATACTTGTCCGAAGAGACTCGAAAAAAATAGCACGGGTCTACAAAACTAGGCTATAACATCAAAAAAAAGTAATGAGAAATAAATATAAATACGGAAGAATATGATGTATATATCAACTAGATATACCTAAATCCCAGAGAACAATCATGCACTAATACACTCCACTAATCCAGCTCAGTAATAACCTATGGACAAAATCTGGATCCATGTTCTCTAGGGACATAGCAAGGTACAAGCCTGGCTGGAGTGAGGATGCCGTAGACTTGGATGAATGGCAGGCGAGCGAAGTGAGGCTCAACACCCAGCTAGATGCCTTATTGAGTCCTAAACTTCATAACCGGGGACTATTTATTTCATAACCTGGTGGAAAAGGGAACCTTGCTATGACTCGGTAAATAGGGAGTTTTTGTGCCATGTTATTCTCGCCACGGGGTTTGATAGTTCTTGGATAGATAGAGTACGAGAGTGTATTTCTACTCCAACGTTCTCTGTCCTGGTTAGAGGACAACCATACGATTTCTTTAGCAGTAACAGGGGCTTATGGCAAGGAGATCCACTCTCTACGTATTTGTTCACCCTGGTTATGGAATACTTTGTCTTATGGATATGGTGGTATATCAAAAAATGATTGTGCCATTGTGCAAGAGGGTTCAGCCACAGGTGTCTCACCTCATCTATGCGGATGATGTATTGGTATTCATGGTTCCCTCAAGGAACAGTACAGTTGAAAACTTGGCGCGGATCATAGAACAGTTTGGGAAATATACGGGCTTACAACTTAAGAGATACAAAACATGATATATGTAAACATACACTGTCAGAGAAAGGAGGAATGTGCATTGGCGCTTGGTATGGAGATGGGCGACCTGCCAGTAAAATACCTACGGGTCCGATTATCGATAAACTATGCTAGGGAGACCGAATGCCAAAGTTTAGTAGATTATACACAGCGAAGGTTGGAGGGATGGCATACCCAGAGTCTATCTTTTAGAGGACAAATAGAGTTGGTACGCTCTGTCATTTATGCCATAGAGATATTTTGGCTTCAAATAATCATGCTTCCTTCGACGACCATCCGACAGATAGAGCAACTATGCGCCAATTTTGTATGGAGAGGTAGAATCCATGCCATTGGATGAAAAATACTGTGCATGCCTCGCAAGGATGGAGGAGTGGTTCTACGATCACTATGAGTACTGCGAGACATTGTGGGACTCAAGAAAACTTGGAGATTTATTTCGCATGACTTGTTATAGGCAACCTGGATGAAAGTGAGATACTTGGAGGGACAGTCCTTCTAGGGACAAGCAATGAACAATAATGACTCTATTACATGAAAAAACATGTTAGCTCACCATGACCATTTAAAGGGGCTAATATCCAGGGTCATAACGGACGGAGAAGCCACGGATTTGTGGTTGGATCCGTGGATAGAGCATCGAAGCTTGGTTGATCGTGAAGGATGGGCGATATTCGTATTAGAGGGGCAAAGACCCAGGGTCAATGCCATACTATGGGACATAATGTGGTATCCGAAGCTCTACCCAGCCACGCATCATCTGCAACAAGAAATTTGTTGAGTGAGGATTGATACGGATAACTTGGGGCCAGATTTTTGGGTCTGGAGTAAGAACGGTCAGTTAAAATTTTCGCATGTGACGATATATGAGGCTATTCGGGTTAAACACCCGCATATGGATATTTTAGAGTTTGTCTGGACTAAAAATGTCACAACCAAAATGCAAATATGTATGTACAAGTTGAGTATGTGAAGACTGTTAATATTGGATTGACTACTCTGATTTGGAGTATTGACGGGGACACAAATATGTATATTTATAGGCTAATGAGTCTATGGGACACCTGTTGTTCATGTGTCCGACTACTACATTAATTTGGCATGACAAGGTACACTTACATGCATCCTAATGCTGCAAAGTCGTCTGCCTAATGTCTACGTCCAAAGATACTATAGACCCAAATATCCTAAATAAGAAATTTAATTTAAATACTACTCAACACTATCTACATTACAACTCAAGTCAATTGGTGATTTAACTAAAGCCATATATATATTTTATGACTTCTCTTAGAAGCCTATGTTGTATAGTCTATCTTTTACTTGTAACCAATACTGTACCTACTAAACTTATTTAATAAACTATGGGGTTAAAGTATGTCGTAGGCCTTCGCGTCAACTTTTCGTAACTTTAAACGGATCGTGTTTTCGTGTTCTAAAACTCACAAAATCGCAAAAATACCAAAATATATTTGTCTTTCGGACATCTGATACTCAAATAATTTTACAAAAAGTTACAGATCAAATTTGGATGATTATTTTATATTTTTGGAAATCTAACATCGACGTAATTCTTTAAAAAAATAGATATTAAACATAATTCTGAGTTGAGAGTTATGGCATTTCTAAGTTACTAGGGCTGCTAAAAATGAGACTGAAACCCTTGACAAATTTGGACTATTTTGGATAAAAAGAACACATGTATGTTTATAGTTTATATAAAACCTAATTATTAACCAATACTTATGATCTTCTCTAATCTATATTTATGTCTCAAATGGTAGAATTTTTATTTGTTTGACCTACATATTCCGTGAACTATTTAAAGATCAAGAAGAAGAAGAAGGGTTAAAAGTTACCTTTTGGAGATCAAGAACTCAATAGAGATTCAACACAAGTAGGTCAAAACTTCTCCACCACTAATTCTTCTCCTCTAGCACTTCTCCAAAGTTTAGAATTAATTTGGAAGAGGAAAGAGTGGAGTAGAAGAAGATTAGGGTTTGGAAGAAGGGTTGAAAGGGAAACTAGGGTTTTGGTTTTTATAAAATTATATATATATATATATATATATATCACAGTCGTTCCCAGATTTGGTATTCTTGAATTTATGATATTTAAAATTTTCCCTGTAGATGTATTCATCTTGTATTTTCATGTTGGTTCCTGTTAAATGTGTTGTATTTATTTAATTTTATTCCTGGTTATTGTGGGAGACTGCCCGAGACCAGTATTGATCACCTTGGCAATTTCTATGGACTCATGCTAGGGCCCGTATATAGGATGGATACCAGACCTGGTTCACTCTTGAACCACTAAGCCTATTTTGTATGGTTGAGATTTGGTTGGAAAGTGTCATGACTTAATCTTAGGACTAACCTCCTTTCTCCACTTGTTATATATATATATATATATATATATATATATATATATATATATATAGTTTTCTCTCTCTTCTCTTATTCTGTCACGACCCTCACCCGATGTAAGGATACAAGTCGAAAACATCGCCCAGCCTACGCCACAGAATCGGTGGTAGAACGCTGTCTGGGTAATCTATCTAGAATTATAATCTATCTAGCAATATAATGAACCACCAACAATAACAATATACTCAATCACAGAACTAAGATAGAAATAAGCATGAATCAGATAAAAGAATCAAGAATAGTCACACACAACTCATGAGTCTAAAATAATACATCAATGAGTCTTAAAGAATGCTAACAAATAAGCTGGAGACAAATCCAATACAAGAAATACTAAGAAGGTACTAATCCTGGGTCATCTGTCTCAGTCGGGATAAGTCCCTCCTGAGCCAGGGTCTCTGACTCTAAGCCCACAACATCTTGGGGTCCATAATGTGCAGGGTACCAATCCTCAGTGTCATCTAAAAAATATATCCAGTCAGGAAAGAAGCAGAGTACATCTCTAACAGTAGTTCTAATTAATAATAAAAACTATGTAACAGTAAATAGATATGAATATACAAGATGTACAATAGATACGAGAGATATACAATTAGGAAATACTGAAATGAACACAATAATGAATAATATGTCAATGAACAAGAATACTAATGACGTATGTGAGTACTAGCTTTAACATATGATCAGCTTGGAACATGATACAATATATATGGCCTGACTAATCATACATGTGGTGTATGATTAACACTATTTAGTAATAGTACTTGATACAATAGGGGTATGATCACATATCTACACTAAAGTACTCTCCACCCTCGACTGGTATAATAGATCCAACCATGGTATGCTATGGCACTAGATTCCCTAAGAAGATAATGACTCTTCCCGAGAAACAGTGTCTTTACTTGTACAAGATAACCAATGAAATAATACTTGCACCATATACACCATATACCAAGGAATAACATCTCATGACGAGATCCGAATATTCCAATCCGTGTAACCATAGTGTCAAAAGAACATGGATATCTACACTAGATACAATAAACATAGAGGATATCATAAATGAGAAACTATCATAGAATGTACTTGCCTGAAGTACAAAGAATAGTCTCACAGATATCTGATACGGTGCCTCGAAGACCTAGATATGGAATACAACATCAATATAAGGTTCTAGAAAGAAAAAAAGTTAAACTAGTCAACTTCTAGGTCAACAAGTCAAATCTAATCAAAAGTCAAACTATTGTCAACTATGGTCAAAATGGTCAAACTATGGTCAATTATGGTCAACTACCTATTTCTAGGATGCACAAGTCTAACACAAGGATATTTGGTTCAAATACTAAAGTCTAGGTCACAAAAACCATATCTTAAATACTAGGATACCGTATCTCCGGATACGTAAATACATAGGTAAAACATTACATATATATGTCAAATAATATTAATATATATATAAAATCCTAATTATAACATTAAATAGATATCTTGGTTTTGAACCAAATTGGTATCACAATATTAACCCATGATCTTAATACCCAAACTCAATACATTGGTTATCCCCAATTACTTTGGTACTTACCTTGGTATCTGAAGGTAATATCCCAAATACTTGTTTATACTAACTACCCGTAAATATATATATGCTAAACTAATTATACATATAGTATACTATAATACAAATAGAAATTTAGGAACATATTTAAATATATATTAAATACCATATATATATATATATCCATATATATATATATAAATATCTAATATTAAGAAAACTGCCAAACTGTCAATAATAATTGCTGCTGACCGTCGTTGAAGTCTCTGATACGCTGATACTTTGCTGTTTAAGCGACGGTTCTGCTATTGTCGCTAAACTGTTGTCACTACTGCTGATGTATGCTCTTGTTGCTGCTGCTGCTTTGGCGACGGTTCTGCTGTCGCTAAACTACTGTCGTTGCTGCTGTTGTATGTTATTGCTGCTGCTGCTGTGCTATGCTATTGCGGCGCTATTGCTGTCACCTTTGCTGCTATTGCATGCTATTGCTGTTGCTGTCTTGCTGCTGCTTCTGTGCTATGCTATTGTGACGCTATTGCTGTCACCTTTGCTGCTATTGTATGCTATTGCTGTTGCTGTTGTGCTATTGCGACGTTGTTGATGTCGCCTTTGCTGATGTCACTAAAACACACACACACACACACACACACACACATATATATATATATATATATATATGTATATATATATATATATATATATATAGACACACACATATATATATGCAACTATACAATTTATACATACATTCTATAACTACTAATATATATAATTCTTACATATCAAAATACATACAACCATGCATATATACTAATATTTATATATAACTACACATACATGTATATGTATATATATAATCATAGAATAATATGTATATATGTATTATATAGGTATATACATATAATATAAAACTTATATATATATACATATATATATATATATATATACATAGTACATAACCACAACATATATATACTGTAATATATATATATATATATATATATATATATATATATATATATATATATATATATATATATATATATATATATATACATACACTACACTACACTATTAAATAGCTCATACATATGTAGAATAATAGCTACATGCAATATACATAAATAGATACATAGATCTAAGACACAAAGAAACATAAATATATATATATATATATATATATATATATATATATATATATATATATATTCACCACCATTCACATATACACACAACAACCACACACACATATATATATATATATATATATATATATATATATATATATATATATATATATATATATATATATATATATATATATATAATAACTAGTAGATCTAACATATGTAAAATAATAAGTACATAAATATACAACACATATATATATATAAAATAGATATATAGATCTATGATATTTAATACATAAATATAAGTAACAATAATATATAATAATATATATATAAACATACATATAATTATACTTCACCATGAATAAGAACACAAAAGAAATAGATCTACCATTAAATTGTACATCTCATGGAACGTAACACTCCATATCCCACTAGATCTAGGATACACTTGCGACACGAGTCCACCACACGTCTCAACATACCCAAAAGGACACGAACAAGTCATATATATTATTTATGAATAATACGAAGAGTCAAATATAATTCTACGTGTCAGTGTCAAAATATGACATGTACAAAGTCCCGTGTCGGAGAAAAAACTCCAAAATTAATACGTATCACCAAATTGTTGGGATACGACCTACACGTACCTAATTATGGACACGACACTAGCCTCAAACACAAAAGCACATATCAAATTGATCTATAGAACTAATTGACACACACAACAAATGTCAATCTCGGAATTCTCCCAAAATTGACACAAAAAGTACCATAACTTTCTCAATAGGCCTCCTATGAACACAATACCAAATCATATGGGTAGCCTATGCATATGGGTTAATTTTTCATGGTTAAATCTCAGATTTAGAACCTAAATTAAGGGAAAAACTGAATTATACCTATTGGGAGATAGATTCCCAATGCAACCTCCAAATATGATAAAATTAGCCTCGAACTTGTAGATCCTTGTAGCTTTTTGTAGATCCCTGCTTCCTCCTTCTAGATCCTTATTCCACTAGTCTCCAATGGTGATTTTAAAAGAAATTAGGATACAATTTGGTAGGAAAATAAAGTGAGAATGAAAGAATTTGGTTGAGGAAAATTCTAGATCTAGTTTCCAAATAAAAAGTGGAGAGAGATAATTTTCTCCCTCTAATATAGGCCGGGCCCCCTTTCCCCCTTCCTCAAGCTACTATGAATTGTCTACCCCTTGGGGCCTCTCATGAAAAAATAATTAAGGAGGAAAGCTTCTAGTCTAATGGTTTAATTAATTTTAATCTATCTCCTAATCAATGGGCTTTCTAAATGGGCTCAAATCTAACAATTAATTCATGTTGGTCCATGAGTCTAAACTAAACTAGTTAGGTCTACTAACACAAGTCCAAAATAAATAACTACACCTAAAAATAATTAAATAATACAATAAATAATTATGTATTATGCACAATATTTAATTAAATATGAAATTACTAAAATACCCTTTCCTAGAAAATGTGGTAGTGACAAGTCTACCCTCCTTAAAATAATTTTGTCCTCGATATTCAAAGACGAAACTACCCCCAGAAAATAACAGAATATAGCAAAAGAACATAACTAAAGAATAGATCTAACTATGAAAGAACATAACATAATTAGGAAAGAACATACCTCAAGGCATAAACAAATATGGATAACGCTCTCGCATTTTATCATCTCTCTCTCCCAGATAGAATCCCCTGGAGAGTGATGCCTCCATGCGATGCACACCAAAGAAATAGTCTGGTTCCTTAGCACCTTCTCTCTCTGATCCAGAATCTCAATTGGCTGCTCTGGATAGCTAAGAGTAGGGCCCAACTCTATCTCCGAGTGATCCAATACATGACTAGGATCTGCCATATACCATCTCAACTATGACACGTGAAACACGTTGTGCACTCCCTCGAATGCAGGTGGTAAGTCTAGTCTATAAGCAACTGCACCGACCATTTCTAGAATAGTGAAAGGTCCGATGAATCGCGGACTAAGATTTCCGCCTCCACCGAAGCGAATTATACCTCGTGTTAGAGAAATCCTCAGAAACACCAAACCACCCACCTAGAATAAAATACAACCTTAAGAACTTAATCTATAACAAACAACCAATAACAAGTACAAAACAAAATCTAAACTATACCTCAAACTCCAAAGGTCTCCGGTGGCTATCGGTCCAATACCGCTGTCTGTCCTGCGCCATACGAAGTCTGTCTCTGATCAACTGAACATTTTCTGCTGCATCTACAACCATCTCTGGCCTAAGCAAAACTCTCTATCTCCAATATCGTCCCATGACAAGGGAGTACGACACCTCCGACTGTACAGAGCTTCAAAAGGTGATATCTCTATACTAGCCTGGTAGCTGTTATTATAAGCAAACTCTACCAAATGGAGATGGTCCTTCCAAGAACCGCCAAAATCTAGTACACAAGATATCCTCGAGAGTTTGAATAGTCCTTCTTGACTGTCCATCTATTTGGGGATGATATGCAGTAATAAACTTGAGCTGAGTGTCCAAACTCTCCTACAATCTCCTCCAGAAATGAGAAGTGAAACGACTATCCCGATCCAAGACTATTGTCACTACCCCATTTCCAGGGCAGGATATTTTTTTTTAATTTGGTAAATTGTGTATTGATTATAAATATTTGTATTAATATTTAAATAGATGCATGTATTTATTTTTATTAGTTATTTTAGGGTTTTGGCTAGTCTAGACCAATGTCAGACCCTAGTGGACCCTTGTCAGACCCAACCAACACCCTTGTCAAATTTATTTATTGGTTTAGAGTAATTATTTATATTTTAATTAGTTAGTTGGAGTGATTAGGATTTAGTTAAAGTGCATTTGGAACACCAAACCCAAACCCAAATTAGCATGACTTAATTTGAGGGTATTATGGACTTTGTACCTAACCCTATTTCTACATGGCCGGCCCCTTCCCCTTTCCTTTTCATTTTCTTCTTTTTATTTTCTTCTCTCTATTCTCTTTCTTCACCTCTTCCATTTATTTTCTTCAAATCCAAGTATGTTTCTTCACCTTCCCTCCATTCCTTGACTCACTTCCCTCTTTAATGCAAATCCTAATCTTCATTTTCCTCTAACCTAGGAGTGTAGAGCCTAGATTTGGTGTAGAAGCTTGGTTTGGAGGCTTGGAGGCTTGGTGTAGTGGATTTGGGAGTTTTTGGAGACTTTGGCCTTGGAATTTCAACTCCCAAGAGGTAAACCCTAACTTTTTTCTTAGTTATTACTCTAATATAGTATAATTAGTAGTTTAGAACCTTCCTAGATATTAGGGCTACCCATGGAAGGAAGTTGGAACTTGTTTGGATATGTTTGAAGACTTTGGCATAGGGTTTTGTGTCAATTTTGGGTAAAATCCGATATTGGCCCAATTTTAGGTATTGTCCTAGGTTAGACGGACCTAGATAGACGTGCTTAGGTGTCTTGAGGGTAGGTACGTATCTCCGTTCGGACACATGAGATCGTATCACAGAGTTTTGGGCATTTCGGGCAATTTGGAGTTTTTTCCTTCGACGTGGGTCCCACATGCATGTGGAATTTTGTCATAGACCTAGAATCAGAGAGTTAGCATTTTTGTGAGATTTTAGACATCGATTATAACTTATGGATAAATTTTGGGTCAATTTCGATTAGGTTTGGTGTGCGTTTCATGAGGTATCGTGAGCCGCACTCCAAGTGTTTGTCGAAATGACCAAATGGCCATTTCAACTTGGTTTCTATGTTTCGGGCTTGTGCGCGGGTTAGTTTAGCCTCGAAGAGTGTGTACTAGGGTTTTTGAGTTTATATTTATATATATATGTATATGGGTGAGTGTGAGTATGTATGTGTATTTGTGAGTGTGAGTGTGTGTTTGTGTAGTGTGTGTGTATATATATATATATAGGTGTATAGATATATATGTATAGTGTGTAGTGTGTGTGAGTGTGTAGTGTGTGTGTGTGTATGTTTGTGTGTGTATGTGTGTTTGTGTTGAGTGTATGTATAGGTGTAGATATATATACACTACTAGAATAAGGGGGTTTAGCGACATTTTTAGCAATGACAAAGAAAACGTCACTAATTTAGCGACTCTATTAAAAACCGTCGCTCGACGTTGCTAATTAGCGATATTTAGCGACTTTTATTAAGGTTTTAAAAGATTAGTCGCTATAAGTTCAATTTAGGTCGCTAAACATCGCTAAAATATTTCATTTAGCGACGTTTAGCGACGTATTTTACGATGTATGTCTTTTGGACATTTAGCGACGTCATTAGCGACGTCAATTTAGGTCGTCAAACGTCGCTAATTTAGCGACGTCATTAGTGACATCGCTAAAAGGTCGCTAAATTTGTTTCAATTAGGGCTGTTTTCCCCCATTTCTTTCGATCTCTCGCTCTTGCTCTCCCTCTCCCTCTCCCAAATTCGAAACCGCAGCACCCTTCTCCCTCCCGGCGACCCCCCTACGGTAGTATCCTCTTCTCTCTTCCTCCTTCTCCTCCTCTAGGTACCCGTTCTCTTTCTCTCTCTCCCTCTCTCTCTCACAGAGACTGATACGACACACACACGTTACAGACTGACACAAACATGACACACACACTAACACGACACACACACGTGACCTAGGGTTAAGGTTAAGGTTTTTGACCTGGGGTTAGGGTTAGGGTTTGGGTTTTTGACCTGGGGTTCGGGTTAGGGTTTTTGATCTGGGATTAATGTTAGGATTTTTGACCTAGGGTTAGGGTTAGGGTTTTTAACCTGGGGTAGGGTTTCTGTGACATCTTGTTGAGATCTGCGACACACACACGTGACCATTTTCAGCACGCTTTTTACAGTTTTCCTCTTACATTTTGATATATGTTGAGATCTGCGATAAAAATGACAATTTAAGGGTAGATTGTTCCAACTTTCTTAATACATGTCGAAATCAGATGAAACTTGTTCCTATAGCTAGCTTAGATCATTTATGAACTTACCCATATGATACGTTGTTGATTTTGGATAAAAGCGTACTGAAAATGGCAAGGAATCCCGAGCCCTAGAATCAGTTTTATAGCGTATAGCTTCTTCTTACTATTTTACACACGATAGCATGCTTCGTTCACAATCTAAAATTGTATAGTGCTTATATTTACTTGTTGTCGTATTTACCCGCTAATTTCTTGTATCATAGTTATTGATTATCTCATTATCGTCTTGTATTCATCGTTGTGGTGATTGGGTCTAGTCTGAAATTGATTGTTGGATAGTAATTGATTGTCATGGAATGACTGTTAGAGATGATTGAGAATTGGTACATTTTGGCCTTGGTGAGCACCAACCTGGATATACTGCCAAAATGGCATACCACAGGTATACTGGTTCTGGAAGTATGAATTAGTTTAATAGGCTCAGGAGTTTATTTGATTTCCCGATTGACTTGGTACTTAATCGAATGATTGTTAAAGTTTTATTTCATGCATTTTCATCATGCCAGTACATCCCGTAAAGCGTAGCTGACCTTGTTACTCCTCCGGTATTGTAGTGTGGCACCGGTTGTACACATAAGACACAAGCATACATCTATGTATAAGCATAACAAATTCTCTATGGGTTTAGACCATATTTCTATTGTAGGCGCCCTGATAAGTCAAACGATCACATGGACCATATTGATCTGATCAGTTATAGGAGTTGTTTGTCTCCGGTTTATGTATGATCGCTTCACCTATTTGGGGCAAGAAGGGAAGGTCGATTATGGATATGGGGCTCAGTTTCCACGAATAAGCAGGGACAGAGCTACATTAGGGCCGTAGGACTATTCTTAACGGTGATGCACAATTATAATCATATATATCCTACTTTGCTTCTTCTATGTGACTTCAAATATAGATTACCTAGCCAACTAATTGTCAGCTTCTTCTTTAGAGAATCACACTGTATGTAATAATTTATATGATACATACTGTCATTTTTACAGAAGTATCTAGAAATGGATATGAATTACTATTTGCATTATCGTTCGTGGATGTACAACCGTCATCCTAATGACATGTGCGGTGTGCAGGATAAATTTATTGAGGGTGTACAACAGTTCCTGCAGTTCGCCAAGGCGTTCCCTAGGTACATGGATGGTACCAAAATTAAGTGTCCGTATGTGAGATATCGCAACAGAAAATATCATCCAGAAGTGGAAGTCACATATCATTTTTACTCGAAGGACTTCACACCAAATTACTATCAGTGGACCGTACACGAAGAACTTGTGTCTCTAGCATCAGAGTTAGAGCATTATGTGGAGCCGTATATGGATATCCACGACCATGATGCTTACGACGACGGGTGGGTGAACATGGTTTATGATGCGACGGGGCCTAGTTTTAATCTGGATAATTATGATACGACGGGACCTAGTTGCAATTCAGATAATTATGATGCAGGTGAGGAGGTATCGAATGCCGATGCTGCAAAGTTTATGGAGTTGCTGGAGAATGCAAGGACTCCACTATATCCTGGTTGTGAGGATCATTCACTGTTGGAGGTGGTTACAAGATTATTGAACATCAAGTCCGATTTTAACATATCGCAAGAATGCTATAATCGACTGATCGATTTGATTATAGAGATCTTGCCCGAGGGTGCAAAGTTGCCTAAAGACTTCTATCGATATAAGAGGATGGTGAGATCGCTTTGGATGGGACACGAGAAAATCGATGTATGTCATAATGGGTGCATGTTGTACTACAAAGACGATAAGGATGAAAATGCATGCAGATTCTGTGGTACTGATCACTACAAGGCCACTGTTAGAGAAAAGTCTATCGGTGCAAGAAAGCCTACCGATTCGATGCACTACTTGCCTTTGACGCCGCGGTTGCAGCGGTTGTTTATGATTAAGGAGACTGCAGAAAACATGAGTTGGGACAGGCGAAAACAGATCGAAGGAGTATTGGATCATCCATCCGATGGAGAAGCATAGAAGAACTTTGATCGAGAGTATCCATATTTTGCCGAAGATCCACGTAATGTCAGATTGGGGCTCTCCTCTGACGGTTTTACCACATTCAGACTTTTGGGCTCCCAGTATTCGTGTTGGACTGTAATCGTCACTCCTTACAATCTACCGCCTTAGATGTGCATGAAGAATCCATATATGTTCCTAACTGTTATTATTCTGGGTTCGAACAATCCGCAGAGG
Organism: Iris macrosiphon; assembly: GCA_036927795.1. NCBI lineage: Eukaryota > Viridiplantae > Streptophyta > Magnoliopsida > Asparagales > Iridaceae > Iris > Iris macrosiphon. The sequence goes on along the minus strand of JAYESA010000017.1, from coordinate 60,794,389 downwards.
AACATCGATATGTATTTACAGCCTTTGATAGATGAGTTGAATCAGTTGTGGGAAGTAGGTACCAACACATACGATATTTCTAGAAAGCATAATTTTCAGATGAGGGCAGCACTTATGTGGACCATCAACAACTTTTCGGCCTATGGAATATTATCGGGATGGAGCACCCATGGTCATCTCTCATGTCCGTATTGCATGGACTGTACTAAGGCTTTCCGTTTGAAACACGGAGGCAAATTATGCTTCTTCGATTGTCATCGATAATTTTTGCCGAAGGATCATCCGTACCGGAGGAACCAGAATGCTTTTCGTGTGGGAGTTGTGGAGAAGGCCAATCCACCGCCAAGGTAGCCCGAATACATAATATGGAAAGAGGTAAAAGATTTATCAAGTGCTATCGAAGAGCCTGCTAAGGGGTACAAGTGTGACGGATTTGGTCGTACCCATAACTGGACGAAGAGGAGTATATTCTGGGATCTGCCATATTGGAGCACCAATCTGATCAGACATAACCTTGATGTCATGCATATCGAGAAGAATGTGTTTGATAACATAATTAATACTGTAATGGAGGTAAAAGGAAAGACGAAAGATAATCTGAAGGCCAGGTTGGACTTAGAAGAAATATGTAGATGTCCTATATTGCATTTGATAGAGGAGGGGAATGGAAAGTTAAAGCAACCTAAGTCAGTTTTCTCACTGGAGAAAGAGGATAAAATGAGACTTTGTTGTTGGATTCAGGGTCTAAAGTTTCCAGACGGGTACGTGTCAAACTTGAGAAGATGCGTCAACCTCAAGAAGAATAAATTGGCGGGTATGAAGAGCCACGATTGTCACGTATTAATAGAGAGGTTAATTCCGATTGCATTTTGGGAATTCTTACCGCTAGTCGTTTGGGATCCATTGACAGAGCTCAGCATATTCTTAAGAGATCTTTGTTGTACTAAGTTGCTCGTCGATCTTCTAGAAAAGCAAGAGAAGGACATTACGGTAACACTATGTAAGCTCGAAAAGGTGTTTCCTCCTGGATTCTTTGACTCTATGGAGCATTTGCCAAGTAATCTATCCTATGAGGCACATGTTGGTGGTCCTGTCAGTTATCGGTGGATGTACCCCTTCGAGCGGCATCTGAATCACCAAAAGAGAAAGGTAAAAAATAAGACACGGGTTGAGGGCTCTATTTGTTAAGCTTATGTTCTCGAGGAGATTACAAACTTTTGCTCGACGTATTTCAAACTGCATGTTGCTACTAATAAAACGAAAGCTCTGAGAAACAATGACGCATATCAGGAATCTAATGATGCAATACTCAAAGTATTCAATGCGTCCGAAAAGCCTTCGGGAAAAATAAAGAAGAGATATTTGAATGACGACGAGCTAAGGGCTGCTCAGTTGTATATATTACTCAATTGCGACGAGAATGAAGTGGAGAAGCTATAGGGGTAAGTAATTAATACGTCCACGTTTACATCATCTCAATATAATAGTATAATACACTATTATGCTACTAATCAGCAGTTGCTTCATTATTTTTTATCACATATAATGATGAGTTGAGGTCGGTTAGACCCTACATAATAGACGAAGAAGTAGAACAAGAAATGAGATGCCATTTTCCTTCTTAGTTGAGCGCATATGTAAGATGCTTGGTAATTACTTTTTAATTCTGCACATGCAAAACAAATAACTTACTATCGCTACTTTGGTATTTAGGTCGATCGTCTAATAACACCCGAGACTGAATCTATTAGAACTCTAGCCAAGGGACCAATTACTGCCGTTAAAATATGGCCAAGTTTCTGTGTGAATGGGTTCAGGTTCAAGTCAACAAATGCTCCTATCAGAGACAGCTTTCTGGATCTTGATTCCACCAAAAACAGTTGTTTGTGTATCAAATCTTCGAACTACAAAGACGTCAATCCAGGCAATGATTTCTTTGTCATCTTACGAGAGATTATGGAGTTGACATATAATTATGGCACAGAACCTGCTAATATCGTACTATTCAAGTGTGAATGGTTCGATCCGATTCAAGATCAAGGTTGGAAAATTGACAAGCATGGCCTTGTGGATATAAACTACAAGCGTAGATATCAAAGCTACGAACCATTTGTCCTATCAAGTCAGGCTCTGCTCATGTACTTCACAACTTATCCTAGATGGGGGACAACGAGGTCGGATTGGTGGACAATATGCAAGACTAAAGCTAGAAATACCTTTGACATTGACGAAATAGCTTATCAAGAGGACGATCTACCTCTTGTAACAAATATTGTAGATGTGGACTCAACGAAAGTTACTCATTACACGAGTAATAATATAGAAGATGTAGAATTATTCGAAGAGGAAGATGAAGACAAAGTAGATGAAAGTAAAGACGAGGAGGAGGAAGAGGAAGAGGAGGACGAGGAAGGCGAACAAGATGAATTTTCTGAAGATGATTGAAAATAAAATATTTTTCCTGTAGAATGTAACTAAATTTTGACTGTAGAATGTACAATTTTAACGAATATATGTATTATATTTTGACTGTAGAATGCTTTGATATATGCATCATATTTTGACTGTAGAATGTACTATATATTTGTGTTTTTCTATATTCATCATATGTTGTTATCAGGTATGACAGGACGACATGGAGGATTCGGCAGGTCCCGAGGTAGACAGAGTGCTCCTCCGGTACTACCTACGGTTGGTTCCGGATCATCGTCACGCAGTACTCCAGTATATCGATCACTCACATCTCCGACTGTTGGGACGAGTAGTTCCAGGCGTGATAGTACTCCCTCGTCCAGCGTTCCTCCTGCTGACGGAACCTTGGGGACAGATGAGCATGTCGAGGAGGTCATGCCCATGTTGTCCCAGCATCAACAAGATCCTCCATGCGCACCTCTGGAGGGGACGAGGACAGAGATTTGGGCCGACGGTACAAAGTTAGTCAATTAGATGGTTTAGCATAATATATATCATGTATTTCTTTATTCATCGTATATTAACTTTTTTGATCAAAATAATTATCTCTGCATAGTTATCGTCCATTGTCGGTTCAGAGACGCCTGGGCCAATTTCTGAGGAACAACTACGGTGGCCCTTGGTCAACTACTCTGAGGCTCCGGAGGAGAGGAACGCATTCTGGTTTGCGCACTTCCAAGTAAAAGTATATTAAATAAATTCTCTAATTTATGCATATTATATAACTTATCCGTGATGCTTACTTACTAAATTATTTATTGTAGCAAACGTATTTCTATCCTCCGTACCGGGCCGAGTTGATCGAGCAGATCTTTCCTACCGTTGCCGCCAAGCTTATCCGAGATGCTCTGGATGACCAGAAGGCTCGTTAATGTACTGGAAAACCGATCCAAGGTTGGATCATGCCTGAGCAGTGGACTACGATGAGGGCTAGATTCGACGATCCGAGCTACAAGGAAAGGTCTAAGAAGGCCAAGGCGGCTAAGCGAAATGCTGCCAAGTGGTGTGGTGGCTCGATTCCGATGATGGAACATTTTCGTCGTTTGGTATATTTTTTCTTTTAAAATATATTATTTTAATATAAGTACCATAAAATGTTAGTAGGAAAAAATGTTTAAGTTTAGTACAAAATAATATATTTTTAACAGGTACAGAGGGATAAGAATGCAAACATGGAGACCGTCTTCTTGGCCACCCATCACAAGGACGAAAATCTCATTGATGAGAGGGCATCGCAGACCTATGTAAGTGTTACTTTACTTTGTATTAATTTTAATATAACTTAGACAATTATCGAGTTTCGAAACCTTTCTAGGCCGAGTATCTTAGGCTGCGTAAGCGGACGACTGCTAGTGCACCTACACCTGAAGAGGCTAGTACTTCCACGCAGCCCGCTCCAGCTCCGTCGAAGGACGACCTATGGGTGACCGCAGCTGGTGGTCTCCAGAGGGGTACGTACAACGGTACGGGATCCTATGGCACCCTGGTTGTGACGCAGTCATCTAGGGCCTCCCCGACAGCTGCACATTCCATACAGCCCTCGAAGTCGTCGGCCAGAGTCCAGGAGGCCATTGATCGTCAGATCGTGTCTCTTCGTGATGAGTTGCTGCAAAGGATGGAGGAGCAGCCCCGGTCCCAGCCGCAGGCGAACGATCCGACGCTCATTGCATGATTTGATATGCTCGACCGCAACATCATGGAGCTTCGGGATTTGACAAATGATATTAGAGCCTCGACAGACCACAACATCATGGAGCTGCAGGCATCACAGCTATCGATGGACGAGAGGCTGACGATATTGCAGAATTCAATGGTTCATAGCAGTACGAGACTGTTATCTACCATGGATTCTTACAACCAGCGACTCGCAGACTTAGAGCGGGTACGGCCTTCTGGTGCGCCTACATCGACATAGACTCCACCGACGTCACTGCCTTCCCCATCGACAACGGTATCGATTCCACGGGACCAGTATGAGCTGTTCTTATCCTTCATGTGCGCCGGTAGTCAGCCTCCTGCATATCCACAGTAGTATAGCTAGTTGCTGGATATTTGTATTTTTTTATTATTTAGGATGAGATTGTATGGATATATATTTGCCGTATTCTTTACGATAAGATTTGCTGGATGCTTTCTTTTCTTCAAATTTTATTATATTATTCATATTAAGTATATTATTTTACCGGTATTGAGTGTTCAACCCAAGGGGGTTGGCAAACCCAGAAATTCAACGGAGGGTTGCTCCGGGTCTATTTGTACAGATTGTGATTTAATAGACTGTAGGAATAATAGTTTGGAAATAATTCAGTATTCTATTTTTTATTTTTCTGTAAAATTAGCGATGTTTTTAGCAACATTTAGCGACGTGTATAAACGTCGCTAAATATGTCGCTAATTAGCGACGTTAATAAACGTCGCTAATAACGTCGCTAAATATGTCGCTAAAAACGTCATTGTACGTCGTAAATTGCTGACATGGCAGTATTGCCAGGTCATTAAAGACGTCGCTGTAACATCGCTATATAAGTCGCTAATTAGTGACATTTAGCGACGTTAATTAACGTCGCTAATGAGTGATGCTACGTCGCTAAATGTTGCTAATTTTAGAGACATTTAAGTCGCTAAAAAATGTCGGTATAGCAACGTTTAGTGACGTTTTTTCTTTTAGCGACTTGCTTTGTTTTGACTTTTTTAAAACGTTGCTAATTACGTCGCTAAATGTGATTAGCGGCATTTTTTGGTCATTTAGCGACGTTTTAAAACGTCGCTAATTTGACTTTCTGGTAGTATATATATATGTATGTAATGTATTATATATATATATATATATATATATATATATATATGTATGTGTGTGCGTGAGTGTATGTATATATATATATATATATATAAGTATACATATACATATATGTTTGTGTGTATATATATATATATATATATATATATATATATATATATATATGTGTGTGTGTGTGTGTGTGTGTGTGTGTGTGTGTGTGTGTAGTGTGAGATAAGCTAGAGAGATCGAGAGAGGGTGAGATAGAGGGAGAGAGAGCAGCAGCTGTAGTTAGCCGTAGCAGCAGCAGCAGCAGCGCTTGGCAGTAGTAGCGTCAGTTCGCAGTAGTAGCAGCAGCAGTAGTAGCGACCTAGCAGCATGTCCCCCTTATTAGCTATTAGTTAGTGAATTAAGAGAGAGAGAGAGAGAGAGGTATATATATATATATATGTATATATATATATATATATATATATGTATATATATATGTAGATATATATAGATAGGTATATAGATATCTATATATAGATATAGATATATTATATGTATATATATATATATATATATATATATATATATATATATATATATATATAGTTAGATGTTAGATAGTGAGATGCGGAGAGAAGGGTAAGGTATCTCAATACCATGAGATATCAAGGTATTAAAGGTAAGGGATATCAGAGATAAGATATTGAATTATTGCCTATACTAAGTTATATATATATATATATATATATATATATATATATATATATATATATATATATATATATATATATATATATATATATATTGAGGTTATATATATAGTAGCATATGGTAGTATATATATATATATATATATATATATATATATATATATATATATATATATATATATATATATATATATATATAGATAGATAGATAGATAGATAGTAAGGCGAGGTATCGCGATACCTTGAGATACTCAAGGTATTGGGTATCGGGGAGAGCTATTGATGTTTTTGCCTAGGAATGAGGTTAGAGATACTTATATATATATATATATATATATATATATATATATATATATATATATATATATATATATATATATATATATACGTGTTAGTATATATAATAGAGGGTATAGGCGGGGTATATCGCGTAGGTTGAGATATCGGATACCGAGGGTATCCTGGTATCTCAAGGAGGTGAGTTTGTGGGTTTACTAGCTTAATGAGCTAGTTTTGACCTAGAATTTTAGGGGCACCCTAGTTTGACCTAGAGTTGACCATAATTGCCCCAGTTGACCAAAGTCAACATTTGACCTAATTTCGAACTAGAGTTGACTTTTTGGACCACGGGTTGACATTTTGACCCAGATTTTACCGGTTTGATCCGTTTGACCTATAATAACCCTAGAAGCTTATTTTTATTTATTTTATACCTGTGTAACTCTTTAGAACCTTGTTTAACCTGTATGAAACATGGAGAGCACATCATCCACTACCCCCTTAATTTCTTCCCGTGTGAGGATGGTGTACATGGCCGGAGATGACTATGAAGGCCCTAGTGACCGACATTGCCTCCAGATGCTCAAAACCATAATGCACACAATGAGTGCATTAATGCAAGCTTCGACCTAGATAATGCTGAAAATCTAGGCAAATATGACCTTTCAGCCAACAAGGGCCTCTGGGCAAGCAAACTTGGACCCCCGGAACCAACGGGGATTCAAATACGACCGCTCCCCCTGTGGTCGACGAGCCTCTCCTACCTGGCTCATCAGTGCCTTCCACAGAAGATGAAGCTAAGGAAGCAAGGAGGGAGGTCCGAGAACTTTGGGCTCACCTAGACTCCATGAGCAATCGGGACTCACTCCGTGGTCGCGGGGTGCGGCAACCATACCCGATAGAGTAGAGAGACGTATCATATCCACCAAAATACAAGCCCTTCAATATTAATATGTTTGACAGAAAGTCCTCCCTTTGTCGCTTCATGAGCTACTTTGAGATCACCACAGGATACTTATCCCGCAGCGACGCTATCCTTACCATGCTCTTCGTCGGATCATTGGAGGGGGTAGCTTTCGATTAGTTCTGTAGTCTCAAAAATAACTGCATCCCTTTATTTGATGACCTCAGGCATCTGTTCCTTAACAGATTCTATGAGTCATGAAATAATATGACGATGTCTTCTCTGATGGATATCGCCCAAGGAGAGAAAGAATGACGAGATACTACATTAAGCAGTTTCGACAGGCCGCGCTAAAGTTGACTCCTAGCAATCCTGAGGCCACACTTATTGAAATATGCCGGAATAACATACTCCCGGGGTGTACTCCTCATATGGTTCATTACCCTAGGGCAACCGCGAGACATCATGCATCTCATGGAGAGCGAGCCCCATCTTTTTGCAGGGAGCAAAGAAGGTCCCGGTGCGACGGTTATACACTTTAGCCAAAGCCATAAATAATGGCAGGTTTTTATCCAAACCCTAACAAGAACCTCGCATGGTGTAGTAGAGGTCGACTGCCTTCAGAGTCTGCTCATACCTCTCTAACACCCACTATGTCAAACCAATCCAAGAAGACCAGTGACGCATCCAGTTAAGAAAATATACTTTGTGAAGGACAGTCTATGGCAATTCTAGAGGGGGATGAATAGAGTGAAGCAGAATAATCTACCCAATTAAAAATTAAGCAGAGTGAAGACAACTACTAACTAAAGTGTATATGCAAGACAGTAATAAAATAAGAGTAAGAGTAAGAGATAGCAAACGCAAACACCAAGATGTATACTGGTTTTCCACTTAGGGGACTAGTCCAGTCCTGAGAACTCAAGCTCGGAGTTTTATACACTAGTGAATCACAAGCTATGATCCGAAGGCTTGACGACTTCTTACAACCACAAGATTTGATCCAAAGTCTCATAACTTCACACACCATAAGTTTTGATCTGAAGGCTCGCAACTTCACACAGAACAGGGGCTTGATGAACCAAGCTCTTTACAACTCTATAGACTTCTAGATCGAGACCGTACTTGGCACTTAGAAGGCTAGAGAGTTGATCTTGGAGATAAGATAGTCTAGGCTTTGAGGGTTTACTCACTATAGGATAGAAATATTGAGAATGGTTGAGTGAGTAGGAGTGTAGAAATCTAATCCTATTTATAGGGTATTGGCAAATCGAATACGGCCAAAATTTGGATGGAGTTTAATTCAAATTTCCAACAGTTGGGCCAAAAAATTAGGAGCTAATTGAACTGGTTGATTTTATACAAAAGGGTAACCTATTTCGGTCTGAGTTTGGCATGAGTTCGGCCCGAGTTCAATTTCTAAGTATGGTAGACTTTGTTAATGAATGTAGCCTAATTTGGTGGATATGTTCTTTGGTTTATTTCAGTGGACTAGGTATCTGGGTATAAGTACTTTGATTTGCCAGTGTGACTCAACTTACATCAATCCTAGACTCAAATAAAATATCTAATTATATATGAAAACTAAGAACACTGATGATGCCAAACTTCTGAAACATCTGCTGACTTGAAAATACTTTTTTCCTTGACGGTAGTTGTCCAAAGATAACCAGATCTGAGAATCTGAATATCTTTCCGGGGTTTTGTTCCCGAACTCCCACGAGGGGCGCTAGCCCCTCGACCCCCATTCGCTGACTGAACAGCGGAACCCCCTGGTGTGAGGCTCCAGATAAGTCATAGGCTATTGGACGAAATCTTCTGGTATAACACTGTCTTAGGCTCATCGTTATATAACTTATGTCCATTGCTGATCGTGCTTATTATTTTCTGCAAGTACATGTTAGACGAACAAGAAAATATACATAAGCAAATATTACATATCTGGACAATGCTGAGTTTAAGTAGAAGATATTATAGTGATTGATCGATAACCATAATGCTAAACTTAATCGATTAGCCAAATTCAAAAACTCAATATAAACATTGGGCCAACAATTTGCCCTTGGGATAAGTCCCCTTGGTTACAAGCTCATTCATGAAGGTGTCCGATTCATAATATCGGACATTCGGACCCATCTCGCTAGAGAAGGTGCCAGGTGCTAGCCCACGAACGCAGTAGGAAAATAATTCCTTGCTCGCTGTTGCTCCCTTCAGTTCTAAGTTGAAATAGATGCGGCTGACCTGGGTTTCGCTTTGGTCCAGGGTCAGGCTGCCCGATGCCTTCTTTTGAAGGAATACCACGTTGAAAGATGCTAATGGCCAATGGCGCTCCATCGTAGGAATTTGCACCTTCGTCCCACTAGAGGAGAAGTCCCAAGCCTCTTTAATTCTCACTACCTTAGCTTCAAATAAGAATCATGGATCCTCCAGGAGTTCAGTTGGCTGAGCAAGTAAAACCAAGACAGGCTAGCTATCAACTTCAGTCTTGCCTTAGGCTGATCCTTGTTGATCTGAGCTAAATATCGGCCAATATATAATCAATCCTAACACCCAAGGCAGCCTGAGCCCCCCCAATCAGCATATCTCCCTACGGAGCCACGGGAAAAATTACTATAAAATAAAAAGTAAGAATCAGAGACATCAACATGGCATGCAACCAGTTCATGAAAGGAGACATACGGCTAACTCACGGAGGAACCTCTATGCGGCCAAGCCACGATAGGGCGTTCATGAGGCCGAGTCAAGACTTATGCGCAAAGCCAAAGGGAAACCAGTACATAAAGCATGCGGCATGGTCATATACGAGGACCTGTATAATGGACTTGGTATAAAATGCCTGCGTATCCAGAGTTTCTCCTCATCCGACCCTAACTGGGGATAGGCGGTTGAACGTCAGGATGGAAGGATGAGGCCTCGCCCTTAGCCCTAGATGATGAGGCAGGACATTTTCCCTTGACGACGGCCTTATTGGAAGAAGACGAGACCTTCGGGGCTATGCCAGACGCTCTGAGGAGACGAACGAACGCGAAAGAAAGAAAGAGACGATAGGAAAGACAGAACTCCACAAAAATAAGAAGTTCTCTCTCTTCCCCTCTGTCACGCTCCAGTCCCAAAATATCGAAGGACTAGCCACGTGGCAATGGCCAGCTGTCACGTCTCCGAGGATATCCCAATTTAATGGATCCTAACGAAGAGTGCTACGCTGTCCTAAATACTAATATGTTCCATATAAATCAACAACAGGTAATCTAATCTCATCCACAATAAAAACAGCAAGAATGTACTAATAATAAATGCTGGAAGATAAACGCCAGTCTCAAAATATCATAATACAACCAAGAATGTCTGGTGGGGACAAACCCACTACTATGACGAAATAAAATACTGAAATGATAGATAAAAAGATAATGACTAGGGCATCGGCTGACTAGATAATGATGCTCCCAATCCTAGGTAGAAGGCCTACCAAGTGATCACGAAAACTCTGACGGTAACACCTCTAACTCCTTCTCGGTAGCGTACCTCGTCTCCTGTCCTGGGACGTACACTGTGGGGTAATATGCCTCGTCCAAATATGGAAAGGTACTAGGTCCTTAGAGGGACATAACAAGATACATAAAAGCATGCCATATATAAATACTGAATAAAATAAATACAATAAAGGGTGTGCTAACCATCTAAGTGAATGCAATGTGAGGACAACTTTGGTATGTATGGGTAGGCATAGGCATAACGTCCAATACCCCGAAGAGCATGGCAGCAGTGCAGTATATCGTCAATATCGCTCCGAAGAATGTGGCAGCAGTGTAAAGGGAGTCATTGGATTCGTGGCACCTTTGGATACTATGGACTCCAATGGGTGTATCCCATACGCCTACTAATGTCCTCCCCGCCCAATGTAGATACGCAAGTCGAATACTCGACGTGCATACCACGTATCTATATGCCAAGTCTCTTCCAATATAAATAATCCTGAATTACGTACTAACCGTGATGTAGGTCACACGCACCGATAGCTAGTCGAGTACGCGAACCCGCATCCTAATATGAATTTGTCACTGTGAAACGTACAAGAGTGTCAGGTCTCAGAAGATACTAGAGTATCCTCCAAAGGGGTGAGTCTGCTAATGACTAGGTTAAGTACACTAATCATCGACGTATCCGTTGAATGCACCCGAGTCAATCTTGGATGCACACAGTTGTATAAAAGAAAAGCAACAAGGATACAATACAATATATGCATAATTTAAATTAGACAGTAAATGTGGCAAGGTATCTTACCTGAGTCCTCAAGCTATGAATGCCAGAAGTCGATTCCTGCAGTGTCTCCTGACTGATCCAGTGACCCTAAACATACAATACAATATAGAAATTGCTAACATCAGGCACTAAGGAATATATATGCACGACTACGACGCTACTCTTGGGTACTGTCGCAAGTTCACAGCTGATCGAATACAGCATCACGTGTGCATGTAGCTAGGGTGTACACGTGTTATGTCCTCAGTTAACGTGCGCCTTGAGACAATAATTTATCGAGTTATGGGTTGACAACTATTTTTGATCTGCATGAATACATGTCCTTGGTTTCTATGTTCAATATACTCGATTTATGTCCAGGTGTTCAGGTGAAATACTAGTCCTTGATGACAGGTCTCATGATTTAGGTGTTTGCTAGTTATTAAACAAATTCTAAATCTTGTTAATTATCATACTAGCATGTATATAATTAGGGTTAATTCAGGTTGTGTCCAAGACCACAATTCTCAACCCGATGACACGACGACATGATGATTATAAATGAACACGGTACGAGGAGTATATAGGCATTTACCTATTAGGCTAGACGAAGGTCTCCTCAGCCTGGTCGTCCTCCGGTGAGTGGTGGCACTCCGGCGTTGGCCGGCGAGCAAGGCAACAATGGCAGCGACAGCTCTACAACAGATGCAACAGCGACGACAACAGCCTTGGCAGCGACGGTACGAGCTGAGGACGGTACGGGGGTGGCTGTCAGGTCGCGGAGGGGAAGGTCCGGTGACTGGAGGGTGGCCTGAGGCGGTGATGGGGTGTTGGTGAAGTCGAGGAAAGGATAGGGTTGCTCGGGTTGATAGAGGTTTGGTTAATGGTGGAAGGGATGGTTGAAGGTGGTGGTGCAGCCGGTTGCAGTCGGTTGGAGTGGTGGTGGTGCGGCATTATGGGTGGCGGACTGAGGTGATCGGGCGAGTGGCTGAGGTAGAGATGGTGGCGGCTCATGGTGGTGGGTGTTCGGCCGAGGAAAGAGGGAGCTCAGTTTGGATGTGGGAGACGTCAGCTAGGGTTTGAATGGTGATGGCTTAGGATTATTAGGGTTTCAAGTATAAGAAATATGTATTTATATAGGAGATGAAATTTGGGGGCTGGCCTCGAGGTCTGGGCCGGCTAGGGTTCATTGGGGTGGGGGCTGGTCCACATAAAAGTGTTCATGGGCTGGGTCAGGTCCTGTTTGAGGTAAAATTGGGCTCAAATTAATTAGATTAATAATTAATACGCAAGGCAAAAATTAACGAACATTGCGTAGCTAAGGTGAGACGCAATGATGAGTATCTAAGGTTTCACAATGGTCAGAGGGGTAGTCTGGCATGTCTAAGAGATGTTCGTGACCTTGAGTGGAAGATAACTACTGGTGTGGTGCTCCAACCTCGAAACAATGGCAAGGTGTATTAAGACATATAATTATCGCACATTAATCCTAATTAAATCCAAATTAACCCTAGTCTCTTGCTTTAATTCAAATTAAATCCTAAATTGGTCGAGGGGGTTTACAATCTACCCTCCTTAGAGCATTTCGTCCTCGAAATTAAAATATATGCATGGTAAGAAATATTGGCTGAATTTAAAATGCTAATACGTACCTAGTCCTTCGAAGAGGTGGGGATAGCGCTGTCTAATATCCTCCTCGCATTCCCAACTTGACTCTCCTGGTGCATGATGCCTCCATGCGACACAAACTAGAGGGATAGTCTGACCTCGCAATACCTTCTCGCTTCTGTCCAGAATCTCAATAGACTCCTCTTAGTATGATAAACTCGGGCCGACTGTGATCTCTGACTGGTCAAGTACATGACTCGGATCTGGTATGTACCTCCTCAGCTGAGATACATGAAAGACGTCATAGACTCTTTCCAAAGTCTGCGACAAGGCTAATCTGTAAGCAACCTCTCCGATGCGTTCAAATACATCGAATGGTCCGATGTACCTCAGACTCAGCTTTCCTCTGCCCCCGAATCTGATAGTCCCTCTAGTAGACGAGATCTTTAGAAATACATGATCTCCAACCTGGAACTCTAAGGGTCGTCGATGCACATTCGTCCAATGCTTCTGTCTGTCCTGTGCTTCTCGTAGGTGTTCTTGGATCTTATTCACCTTTTCTATTATACGAACAACCAACTCTGGCCCGAGAATTTGTCGCTCGCCTATATCGCTCCAACATACTAGGGAACGATACTTCCTTCCATACAACGCTTCATAGGGAGCCATCTGGATGCTCGCTTGATGGCTATTTTTGTAGGAAAATTTGACCAAATACAAATGGTCCTCCCATGATCCTCCTAAATCTAGCATACACGCTAATAACATGTCTTCCAAGGTCTGAATTGTATGCTCTGACTGGCCATCTGTCTATAGTTGATACGATGTGCTAAATATCAGGCGGGTACCGAGACTCTCTTGCATACTCCACCAAAAGTAATAGGTAAACCTCATATCCTTGTCAGACACTATACTAACTGGTACTCCATCCAGTCGCACAATCTCTCTCATGTACATATCTGCTAGGACCTCTGTAGATTGTCCAACTCTGAAGGGTAAAAAGTGTGCAGACTTGGTGAGTCTATCTATAATTACCCATACTATATTGTGACCATTAGGACTCCTCGAAAAGCCCGTAACAAAGTCCATAGTGATATGCTCCCATTTCTACTCCGGTATAGGGAGCGGTTGAAGCAATCCTGCAGATCTCTGATGTTCAGCCTTGACTTGCTGACACACCAGGCACTTCGCCACAAAATGAACTATTTCTCTCTTTATTCCATGTCACCAGTAGTACTGTCTAAAGTCTTTGTACATCTTCGTGCCTCCTGGATGAATAGAGTAGGTTGAACTGTGTGCTTCTGTCATCAACTCCTGCCAAAGCTCTCCATTTGGAACATAGAGATGGTCTCCACATCTCAAGGTTCTATCTTCATGTATACGCAGTCCTGTCTATATTCCAGCCTCTATCCTCTGTCTAAGCCTCTGGAATCTGGAGTCTATTGGCAAAGCAGCTTTGATCCTCTCCACTAACATCAATTGCAACGGAAAACTCGACAACTGTCCGTCTACTCCGGGCATAACGACTTCTATGCCCATCTGCTCTAGATCTCTCAATAGATGTTGCTGTGTAGTCAAGAAAAATGCCATAGGTCTTCTGCTCAATGCGTCAGCTACTACGTTGACCTTTCCCGGATGATACTGTAGCTCAATCTCGAAGTCTGTCATCACCTTGAGCCAACGTCTCTGCCTCTTATTAAGGTCTTTCTGGATGTAGATGTACTTCAGGCTCTTATGATCAGTAAATATCTCTACTCTTTCTCCATATAGGTAGTGTCTCCAAAGCTTCAAAGCAAAGATCACTACTGCAAGCTCCAAGTCGTAGGTGGGATAGTTCTTCTCATGGTTTCTCAACTTCCTAGAGGCGTAGGCCACAACCTTCCCATGCTGCATCAAGACACATCATAATCCTTTCCCAGATGCATTGCTATAGATCACGAATCCTACGGGTCCAGATGGTATACTCAAGATAGATGCCGTAGTCAAACGATTCTTCAGCTTATCGAACGCTATCTGACACTCCTCTGTCCAGGTGAATTCCTGCTCCTTACGGGTCAAGCGGGTCATTGGCTCTGCGATCTTCGTGAAGTTCTCCATGAACCTCCGGTAATATCCGGCAAGTCCTAGAAAACTTCTTACTTCTGAGACATTGGTAGGGGTTGGACATGTCTCTACTGTTTGAATAAACAAAAAAATGAGAGAAGAAGAGGGTTTATACGAAACATTCCTTTTTTGCTTACAAACAAGAAAAAGAGTACAATTAATCCTATACGAGGATGTTAAGTACAATAAAAATGATTCTGGGGAAAAATTACTATAGGAGTCTGATCTGTGGTCGATCACTTTGTCCCTTGGACCACACGATGATGAAGAAGTACTGTAGAAGAAGAAGAAGCTTCGAAGGTTGCAGGTGTGCCACGAACCGCACCCGGTTTAGGGGCACGAGTGCGTGGGTACGTCCAGCCTACGCCGCAGCATCGGCGGTAGAACGCTGTCAAGGTCTTGATACTATCTAGCCAATCTCACACAAGCATCCAATCTCCATAAGGAGGAACGGATGACACAAATAAAATGAACACATACTCAATCACAGGATTACAGCACGATAAGATAGCGAACAAAAATTAAATACAACACAAGTCTAAAGTAATAATCAAACTTAACAATTATCCAAGTCTCATCAAAAAAATGCCGGAGACAAATCCGGTACCAAAATAGTCTACTTAAAGAACTAACTAAAAAATAGTAATTCCGGCTAGACCTCCCGAAATCACAACTAAACTATCAAGCCCAAGTTGCAGGTACTCACCATATGGTCCATAAAGTGTCGGACAGCGGTCCTCAAAGGCATAGTCTGGAAAAATGTTTCCAGTCAGGAAGGAGCAAAGTACAATCTCAAATAACAGTTCCATTAAATTGATAAGGACTATAAAGCAATAAACATGTGATGTAAGCTACTGAGAAGACAGTGAAATAAATGCAATGGCAATTAAAAAGAGACAGGCAATATAAAGAGACAGGCAATAGGCAATATGATACAGTCAGTATAAAAATGAAAAAAACAAGGAACAGTATCATATACGGGTGATGTAGTATATGATTTAAAAAGGGAACTGTAATATATTCTAAGTGTTTGAAATAGTAGTTTCAAAAAGTGATCGGCTTGGGAACATGTACGATAGCTATAGGGCCTGGCAAATCATGGGTGAAGAGCATGATTAACACTTACATTGTTCTATACGGTGTAAAGGGTATGATCACATTTCTTACTAACTACTTCCCCGCCCCCAACTAGTAATGTGGATCCAACCATGACACGTCACGATACACAAGCAAGTCCAATCTATCATGTACGATGTCTAATATACATGTCGTGTACAATGTCAATAGGATAATCAATGTAATATCTCATGACTGCAGATCTAAGCTATACTAGTCCGTGTAGCACAGTGTCAAGGATTCAGATGTAATATTTCATGATTATTGAACTTATAAAAATTATCAAGGAATTGGAAATTATCAGAGAATGTACTTGCCTTGAGTCCTTAGCTGGTAATTATTGATGTCCTGTTCCAGAGTATCCCCTGGGTGAAGCAACAATACTAAAAATATATCACAATAACACTTGTATCAGGTGCTACCCTAACACACAGTCTATAAACACTGGCCTCAGGGCCATGCCAGGCAGGGCACTAGTCAACTAGGGTCATCTAGTAGGGATACATATATACATATTATATACATCTCATTAACTAATCATATATATATAATTTCTATCAATTACAATAATAGATATATGTAAAAATATATACTTTAAAATAAATAATACTTGTATATATATATAAACATAATAAATAATACTTGTATGTATATATATATAAACATAGTTCATGGAAAGGAATACAATACGTATTTATATTTGTATACATACTAAGAATTTAACATAATATATATATATATATCTAAAATATATGCCAATATAAATTATACTTCCTATAGTTGTATATTTACTAAAATACGTACATATATATATTAACATATATCAAATACGTTCATATACATATATATGTGTATACCAATACATTTATATATATATATATGTATATATATTTTTTATACCAAAATAGTACGTATACTATTACATTTTATATACCAAAATACGTATATATTATATATGTGCAAAAGTACATTTTTAGAATATACATATATATATTGTCAACATCATTCTTAAACATACTAATATTAATTCACCAAATTAAATTTATACCATATAAAAATATCCAATATACATTCATATACATATGCATTAATTAAATACATATTTATACAATTAATTATACATACTTAATTATACAATTTATTTAAATACATACTATACTCATACAATTAAATAAAAATAAATAATATACATATTCATATTTGAATACATACATTACCAATGTATTTATATACTATACATATATATTTATACCAAAATAATAACTATACTATATACATGTATATTAATATACACATACACACAGATATACGTATATGTATTTCATAATCCTATATTTATACACATTAATTAAATAACTATTATACATATACATATATTATATATATATACCCATACGTATATACGTATGTATATATATATACATATATATACATATATATATATATAAGAAGAAGGAAGGGGAGAGAAGAGAAGAAACACACAGAGAGGTGGGCTGGCCGGAAAATGGCCGGGGCTCGATCTGGTGGGGTGGTGGTGACGGAATGGCAATGATGTTGGTGGTGGTGATGATTGGAAGCAGCGGGGTGGAGTTTGGTCGGTCGGAGGGGGGAACACAGGGAGTCGGGGAGCACAGGGAGGAATGGGGGTGGTTAGCCGCCGGCCGGAGTTAACAGCAGAAGGAGAGGTGGAGGAGGCTTGGAGTCGCGCCGGCGCCGGACTGATGGCCGTGGTCGATCTCGGCTCGTGAAGTCGCGGGGAGAAGAGCAGCAGGGAGCTGCTGTTGCTGCTCCGGTCGCGGGAGCTCGGGCCGGAGGGTGGCTGACCACGCCGGAGAGGGAGCTCGGTCGCCGGACACGTCGAGGCAGCGCCGGCCGGGGTTGGGCTCAGTCACCGGCCGGGTGCAGTAGGGCCGCCGGGCACAGGGAGTGAAGGGGTGGGTGAACAGTGTTTCCCCCCCTTTCTATTATTTCAAAGTTTAAAAAAAGGAAAGAGAAAGAGAAGAAGGAAGAAGAAGAAAGGAAAAGAGAAGAAGAAGAGAAGAAAAATAGGAGCTACGGTTTGGTTGAGGGAGATGGGGGCTTGTGAGGAGGTGGGAAAACCTAGGTTTTTGGGGATTAGGGTTTGATGGGACATGACATTAAATAGGGAGAGAGAGAGTGTGAAATCAAGGGTTAGGATTGGCCCATTAAATGTGTGGTCCAGATTGGTCATGGAGAAAAATAATTCATGTAGGAATGAGGGTGAGGTTTAGTTAAAAATTATTAGGGCTCCCTCATTGGTTTAAACAAATTGGTGTTGACACTAAAAATGCAAATTTGCAAATTAGCCCCCTTAAATTTGGGTATTTGCACAAACGCATGAAATGATGGAAATTTGGCGGGCGATTCGGTGTCCGGTGTTTTGTAGGGTCAGGGGGCGCTGTAAGTTTGGTACGGGCTCAATTAACAGGGCGCTGGAATTAAATTGAGATTTTCAGAATCGGTTAAAATAGTATCCTCAATTTAATTAGAAATAAATACAAGTTGTGTTCTAAAATTAATTAGGAGTACATGGGGCCAAAATCAGGTCAGGTCATCAATACCAATAATGAAGAAGACTCAGAACAGAATATTACCCTAATTTGGGCCGCACAAAAAATAGGTCAAGATTGCCTCCAATTTCGATTGGAACGCACAACGATACAAAATAGGAATTTATTAAATAACGTCCGCGACAATTTTTGTGCGGCTAGAAATAATATACAGAGAGCATAATTATGAGTTGCAAAAATAACAGAATGGAAGGCGGGCATGTCTAGGGCAAGATTGTAAAATTTGTTGGAAGACAAAAGTCAGGGTAGCGCTCCAAATATCGAAGCAAAGGCATTGCGCAATAATTAATTAAAATACAATAGTTAATTACAATCTCCAATAAATAAATTCTAGATAAAATAATTAAATACCGAATTCCATAATTCGGACAGGTGTTCATCTACTGGGCTTCTAGATCAAGTCTGCTAGCTCAAAACAAATGAACACTGTAATAATTATATGTTTAATTACACATCACATAATTATTTAAATTAAATATACTATCATGCAATTACTTAATTGTAACTACAATAATATTAAATATTGTAAAAAGTCAAAAATACCCCTGTTTTCGGAATGTGGTAGTGACAAGTCTACCTTCCTTAAAAGAATTTCGTCCTCAAAATTTAAAATCCTCAAGGTAGCGTTTATTCATACACATTATCATTTCCCTCAAAGTTTAAATTCATCAACCACGAAATCAGGTAATAACCCACAATGTCTTTTCATAATTTTTCAAAAATTCTGAAGTTATTGCATTCCTGAAAAATCCTCGAAATAAAATCAAAGTCTATTTTTTTTCAAAAATTTCCCCAAAATTTTAGTTAATAATTCAATACTCGAAATTTAATATCCACTCCTCTAATTTGATTTTTTATCAATGCACAAATATAAAATGTAATCTCGTCCCACAAGTTTGAATTTAAAAATTTATCCATCAAAATTTTATTTCTCGATTTCCTCTTCCTCAAAATACCCAACAATGCGATACTTAAAGATTCTCTAATTGCAATATCCCATATAAAATTCTAAAATTCATAACTTGCAATCAAATAATTATATTGATAATCTCCCAAAATTTCCAAATTTAATAACCAATTTATACATGTCATAATCTTCCTGGAATTAATAAACCACCAATTATGCAATGTTAATTTCTTAACCCTCTATTTAAATCAATGTTTATCCTTGAATTTTAATCATCTTGTCTCTCTTGTCAAGTCATAACTCCTTCATGAATCTTCGTCATGGTCAAACCCCGATAATCATGGTCTAAGAAAAATCTTTCCTATAATCATACAACATGCAACCCAAGGGGAATATGTACGGTCATGGTGTATTTTGTCATGGTATTTCAGTCTCTGTATCAGGGTGTACTACTAACTACATTCTAACAAGAAAATCATGCATACAACTTGTACTAAGGAATCAATCAATCAATCAAGTAGAGAGGGACAGAGGGAAGGAAAGAACAGAACCTGCTAACACATTACCTGCAGTATCGGTCTCCTCGACCGTCATCGCAAATGCCCTGCCCTGCTGGGGTGGTTCCCTTTGCGGGTGCTGAGCAATATACGGTTCCACAGGTAGCCTAACTGGATCTCTATAATCTGAAGCTGCGCGCTGGACGGGAAGATAAGGGGCTAGAAGACAATTCCTTACTCGATGTCCCGCAGCGCCGCAGTGCAAACAAAGTCCTAGCCTCGTTCTACAGCTCTCCCAAAGGTGACCTGGCTTCTTACAGAAATGACAAGTCTGCTATGTCTCTCTCGGAGGCTGTTGCTGATTCTGCTGAACATGGACTGGTGTCTGGTACCATTGTTGATACTGATACGCCCATGGATGTTACTGGATAGGAACTGGTGCTAGGTACTGCTGTGGATGCTGAAATGTCCATGGCTGAATATGAACTGGTACTTGGTACTGCTGTTAGTGCTGAATATGGGAATGCTTGGCTGGTCCTGTGCTACCATTCGTATCTCCAAAAGTATTATGACTCCTCTTAGGCCTGAGATCCAGATCCTCTTCTGCAATCTGAGCATCCATCAAGATAGCCTCAAAGGTAGCAGTACGACGACCAGAAGTACGCGACCTAATCTCTCTCGTCAGTCCCTTTCTAAACTTCCGGGCTCGATCTCTGGGTCCCGAATCATAGATGATGCAAAACGGCTCAATCTATAGAATTCTGTAGCATACTCGTCGACCGACATGTTTCCTTGAACTAAGTCATGAAACTGACTTTCCAAGGTTCCCAATGCCACGTCGGGAAAGAACTTCTCCTTGAAGAGTTCCTTGAAGGTCTCCCAAGTAAGTCCTTGTGCAGTAATTCTCGGCTCCGTGCGATACCACGTGAGTGCGATATCGAACATCTGACTGCCAGCGGCTTCTATCTGTAAGTTCTCCGGAATCTTGGTCAATCGCAGGCTCCTCTCTATATCCTCTAGCCAGTCGTCAGCGTAGAGTATCCCTTCGGTGCCTTTGAACTCTCGAGGCATCATCCTTTTGAAATCCACTATAGTGCCTGATCTCTGCTGTTGCTGGCCAGGAAACTGCTGATACTGTAGTACTCTCTCCAAAGCTTGGAGGGTCACCTGATGAGCATTCTCCATGTTCTCCCTCATCAGCTCGGTTTATGCCTGGTGCGCTTCTGCTTGCACCCTCTGAGCCTCAGCTTGAACTCGCTGAGCGTTTGCCGTCACTCTCTGGGCATCTACCATGCCCTGAATCAAGGTAAATATCTGCGTCCCGTCAATGGGTAAACCTCCGAAAATCGGAGTCGGTGGAGGAGGAAGGTTGTCCGTCACAGCTGCGGCAATCCTCTGAACAGGTGGGGGAGGAGGATCCCCGAAAAGTGCAGACACACCTACGTGCATTGGAGATGTTGGAGGAACTACGACTGTCTGTCCCTCAGGTGGAGAGGTGTCAGACCCCTCTAAAGCTGATGTTCCCGCTCTCATAGTCGTGTCTTCGGGGACATCCTGAAGACAGATCCCAAAGAATCAATTTAGGCAAAAATACGATATCATCAAGGAAGGACAGTACAGTTCTAAAGAAGCAACATTCAAGATAAATAGATTGGAATAACATTCCTAGTTGTGATTGCACAGGTCAAAGATGCATCCATGGTCTGATACCTCTATCCTTCTAAGTACCATAGTTCTACCAGAAACATACTCACTGCTAGCTTCCTTACCTACTACAACCGTTGATACTAGTTATCCTTATCACTCAAATGCATATCAAATACAACACATCATACTAAGTACTGCTCTTTCTAATACAACCCTAGATGGACGCCCAAGTCAGTTGGCAGTGAGATCTCAATCATGCTCAAGTCAACAGATCCTTACACATGCATCTTATCTACTTATATACTAATATATCTCTCTCACTATAAGATTTTATCCTCCAAAATAAATTCCTCAAAATAACTCCTCGAATAAATTTTAAAGTAAAATGCATATACTTTCCTCAAGATCAATTATCTAAATACTGAAGTAAAAATTTTATCAATTCCAAAAATCCTTATAGCTTGTCTAGGTTCATCAAATTGAATCTGAATTCCTCAAAATAAAATTTTAATAACATAATATCTCAACTTCTCAAAATTCAAAAATGTAATTCGTTTTCAATCTTCAAATTATAATTTAAATCCATATCTTGTAGTCCAATAGCCCTAGTGTTAATCATTTTCACTGTCCTCATCGACATGCGTTATCAGATAATACCATAATTCAGTCTACAAATTCATCTTGATATGAAATCAAACCCTACAATGAAACCAAAATCCTAATTTAATACCTGATCAACAATCAACAAGTGAGAATGGACGGAACAAGGGAATGATTTTAAATTGGAGATTATAACAAGATTCTCAGGGGTCATCCCAGGAATCTCTCAAGGAATTGTGATTGAGTATTCGCTCTCATCCTAGTATCCTATGTCCTAGATCCTATTGCAGGCACGCAATAGTGTAACAAAGGTGCCACACTACTACGATATCGCACAACTCGCAAAGTCTGGACCTGCTTGGGCCACCACTAAAAATGTGTCACGACCCACACCCGGTTTAGGGGCACGAGTGCGTGGGTACGTCCAGCCTACGCCGCAGCATCGGCGGTAGAACATTATCAAGGTCTTGATACTATCTAGCCAATCTCACACAAGAATCCAATCTCCATAAGGAGGCACGGATGACACAAATAAAATGAACACATACTCAATCACAGGATTACAACATGATAAGATAGCGAACAAAAATTAAATACAACACAAGTCTAAAGTAATAATCAAACTCAACAATTATCCAAGTCTCATCAAAAAAATGCCGGAGACAAATCCGGTACCAAAATAGTCTACTTAAAGAACTAACTAAAAAATAGTAATTCCGGCTAGACCTCCCGAAATCACAACTAAACTATCAAGCCCAAGTTGCAGCTACTCACCATATGGTCCATAAAGTGTCGGACAGCGGTCCTGTAAGGCATAGTCTGGAAAAATGTTTCCAGTCGGGAAGGAGCAAAGTACAATCTCAAATAACAGTTCCATTAAATTGATAAGGACTATAAAGCAATAAACATGTGATGCTAGCTACTGAGAAGACAGTGAAATAAATGCAATGGCAATTAAAAAGAGACAGACAATGTAAAGAGACAGGCAATAGGCAATATGATACAGTCAGTATGAAAATGAAAAGAACAAGGAACAGTATCATATACGGGTGATGTAGTATATGATTTAAATAGGGAACTGTAATATATTCTAAGTGTTTGAAATAGTAGTTTCAAAATGTGATCGGCTTGGGAACATGTACGATAGCTATAGGGCCTGGCTAATCATGGGTGAAGAGCATGATTAACACTTACATTGTTCTATACTGTGTAAAGGGTATGATCACATTTCTTACTAACTACTTCCCCGCCCCCAACTAGTAATGTGGATCCAACCATGACACGTCACGATACACGAGCAAGTCCAATCTATCATGTACGATGTCTAATATACATGTCGTGTACAATGTCAATACGATAATCAATGTAACATCTCATGACTGCAGATCCAAGCTATACTAGTCCGTGTAGCACAGTGTCAAGGATTCAGATGTAACATTTCATGATTATTGAACTTATAGAAATTATCAAGGAATTGGAAATTATCAGAGAATGTACTTGCCTTGAGTCCTTAGCTGGTAATTATTGATGTCCTGTTCCAGAGTATCCCCTGGGTGAAGCAACAGTCCTAAAAATATATCACAATAACACTTGTATCAGGTGCTACCCTAACACACAGTCTATAAACACTGGCCTCAGGGCCATGCCAGGCAGGGCACTAGTCAACTAGGGTCATCTAGTAGGGATACATATATATATATATTATATACATCTCATTAACTAATCATATATATATAATTTCTATCAAATACAATAATAGATATATGTAAAAATATATACTTTAAAATAAATAATACTTGTATATATATATAAACATAATAAATAATACTTGTATGTATATATATATAAACATAGTTCATGGAAAGGAATACAATACGTATTTATATTTGTATACATACTAAAAGAATTTAACATAATATATATATATATATATATATATATATATATCTAAAATATATGCCAATATAAAATATACTTGCTATAGTTGTATATTTACTAAAATACGTACATATATATATTAACATATATCAAATACGTTCATATACATATATATGTGTATACCAATACATTTATATATATATATATATATATATATATGTATATATATTTTTTATACCAAAATAGTACGTATACTATTATATTTTATATACCAAAATACGTATATATCATATATGTGCAAAAGTACATTTTTAGAATATACATATATATATTGTCAACATCATTCTTAAACATACTAATATTAATTCACCAAATTAAATTTATACCATATAAAAATACCCAACATACATTCATATACATATGCATTAATTAAATACGTATTTATACAATTAATTATACATAATTAATTATACAATTTATTTAAATACATACTATACTCATACAATTAAATAAAAATAAATAATATACATATTCATATTTGAATACATACATTACCAATGTATTTATATACTATATATATATATTTATACCAAAATAATAACTATACTATATACATGTATATTAATATACACATACACACAGATATACGTATATGTATTTTATAATGCTATATTTATACACATTAATTAAATAACTATTATACATATACATATATTATATATATATAACCATACGTATATACGTATGTATATATATATACATATATATACATATATATATATAAGAAGAAGGAAGGGGAGAGAAGAGGAGAAACTCACAGAGAGGTGGGCTGGCCGGAAAATGGCCGGGGCTCGATCTGGTGGGGTGGTGGTGACGAAATGGCGATGATGTTGGTGGTGGTGATGATTGGAAGCAGCGGGGTGGAGTTTGGTCGGTCGGAGGGGGGAACACAGGGAGTCGGGAAGCACAGGGAGGAATGGGGGTGGTTAGCCGCCGGCCGGAGTTAACAGCAGAAGGAGAGGTGGAGGAGGCTTGGAGTCGCGCCGGCGCCGGACTGATGTCCGTGGTCGATCTCGGCTCGTGAAGTCGCGGGGAGAAGAGCAGCAGGGAGCTGCTGTTGCTGCTCCGGTCGTGGGAGCTCGGGCCGGAGGGTGGCTGACCACGCCGGAGAGGGAGCTCGGTCGTCGGACGCGTCGAGGCAGCGCCGGCCGGGGTCGGGCTCAGTCACCGGCCGGGTGCAGTAGGGCCGTCGGGCACAGGGAGTGAAGGGGTGGGTGAACAGTGTTTCCCCCCCTTTCTATTATTTCAAAGTTTAAAAAAAGGAAAGAGAAAGAGAAGAAGGAAGAAGAAGAAAGGAAAAGAGAAGAAGAAGAGAAGAAGAATAGGAGCTACGGTTTGGTTGAGGGAGAAGGGGGCTTGTGAGGAGGTGGGGAAACCTAGGTTTTTGGGGATTAGGGTTTGATGGGACATGACATTAAATAGGGAGAGAGAGAGTGTGAAATCAAGGGTTAGGATTGGCCCATTAAATGTGTGGTCCAGATTGGTCATGGAGAAAAATAATTCATGTAGGAATGAGGGTGAGGTTTAGTTAAAAATTATTAGGGCTCCCTCATTGGTTTAAACAAATTGGTGTTGACACCAAAAATGCAAATTTGCAAATTAGCCCCCTTAAATTTGGGTATTTGCACAGACGCATGAAATGATGAAAATTTGGCGGGCGATTCGGTGTCCGGTGTTTTGTAGGGTCAGGGGGCGCTGTAAGTTTGGTACGGGCTCAATTAGCAGGACGCTGGAATTAAATTGGGATTTTCAGAATCGATTAAAATAGTATCCTTAATTTAATTAGAAATAAATGTAAGTTGTGTTCTAAAATTAATTAGGAGTACATGGGGCCAAAATTAGGTCAGGTCATCAATACCAATAATGAAGAAGACTCAGAACAGAATATTACCCTAATTTGGGCCGCACGAAAAATAGGTCAAGATTGCCTCCAATTTCGATTGGAACGCACAACGATACAAAATAGAAATTTATTAAATAACATCCGCGATGATTTTTGTGCGGCTAGAAATAATTTACAGAGAGCATAATTATGAGTTGCAAAAATAGCAGAATGGAAGGCGGGCATGTCTAGGGCAAGATTATAAAATTTGTTGGAAGACAAATTTAGGGTAGCGCTCCAAATGTTGAAGCAAAGGCAATGCGCAATAATTAATTAAAATACAGTAGTTAATTACAATCTCCAATAAATAAATTCTAGATAAAATAATTAAATACCGAATTCCATAATTCGGACAGGTGTTCATCTACTGGGCTTCTAGGTCAAGTCTGCTAGCTCAAAACAAATGAACACTGTAATAATTATATGTTTAATTACACATCACATAATTATTTAAATTAAATATACTATCATGCAATTACTTAATTGTAACTACAATAATATTAAATATTGTAAAAAGTCAAAAATACCCTTATTTTTGGAATGTGGTAGTGACGAGGTGGGATTGAATTCTTGTTGCCAAAGTTGTCAATCAACACTCTCTGTCTGTGCTCTCTCTCTGATTCCTGATCCTCCCCTTGCTACCCTGTGACTAAGGGTCTCTATTTATAGAGATCAGTCATAATAACTGTCCAGTTAGCGTAGAAGCCAAACTGTGAAGAAAGTGGCATCTTTTATGCGACAGTTATAATAACTGCTACCCACGTTTGAATGATCTTCTGAATCCGCGTATGACACGTGTCCCATTATGAGGTAATGCGTATAACTGCTTCTCGAAGATCACGGCATGCAAGCCACATAGATAACTGCACCTTGCGTAGAGATGGTTGGCGTAGAAGCCAAATAACTGTCTTGTTGGCGTAAAAGCCAAATAAATGTCTTGTTAGCGTAAAAGCTAAGCTCTGCATAAAACTTGAGGATTCATGGATAATAGACAACCAGCATAAAGTAGCCAATTGTTTGTCATGACTGAGGTCTTGAGCATATTCTGGGCTAAATAGCCTTATCACGTACCTTTGTAAATATAGCCGAGTTGGCGTATTTCGAGGAGATAACATACGGCGTACTCATATAGATGAAAATAGCCTGGTTGGCATAAAATGCAAGGATCGTGGGGTGAGCGTATTAGTCACTGTTTTAGCTTTCCCAGTCCTTTTAAAAATAGAACGAAATCTCGTGCATTAAATACAAAGATCTGCCCCCATCTCGTGTATTAAATGCAGAGATATGCCTTGAGCTCTGTACGAGAAGCAGCTTTTGATGTGGCATCTGATTTCGTCTCGTCTCGAGCGTAAAGACTCATTTCTGCCCATGTAGGCAGCGTATTCTTTGAATACGTAAAAATGACTTATATCAAGAATATATCACTAAACGACAACCTGGGTCTCTGTACAAAATCATCATCACAGCCGTCCTCTCGATCGTCGTGCAGTACTTTTTGTCAGGAGTCAGGTTCACTATTTTGTCTGACAGATTCATTCGAGGAATACAAAAAGTTCCTAATACAACTTCACACTGTATTAAAAGCAGACATATTTTACGCAGGGAGGGTATAGCAACCTTTTTTACGCCAAAACAGCCTGGAAGTGCTGCTTTACGCGGGTAGCTCTGGAGCTCTATTTTACGCCAAATAGCGTTGAAGCTCTATTGTATGCCAATAGCTCTGAAGTCATATTTTATGCCACACAGCGCTGAATCTCTGTTTTATGCGAACTTTATGGGGGTTTTGACTGTATAATACGCGTACAATCCCCCAGCGTATTTCATGCTTCTACAAGACCCCCTTCAAAGTTTTTAAATTCCTCGTAATTTGAAATACTTTGAATGAAGCATGAAACGGTCATATTTAACTCATTTTATGAGGCTAATTTTTTGAAGATATTTAGGAAGTTGTTAGGATTTGGTATGTTCTCTTCTGCCTATATAAAGGCAAGCGAGTGAACCTGTTTTTCCATACTTCCTTCACCACAAAGATGGCTGCCGAGATTCATTAGGCTGACCTGAGGAAGAAGAAGATTATGCTCTTCCAGCATGTAAGGAGCCATAAAAAGAGACGTCTTCGAGCAAATACTCTCTCCCATGATGGATCATGAAAGGATATCATAGCTTCCTTTGCTCGGGATAATCAGCAATTTTATATGGTGATTCGCCCAGGAGAGAGGAGGGGTCACATCGGACCACGCAGCTTGCTAGCTGTGTTTTCCCCTATTATGAAGCTGGACCCAGGTGGGAAGCTTGGCCGTGCCTTCCAGTATTGTGTTGGGTTTGAATTCCTAACACAATTCTAGGCATGGCCGCCATGGCGTATGGGGGATGAGCTTGAATAATTTATACATGCTTAGTTCTGTATCCTCCCTCCATTAACCATTTTCTTGTTCATCGGCCGAAGAAGCCGAAGAAGTACTGTAGAAGAAGAACTGAAGATCTTCTTCAAACGAGAACTAAGTGTAATAGATTCCCATCATATGTAATCATGACCTTGAATATTAATGAAAAACCCTTTACAAAGTGGATTTCTATCATATATAATCATGATTAATAAACTTATCTTCTTTTACGCACTATTGATTTGCCATATTGCTGTGAGAAAGTCTGATAATGTGCTGCTTCAGCGTGCTTGAGTAATTTTTTTACGCTGATTCTGACAAATATGCTTCCCGTCACGCTCTGACTTTTACGTATCGAGGAAGATGCATAAAAACTCTTCAGCATTAAATTGTCTTGAAAATCCAATTGTCATGCTGTTTTTTGGACAAGGAGTCACATAGAATTCTGAACTGTCACTTCTCTAATACGAAGAATTTCTGTTCAGAACATCATCTTCAAGAATGGCTTCCCCAAAAGTTTCTCGAAACAGGACAAGAAATATCTGCCGAACAGGCCATACTTGAACTTAGATGTAAAGGATTCTGGCTAGACTTCGAATGAACTTCCAATGGCCCAAGAAGAAGAGTCATCTTCAACGCTGACATCTGTGTGTTTCAGGCACTTGCAATATTTTGTAACAAAAAAGGAGCATTTTCTGTGTAAACCCTTATAATTGGCCTTCTCGAGTATAAGACCCAAATTATCAAGATATACGCATATCCTGTCCTGCATAATTTTAAGATCTGTGAAAAGTCATAGATCCATAGCATCTGTAGCTTCTGAGCGTAGAATCGTAGATCTGTAGCTTCTGAGCGTAAAAGCTTCTGAGCATAAAATCATAGATCTGTAGCTTCTGAGCATAAAACCGTAGATTTATAGCTTCTGAGCATAAAAACTTCTGAGCGTAAAATCATAGATCTGTAGCTTCTGAGCGTAAAAGCTTCTGAGCATAAAATCATAGATCCTTACTCTGCACGTAAAATTTGGATCCGTTAAGCAGTAAGACTATCCGTCTTCCTTTTTAAATGATAGGCTGACGTGGTCCCAAATCATAACCGACTATTAAAAATCGGATTTGGTTAAAGATTCGAAGAGTCATCTGAACTCTATAAACAGCCCTAGGTCGTGAGAGAGAAAAACCCTTCATCTGTCTCCGCAAAACCCTTTGTCTCTTTCTGAGAACTTTTTGTCTTCGTCTCTTTTCTGAGAACTCTGAATTTTGCCATGGCACCAAAATAGGCCTCCGTCGCTAAGGGAAAGAAAGTCGCTTCTTCATCTCGCTCCACTGCTCAAGCACGAGCGACCCCTACTAGGCCAAGCGAGCCTCGTTCTGAACGAAGTGCTACGTCGTCTAGCTGCGTACCGGGCATCACAAGTAAAGGGTTCGGGAGAAATAGAGAACCCTTTGCACACATTGTACGTATATGCGCAAATACGCCCACATTCCTAATGTGTCAGCGTAAAATTCTATATTTTTGCAATCTAGCGTAAAAACTCAGACTGCCAAATTTTGGCGTATTCTACGAAACTTGCGTTTTACGCACTGGATGTAAATTCTAGCATAAAACGCAAATTTTTGCAGTCTAGCGTAAAACTCAAACTGTCAAGTTTTGGCGTATACGACAAACTTTGAGTTTTATGCACTGGATGTAAATTCTAGCGTAAAACTCAAATTTTTGCAGTCTGGCATAAAACTCAGACTGTCAAGTTTTGGCGTATATGGCAAGAGTGTAGCACCTTATGTTTTACGTGCTGAAAAAAAATTCCAGCATAAAAAACTGACTTTTTCTTTTGCCTTTTGCAGTGGACCTACAGATCCCTCCTCTAGCTAAAGTGATGGGCTTTGCTGCTGGGATGCTGAACTCCAACTATTTGGAGGATTTGTCCCATGTGACCTTCCCCATTTCTGGAAACGAGTATCCTCAAGAAAGGGGAACTCTGATCTCTGCCCAAGGGGAAAGGATGTTGCTGAGTATGATCAGTGGGGAACCCTTGACGTACATAGACGACATGAGTATAAGAAACCAGCGTTCTTATTTAGGGATGTCATTGATAAACAATCCCAGACGAAGCCCAAGAAGAAAGATTGGGTATTTTCTGCTGAGGGCACGATCATGTATCTGCCAAAGATGCCCAGAGATTACCCTATCTCTGCATTCTTCCATGCCACATATCCCAGAAAGATGGTATGGACTCTGACTCCGGATCTTCATGGCCAGCCGGGAAAGATATTTTACAAGAAAGGATTAAACCAAGGAGCCTTTGTAAGCAGTCCCTTAGTCCCTGTCAAGCCCTTCAGAGGATTACTGTCGGGCAGCGTCCCGAGTGAAGGCTCTTCCTTAATCCAGCCATTTCAAATGGCAAACTTCTGCAATAAGTTTATGGCACAGGAAGGAGTATACCCTAGGGTTAACCCTCGTACCAGTGGATGGCTCAACCCCCAGAATCTTCGATGGGCCAGTTTAACTTCATGGGCCCTGAAGCACTTCCAGATGGAGCTGGAAAGTATTAACCTATTTGAGGCTATGAGTGCCACTAGTGTTGGGCTGCCCATCAACCCTAACTTGTTCTTAGCTTTGATGGAGCGATATAACTCGCTCACTGGGACTTTTGCCACTCCGATAGATGAGTTAGGTTTAGCCCTTCATGAGATGGCAGATATCTCCGAGCTGCCAATGGGAGACATTCCTTACATAGAATACGTCTCCACCAACAAAGAGTTGAGGGACACCAACCCTCGGGTAGTGGCAGTGTACCAAGAGCTGATGAGCCACTATCTTGCATGCACTACCTTCTACGGGGAGCCCTCTGATTTAGCCCATATTAACAAGTGGGTATCGTATCTCTTCTTCCATCAGGCTAGAAATGCCAAGCAGAACAAGGTTATAGATAGCAAAGATAAGCCTTTGAACCTTCTGAGCATGCTTAATGCCAACACAGTCGATGATCTCATTGAAGATGCAGGGGCTCCAGATTGTGTTCTCGATGAAAAGATAGGGGGTTATCCTGTAGGAACCAAAGTCTACAGTTATATGAGGCATTACCGCAAGACT
Source organism: Iris macrosiphon (assembly GCA_036927795.1). Taxonomy (NCBI): domain Eukaryota; kingdom Viridiplantae; phylum Streptophyta; class Magnoliopsida; order Asparagales; family Iridaceae; genus Iris; species Iris macrosiphon. The sequence continues at coordinate 60,762,652 of JAYESA010000017.1, read as the reverse complement.
CTGTCAAGGAAAGCTCAACTGGCTGGCTTTCTCTCTATCTGGCTACGCCGATGGGTAGTGCCTAGCATCGCATCTACGGATCGCATTCATCACAGCACCTTATGGCCTGTAGTACGGTTGGTGTTTGGAGCAAGATTGGGCCTGCTTCTTGCCATGGTATGCAGGATACAAGCTGGCCTGAGGGCTATTACTAATGGGCTACTGGCCGATACTATGCAGCATGAAGGATATCCCAGAGAAGAATTACCATTCTTATATCTGATGGGATGGTTAATCCTTCACAACACCAGAGTGATGTCTCCCGGATCTGCTGGTGGTTCAGAAAATAACTTCTTATTGAATTACAAGAATTCTCTTTGGAATGTGGCTAGCGTCATAGATTGTCGACTAGCACTCAATTTTGTCCATAGTTAGAAATTCTTCTGCACCGTCCCCCCCGTACATATCAATCAACAAGGGACGAAGCTTCAGGATACAGGTCACGGGAAGACTATTCTTTCTCCTGAAGCCTTTTACTGGTTGTTCTGTATTAGACCTTCCCATCTGCTATACAGAAGTGAGGACCACTGCTACTTGGAGCCTTATCTGCCTAGCCGTTTTGCCAGGCAATTTGGGTATGACCAGTTGCACGTGGGGAATCCCATCACCAGCTTCAAGTTCAAAGGTGGACTTATTGATGGAGCTAGAGGATAGCGATATTTCATCATGGGTTGTACTGGAGCAACCTTTGCTGTACCCGCGACTTCTCTCTCCACGGAGTTATGCATTCTTTACTCGTACGTGTAGTTTTATGCGTCCATTAATACCTTCCATCGTGATTTAGACGTACATGGAAGTTTTAGAATGCCCTCCCATAGGTCCACTGGAAGGGAGGAAATATCGTCTGTTTCTTCGGATGAAGGTGATAAAACCACCGACGCAGATGACTATTTGCTGATTTTACGGAAAGGCGTAATAGCTCCACCAGCAGAGCCTCTCATAATCTTCAATAAACGAAAGGCTTCCACTCTGAAAGAGCCTTCCCCCGCAAGAAGAAGCAGGTTACCAGAGGTCCTAAAAAGACTTCCACCAAGGGGGCCTCTAAGAGTGAGCCTATTGTTTCCCCTGTTGGGGATGATTCTTTGATCAGGGGTCCTTCGCCTTTTAGAGAAGGGACCTCCACAGTTCCAGCTGACAGTGCTGGAGATTCTTTGCCCGCGATTGCTGCCGCTACCACCGTTACTGGCAGTGCTTCTAGATCGCCTTCGAGGTTGAGCATAATAAGAGTCAGTATACCTTTACCGAGACAAATAATAGGCCTGGCCCCTCCTTCGTCCGTAAGTATTTCAAGCGAGATTCCACCCGATGAACCTCGAGTAGACTTGGGTGACGACTGGGATGACTACCCACAAACATCAGTTGGTGTACCCTCTTCTCCAGGTATGACAGCTAGTTTAGCATCATTAATAAATGATTTAGCTATACAGGCTACAGAAGCACTATACATACCATCGGCCATGGGTAAATATTGTCTCCATGCCTTTTTTCAGGAAAATTAACAACAAATTGATATTAACTTTCCTTATCTTATTTTCAGGCGAAGACATCTCGGGGGAGGGCAGAGTTGACACAATTTCTGACTTTATTGTGGATCCAGCTAATGAAACGGCGGTGCCCGACGTCGAAGAAGCATACTTTGAAGCTGTTGATCTTTCATCCGCAACATTCTCGGGTGTCATCCCGCCAGTAGCAGTTCAAATAACATCATAGGAGGATGAGCCCACCATGTCGATTGTGCCTCCTTTGTCGAGTATGCCAGCAACTTCAACCGTTGTTGGTGTCTCTTCTTTTGTCGCGCCATCTGTTGAAGCAACGAATATGGCAACATCCTCTACAGTCATTCCAGAAAGAAGGCTTACCGATATTGCGACAACTTCCAGCGTCCATTCGAGCTTTGCTATGCTAGTGGATCAATACACTAGCATATTCTACCTCACTTTGAAAGAATTAATATCCATAGTGCTGGAGAAGAACTTAGGCTTTGATGCTCTGAACATGTCCTCCAACCTCACCATAGCGCAGATTAGAAATTTTAATGGCGCTGAAAGAGCTAATGCGCTAGAGCAAATAGTTAATGGTTTAGAACAACCCATTAACGAATATTTGCAACTATCCTGAGGTGGTGTTGATGACCTGGTTCAGGTTGAGTACGACTCCCTAACTGCGGAACTTGTTCAGCAGACGGAATCTTTAAACAAATCCATCCAGGAACATCAACGAGAGATGAAGAAAGAGCAAGCAGTATTGGTGGAGATTATTCCTCAGCTAGCTCAGTACTGTATAGAATATGAGGGATATGAAGTAAGGGTTCAAGAATTGGAAGTTGAACTTGCTCAGACAAGGGAGAGGCTTCTCAAAGCATCGCTAGTCCGTAATGTATTGGAGGGCCAAGTGAGTACAGCTCAGCAGAACTTGACACATGTGGGTGTCATCCACACAAGTTTTGTTGATACTCTGTCTGAACTATCTCTCTTGACCAATGATGAGGCAAGGCTGGAACGGGCTCGCACTAGCATTTTAAACTCCAGGAATGAGAGGATGGCTGCTTTGGCACAACAGATCCGCGACTTAACTTCTCCTCCCCAATGATGTACTTTTTTTGCTTCTTTTGTAATCTGCTATTCCCAGAGATAATAAAGATACATTTTCTGACTTTGTGGACCCATCACTTTAGAATATAAATAATAGGCTAAGATGAAAGTGATATCAGAGATAATATGGACATGATATACTTTCGGTAAGGTTCAGCTGGATATATCTATTCAGAGGTAATATGGACATGATAGAATATGATCCAACTAAATTTGTATACAAAACACTATCAGAGGTAATATGGACGTGATAGGCTTTAAAGTTTCAAATTAGTTAAATATATCTATTCAGAGGTCATAAGAACATGATAGAATATGATCCAACTAATCTTTGTATGTAGTATCGTCAGAATGAAATCTTTATCATACTTAGTTAAGCAAGGAAGATCAAGCATAGTACTTCTTCAGGAATTTGTCGTTGATAGGAGCCATTATCAAATCTCTATTAGGCTTGGCTAATCTGTAAGCGCCATTTGAAAATATTGTTTCAATCAGATAAGGGCCCTCCCATTTGGGCTGGAATTTGCCCTTACTTTTGTGTGTAATGATTATTGGCCTCTTCACAGCTAAAACTAGCTCACCAACTTTGAACACTCGTTCCTTTACTTTTTGATTAAAAGCTCTGGAGATATGTGCCTGGTAGAACTCAATATGCTGTTGAGCTTGAAGGCGTTTCTCGTCTAATCCTTCTAGCTCTTGAAGCCTTAAACGATCATTATTTTCCTGAGTCAGCTCATTAGCCACTGCTATTCTGAGTGATAGAATTTGGACTTCAATGGAGAGAACTGCTTCGCACCCGTAAATAAACAAAAATAGGGTACAGCCCGTTGGCGTTCGTACTGTTGTGCGGTATGCCCAGAGACATTCCCCCAGTCTCTCGTTCCAATCCCTTTTGATGAAGGCTTTTGCCAAACCACTACCAGCAGGATTATATGCCGTTGAGGCCATATTTTGTATCCGATTCTTATCGCAAAATCGGTGAAACGCTTGACTAATGAATTGAGGCCCATTGCCATGAATTATCCTTCGGGGTATCCCAAAGCGATAAATTACATGGTGCTTGATAAAGCTGATCACGTTGGATGTCTTTACCTCAGCAAGAGGGATCGCCTCTGCCCATTTGGAGAAATAATTAGTGATGGCCAATATGAATCGATGTCCTCTAGAAGACAACGGATGAATAGGACCAACAATATCATTTCCCATGCTTCAATGGGCCATGATGCAATAGTAGGATGTAAATACTCAGAAGGCTGATGTATAAAATTCGCATGAACCTGACAGACTTTGCATTGTCTTGCATATTTCACGGCATCTACAATCATAGTAGGCCAGTAGTAGCCCATCCTCCTGATACGATCCTGTAACTTAGGATCGGGTTGATGTGCTCCACATACTCCGTCATGAGCTTCTCTGATAACCCGCTTTGCATCATCATCAGAGAGATATCATAACAACAGTCCATCATATGTTCGACGATATAGACTTTGTGAAGAAGCATCAAAATAGAAACATAATAATCGTCTTTTGGTAGATACTGCCTCTTTAGGATCCTATGGTAAGATTTCGTATGACACAAAGTCTATAAAGGAACTTCTCCAATCTCTCTAAGGAGGAATGGTGTTTATGACGTAGCTGCGTTCTATGTGAAAGTTATTTTTCTCACAAAACAAATCTTTATTAAGAAAGATCACCAAATTCTGCCTTCTTATAGGAATAGCTAGATCTACAGCTAGACTGGCCAGAGCACCAACTTCCAAATTTTGAGATCGAGGAACATGCTCTAAGAAGAATCCTTTAAAAGACATTGCTATCTCGATCATTGTTCGGTGATAAGGAATGAGGTCTGGATTGCGGACTTCATATATTCCTCTGACCTGGTTGACGATCAGTTGAGAATCACCAAAAGCTTTTAGGTATTCAACATCCAATTCTTTCGCGACTTGAAGCCCAATTATTAGAGCATTATACTCTGCCACATTATTAGAGCAGGGTTCGCTAAGAGAATATGCTCGGTAGATGATGAGTTTATCCGGAGTAAACAGAACAATTCCTACTTCTGAAACCACGTTTCCCTTGGGACCAGTTCTGGAAGCATCATCAAAGAATAGCTGCCATGTATCACCTTCCATTGTCGAATTATATTCTGCAACTTCGTCGGAAATGTCCTCATATAATTTGGAGGTTTCTGAAATTGGATGGGTAGCTAAGAAATAAGCCAAGACTTGACCTTTTATGGACTTCTAAGGGACGTACACCATATTATATGGTGTCAGTAGCATTGCCCAAGTCGCGAGTCAGGAATTAAGAATACTCGACTTATTCATTAATACTCGGAGTGGATTGATCCTGGAGATGATATGAATAGTTTGGCCTGTTACGTAATGTCGCATCTTCTGAATGGCAAACATTAGGTCCAAGCATTCTTTTTCCACTGGACTATACCTGTGTTCAGCTCCGACCATCATCCTGCTTTGATAGTAGATAGCCTGTTCATGACCTTCATTATTTTTCTGTGTGAGGAGAGCCCCTAAAGAATGATCCATTGCTCGAACATACAACAAAAATGGTCTTCCTATGACGGGAGGCACCAGAACTGGAGGATTAGTAAGATAGCATTTTATATCATTAAACGCTTGCTGACAGGCTTTGTCCCATACGAATGACACACCTTTGTTTATTAGACGAGAAAAAGGTTGACATCTTCCAGAGAGGTTGGATATGAATCTCCTGATGTAAGCTAGACGACCTTGAAATCTCCTGAGTTCTCTCAAATTATGGGACAGTCGCATTTCTAGGATAGCTTTCACTTTATCAGGGTCACTTGAATGCCTTTAGCAGTGATGACAAATCCTAGAAATTTTTTACTGGATACACCAAGAAAGGACTTTGTAGGGTTTATTTTGAGTTGATGTTGGCGCATCAACTCGAATACTGTCTTCAAGTCATGGATGTGATTATCCTTGAAGCAACTTTTGACAGCAATATCGTCTACGTAATATTCCACCATTTTGCGTAGATGCCCATGGAATATGTTACTCATAGCTCGTTAATATGTAGCCCCGACATTCTTCAATCCAAAAGGCATGACTGTATAGCAATATACCCCCAATGGTGTACGGAAGGCAGTATGCTTCTCATCTTCAGGATTTATCTTAATTTGATTATATCCTGAAAATCCGTCCATGAAAGACATGCACTCAAAACTGCACGTATTATCGATCATGACGTTTGTAATGGGAAGAAGGAACTCATCTTTAGGGCAAGCCTCATTTAGATCTCGGAAGTCGATGTAAATACGAACTTTTTCGCTTTTCTTTATAACCGTGACAATATTAGCGACCCAATCAGGATGTTGTTCTTTCCGGATGAACCCACAGGCTATTAGTTTCTTAATTTTAGCTTCAATGGCATCCATCATATCCGGGCAGAATCGACATTGGTATTGCTTTACTGGCTTTGAATTGGACAATATGTTGAGTTTATGGGTAGCCACTTTAGGATCAAGACCTGGCAAATCCTCATAATTCCACGCAAAGACATCGATATATTCTTTTATCAGCTGGATTATTTCTTCCTTTTCTTCTTCAGAAAGATTGTTACTGATAAATATCGGCTTTGGTGAAAATTCATCCCCAACATTGACTTGGATAACCTTATCTTCAGTGGGTGGTTCTTTTTGTTCAAATCGGAGTTCCCATTGTGTATCCATTTACTGTGCCCAGGATTCATTCTCAAATGGTTCAGATTATTTTACCTCTATTTCGAGGGAATCTGTCAACACCATATTTACTAATAATGCCCGTTCGAGTTCATTATCTGAATCGGAGGACGACAAATCATCTTGAGAAGAGGAAATGGTCTCCTCACTTGACTCAGAGTTGATCGAAGTTGCAAGAGATGTGGTATACCCTAACCCAAAACGAGTTCATTGATAGTAGGGATCACCATGCAATGACATTTGTCTGCCTTTTCCATAGTTGAGGCCTGGCTCCAACTTCAAATCATAACCCATGCTTTGCATAATCTTCAAAGCCTGCGGGCTATATCTGTGGACTTGCATTTTCCCAGCATCGGACTCATGAGAATATTCTTGTACAATCGGTCTATTCCACATGTGATCGAAGACTATTGGATGCTGATCATTGCGGGTAGGTGGAACAATAAAGATAGAATCTTCATGTGGCCCATATGTCGTGACGACATAAGATGTTGATGCTACTTCCCATACATATGGATGATAGAAGTCTATAGCTTCTAGGAACTTTTGTGCTATAGGTTCTATATCGTTATGAGGAGAAGATTCCTTATTAGAAAATTGAGCGTCAGTATACTGGAAAAGAGAATCTTTATTATCGTCAGAAACCACGTTCTCGGTTAAATTTATATCAGCCGACTGCTTGCTGCGCCTAAGGTCAATGACCAAAGGTAGAGGTTTCTGGTTCAGACTGATCATTAGAGGATCATTCCCTCCTTCCGATTTTGATTTGCCCAAGTGAATAGTCATAGGTTCCATGACTTTCGTACGGGTAATCCGCCTTTTCACCTGGATTGACAAAGGTTACTCAGCAGATGGTTCTCCTGGCTCCTGATGGGATTCCTCCTATGTTCTTCCTGACACCTCCTTCAAGTAGTCTTGGGTGTACAACATGGCATCAGAATAGTAAGATTCAACCCCTTTGAAAGGATTGAGATCAGCGAATTCTGCCTTCACTATTCCTTGGACGTCTACATATTTGAAGCATTGATGTAGAGTTGAAGGGACAATATTGTGATCGTGGATCCATGGTCTGCCCAACAGAATATTGTAAGACACCTCCGAATTAATTATATAGCACGTAACCACTGATCTAAGGTCACCAATCTGGATCCTTAGATGAATCTTCCCCAACGGCCTGCTTTTCCTGGTATTGAAGCCCACGATTATAGTGGTAGTATAAGCCAGTTCACTTGTAGGAATCCTCAACGGTCTTAGCAGACTATGAGAGATAATGTTGATCGACGATCCCGGATCTATGTGAATCCGGTCTACCTCAATGGAGCTGACGTATCCGGTATAACAAAGAGGCCTGCTATGTTTCAACAACATGTCCTCTTGAGTGAAAGTGATGTTATGGACTACTTCCATCACACTATGGCATTGATGACATGCCACAGGTTCTTTATCAGGGGATTTGAGCTGGGTCAAGCATACATCTGCCTGCATTAACGCTTAACTTAAGGCTTGACGGGTGTCTTTGGATAGCCTAAGTAGCTCAAAAATGGACAATCTGGCCAGAGTATTAGCCAACTGGACCAAGATATCGAAGTTATATGGTTTCTCTAAACCTTTGTTTTGAATATTCTTTAAAGGTTTATCAAAACAAACTTTTTTTTGTTTGCCCTTGTCCACCAAAGTTGGTTTGGAAGGACCTGCCTCTGGCACAACAGATTCAGGCTTTAGAGGTTTGGCAGCTGAAGTGTCTGCCGCTGCTTCCTCATGACTTCCTCTATAGTCTTTAAGGTAGGCTTTTCCTGACCAGGTTTCGGTTGCCAAAGCCTTTTCTTCCGATGTCGGGAATATTGCAACCATATGGCATAGTTTACATCTCGAGTTCTTTTTAGACTTAGCTTTAGCAGCTCTAGTCTCTTCCTCAATTTCAGACACCAGATCAGGGTGAACCCACATGATCTCCCTACGCTTAGTAGTTAGGGGCACTAGGTCATGATTTTGACCCCTGGTCGGAGGAAGATTAACAATGTTCATCATTGCCCGTGGAATAGGTACCACACCATCTGGGACTTCTTGAGGGGACAGATTGCCAAATTGGAGGAAGATCATGTTGGCAGTAGCCGTCTTCTCACTATTATGTAGAGTGATGGCCTTGGCATTGATCCACTCCTGGATTTTCCTTTTCAGTACATAGCATGCCTTTGTAGGGTGATGTATGTACCTGTGGAAAATATAATACTTAGGGTTATTGGTACTACCGACTTCATTTGGACGCTTTACCTCGGGGAGAGTAAGCTTGCCACTTTTGACCAAACAATCGAATATGCTCGAAATATCGTTGTCGTCAAAAGAATATTCTTCTTTAGGCCTGGAAGTCCCAGGATTCGTCTGCGTAGTTATTGGAGTATGTTGCCTGGACATATTGATTTCCACAGCTTCCTTTCCTTTGAAACTACGAGTATAGTCGTTATTGGAGGATGACCGCTTCCCTCTATCAGAGGTAGAGATCATAATTCCGTTGTCACGAACCTTCCGACTGTTATCTTCAGGATCTACCGCCGATATGATAAACGAGGGCCAATCATGGAACTGATATGGTCCCATGAACACTGAGATCAGTGGGAGAAGGTTCTTTCAGCAAATGTCCACCAAGGCTGAGTTTGGAAATCCAGGAGGCATCTGCAAAGTAGCCTGACGAAAATATTTAATAAAAGTATGAACGTTTTCTTTATCCTTCTGCTTCACTTCGATGAGCGATGACATGGACATGTCCATTCCTCCTTCATAGAATCGAGCGAAGAATAGAGTCTTGAAATCTTCAAAAGAAGTAATGCAGTTGTCTGCTAGACTACGGTACCATTAGTAGGCTACTCCAGACAGACAGCCCTTAAACACTTGAGTGAGAAGGGCGTCATTCCCCTACAACAACCCTGTCATCATGCTGAATTAATTCATATACCAGTTTGGTGACATCTTTCCTTCAAACAAAACTATAGCCTGTGGTTTGTATTTTGGTCAAAAAGGGATCTCGTCCCAGACAGCTAGGTATGGCTGGTTGATTCCCAACTTCTTGAGCTGATCCTTATGTTTTAAGGCATCAAATTGGGCTTTTAATTCCCGAACTGCCTGTATCGGATCTTGAGTTGGGAAAGGGACAGCAGAGAGGTGAGAGACCGGTTGTATTGTAACTCCAACGGGAGGTAATACATTCTCTGAGTTAAGGGGTTGAGGAGCAGCTGACTCTTGATTTGGAACAGGCTCCTGGCTTGCATTGGGTGGTGGCATGTCTACCCCGATACGTAGTTGAGTCAAAGGAACCGGTGTTTGAGCTATTGCCGCTACATGTTGAGTCACCATCATCTGGCCATACTCTCCATCATGGTATGCATCTCTTTAAGCAATGCTTCCAATATAGCGATGCGTTGCTCAGTACTTCCTGATGGGGAAGCCTCTTCATGTTCATCTCCAATGGCATAAACTCCCATTTCTCTGGATGCCACTGAGGGATTAGTATAGATCTCTGTAGAGATTGAGTCTATACTTTCAGCATCAAATTCAGAAAGCTGGCAACCCCCAGTACCGGAATTAGAAGAATATAAAGCCGATTGTCGCAACCTCGAACGAGTATTTCGAAAAATACCTGCTTCAATATTCTCAAGGAGTCTGTCAAATCTCCTTTGGCTTGGAGTTCTAGAGGGATGACGTCTTGAACTTGACCTTCCTCTAGGAATGTGTGAAGCCATGTTTACTGATGCGAATGTCGGTTCTTCTTCCTGTAAGGGCAAAGAGTAGTTCAATCGGTCAAAAACTGACCGTTTTGCCTTAGAACAACAGTAGTTAATTACAACTTTATGACTATTACAACAATGCTCCCTAGGGTGTGTAATAGACATATTAGAACATCCCCAGTCTTTACGTTTCTGGATCAAGAAATCACGCAAATTAGGGGGATTAACATAAGAAGAAGAAGAAGACTTATTCTGCCTTTTTACATTAGTAGGGACGTGGAGATTGGGAACCATAACTCTCTCTCTGCCATAAGAATACAACAGTTCACCCATGCGAGTAGCATACGATCCATTATCCGTCTGGGAGCATATTTTCCCGTGAAATGGGTCTTCTATATGCGAACAGATTTACCTTGGCGTAATTTAGAGTTTTGCCCAAGTTCGCACAAAACAAGGAAAGTCCTCAAACGTCCTCCGGCGTCACGCGTAATCTGAAGTGTGGACAACTTCTTCTCTTAAGGGCGCACAAGCCTAGAGGCTGGGAGATTTGCCACTCGTTATCCCTTGATGTGATCCAAGGGTCCATCTGCCTCATCATAGACGAGAGATGTATTTTTAGGCGTAGGGCGCGTTTGAAATTTCTGAATTGGTACTGAGGCCTTGTCAAAATTTTTGTCTACCACGTCACAGACGGGAGATAAAGTTTTACGCGCAGGGCGTGTATTAGACTTCTGGATTGGCACTGAGGCATTGCCAGAAGTTTTGTCTGCCATGTCACAGACGGGAGATGAAGTTTTACGCGCAGAGCGCGTCTGAGGCTTCTGGATTGGCGCTGAGGCATTGCCAGATATTTTGTCTACTACGTCACAGACGGGAGACAGATTTTTACGCACAAGGCGTATAGGCTATGTTTTCACAACCTTGTTGATCAGAGAAGGAAAGCTTGCAGGAAGGGTAGAGGATGTCTTGGGCATCAACACTTTACGCAGCTTCCTGTTGTCCTAGACAGAGAGGGAATGAGGGCTACCCCCTGCACGAAGCATATCTTCATAAGCAGATTGGTCGAACTGGACGACCAATGTCTTCTTCGTCGATCCAATGGATACATCATCGTGTTAAGCAATGGCTTTCTCGTCAGATGAGAAAGTGGTCCCCAACAGAGTCACCATCTTATGTTTGAATAAGCAAAAAAATGAGAGAAAAAGAGGGTTTATACGAAACCTTTCCTTTTTTGCTTACAAATAAGAAAAAGAGTACAATTAATCCTATATGAGGATGTTAAGTACAATAAAAATGATTCTGGGGAAAAATTGCTATAGGAGTCTGATCTGCGTCGATCACTTTGTCCCTTGGACCACACGATGATGAAGAAGTACTGTAGAAGAAGAAGAAGCTTCGAAGGTTGCAGGTGGGATTGAATTCTCGTTACCAAAGTTGTCAATCAACACTCTCTGTCTGTGCTCTCTCTCTAATTCTTAATCCTCCCCTCGCTACCCTGTGACTAAGGGTCTCTATTTATAGAGATCAGTTACAATAACTGTCCAGTTAGCGTAGAATCCAAACTGTAAAGAAAGTGGCATCTTTTACGCGGCGGTTATAATAACTACTACCCACGTTTGAATGATCTCTTGAATCCGCGTATGACACGTGTCCCATTATGAGGTAACGCGTATAACTGCTTCTCGAAGATCATGGCATGCAAGCCACGTAGATAACTGCACCTTGCGTAGAGATGGTTGGCGTAGAAGCCAAATAACTGTCTTATTGGCGTAAAATCCAAATAAATGTCTTATTGGCGTAAAAGCCAAATAAATGTCATGTTGGCATAAAAGCCAAGCTCTGCATAAAACTTGAGGATTCATGGATAATAGACAACCAGCGTAAAGTAGCCAATTGTCTGTCACGACTGAGGTCTTGAGCGTATTCTGGGCTAAATAGCCTTATCACGTACATTTGCAAATATAGCCGAGTTGGCGTATTTCGAGGAGATAGCATACGGCGTATTCCTATAGCTAAAAATAGCCTGGTTGGCGTAAAATGCAAGGACGGGTGGGGTGAGTGTATTAGTCACAGTTTTAGCTTTCCTAGTCATTTTAAAAATAGAACGAAATTTTGTGCATTAAATGCAGAGATCTGTCCCCATCTCGTGCATTAAATGCAGAGATATTCCTCGTGCTCTATACGAGAAGCAGCTTTTGACGTGGCATCTAATTTTATCTCGTCTTGAGCGTAAAGACTCATTTCTGCCCATATAAAATAGGCAGCATATTCTTTAAATGCGTAAAAATGACTTGTATCAAGAATATGTCATTAAACGATAGCCTGGGTCTTTGTAAAAAATCATCATCACAACCGTCCTCTCGATCGTCGTGCAGTACTTTTTGTCAGGAGTCAGGTTCACTATTTTGTCAGACAAATTCATTCAAGGAGTACGAAGAGTTCCTCGTACAACTTTACGCTGCATTAAAAGCAGACATATTTTACGCAGGGAGGGTATAGCAACCTTTTTTATGCCAAAACAGCCTAGAAGTGCTGCTTTACACGGGTAGCTCTGGAGCTCTATTTTATGCCAAATAGCGTTGAAACTCTATTGTACGCCAATAGCTCTGAAGTCATATTTTATGCCATACAGTGTTGAAGCTTTGTTTTACGCGGACTTCTTAGGGGTTTTGACTGTATAATACACGTACAATCCCTCAGCGTATTTCATGCTTCTACATCTACCGATGAAATCTTTGCCGGATCTACTGAAATACCATCTCCTGAGATAACGTATCCAAGAAAAGTGACATGATCTAGGAGAAACTCATACTTGCTCAGCTTGGCATAAAACCTCTCTCTCTTCAGCATCTCTAACACTAGTCTCAAGTGCTCTTCGTGCTCCTCGTGTCTCTTCGAATACACTAAGATATCATCGATGAAGACTACCACGAACCGGTCTAAGTATTGGTGGAATACTCTGTTCATCAAGTTCATAAATACGGCAGGCACATTCGTCAGTCCAAAAGGCAACACTAAGAATTCGTAGTGACCATAACGAGTCCTGAATGATATTTTTTGAATGTCTTCTCTTCGCACCTTCACTTGATAATAACCCGATCTCAAGTCGATCTTTGTTAACACCACTGCTCCTGTCAGCTGGTCGAACAAATCATTAATTTATGACAGGGGGTACTTGTTCTTGATAGTCAAAGCATTAAGGGCTCTATAATCAATGCACATACGTACTGTTCTATCCTTCTTAGGTACAAACAACACTGGTGCTCCCCAGGATGATGCACAAGGATGGATAAATCCCTTGCTCTGTAACTCCTACAATTGTAACTTTAGCTCATCTAACTCCTTCTTCACCAATCGGTATACATTAGAAGATACAGGCGCTGCTCCGGGTACTAGCTCAATAGTGAACTCTATATCTCTATCTGGCGGTAAGCCTGAAAATTCTTCAGGAAAAACATCCTCGAATTCTGTAACTATTGGTGGGGGTACCATCTCCATAGCCATGTAGGCTCCAGCTATCTGTCCTACTCCTTATTCGACCCCTCTTATATACTCGAACTCTGGTTGATTTGGCGGTCTAAAGGTGACGCTACCCTTCCGGTAATTCAGTACGGAATTATACTGGCTTAACTAGTCCATGCCTAGCACAACATCAAAGTATGGCATGGGTAATACCAAGAAGCGCGCTCTCATCTCTCTACCACATACGACTACCGAGCACGTTCTAATAGTGCTGGTAACCGGCATGATACCTCCTCCGATAAGAATCTTCCAACTCTTAGGTAAGGGAGAAGTAGCTACTCTATGCATTGCTACAATCTACTAGATATGAATGATAAGATAGCTCCAGAATCAAACAACGCAGTTGCAGGTAATGATGCAACTAAAATGGTACCTGTGATAGCTTTCCCTTTTGTTTCCTCCTCAGTAGCTGCTAATACAAAGGCCTGTCCTTGCCTCTACCCTCCGGTCTGCTATCGAGCTCGGTCAAACTGCGCCTCCTGTGGGGCCAAGGGTGGTCCTTTCTGAAATCCTCCAAGTGATGGTGGTCGTTGACCTCCTAGCAGGGGTAGTATCCTCGGAATTAGTGCTACTGGCCTATGTCAGGTCTGCGGTGCTGCCTTTCTGTGCTATGGGCAGTCTCGGACTTGGTGCTGGTTTGATCCACAAATCAGGCATATCCTCAGTCTCTTTCTGCAGTCCTTCTCGTAATATCCTCTCTTACCACAGTGGTAGCAAGTCGAAAGCTCCTTTTGCTGGTATGGCATTGTCCTCTGTTCTGTCTGTGCTCTAGGACGACGGATCGGTTCTCCTAATCCGGACTGGGCTCTGGCTGGTGTGGTTGTGCTGGAACGTCTTGCTCCTCTGCCATTGGCCTCCTGGACCCTCGCCTCTGAAAGAACCTCTTCATAAGAAATCATCGCATGTACGTTGGTATACCTCTATAGCTCGAAGGTGAGGCCGTGGTAGAATCTCTGGGCCTTCTCTAGATTATTGGGTATCAGGACGACACCAAATCTGCTAAGGCGGCTGAACTCCGCGTCATAGGCGTCAACTGTCATATTTTCCTGTTCTAGATGTAGGAGCTGGGAGTACAGGGCATTTTTGAATGTAGCTGGGAAATACTTTGTATTGAAGTATTCTAGGAACTGGTCCCAAGTCTAGTTCTTTCCTACACTGCGCTCAATAGAATTCTACAGTGATGGGCGTTACTTTTTAGTTGGTCCCTTACGGCGGTCATCCAAAGGTCTGGATGTAGTTGCGAAGCCTCTTGTAGCATCTCCGTATTGGCGACCCAATCGGAGATCTGCTCTACGGTCTCGTTGCTTGTGTCATGCCCCAGTCCCAAAATATATGGAACTAGGCCATGTGGCAATAGCCAGCTATCACGTCTCCGAGGATTTCCCAATTTAATGGATCCTACCGAAGAGTGCTACGCTATCCTAAATAACTAACATGTCCCAATATCAGTCAACAACAGGAAACTAATCTCATCCACAAAATAAATAGCAAGAAGTACTAAATAAGCTGCTAGAAGATAAACACCAGTCTCAAAATATCATGGTACAACCAAGAATGTCGGGTGGGGACAAACCCACTGCTATGACGAATAAAATACTGAAATGATAAATAAAAGATAATAACTGGGCATCGGCTGACTAGATAATGATACACCCAATCCTAGGCAGAAGGTCGACCAAGTGATCACGAAAACTCTGACGGCTGCACCTCTAACTCCTCTACGATAGCGAACCATGTCTCCTGTCCTGGCCCGTATACGGTGGGATAGTAAGCCTCGTCCAAATCTGGAAAGGTACCAGGTCCTTAGAGGGACGTAACAAGATACATAGAAACATGCCATATATATAAATACTGAATAAAGTAAATGCAATAAAGGGTCTGCTAACCATCTAAGTGAATAAAATGTGAGGACACCTTTGGTACGTATGAGTAGGTGTAGGCATAACGTCCATACCGCTCCGAAGAACGGGGAATATACAAGTATATATATGTCCATACCGCTCCGAAGAATGGGAAATCTGAATAGTATAACGTTCATACCGCTCCGAAGAACGAGGAATCTGCAAGTATATATACGTCCATACCGCTCCGAAGAACGGGGAATCTGAATAAAGGGAGTCATTGGATCCACGGCTCCTCCCGATGCTACTGATTCCAATGGGTGTATCCCATACGCCTACTAGTGGTCCTCCCCGCCCATTGTAGATACACAAATCGAATACTCGAAGTGCATATCACGTATCTATATGCCAGTCTCTACGAATAAAAATAACCCTGAGTTACATACTAACCGTGATGCATATCACGTGCACCGATAGCTAGTCGAGTACTCAGACCCGCATTCCAATATGAATATGTCATAGTGAAACATGTAAGAGTGTCAGATCTCGAAGGATATCAGAGTATCCTCCAATGGGGTGAGTCTGCTAATGACTAAGTTAAGTACACTAACCATCGACGTATCCGTTGACTGCACCTGAATCAATCTCGGACGCGCACAGTCATATGAAATAGAACAACAAGATAACATACAACATATGCAGCATTTAATTTAAATAGTAGATATGGTAAGGTATCTTGCCTGAGTCCTCAAGCTATGAATGCTAATAGCCTGCTCCTGCGGTGTCTCCCAGCTGATCTAATGGTCCTAAACACACAATATAATATAGAAATCTAACATCAGACACTAAGACAATATACAGACACTACGTTGCTCTTAGGAACTGCATAAGTTCACGACTGATCGAAGACAGTGTCACATATGCATGTAGCTAGGATGTACATGTGTTCTGTCCTTGTCAACGTGTGTCTTGAGACAATAATTTCTACGTTATCAGTTGCGAAACTATATTATGTCTAGTATAATCACTGATCCTTATTTCCCATATTAAGCTTACTTAGCGAGGTCTAAGTTTTATCGATGAATCTCATGTTTCTAATAACAGGTCCTATGATTAAGGAAAGGTTAGTTATTACGTAAATATTAATTCTTACAGGTTATCAAGCTTTTATATATATAGTTTAGGGTTAACTAGGCTGTGTCCAAGACTATGGCTCTCGATACGACGATACTACCAACATTTATGGATACGATACAAAAGGGAGGAGTATTGAGCGGTACCTAGTAGACTGGGCGGGGGTATCCGCACTGTCTGGACGTCCTCCGTCGAGTGGGGGCTCCGGTGGCGGCCGACGGCAAGGCAGCGGCGGCAAGGCAACAGCTGGAATAATAACTGCAGCAGCCGCAGTCGCAGCAGTAGCAGCTCTGAGCAGCGGCGATTGCTGGGTTGAGGAGGCGCGTGGGGTGGCTGTCGGCTACGGGGGAAGGTGGCGCTCCGCCTGGCAGGGGTGATCGAGGGTGTCGGGGGGGTGACCGGGGCTGACGGGGGTGACCGGGGCTGTCAAGTTTCGGGGGAAAGTTGGTGAAGGAGATGGCGTAGGGGTCAGGCGGCTGGTACCGAGTGGCTGTGATGGTGGTTGGCGGCAAAAAGTGGCAGGCAGAGATGGTGGTGGAGTCGTTTGTGAAGTCGGAGAAGGGGAAGGGGAGGTTCTTGGGTAATTATGAAGGGGTCGGCTAGGGTTTGCTCCTTGGTGAGGGAAGGAATGGTTTTTAGGGTTTTAAGTAAAAATTATGTATTTATATAGGATATGAAATTTGTAGGCTGGCCTCGAGATTTGTGCCAGCCAGGGCTCGTTGGGGTAGGGGCTGGTCCACCTGAAGTGTTCATGGGTTGGATCTGGTCTCGCTTGAGGTAAAATTGGCCTCAAATTAATTAGATTAAAAATTAATGCGCGAGGCAAAAAATTAATTGAATATTACCTAGCTAAGGTGAGACGTAATGATGAGTCTCTAAGTTTGCACAATTGTCAGAGGGGGTAGTCTGGCATGTCTAAGAGATGTTCGTGACCTTGTGTGGAAGATAACTACTGGTGTGGTGCTCCAACCTCGAAGCAACGTCAAGGTATATTAAGACGTATAATTGACGCACATTAATCCAAATTAATACCAAATTAATCATAGTCTCTAGATTTAATTCAATTTAACCCTTAATTGGTCGAGGGGTTTATAATCTACCCTCCTCAGAGTATTTCGTCCTCGAAATTAAAAATATACGCATGGTAAGAACTACTGACTGAAATAAAAAAATGCTAATACGTACCTAGCCCCTCGAAGAGGTGGGAATAGCGCTGTCTAATATCCTCCTCATGTTCCCAAGTCGACTCTCCTGGTGCATGATGCCTCCATGCGACACAGACTAGGGGAATAGTCTAACCTCGCAGTACTTTCTCGCTTCTGTCTAGAATCTCCACAGGCTTTTCTTCGTATGATAAGCTAGGGCCGACTGTGATCTCTGAATGGTCAAGCACATGACTCGGATCTGGTATGTACCTTCTCAGCTGAGATACATGGAAGACGTCATGGACTCCTTCCAAGGTCTGTGACAAGGCTAATATATAAGCAACCTCTCCGACGCGTTCTAACACATCGAATGGTCCAATGTACCTCAGACTCAGCTTTTCTCTGCTTCCAAATATGATAGTCCCTCTAGTAGGCGAGATCTTTAGAAACGCGTGATCTCCAACCTGGAAATCTTGGGGTTATCGATGCGCATTCGCCTAGTGCTTTTGCCTGTCATGTGCCGCTCGTAGATGCCCTTGGATCTTCTTCACCTTCTCTACTTTACGAACAATTAATTCTGGTCCGAGAATCTGTCGCTCGCCTATATTGCTCCAACATACTAGGGAATGACACTTCCTTTCATACAATGCTTCATAGGGATCCATCTGGATGCTCGCATGATAGCTGTTATTGTAGAAAAAATCGACCAAATGCAAATGGTCCTCCCATAATCCTCCGAAATCTAGCATGCATGCTCTCAACATGTCCTCCAACGTTTGAATGGTGTGCTCCGACTGACCATCTGTCCGTGGATGATATGCTATGCTAAAATTCAGGCGAGTACCGAGACTCTCTTGCATACTCCGCCAGAAGTAAGATATAAACCTCGTATCCCTGTCAGACACGATGCTAACTGGCACTCCATGTAGGCGTATAATCTCTCTCATGTACATGTTTTCTAAGACCTCTGTGGATTGCCCAACTCTGAAGGGTAAAAAGTGTGCGGACTTGGTGAGTCTATATACGATTACCCATACTACATTGCGACCACTAGGACTCCTCGGAAAACTCGTAACAAAGTCCATAGTGATATGCTTCCATTTCCATTCCGGTATAGGAAGCGGTTAAAGTAATCCTGCAGATCTCTGATGTTCAGCTTTGACTTGCTGACACACCAGGCACTTCACCATAAAGCGTGCTATCTCTTTCTTCATTCCATGCCACCAGTAGTACTGCCTCAAGTCTCTGTACATCTTCGTGCCTCCTGGATGAATAGAATAATTTAAACTATGTGCTTCAGTCATCAACTCTTGTCGAAGCTCTCCATTTGGAACATATAGATGGTCTCCACATCTCAAGGTTCCATCTTCATGTATACGCAGTCCTGTCTGTATTCTAGCCTCTGTCCTCTGTCTAAGCCTCTGGAATCTGGCGTCTGTCGGCAAAGCAGCCTTGATTCTCTCCACTAATGTCGATTGCAACTAGAAACTCGATAATTGTCCGTCTACTCCGGGCATAACGACTTCTATACCCATCTGTTCTAGATCTCTCAACAGATGTTGTTGGATAGTCAAGAAGAATTCCATGGGTCTTCTGCTCAACGCGTCAGCTACTACATTGGCCTTTCCCGGGTGGTACTGTAGCTCGATCTCGAAGTCCATCATCACCTCGAGCCAACGTCTCTGCCTCTGGTTCA
Organism: Iris macrosiphon; assembly: GCA_036927795.1. Lineage (NCBI taxonomy): Eukaryota > Viridiplantae > Streptophyta > Magnoliopsida > Asparagales > Iridaceae > Iris > Iris macrosiphon. The sequence goes on along the minus strand of JAYESA010000017.1, from coordinate 60,743,244 downwards.
GGTCCTTTTGAGTGTAGACGTACTTTAGGCTCTTATAATCAGTGAATATCTCCACTCTTTCTCCATATAGATAATGCCTCCAAAGCGTCAAGGCAAAGATTACTGCTGCAAGCTCTAAGTCGTGAGTGGGGTAGTTCTTCTCATGGGTCCTCAACTGTCTAGAGGCATAAGCCACAACCTTTTCGTGCTGCATCAAGACACATCCTAATCCTTTCCCGGATGCATCGCTATAGATCACGAATCCTCCGGGTCCAGACGGTATGGTCAAGTTAGGTGCTGTAGTCAAACGTTTCTTCAGCTCATCAAATGCCTTCTGACACTCCTCTATCCAAGTAAACTCCAACTCCTTACGGGTCAAGCGGGTCATCGGTTATGCAATCTTCGCAAAGTTCTCTACGAACCTCCGGTAATATCCGGCAAGTCCTAGGAAACTTCTCACCTCTGAGACATTGGTAGGGGTCGGCCATGTCTCTACCGATGAAATCTTTGCCGGATCTACTGAGATGCCATCTCCTGAGATGACGTATCCAAGGAAAGCAACACGATCCAGAAGAAACTCATACTTGCTCAACTTGGCATAAAGCCTCTCTCTCCTCAGGGTCTCTAATACTAGTCTTAAGTGCTTCTCGTGCTCCTCGTGGCTCTTTGAATACACCAAAATGTCGTCGATGAAGACTACCATGAACTGGTCCAAGTATTAGTGGAAGACCTTATTTATCAAGTTCATAAATACAGCCGGTGCATTCGTCAGTCCAAAAGGCATCACTAAGAACTCGTAGTGACCATAACGAGTCCTGAATGCTGTCTTTTGAATGTCTTCTCTATGTACCTTCACTTGATGATAACCCAATCTCAAGTCGATCTTTGGGAACACTACTGCTTCTATCAACTGGTCGAATAAATCGTCAATCTGCGACAGGGGGTACTTGTTCTTGATAGTCAAAGCATTAAGGGCTCTGTAATCAACACACATGCGTACTGTTCCATCCTTCTTAGGTACAAACAATACTGGTGCTTCCCAGGGTGATACACTAGGACGGATAAATCCTTTGCTCTACAACTCCTCCAATTGTATCTTCAGATCATCTAATTCCTTCTTCGCCAATCGCTATACATTGGAACATACAGGTGCTGCTCCGGGTACTAGCTCAATGGTGAACTCTACGTCTCTATCTGGCGGTAAACCTAGCAATTCTTCGAGAAAAATATCCTCAAATTCTGTAACTATTGGTGGGGGTATCATCTCCATAGCCATGTAAGCTCCAGCTATCTGTCCAACTCCTTGTTCTATGGTCCCTCGTATGTACTCGAACTCCGGTTGGTCGGGCAGTCTAAAAGTGACGCTACCCTTCCGGCAATTCAGTACGATATTATACTGGCTCAGCCAGTCCATGCCTAGCACAACATCAAAGTATGGCATGGGCAATACCAAGATTCATGCTCTCATCTCTCTACCACATACAACTACTGAGAACGTTCTGATAGTGCTAGTAACAGGCACTATACCTCATCCGGTAAGAATCTTCCAACTCTTAGGTAAGAGAGAGGTAGCTACTCTATACATTGCTACAAATCTACTAGAAATAAATGATAAGGTAGTTCCAGAATCAAACAATGCAGTTGTAAGTAATGATGCAACTAAAATGGTACCTGTGATAGCTTCTCCTTCTGTTTCTTCTTCAGTAGCTGCCAAAGCAAAGGCCTGTTCCTGTCTTTGTCCTCCGGCCTGCTGTCAGGCTCGATCAATATGTGCCTGCTGTAGGGCCAAGGGTTGTCCTCTCTGAAATCTTCCAGGTGCTGGTGGACGCTGTCCTTCTGGTGGGGGTAGTATCCTCGGGACTGGTGCTGCTGGCCTCTGACCTGTTTGCGGTACTATGTCTCTGCGATGTGGGCAGTCTCGGGCATAGTACTGGCTCGCTCCATAAATCATGCATATTCCTAGTCTCTTTCGGCAGTCCTTCTGGTAATATCCTTTCTTACCATAGTAGTTGCAAGACGGAAGCTTATTTTGCTGGTATGGTGCTATCCTCTGCTGTGTCTGCACTCCGGAATGACGGATCGGTCCTCCTGCTCCGGGGTTGGGATCTGGCTGGTATGGTCGTGCTGGGACGTCTAGTTCCTCTGGCAATGGCCTCCTGGATCCTCGCTTCTGCAAGAACCTTCTCGTAAGAAATCCTCGCCTGTGTGGTGGTATACCTATGTAGCTCAAAATTAAGGCCGTGATGGAATCTTTGGGCTTTCCCTAGATCATTGGGTATCAGGACGATACCAAATCTGCTAAGATGGCTGAACTCCGCGTTATATGCGTCCACAGTCATATTTCCTTGTTCTAGATGTAGAAATTGGGTGTACAGGGCATTCCTAACTGTGGCTGGAAAATACTTCGCACTGAAGTATTCTAAGAACTGTTCCCAGGTCTGGTTCTTGCCTATACTGCGCTCAATGGAATCCCACCAGTGATGGGCATTGCCTTTTAGTTGGGCCCTTACTGCGATCATCCAAAGGTCTGGGTACAGTTGTGATGCCTCTAGTAGCATTTTTGTGTTGGCGACTCAATCGGAGATCTATTCTGCAGTCTCATTGCCTGAGAAGGTATCTGGTCCCATCTGTCGGAACCATCTAACCGTGCTACCTATCTGGGCTGGTGGAGGTGATGGTGTGGGTGCTGGGACAGATGTCCTCTCTAGTACTGCCATCAAACTTTGTCTCAATATCTCTGTCTGATGCCACTATGCTTGCATCATGGTCTGAAAGAACTGAAGCATTTGTGGCTGTCCATCTAGCTGTGGCATCTGGGGTATGTAGGGTAGAGGTGGTGGTAATGGGACCTCTGGTTATGCAGTAGGCGTCTCTTCAGATATCGGCCTCTCTGTTTGTGGCATCGGTGTAGCTCCTGAAGTCTGGCCCTCACAATGTTGCGTGGGGATCGTCTGGAAAGTCTGTCCCTCATACTGTAGTATATGGTCGCCCAGAGAAGTCTTGTGCCAATGTATCAGCGGGGCATGTAGTGGGGGGTGCCCTTGGGGTACCTCCTCTCTTTGGATGGTGTTGTCTGGCATCGCGGCACTGGGTGCTCCTCGTCCACTGTGCAAGTTCATCTTGCTGCAAAAGATAGGACTTCATTAAAAGGACAGAATCAAACAAATAGGATGCAGATATTTAGAAGTAACACGAAGGAAGCTCAAAAATGTAATCAGAGTGGATGAGACCTAGTAACTTCTATCCTATTGCAGGCTCGCTGGGCACGTTTCCATACCACAAGCGAATAAGTTGACCTACATGGGCCACCACTAAAACTATGTCACATCCCAGTCCCAAAATATATGGAACTAGGCCACGTGGCAATAGCCAGCTGTCACCTCTCCGAGGATTTCCTAATTTAATAGATCCTACCAAAGAGTGCTACGTTGTCCTAAATAACTAACATGTCCCAATATCAGTCAACAATAGGCAACTAATCTCATCCACAAAATAAACAGCAAGAAGTACTAAATAAGCTGCTAGAAGATAAATACCAATCTCAAAATATCATGGTACAACCAACAATGTCGGGTGGGGACAAACCCACTGCTATGACGAATAAAATACTGAAATGATAAATAAAAGATAATGACTGGGCATCGGTTGACTAGATAATAATACACCCAATCCTAGGCAGAAGGCCTACCAAGTGATCACAGAAACTCTGACGGTTGTACCTCTAACTCCTCTACGGTAGCGAACCTCGTCTCCTGTCCTGGCCCGTATACAGTGGGATAGTAAGCCTCGTCCAAATCTGAAAAGGTACCATGTCCTCAGAGGGACGTAACAAGATACATAGAAATATGCCATATATATAAATACTGAATAAAGTAAATGTAATAAAGGGTATGCTAATCATCTAAGTGAATACAATATGAGGAAAACTTTGGTACGTATGAGTAGGTGTAGGCATAACGTCCATACCGCTCCAAAGAACGGGGAATCTGTAAGTATATATACGTCCATACCGCTCCAAAGAATGGGGAATCTGAATAGTATAACGTCCATACCGCCCCGAAGAACAAGGAATCTGCAAGTATATATACGTCCATACCGCTCCAAAGAACGGGGAATCTGAATAAAGGGAGTCATTGGATCCGCGGCTCCTCCGGATGCTACGGATTCCAATGGGTGTATCCCATACACCTACTAGTGGTCCTCCCCGATTTAGATACACAAATCGAATACTCGAAGTGCATACCACGTATCTATATGCCAGTCTCTACGGATAAAAATAACCCTGAGTTACATACTAACCGCGATGCATGCCACCGCACCGATAGCTAGTCGAGTACTCAGACCCGCATCCCAATATGAATATGTCATAGTGAAACATGCAAGAGTGTCAGGTCTCGAAGGATATCAGAGTATCCTCTAATGGGGTGAGTCTGCTAATGACTAAGTTAAGTACACTAACCATCGACGTATTCGTCGACTTCACCCGAAACAATCTCAGACGCACACAGTCATATAAAATAGACCAACAAGATAACATACAATATATGCAGCATTTAATTTAAACAGTAGATATGGCAAGGTATCTTGCCTGAGTCCTCAAGCTATGAATGCCAATAGCCTGCTACTGCGGTGTCTCCCGGCTGATCCAATGGTCCTAAACACACAATATAATATAGAAATCTAACATCAGACACTAAGACAATATACAGACACTATGTTGCTCTTAGGAACTATCACAAGTTTACGACTGATCGAAGATAGTGTCATGTGTACACGTAGCTAGGATGTACACGTGTTTTATCCTTGTCAACGTGTGTCTTGAGACAATAATTTCTACGTTATCAGTTACGAAACTATATTACGTCTAATATAATCACCGATCCTTATTTCCAATATTAAGCATACTTAGCGAGGTCTAAGTTTTATCGATGAATCTCATGCTTCTAACAACAGGTCTTATTATTAAGGAAAGTTTTATCGATGAATCTCAAGCTTTCATATATGTAGTTTAGGGTTAATTAGTCCGTGTCCAAGACTATGGCTCTCGACACGATAATACTACGAACATTTATGGACACGATACAAAAGGGAGGAGTATCGAGCGAGTACCTAGTAGACTGGGCGGGGGTATCCGTACTGTCTGGACGTCCTCCGTCGAGTGGGGGCTCCGGCAGCGGCCGGTGGCAAGGCAGCAGCGGCAAGGCAGCGGCTGGAACAATAACTGCAGCAGCCATAGTTGCAGCAATAGCAGCTCTGAGAAGCGATGGTTGCTGGGTCAAGACGACGCGGAGGGTAGCTATCGGCCGCGTGGGATGGTGGTGCTCCGCCTGGCAGGGGTGATCGAGGGTGTCGGGGGGGTGACTGGGGCGGTCGGGGTGACCGGGGCTGTCGGGTTTCGGGAGGAAGTTGGTGAAGGAGATTGTCTCGTGGTCAGGCGACGGGTACCGGGTGGCTGTGATGGTGGTTGGCGGCAAGAAGTGGCAGGCTGAGACGGTGGTGGAGTCATTTGTGAAGTCGGAGAAGGGGAAGGGGAGGTGTTCGGGTGATTATAAAGGGGTCGGCTAGGGTTTGCTCCTTGGTGGGGGAAGGAATGGTTTTTAGGGTTTTAAGTAGGAATTGTGTATTTATATAGGAGTGAAATTTGTGGGCTGGCCTCGAGGTTTGGGCCAGCCAGGGCTCGTTGGGGTGGGGGCTGGTCAACCTGAAGTGTTCATAGGTTGGGTCTGGTCTTGCTTGAGGTGAAATTGGCCTCAAATTAATTAGATTAAAAATTAATATGCTAGGTGAAAAATTAATTGAACATTGCGTAGCTAAGGTGAGACAAAATGATGAGTCTCTAAGTTTGCACAATTGTCAGAGGGGGTAGTCTGGCATGTCTAAGAGATGTTCATGACCTTGGGTGGAAGATAACTACTGGTGTGGTGCTCCAACCTCGAAGTAATGTTAAGGTACATTAAGACGTATAATTAATGCACATTAATCCAAATTAATACCAAATTAATCCTAGTCTCTAGATTTAATTCAATTTAACCCAGAATTGGTCGAGGGGTTTACAGCCTGAGAAAGTATCTGGTCCCATCTGTCGAAACCATCTAAAAATGCCACATGTTTGGGCTGGTGCAGGTGCTGGCACTAGTGTTGTGACAGGTGTCCTCTCTAGTACTTCCATCAAACTCTGCCTCAATGTCTCGGTCTGATGCCATTGTGCTTGCATTATAGTCTGAAAGAACTGAAGCATCTGTGGCTATCCATCTAGTTGAGGCATTTGGGGTGGATAAGGTGGAGGTGGTTGTAATGGAACCTCTGGCTGTGCGGTAGGTGTCTCCTCAGATGTCGGCCTCTCGGTCTGCGGCATCGGTGTAGCTCCTGAAGTCTGGCCCTCAAAATGCTGTGTGGGGATCGTCTTTGAAGTCTGTCCCTTGGGCTGCTTGGTAGGATCGCCCTGAGAAGTCTCGTGCCAATGTATCAGCGGGGCCTGTAGCGGTGGTTGTCCTCCACGTAGTCCCTGGGGTACCTCCTCTCTTTGGGTAGTGTCGGTTGGCACCACGGCACTGGGTGCTCCTCGCCCACTACGAAAGCTTATCTTGCTGCAAGAGATAGGATTTCATTAAAAAGAGTACAAAATCAAGCAAACAGGATGCAGATATTTAGAAATAATACGAAGGAAGTTCAAAGACGTAATCGAATTGGATGAGACCTAGTAATTTCTATCTTATTGCAGGCTCGCTGGGCATGTTACCATACCATAAGCGATAAAGTCGACCTGCATGGGCCACCACTAAAACTATGTCATGCCCCAGTCCTAAAATATTGAGGGACTAGCCACATGGCAATGGCCAGCTGTCACGTCTCCGAGGATATCCTAATTTAATGGATCCTAACGAAGAGTGCTATGCTATCCTAAATACTAACATATTCCATATAAATCAACAACAGGTAATCTAATCTCATCTACAATAAAAATAGCAAGAATGTACTAGTAATAAATGCTGGAAGATAAACGCCAGTCTCAAAATATCATAGTACAACCAAGAATGTCTGGTGGGGACAAACCCACTACTATGACGAAAACAAATACTAAAATGATAGATAAAAAGATAATTACTAGGATATCGGCTGACTAGATAATGATGCTCCCAATCCTAGGTAGAAGGCCTACCAAGTGATCACGAAAACTCTGACGATAGCACCTCTAACTCCTCCTCGGTAGCGTACCTCGTCTCCTGTCCTGGGCCGTACACTGTGGGGTAATATGCCTAATCCAAATCTGGAAAGGTACCAGGTCCTCAGAGGGATGTAACAAGATACATAAAAACATGCCATATATAAATACTGAATAAAATAAATACAATAAAGGGTGTGCTAAATATCTAAGTGAATGCAATATGAGGACAACTTTGGTACGTATGGGTAGGCATAGGCATAACATCCAATACCCCAAAGAGCGTGACAATAGTGCAATATATCGTCCATATTACTCCGAAGAATGTGGCAACAGTGTAAAGGGAGTCATTAGATCCGTGGCTCCTCTGGATACTACGGACTCCAATGGGTGTATCCCATACACTTACTAATATCCTCCCCGCCCAATGTAGATACGCAAGTCGAATACTCGACGTGCATACCACGTATCTATATGCCAAGTCTCTACCAATATAAAAAATCCTGAATTATGTACTAACCGTGATGTAGGTCTGTCACGACCCGCACCCGGTATAGGGGCACGAGTACGTGGGTACGTCCAGCCTACGCCACAGAATCGGCGGTAGAACGTTGTCTTGGTCTACTATTCTATCTAATGTCTCACACAAAGTGTATAAAATACTGCCATGCCATCTCAATACCAAATCATACTCAATCACATATAAAACTGAAGGAAGATGTACGCACAATATGGAATAGAAAGAATAAGAAATACAAGTCTCAATACATCACATAACCATCTACAACTAAACACAAATCCAGATCTCAAACAATAATACAACCCAATGTCTAAAATAGAAATAACTACTACAAGGTATAGAAATCAAAAAGACCTCAGTCTCTGGCACTATCCTCAGGTGACACTCTATCTGTCAGTCCATAGTGAGTGGGACACATCCTCTCTAACCATTCATCTGAAAAATGTTTTCTAGTCAGGAATGGAGCGAAGTACAACCCAATAACAATTCCAATTAATTGATAATGACTATAAACAAAAATAGAGAATATAATACAAGACGAGAAACAATGAATAATATCAACTATGGTGGAAGAACAGGTAACCAATGAACAATGTGGTGAAGAACTGTAACTATGCTAAGTGATTGAAATACTAGATAGATATGTGATCGGCTTGGGTGAACATTATCTACTTTAACGTTGGATAAATATTGTCTAAGTTAACATGAATGTTGAACACGAAATATTATCTAAGTTAAACATTGAGAACACGAGAAACAATTAACAATATATATGTAACATCCCATGACTGATCCATGTGTATACTAGTCCGTGTACCAATGTGTCAAGAGTCATGTAAAACATTTCTAAATTCTTGTATTATAGTAATTAGCAATTAATAAAAACTATCAGAGAATGTACTCGTCTGTCGTCCAAGCAAGGAATGTCAAACTGTGTCCCAACTGGTGTCACACAATCTATATATGGAATATTGTATTAATACAAGGTGTTGAAATAAATTTAAGTTAAACTAGTCAACATGTAGGTCATAAAGACATTTCTAAGTTAAACCAATGAAATCTAGGTTGCAAGAGTCTAACACTAATTCACTAAGTCCATACACTATGAAACTAGTCTATACTAGCTAAGCTATGATACAAGAAGTCTCTCAAAAATCCGTATCCTAAGATACGCAAGTTTTCTTAATATAAAAATAGGTTTTATATATGTATACGAGTCAAATACTATAATATTATAGCAAAACAGTTGAAATACGATACCTTGGTCTTGCATCAATGTGTATCGCACCTAACTCGATACCCAAAGTCAATACCTAGGGCATCGTCCGAATATCTTGGTAATACCTTGGTATCCCAAGGTAATCTAAAACTCTACGTAATAGCTAATCTACACAATATATATATATAAATGCCCCAAGCTAATACTAACTATAACTAACACTAGTAAAGTATCTAACCATTACATAATACATAACTAACTACTAAAACACAGAATCTTAGCAACCCATAGATATATATATACATAGTACGTATAGCTAGACTATCTACTAAGTATCAACATAATAGATGTATATATATAATCACTACTACTTATACTAATTGTAAAACTGTCTTATTACTAATTAGCTAATATAGAAGAACTAAACTAACTATATTAACTATTTACTAACTCTTACCAAATAGCTACCAACTAACTGATAAATAACTAGTAGATCAACTGACTACCTAAACCTATACCCAATATACCTTGACACCCAAAACCCTAACTAATACTTTAACTCACTGACACAAAGACTCTGAACTTGAACAATACTGTGCATATCTGCACAGTGACTATCTAAGACTGAAGACTGATGAACACAATATTCACTGTGTGCTGGCTGCTGCCCACTTCACTGTACTCAATGCACAGTAAACCGATACTGTGCTTATCTGATGCCGATACTGCTTCAATTCAGTGCTGCACTATGCAGCTTTTCTTCACTAAATTGTCGAGCCCCACGCTCTGCACACTGCCACTCCTCTTCACTGAAATGCTGCAGCTACTGATTTCCCTGTAGTGAACCACTTGCTGCACTGAAGGATTCTCTGTCGAGCTACTGCTACTGTATTTTCATGGACTTTACTGTGCTACTAAATTACCATGGACTGCACTATGCATTGCATCCTCTGCTTGTTGTATCCCATCTTGCACGAGCATGCTGACCCCTCTACACGAGCTGCTCACTTCACTAAAAGGTCGAGTCCCTCTCCCTCACTCAAGCACACACATAGACACACTACACCATATTCTAACACTACTAGGTACATATATAATCACACACAATGGTATTCACACACTACACTCAAAACAACACTTACACACCTAAGTATATAAACATATCTACCTGAACATATATACATACACACTCTATTACATATATCAATGTATATCAACCTTCACTATTAGATATACATATAGGCACACACATAGACATAACTCAACATATACTATTATATACTCTATAAAATACATAGATAGCATATACATATATAAATACACATGCACGCATAGCCAAGAGGGCAAAACAACAAACACATAGAGTGCACCGCACCCGTATCACACTTGCTCTATGATACGTGTGCGATACGACTCCAACACACAAACAAATGCACCCCGGAGGATACGAGCAAGTCCGATATACCAATTATGAACAATACGTATAGTAATTAGTGTGTCTACGTGTCCGTGTCTCAATGTGATATGCACAAGGACTCGTGTCGGAGGAAAACCCCCAAAATCAACCCATTTCGTCAAATTGATGAGGTACGGCCTACACGTATCCAATTATGGATACAACACTAGTCATAAACAAATAATCATATGTCAGTTTGGTCTAATTGACCAATTGACAAACACAACATGTGCCAATCTCGGAATTCTCCTAAAATTGGCCCAAAAAATGCATGTAACTTCCACCGTAGGTCTCTGATTGACTCCAAACCAAATCCTATGGGTAGCCTATGCATGTGGGTTGGTTTATCATGGTAAAATCTCAGATCTAGAGTCTAATAAAAGGGGGAAAACTGAAATGTATCTATTGGGAGATGGTTTCTCAATAAAAAGTCTCCAAATACAAAGTAGCTCCTCTCCTTGTAGATCTTGGCCTCCTCTTCCTTGCTCCTTGCTCCTTGCTTGTAGATTCTTGATGTAGAGGCCTCAATGATGAATTTAGAAAGAGATTTGAGAAGAATTGATGGGGGAATAGAGAAAATTTGGAAGAAGGAAAAGTAGATCTAGAAATTTGGGGAAGAAATAAAATGAGAGCACTCTCTCTCCTCCTAATTATGGCTGGTCATAAACCCCTCTCCAAGAAATATATAATGTCCCAAATATCCCTTGGGGCCTCTCATGAAGAAATTAATTAAGGGGGAAGGTTCTAGTCTAATGGTTTCACTAATTAATCCAACCTCCTAATCCATGGGCCTAATTAAATGGGCCCAAACTAACTCATCCAAATGTTGGGTTCATGCATCTAATAAAATAGGTTAGATCCACTACACAAGTCTAAAATAAATACTATGTCTAATCAAACACTAAACAATACAACAAATAATTAATTAATCATGCACAATATTAATACAACCCTCCTAAAAATAAAATTCCTGTGTCAATTTACCAAACTACCCTTAATTGGAAATATGAGGTTGACAATCCTACCCACCTTAGAAAAATTTTATCCTCGAAATTAAATATGATCGTAACCCCCTGTAGGTCAACCCAGTCGAAACTAAAACACACATCACTAACTATGGTCTCTGTCTATCATAGTTTTGCAGTCTCCGACAGGGTATACTAACTACATAATAACACGCAAGCAGTCTATAAGGCAATAACTAACCACACAACCAACAGATGGAAAGGAAGTAAATAAGACGAAACTAGCTAACTGATCACCTGAAGTGTCATCCTCTCTGACTGCCATTGCAAATACCCTATCCTGCCGGGGTGGCTCTCTATGTTGGTGCTGATTAGTCTACGGTACCACAGATAGCCTAGCTCTACCTCTCTGACCGTGATCTGGTCCTTACGGGTTGTTAGAACACTCCTTCACCTGATGATCAGGGGAACCACAATACAAGCATAGTCTGAGTCTCTTTCGACAGTTCTCCTAATCATGTCCTTGCCTTCCACAATAGGCACAAGAAAAAGTCTGTTGAATCTGCCTCTGAAGCTGTTGCGGTGCCTGATGTACTGGCCCCTAAAACTGTTGTATCTGTTGAGCTGGTACACTAACTGGCACAAGGTACTGCTGGTGCTGATATACTCTCAGCTGCTGAAAGTGGGTGCACTTTGCTGGCCCCGCACCACTACTTGCTCCTCCGGTGTCTCTCGTCCTCTTAAAGCCAAGCTCCAAATCATCTTCCGCCTGCTGCGCATGTCTCAAAATTTCCTCAAACGTAGTGGTATGGTGTCACGACCCGCACCCGGTTTAGGGGCACGAGAGCGTGGGTACGTCCAGCCTACGCCGCAGCATCGACGGTAGAACGCTGTCTAGGTCAAGTACTATCTAAACAATCTCACGCTAGTATCCAACTCCATAAGGAGACGTGGATATCATAAAATAAATCTAGAAATACTCAATCACAACTACAGCACGATAGGAAATGAAGAAATAAAAGAATACAGCACAAGTCTAATGATAACATACATACCTGCAATCCTTAACTTCCAATCCCCAAGTGTCAGAAACCAGTCTACTAATGTCACAGTCTGGAAAATATTTTCCAGTCAGGAAGGAGCAAAGTACATCTCTAAATAGCCGTTCTATATAAATGACATAAACTATGTAGCAGTTCTAGATGGAAACATACCAGATGCATGTATAAGTACGAGGAATGTACAATGAGAGAAGTACTGGAAATACTGTAAGTAAATGCAGGAAAAGAAACAATATGTCCATGAGTAAGAATTCTATGACTAAGTGTGTGAGTACTAGCTTTAATATGTGATCGGCTTGGGAACTTGATCAGGCTGGTTACATGTGATTAGCTATGGTTCATATAAAGTCAGACTAACCGTTGGTTAGCTATGGTTCATATAAAGTCAGGCTAACCGTTGGTTAGCTATGGTGCATGTAGAGATCAGGCTAATCACACGTAACAGCTATGGTTCATATAAGTGGTCAGGCCGCACCCGACGTGAGATGTGGGGTGAGCTATGGTGCATATAAAGTTGGGTATGATCACATATCTACACTAAAGTACTCCCCAAACCCCCGACTGGTATAGTAGATCCAATCATGGTACGCTATGGCACAGGATTCCCTAGGAAGGTAGCAAATCTCCCCGGGAATTAGTGTCTGTACATGCACAAGATATCAAGGAAACAAGTCTCGTACAAGCTACCCCATGAATAAGGAATAACATCTCATGACGAGATCCGTGTATACCAATCCGTGTAACCATCGTGTCAAGATCATGGATATTTACACTAGATACAGTGAACATAGGAGATATCATAAATTAGAAACTAATCAGAGAATGTACTCGCCTTGGGTCCTTAGCTGGTAAAACCAATGTCCTGTTCCAGAGTATCCCCTGGGTAAACCAACAGTCCTATAAACATAACACAAGCAAACCACATTCGCATCAGATGCTACACTAACACAGTCAAAAAAATACTAGTCTCAGGGCCATGTCAGGCAGGGCACTAGTCAACTAGGGTCATCTAGTAGGGACACGTATATAATATACATTACTCTTATTATACTTACAATATTTATACATGCACCAATTTAAATGTATTTACAATATATATATATATATATATCTTTTAAATACATATTTGATTTATACTAGTTGAACATTATATATGTATACTCATACATATGCAAAAATACCTTTTTAAAATATATATATATATAAATACTAAATTGATTACATATACTAGAAATACGTATTTACGTATATAAATCATTTCGAACTTATTTTGAACAATAATTTCAAATAAAAGTTTATTTATAAAACTAGAATTTATGTAAAAGCTAATATTTTTCATTTATGGTAAAATCGGTCACCGATCCAATAACTAATTTTTGAACTCATTTTATTATTGAAACTATATTTTTAATAATAATATAAAACCCAAGATTTATTATATTTAACATAATTAAAAACCTTTTAATTTAATACGTAAAAATGAACTAATTATATGAAATCACTAAACTAATCATATGAAAATACTAACTAATTAATTAATAGTTACTAACTAATCAATAATTAATTACTGGTTAATAAATTATTAAAACTTAATTACTGAATAATTATAACTAATATAATTAAACTAATTGATTAATTATAACTAATTAAGAATAACCACCCTAATTACATGAAATGTTTATACTAATTACAGACTACTAATTTATTAAGAATTTACTAACTGGTTATTAATTAACAATTTAGATTAACTAAACCAAACTATGTTAATTTACTACTGATTAAGAATTAATTACTAATTAAGAAAATAATTAACTGATAAAATAATTAACCGATTAATACTAAACTAAGCTAATACATGAAATTACTAACTAATTACATTAATTTACTAGACTAATACATTAATTAAACTAATTATTAATTAACTAATTAACTTAATTAACTAATTAACTTAATTACTAATTAACTTAACCTATTACATATATTACTTAACTACTTAAAATCAGAGAAAGGAAAGGGGAAGAAGAGGCTCACTGCGGGGGTTTTCAGGCTGGGGTTTTCCGGCGAGGTCGGCCGGCCAGGGTGTCGGCGTCGGCGGAGGAGAAGCTCGCCGGGGCGGTCGGCGTTCGTCTCGGCGCAGCGGCAACTTCGAACTTGGCAGCGGCGGGATCTTGAGGGCAGCGGCGTTCGAGGAGCGGCGGCGACAGCGGATCTGCTCGACGCGGCGGCTGCCGATCATCTCCAGCGGCGTGGAGCTCCGAGCTTGACGCGGCGGAAGGAGCTCGACGACGAGGTGCTCGAGGTGGTGGTTTGCAGGCGGCGGCTTCAACAGATCTGAGGCGGCGGCGGATCTTCTGCGGAGGCGACGGCGGCTCCGGGCGGCTTCGAGGCGGGGCTCGGCTTCAACGGCGGCGCTCAGCGCTCGAGGACGGCTGCGCTTGGATCGAGGGGCGGGCTCGGCGCTCGAGGAGACGGCTCGGCGCTCGAGGACGGCTGCGCTTGGATCGAGGGCGGTTGCAGGCGGCCACCGGCGATCGTCGGAGTTAGGTTAGGGTTAGGTTAGGGTCTGGGCGTGTCAGGGGGTCGTCGGACACGGGGATGGTGCTCTGTGGAGGACGTGTCCGGGGCAGGACACAGGAATCCGATGTACTGTGGGCGTGGGGGTTGTGTCCGGGTGTGTCGGACACGGAAATCTGATTGTAAACTGTAAATCTGGACACAGGAAAAGAAATGGATATGGTGGGACACCCGGGGTCGGACCCGAGGCCATCACGGCTGACACGGATGTTGGACACACGGACACGAGCACACAAAATGGTGGTGATGGCTTGTTGGCTTGGGAATTGTGGAGGCTAGCTAATAATTAGGAGATTAGGGTTTCTAGGGAGATGTGAAAATGAGAACTTAAATAGGGAGAAGGGTGTGGGATAAAGGGTTGCGGGTTGGCCCAATGATGAATGGCCCAGAATTAAATATAAAGGGGCTTTTCATGTGGGAAGAATGGGGCGTGAATGGGAGACGGAAAACGATAAATTAAATAGAAAAGAAATTTAAGAAAAAATGTTTTTAAGAAGCTTTTGATTAGCTACTAATTAAACTCATTTTTCAAAATATTAAGAAGTATGTAATTCATTTATTTACTATCCCAATAAAAATCTATTTTATTTTATCAACTAGTCTTTTAAATAACTATTTAGTCAAAACAATAATTTTATGATTCAAGCCAATGAATATTTGAAACTAGAAATATATATTATTATTTATTTATTTTTGTAATACATCGTCATTTAGGAAAAATGATTTTTATAAAGATTTTTAATTTACCTTCTAAAATCAAGCATCGCTCAAAATCAATTAAAAATTTTCAAGGAGAAATATTTTATAAAACTTGATATTTTAAAATAAATTAAAATCTAATTATTTTGGAAATTGGAAATCGGAGGTTACAAGTCTATCCACCTTAGAAAAATTTCGTCCTCGAAATTTTAGGGATGGCTAGAATAGAAAAATTTTGTTGTACATAATGATGAATATATTATTGAAGAAAATATTTCTATAAGGAAAATATTTACCAAACAGAAGGGAACATGAAGAAAAGAAAAATGTGGTTTAAGATAGGAGTAACTTGAAGGAATTATGGCTCGGCCTTGAATCCTCTAGAAGGTTTAGGTTTTGGGAAGTAGACACGATTACTAAAATAGATAATTGGAATAATGCACGTTATCTTTCAAAGTAACTAAATCAAGGAAGACCCAGTATAATTAATGATATAGACATGAAAGTTATAGCTAATTTGAAGGATACGGTCAACAATATGATTTAAGAAACTTAAATACATCCTTCCGAATGTAATCAAGAGACATCTAATTGCCTTCTTAATTTCTAGGAAAAAAGAGTCTTTACTACCATCTGAAAATAATCCTTCTTTTTATCCTCGTTCATTTTACTTTTCTCAATCTTGTGATTCATCATTAACTACTATTTATAAAAGTTCAAATTCCACAAGCTTTATTAGATTAGATCTTAGAATTTCTGAATCAAAAGCCTTATCATCAAATTCGAGTTGTTTATCTTAACATCAACTATACCTCGATTATTTTCTTCGATTTCAAATGTTACTGTCAGGGTCAAGATTTAATTTAAATCACAACCTCAATATACCATGATCTTACCTTACGACCTTCAATTATATGATCCCATAATCCATCGTATTATAATCCTCTTTACCATGAGCTTCATTTCATTCCATATTTCTTTATCCGTATGTATAATGTTTCCGAAATTTGAACTAATATTATTTTTTTTTTTTTTTTTCATCCTCTGCATTTATTATCCCAATGTAAAATTTTTATTACTCAAATCCTCAATATTTTAATTGAATTCCAGTCGTATCATAATCTCCTCAAATTTTGAGTAATAACTAAATACAAAATTTACTATCCAATCCTTTTAATTGAAATCCAAATTAATGCATATTTATAAAACTTAAAAATCTGCATCCCAAAATTTAACTTTAAACACTCATCAATCATCTAACTCAAATTCAATTGATGCTTATTCCAATCTAATTCCTCATCCCAAGAATTTAATTTGACACTATTCCATTTACGATTTTATTTCCTGCTTTTCTTTTTCCTCAAATACTCAACGATGCGATGCTTCCAGTATCTTCAATGCAACATTCATAATATATAAAGTTTCTATCTTGCAATCAAATAGATAAAATGATAGTCTCTCGAATTTCTCAAATTTTAAATAATCAATTTAATCATATCAAGACCTCCTTAAAATTAATAAATCCTCAAATTTTTGGCTCTGTCAATTTCTTAATTCTCCCTTTAAGTAAATGTTTGTCCTCGAATTTCAATCATACCTCGATTTTCATAAAATCAATGATCCATCAATTCCGTTATAACAACCCCTAAATTCTTTATTTAATTTAATGCTCATCCACAAATTTAATCCTCTCGTCTCTTTTTGTCAGTCATAACCTCGTCATAGATCTTTACTACAGTTAAATCCTCAACAATCAAGTCTAAGAGAATTCTACCTACAACCAGACAACATGCAACCTAAGGGAAATATGTATGATCATGGTGTCTTTTGTCATGGTATTACAGTCTCTGTTAAAGGTACTACTAGTTATATTCTAACAAGAAATCATGCATGTGAACCACAGTACTAGGAAAATCAATCAATCAATCGAAAGGCGAAAGAAAAGGAACATTAGAAAGGAAGAAGGATCATGTTAACATATTACTTGTAGTGTCTACTATCTCTAACAAACACTTAACTCTAGCACATTCACTAACTGATTCCTATTCATGTACACTGGTACCCATATCAACTAATCATATATTAATATTCATCTCTCTCATCTACAAAAAATTAATCCTCAAAATAATCGTCAAGGTTTAACTTCCCGATCAACTTAAAATAAAATGCATATACCTCCTCATAATTAGATACTTCACATCGAAATAAAATTTAATCACTTCTAAAATCTCTGTAGCCTTAACTATGTTCAAATTTAAATCCTCAATATTTTAACAACATAAAATCTCAACTCCTTAAAAATTCTGAAAATTTAAAATTCATTTCCACCTTTTTAATTCATATCTCCTCAATATACATATCAGTGCTCGCGGTCTCTGATACTCGAGGTGCACTCAATACCTATATTGTCTAGAACTGTGTACTAAATTTGTACTGCCCGAATCACTTGCACTATTACCTCCAATGATCAAAGTTATCATCACGGTGTTTTCTTTCATGATTTCAATTTATGTCAATTGGTATATCATCTAATTATCAACACACAGAGTGCTTACTGTTATTAACGTCATCCTTGACTAATCCTCGATATAGAATCATTAGCACTCTAGGTATTATATCACTAACTGCATTAATGGATTATCTCATCGAGCTCATTAGACTCATGATCACCTGTATCCTCTATAACACTCATGTTTCTTTACTCTCATGGGTATGTGTATGGTTCCTCATCTCGATGGTTGTATATGTTTTTCCTTCAATCCTTTAAAGCCTTTTAAACTAATCCGTGATACGCTTCACAACTTCCATTACTAATCCTGATATTTCTCTACTTATGACATCTCATTAAACCCTTTATAAATATACGTTTCTTTACCTTTAATATTTTCGATATCAATCATCAAATTGGACATCATTTTCCATAAATTCTTAACACAATTCCTGGATAGTTAATCATTTACATAGATCACTCAATTACATAATCATGATTATCCAGGACGGTTAATTGGCTCTGACACTAACTCTGAGAACTATCACTGATACTCTATACTCTCCTTAACTCTCAGTCTCTAATGACACTACTCCTAGAATCATTGGTACAAGGTACTATGCTAAGGGCTAACTCTAGATTAAAGCCTACTGTTCACATGTCCAACTAAGAAACACTTACAACTCACTAGCAACACAGTCAATACTAATACAAGACACAAACAAAATTACAAGCCACTAATTATCATACTTAACAAGAAATCCTCAAGGAATAGGAGCTCAAAGACTGAATTGAGGACAGAAGGTATCTTTACTGCTAGTAAAGAAAGAAGTGGTGGAACAAAGTCCTGGAATAACAGAAATAGATAAGTCTTGAGATGATATTTTAAGAACCAATTTAGGATACAACCTGATAATCATACACGTCTGTCTGAAATCATGACACTCAGAATCCTCGCCACGCCAGTAAGCATAGATGCGATAAACGATAGGTTTCGTAACTAAGGTATGTACTCTATAATCATGTCGTCCAGAATCTTCGCCACGCCAACCGGTATGGCTGCGAAAGACCCTAAGCTTCATAACTATAGTATGTACATCCAAGTCAGGTCCCTACGTTCTCGTCACCACAGCTAATATGGCTGCGATAAATTCTAGGTTCCATAACCAAAGTAGACGTTTTACCTTCCTCACTGTCCTCATCAATATATGTCATCAGATGATACCATAAATCCTAGTCCGTAAAAATTCATCTCAATTTGAAATCAACTCAACAACGATACCAAGAATTAAAGCTAACAACTGGTCAACAAGAATCAAACTCAACAATGATACCGAGATTTTAAATTTTAAAACTGCTCAACAAGAATCAAGTTCGGTAACAACAAGCGTGAGCGGACGGAAACAAGGAAAGATTTAAATTGAAAATAAGATTCTCATGGGGTCATCCCAGGAAATCTTTCAAGAATTTGTGATTGAGTATCCTCTCTCATCCTAGTATCCTATGTCCTATATTCAATAGCAGTACGCAGTAGTATAACAAGGATGCCACACTACTACGACATCGCACATCTCGCGAAGTCAGACCTGCATGGGCCACCACTAAAACGTGTCACGACCCGCACCCGGTTTAGGGGCACGAGAGCGTGGGTACGTCCAGCCTACGCCGCAGCATCGGCGGTAGAACGCTGTCTAGGTCAAGTACTATCTAAACAATCTCACGCTAGTATCCAACTCCATAAGGAGACGTGGATATCATAAAATAAATCTAGAAATACTCAATCACAACTACAGCACGATAGGAAATGAAGAAATAAAAGAATACAGCACAAGTCTAATGATAACATACATACCTGCAATCCTTAACTTCCAATCCCCAAGTGTCAGAAACCAGTCTACTAATGTCACAGTCTGGAAAATATTTTCCAGTCAGGAAGGAGCAAAGTACATCTCTAAATAGCCGTTCTATATAAATGACATAAACTATGTAGCAGTTCTAGATGGAAACATACCAGATGCATGTATAAGTACGAGGAATGTACAATGAGAGAAGTACTGGAAATACTGTAAGTAAATGCAGGAAAAGAAACAATATGTCCATGAGTAAGAATTCTATGACTAAGTGTGTGAGTACTAGCTTTAATATGTGATCGGCTTGGGAACTTGATCAGGCTGGTTACATGTGATTAGCTATGGTTCATATAAAGTCAGACTAACCGTTGGTTAGCTATGGTTCATATAAAGTCAGGCTAACCGTTGGTTAGCTATGGTGCATGTAGAGATCAGGCTAATCACACGTAACAGCTATGGTTCATATAAGTGGTCAGGCCGCACCCGACGTGAGATGTGGGGTGAGCTATGGTGCATATAAAGTTGGGTATGATCACATATCTACACTAAAGTACTCCCCAAACCCCCGACTGGTATAGTAGATCCAATCATGGTACGCTATGGCACAGGATTCCCTAGGAAGGTAGCAAATCTCCCCGGGAATTAGTGTCTGTACATGCACAAGATATCAAGGAAACAAGTCTCGTACAAGCTACCCCATGAATAAGGAATAACATCTCATGACGAGATCCGTGTATACCAATCCGTGTAACCATCGTGTCAAGATCATGGATATTTACACTAGATACAGTGAACATAGGAGATATCATAAATTAGAAACTAATCAGAGAATGTACTCGCCTTGGGTCCTTAGCTGGTAAAACCAATGTCCTGTTCCAGAGTATCCCCTGGGTAAACCAACAGTCCTATAAACATAACACAAGCAAACCACATTCGCATCAGATGCTACACTAACACAGTCAAAAAAATACTGGTCTCAGGGCCATGTCAGGCAGGGCACTAGTCAACTAGGGTCATCTAGTAGGGACACGTATATAATATACATTACTCTTATTATACTTACAATATTTATACATGCACCAATTTAAATGTATTTACAATATATATATATATATATCTTTTAAATACATATTTGATTTATACTAGTTGAACATTATATATGTATACTCATACATATGCAAAAATACCTTTTTAAAATATATATATATATAAATACTAAATTGATTACATATACTAGAAATACGTATTTACGTATATAAATCATTTCAAACTTATTTTGAACAATAATTTCAAATAAAAGTTTATTTATAAAACTAGAATTTATGTAAAAGCTAATATTTTTCATTTATGGTAAAATCGGTCACCGATCCAATAACTAATTTTTGAACTCATTTTATTATTGAAACTATATTTTTAATAATAATATAAAACCCAAGATTTATTATATTTAACATAATTAAAAACCTTTTAATTTAATACGTAAAAATGAACTAATTATATGAAATCACTAAACTAATCATATGAAAATACTAACTAATTAATTAATAGTTACTAACTAATCAATAATTAATTACTGGTTAATAAATTATTAAAACTTAATTACTGAATAATTATAACTAATATAATTAAACTAATTGATTAATTATAACTAATTAAGAATAACCACCCTAATTACATGAAATGTTTATACTAATTACAGACTACTAATTTATTAAGAATTTACTAACTGGTTATTAATTAACAATTTAGATTAACTAAACCAAACTATGTTAATTTACTACTGATTAAGAATTAATTACTAATTAAGAAAATAATTAACTGATAAAATAATTAACCGATTAATACTAAACTAAGCTAATACATGAAATTACTAACTAATTACATTAATTTACTAGACTAATACATTAATTAAACTAATTATTAATTAACTAATTAACTTAATTAACTAATTAACTTAATTACTAATTAACTTAACCTATTACATATATTACTTAACTACTTAAAATCAGAGAAAGGAAAGGGGAAGAAGAGGCTCACTGCGGGGGTTTTCAGGCTGGGGTTTTCCGGCGAGGTCGGCCGGCCAGGGTGTCGGCGTCGGCGGAGGAGAAGCTCGCCGGGGCGGTCGGCGTTCGTCTCGGCGCAGCGGCAACTTCGAACTTGGCAGCGGCGGGATCTTGAGGGCAGCGGCGTTCGAGGAGCGGCGGCGACAGCGGTTCTGCTCGACGCGGCGGCTGCCGATCATCTCCAGCGGCGTGGAGCTCCGAGCTTGACGCGGCGGAAGGAGCTCGACGACGAGGTGCTCGAGGTGGTGGTTTGCAGGCGGCGGCTTCAACAGATCTGAGGCGGCGGCGGATCTTCTGCGGAGGCGACGGCGGCTCCGGGCGGCTTCGAGGCGGGGCTCGGCTTCAACGGCGGCGCTCAGCGCTCGAGGACGGCTGCGCTTGGATCGAGGGGCGGGCTCGGCGCTCGAGGAGACGGCTCGGCGCTCGAGGACGGCTGCGCTTGGATCGAGGGCGGTTGCAGGCGGCCACCGGCGATCGTCGGAGTTAGGTTAGGGTTAGGTTAGGGTCTGGGCGTGTCAGGGGGTCGTCGGACACGGGGATGGTGCTCTGTGGAGGACGTGTCCGGGGCAGGACACAGGAATCCGATGTACTGTGGGCGTGGGGGTTGTGTCCGGGTGTGTCGGACACGGAAATCTGATTGTAAACTGTAAATCTGGACACAGGAAAAGAAATGGATATGGTGGGACACCCGGGGTCGGACCCGAGGCCATCACGGCTGACACGGATGTTGGACACACGGACACGAGCACACAAAATGGTGGTGATGGCTTGTTGGCTTGGGAATTGTGGAGGCTAGCTAATAATTAGGAGATTAGGGTTTCTAGGGAGATGTGAAAATGAGAACTTAAATAGGGAGAAGGGTGTGGGATAAAGGGTTGCGGGTTGGCCCAATGATGAATGGCCCAGAATTAAATATAAAGGGGCTTTTCATGTGGGAAGAATGGGGCGTGAATGGGAGACGGAAAACGATAAATTAAATAGAAAAGAAATTTAAGAAAAAATGTTTTTAAGAAGCTTTTGATTAGCTACTAATTAAACTCATTTTTCAAAATATTAAGAAGTATGTAATTCATTTATTTACTATCCCAATAAAAATCTATTTTATTTTATCAACTAGTCTTTTAAATAACTATTTAGTCAAAACAATAATTTTATGATTCAAGCCAATGAATATTTGAAACTAGAAATATATATTATTATTTATTTATTTTTGTAATACATCGTCATTTAGGAAAAATGATTTTTATAAAGATTTTTAATTTACCTTCTAAAATCAAGCATCGCTCAAAATCAATTAAAAATTTTCAAGGAGAAATATTTTATAAAACTTGATATTTTAAAATAAATTAAAATCTAATTATTTTGGAAATTGGAAATCGGAGGTTACATATGGTCTCCATTAGTGTGAGACTTAATCTCATAGTTCAGTCCCTTCCTGAACTTGCTAGCTCTGGCTCGAGGATTCTGTCCCTCAACAAATCATCCCAATCGGCAATATTCTGCCGCATACTCGTCCACCGTCGAGTCCCCTTGGACGAGGTTCTAAAATTGACTCTCCTACTCTGAGCCACATCCAGGAAGAACTTCTCTTTGAACAGTTCCTTGAAAACTTCCCAAGTAATTCCCGGCGCTGATATCCTTGGGTCTGTCCTGAACTATGTCAAAGCAATATCGAACATCATACAACCCGCTGCCACTATATGTAGCATCTCTGGAATCTGTGCCAGCCGCAGATTCTACTCGATGTCCTCGATCCACTCGTCCGTATAGATAATCCCTTTTGTGCCCCTAAATCCTTCGGGCCCATCCTCTTGAAGTCTATGATAGTACCCGGCCTCAGCTGATGCGGAATAAACTGAGCTGGTGCCGTCAGGCTGGGCGGTAGCTCTCTCAACTGATACGACCGCGATCCGATGAGCATTCTCCACGCTCTGCCGCAGGACCTCAGACTGTCGTTGCTGTGCCTCCATTATCTGCTGGAAGAGTACGAACATCTGTGTCTGATCCACTGCAGGTGGCGGAGGTGGAAAATCCTCAAAAATTGTCTGCCCTGTCCTCGGTACTGGAGGTGGAGCACCTCCGAAAGCTGCTGCAGATAAGCCAACCTGGACTGGTGAAGATGACCTCCTGAAAATAGGTACTGGACCATCATCTGAGGGTATTTTCCTCAAGGGTGATGGAGTGACTGATCGTACTGACATTGCGCCTGAGCGCTGGGAACGCGTCTTCGGCGGCATTTTGAAGACAAATTCAAAATAAGAAATCAATATTGAGCAAGATACGATATCATCAAGGAAGGACAAAAATTTTAAAGCGATATTCAGAATGAAGATGACAAGATACAATAATGTTCGAATTATTTCCTAGTTGTGATTGATTATTCCTCTCATCCTAGTATCCTATATCCTATCCTATCACAGGCTCGCAGTAGTACAACTAAGTCGTTGCACTACCACGACATCGCACTATTGCGAAGCCTGACCTGCATGGGCCACCACTAAAAATGTGTCACGACCCGCACCCGGTATAGGGGCACGAGTACGTGGGTACGTCCAGCCGACACCCCAGAATCGATGGTAGAACGCTGTCTTGGTCTACTATTCTATCTAATGTCTCATACAAAGTATATAAAGTACTGCCATTCCATCTCAATACCAAATCATACTCAATCACATATAAAACTGAAGGAAGATGTACGCACAATATGGAATAGAAAGAATAAAAAATACAAGTCTCAATACATCACATAACCATCTCCAACTAAACATAACTCCAGATCTCAAACAATAATACAACCCAATGTCTAAAATAGAAATAACTACTACAAGGTATAGAAATAATACTGTGCGTATCTGCACATGACTATCTAAGACTGAAGACTGATGAACACAATGTTCAATGTGTGCTGGCTGCTGCCCTCTTCACTGTGCTCAATGCACAATGAACCGATACTATGCTTATCTGATGCCGATACTGCTTTAAGGCAGTGCTGCACTGTGCAGTTTTTCTTTACTGAATTGTCGAGCCCCACTCTCTGCACACTGCCACTCCTCTTCACTGAAATGCTGCAACTACTGATTTCCCTGTAGTGAACCACTTGCTGCACTGAATGATTCTTTGTCGAGCTACTGCTACTGTATTTCGATGGACTTTACTGTGCTACTGAATTACCATGGACTGTACTATGCAGTGAATCCTCTCCTTGTTGTATCCTATATTGTACGAGCATGCTGACCCCTCTACACCAGCTGCTCACTTCACTAAAAGGTCGAGTCCCTCTCACTCACTCAAGCACACATATAGACACACTATACCACATTCTAACACTACTAGGTACATATATAATCACACACAATGGTATTCACACACTACACTCAAAACAACACTTTCACACCTAAGTATATAAACATATCTACCTGAACATATATACAAACACACTCTATTACATATATCAATGTATATCAACCTTCACTATTAGATATACATATAGGCACACACATAGAAATAACTCAATATATACTATTATATACTTTATAAAATACATAGATAGCTTATACATATATAAATACACATGCACGTATAGTCAAGAGGGCAAAACAATAAACACATGGAGTACACCGCACCCGTATCACACTTGCTCTATGATACGTGTGCGATACGGCTCCAACACACAAACAAACGTATCCCGGAGGATACGAGCAAGTACAATACACCAATTATAAATAATACGTATAGTAATTAGTGTGTCTACGTGTCTGTGTCTTAATGCGATATGCACAAGGCCCCGTGTCGGAGGAAAACCCCCAAAATCGACCCGTTTCGTCAAATTGATGAGGTACGGCCTACACGTATCCAATTGTGGACACGACACTAGTCACAAACAAACAATCATATGTCAATTTGGTCTAATTGACCAATTGATAAACACAACATGTGCCAATCTCGAAATTCCCCCAAAATTGGCACCAAAAATGCATATAACTTCCACCGTATGTCTCCGATTGACTCCAAACCAAATCCTATGGGTAGCCTATGCATATAGGTTGGTTTCTCATGGTAAAATCTCAGATCTAGAGTCTAATAGAAGGGGGGAAACTGAAATATACCTATTGGGAGATGGATTCCCAATAAAAAGTCTCCAAATACAAAGTAGCTCCTCTCCTTGTAGATCTTGGCCTCTTCTTCCTTGCTCCTTGCTCCTTGCTTGTAGATCCTTGATGTAGAGGCCTCAATGATGAATTTAGAAAGATATTTGAGAAGAATTGATAGAGAATTGATGGGGGAATGGAGAAAATTTGGAAGAAGGAAAAGTAGATCTAGAAATTTGGGGAAGAAATAAAATGAGAGCACTCTCTCTCCTCCTAATTATGGCTGGTCATAAACCCCTTTCCAAGCAATGTATAATATCCCAAATACCCCTTGGGGCCTCCTATGAAGAAATTAATTAAGGGGGGAGATTCTAGTCTAATGGTTTCACTAATTAATCCAACCTCCTAATCCATGGGCCTAATTAAATGGGCCCAAACTAACTCATCCAAATGTTGTGTTCATGCTTCTAATAAAATAAGTTAGGTCCACTACACAAGTCTAAAATAAATACTATGTCTAATCAAACACTAAATAATACAACAAATAATTAATTACTCATGCACAATATTAATACAACCCTCCTAAAAATAAATTCCTGTGTCAATTTACCAAACTACCCTTAATTGAAAATATGAGGGTGACAAGGTCACACGTACCGATAGCTAGTCGAGTACACGAACCCGCATCCCAATATGAATTTGTCACTGTGAAACGTGCAAGAGTGTCAGGTCTCAGAAGATGCTAGAGTATCCTCCAAAGGGGTGAGTCTGCTAATGACTAGGTTAAGTACACAAATCATCAAGGTATCCATCGAATGCACCCGAGTTAATCTCGAACGCGAACAGTTGTATAAAAGAAAAGTAATAAGGATATAATACAACATATGCATAATTTAAATTAGACAATAAATATGGCAAGGTATCTTGCCTGAGTCCTCAAGCTGTGAATGCCAGAAGACGGTTCCTGCAGTATCTCCTGACTGATCCAGTGACCCTAAACATACAATACAATATAGCAATTGCTGACATCAGGCACTAAGAAATATATACGCACGACTACGATGCTACTCTTAGGTACTGTCGCAAGTTCACGGCTGATCGAATACAGCATCATGTGTGCACGTAGCTAGGGTGTACACGTGTTCTATCCTCGGTTAACGTGCGCCTTAAGACAATAATTTATCGAGTTATGGGTTGACAACTATTTCTGATCTGTACGAATACATGTCCTTGGTTTCTATGTTCAACATACTCGGTTTATGTCCAAGTATTCAGGTAAAATACTAGTCCTTGATGACAGGTCTCATGATTTAGGTATTTGCTAGTTATTAAACAAATTCTAAATCTTGTTAATCATCATACCAGCATGTATATAATTAGGGTTAATTCAGGTTGTGTCCAAGACCACAATTCTCGACACGACGATACGATGATTATAAATGAACATGGTACGAGGAGTATATAGGCGTTTACCTATTAGGTTGGACGAAGGTCTCCTCAGCCTGGTCGTCCTCCGGTGAGTGGCAGCGCTCCGGCGTCGGCCGACGAGCAAGGCAGCAACGGCAGCGACAGCTCTGCAGTAGATGCAACAGCGGCAGCAACAGCCTTGGCAGCGGCGGTGCGGGCTGAGGACAGTGTGGGGATGGCTGGCAGGTCGCGGGGGAGAAGGTCCGGTGACTAGGGGGGTGGCCTGAGGCGGTGATGGGGTATTGGTGAAGTCGGGGAAAGGATAGGGTTGCTCGGGTTGATGGAGGTTTGGTTAATGGTAGAAGGGATGGTTGGAGGTAGTGGTGCAGCCGGTTACAGTCGGCTGGAGTGGTGGTGGTGCGGCATTGAGGGTGGCGGATTAAGGTGATCGGGCGAGTGGCTGAGGCGGAGATGGTAGTGGCTCACGGTGGTAGGTGTTCGGCCGAGGAAGGAGAGAGCTCGGTTTGGTTGTGGGAGAGGTCGGCTAGGGTTTGAATGGTGATGGCTTAGGATTATTAGGGTTTCAAGTATAAGAAATATGTATTTATATAGGAGATAAAATTTGGGGGCTGGCCTCGAGGTTTGGGCCGGCCAGGGTTCATTGGGGTGGGGGCTGGTCCACATGAAAGTATTCATGGGTTGGGTCAGGTCCTATTTGAGGTAAAATTGGCCTCAATTAATTAGATTAATAATTAATGCGCAAGGCAAAAATTAACGAACATTGCGTAGCTAAGGTGAGAAGCAATGACGAGTATCTAAGGTTGCACAATGGTCAAAGGGGTAGTCTAGCATGTCTAAGAGATGTTCGTGACCTTGGGTGGAAGATAACTACTGGTGTGGTGCTCCAACCTCGAAATAACGGCAAGGTATATTAAGACATATAATTGCCACACATTAATCCTAATTAAATCCAAATTAATCCTAGTCTCTCACTTTAATTCAAATTAAACCCTAAATTGGTCGAGGGGGTTTACACCCTCAAACCCTTATTTATAGGCCACCAAAAAACAAAAATAGAACCTTCAAATTTTACCCTCATCCGCTGACAGCTATGCTTAGGTGGGTTCCCTCTTACAGCCATCAGCATCGAGCCCCACGTTAAAAGATGGCCCAGAATTCGAACAAAATCCACTCAAAGGTCAAGGCAAATCTGGCAGTTAAATACACAGTTGACAACCTGGCACCGTTCGCCCACGCGGCTCAATGACCATCCATGCTTCTTATTCAATGTATTTCAAACTTATCAATTTGAAAACTTTGAAGAGGGTCTTGTAGAAGCATGAAAAAGATGCAGCCACGTGACCGACGTCCATGCATCCCCTAAATAAAAAAACTTAATAGATGGATCGCATGGACACCATACGGCCCAAAAAAGGAACACCCATGCGGTCCAAACAAGCATCCTGACAACTGATCGCAGGTCGACCTGACCTGACATCCTGACAACAAAGATGGTGCCTGACATAGAATCCTGACAAAAAGGATTTTTCTGATTGCCTCGAAGGACGAGAATACACTAAGAGGCAGAAGTGCCAAGGATGGTGCCGAGCCACGTGGATAACACCATAAAAAGATTCCATGTATCTCTGGCCCATGTATCCCAGACTCCATGTAGTCCATGTATTTTTGGCCCATGCGTCCCAGACTCCATGCGTCTTATGAGACTCTAGACCATGCATTCTAGACTCTATACGGTCCATGCATCTCTGGTCCCGTATATTCCAAACTTTGTGCTACCAAGTTGCGCCTACACAGTTGAGAACCGTCCAAATACTCAAAAAACAACAAAATCTTAACAAATGTTTACGTGACAGCAGAGCCCGAATTCCTGAGCATAGTTGTAGCACCCTTCCGTTGAGAAGGAACACGTAGCCAACCCCGCCATCCATGCGGCCCAAAATCCATGCGGCCACTAAACTACTATAAATAATAGGGTATTACCCCCATACAAAAGGCTGGCTGGCTATCTCCGAAACAACACTCAAGAAAGAGAGAGAAAGCTTCTGTATCGGATCGTCCACAGAGTAAAGAGAGTTGCTACACTCCTAACCCTCCATCGTCACCCCCCAGAAAATAAAATTATACTTAGATTGTCTCCTAGGACACTTTTTTATACTTTCTTCATTTGTTAAATCAAATTCAGTTCTCCCAGTTCTTGTTTTGATATAAAATGAGAAATAGTGGCCAGCCTTTACTCCCATCTAACTTAGGGTAGTTCAACATGTACGATCTCGAGATACCGTTTCTCTCCCAATGCTCTACAAATTAAGTTACCTAGTTAACCCTAGGTGATTTAGAATCTCATGCCGTAGTTACATGAACATTCCTTCATAAATATCATACTTTAAGTACGAGCACTCTTGATACGAATCTACATTGTCTCTTTAAAGTTAAATTTGGATTCACCCAAGTGTGATGCAACCATCAATACTATCCAGCCACGGCTAAAGTCACTATCTAAGTACCAGATCCATACAAAAAAAAAATTACATATATCATGTAGCAAGTGTATATGGAACGACGACTCACTATATATCGAGTAGCACTCTTAGTGCGATCAAGTGTATCAGCACGGATACAATAGTCTGGGCAGGAACAAGTTCTAGTATCAAGGTTGTGGACAAGTTATCAAGTAGCAATTTATTTAGGATAGGACAAGCAAATGATGGTCATAATAATTTATCACTTTATTATATCGATAGATAAAATAAGAGTAGTACGAGAACCCCTCGAGATCAGATCCACAATCCTTAAACCAAACAAGGACCAGGATTGCAGACCCTCTCTCGAGTTGAACTACGCCCCTAATTCTGTCTAAGGTATAATAAGGTGATACAGAAAAGTAGCCTAATCAGCAAGTAAGTACATGTAGGGCCATATCTACAAGCTTATGCCAGGTGCTTAGTCATTTAGCACGTAATCACATCTGGGTCAACTAATTCATTTCTAAGTTAACACATAGCATCACAATTATTTAATCATACGAAAATATTAAACCAAACACGTATCAAAGTGGATGCATGAAAACAATTGACACATGAGTTGGTTGGCGGTATGACCAAACGGGCCGCATGAACCAACATGCCGCATGAGGTCAAGGCCATATGAGCAGAGCCAAATCTACTCTTCAAAAAATGTGTGATGTGACAAACAACAAATGCAACTCAAGCCAACTCAGAAAAGTGAATGATGTGACATGTAATAAAAGTGACAGGAGAAAAGAAAATAGTAGAAAAATTTATGCCGAGTCAGTCAGTAGTTATGCGTCCAAAAGAAGAGGGACTAGGAATACGTAACATATCAGCCGTATGTATATGACACTCCAATATGTTAGAAAAATAATAACACACACGTGCGCTGTATATGAATAAATAATTCATAAGTGGTACATATATTGTCAACATAAGTCACATGCATCAATATCTCATCCACAGACACAAGTAACAGAATATCAAAATAAATAATTGAAGAACTCTTAAGTACTAAGTAGTAAAAGAATAATAGTCAGGTGGAGACAAATCCACTACTGTCACGACTGGCACCCGGTTATTCGGGCACGAGTACGTGGGTACGCCCAGCCTATCCTGCAGCATCGACGATAGAACGTTGTTTGGGTTAATTCTACTATCTAAATATCTCATACAATATATATAAGGTACCTGTCAATCATCTTAACTTAAAACGGAGGAAAAATATGGTATCATATAAATGTAACTATACTCAATCAAAATACAACTAAGGAAGATAAAGCACAAATGGAATAATGAAGGAAAAGAATTATAATACAACCACAAGACTAAAATAATATACATGCCAAAGTTGGTGTCACAAAGACCTATATATGGTATAATGCATCGATACAAGGTTTGGAATGCAAAATAAGTTAAACTAGTTCAATTCTAGATCATAAAGCCATTTCTAAGTCAAAATAGTCAAACTAGGTCAACTCTAGGTCAAACTAGTCAAACTTGGTCAAACTAGCTATTTTTTTGTTGTATGAATCCAACTCTAGGATATTAGGTCCATACACTACGTAACTATCCCATACTAGTTATACTAAAATACTAGGATACCAACAAAGTACCATATTATAAGATATATAAGTTATTAGATATGAAAATACTATAATATATATATATATATATATATATATATATATATATATATATATATATATATATTATAGTATTTTCATATCTAATAACTTGTATATCTTATGATATGGTACTTTGTTGGTATCCTAGTATTTTAGTATAATTAGTATGGGTATATATATATATATATATATATATATATATATATATATATATATATATATATATATATATACAAGACAATATATATAGTACTCTTAGCTAACTAATGCTAAGTGGATACCTAGGCTTTGAACCAATACGGTATCACACCACTTACACACCCATCTTCATATACAAGCTCAATACCTTGAGTACAAACCAATACCTCAACATTACCTTGGTATCACAAGGTAATTCAAATTCTAACATGCAACTAACCACCCATACACCTAACTATATACTAACATGCATTAAACTTATATAATACTATACTAACTAACATACTAGCATACCTCTATATTTAATATCCGTATCCAAGATACCTTAACTCTTATTACCTTGGTATCGCACAAGGTAATCTAGAAATATACTAACCAATGGTAACTAGTGCTTATCTACATATATATCTCTCATCTATATATTTATAACTTACTAACAACCATATATATATATATATATATATATATATATATAACTAGTTTATCAATAAACTAACTAACTTATCTATACAACTCACAGTTAAGCACTGCCTGCTGCTGTGCTCTTGTTGTTCTTGCTACTCTAGCTGCTGCATATGTTCTTGCTGCTGTAGCTGCTGCTCTTGATGTTGCTGCTGCAGTTGCTCCTCTTGCTGCTGCAGCTGCTGCTCTTGCTCCTCTTGCTACTGTGCAATTTTTGATACCAGTAACCTGACCCCTCTCACTGATGCACTGATACACGGCACTGACACACTACACACACACGATACATATATATCACTAAGCAAAAACATACACACATATATAAATATAACTACACCTACATACATATATAAACATATTACCAAACATATATATATATATATATATATATATATATATATATATATATATATATATATATATATATATATATATATATATATATATATACACTCATCCATATACATACATATATACCCATATATATATACCTCCACATATATATGTATACCACATTCATATATCTATATCTACATATATATATATATCACTATATATATATATATATATATATATATATATATATATATATATATATATATATATATAATTAATTATACTAGTGATGCATATGAACCCCTATCTCTCATGTCCAACCATACATCAAAATAAAAAGTAGAACATATACATAATTATACATATATATCATATAACAATTATAATTATAACATTCTAATAGCTCTAACCAAGTTATATTGAATCTAAATGCAAGAAAATAAACACGTAGAGTGCACCGCACCCGTATCATACTCATTCTATGATACACTTACGATACGGCTCTACCACACAATCAAACGTATCCCAAAGAAAACGAGCAAGTCTAAAATTATAATTATGAACAACACGAAGACTTAACTACTCAACTACGTGTTCGTGTCAAAATATGACATGCTCAAACCCTCTTGTCTGAAGAAAACCACCAAATCAACTCGTACCGCCAAATTATCGGGATACGACCTACATGTATCCTATTATGGATATGATACTAGTCACACACAATC
The DNA here is from genome assembly GCA_036927795.1 of Iris macrosiphon. NCBI lineage: Eukaryota > Viridiplantae > Streptophyta > Magnoliopsida > Asparagales > Iridaceae > Iris > Iris macrosiphon. The sequence goes on along the minus strand of JAYESA010000017.1, from coordinate 60,709,836 downwards.
AAACACATATCAATTTGGTCTAATTAACCTATTGACAATCACAAGTTGTGCCAATCTCGAAATTTCTCCCAAATTGACACAAAATACCATATAACTTTCTCTATAGGTCTCCTATTAATTTAGAGTCTAATTAGTGGGAAAAACTGAATTATACCTATTAGGAGATAGACTACCAATAAAATTCCTAAATTGAGTGTCAAGAGCCTCCAACTTGTAGATCCTTGGTCCTCCTTGTAGATCCTTGCTTCCTCCTTGTAGATTCTTATTCTAATAGCCTTAAATGAAGAATATGGATGGATAGAAATTTGAGTAGAAAATGATGTGGGAATGAAGAAATTTTGAAGACAAAAAATCTAAATCTCGATTTGGAATGACAAATAAGGAGAGGGAGTCTCTCTCCACCCCTTTGGTGGCCGACCCTTTCCCCTCCTCCAAGCTACTATGAATTATCCAAAATGCCCCTTGGGTCTTGTCATAAAGAAATAATTAAGGAGAAAAGGTTCTATTTTAATTGGTTTAACTAATTAATTCAACCTCTTAATGAATGGGCTTACTATTGGGCTCAATTCTAACTAGAATTAAATATTGGTCCATGGATCTAAACTAAACTAGTTAGGTCCACTACACAAGTCCAAAATCAAATACTAACATTCTAAGAATAAATAAATAATACAATAAATAATATTTATAATATGCATAATATTTAATATAATATTCCAAATATAAAAATACTCGTGCCAAATTATCAAACTACCGCCTAATTAAAAGTGAGGGTAAAAACTTCCAATCGACTAAATCAACTATAATAATATAGGAGATCAGAACCCCAATATAAAATAATGTCAGATAAAAGAAACTACAACTAAGATATCCATCAACAATGAAGTAATCACTAGTACTCCGAAGGTAAGACCTCCTCAACAGTGAATGATGCATCAGGCCCGGGTCTGTACTCCTGCGAATAATCTTGCTTGTCTATACCTAAAAAGGGACCAGGTCCTCAAAGTGACGTAACAAGATACATAAAAATATGCCAATAATGTACTAAAAGTAAAACATCCAACATGGTCACCTAACAAGTCTATATGATATGCAATTTAAGAACAACTTTCTCGCGTATGGACTAGCTGGCTAAAAATAATGGGATGAGCATAGTTCGCTTCGAGATCCAGGGGCCACGTGCATAACGTCATAAACGTCAGTGGCCGCCAAGTAAATATAGGGTCATAAACCTCGTGTCTCTAGCGGAGCATACGGGTGAATAAGAAAAAGTATAAAGGAGTCATATATTCTTACTCATTGTTCTTCCTAGCCAATGCTACTAACGTGTCACATCCATAACATACAATATCTCTTATAACTACTAGGTCCGCTAAAATATAATATTTCTATTAGCAGTTATTCCTTATCCGTCGTACGACCTTTACTTACAGGTAGCCAGCCTAATACGCAAGTCCGTATCCTACATGAGACTCACAACTAGAGTAACAAATATGTCAAGGCCAAATGAAACGTAATAATACCTCAAATTATGGGGTGGTCTCTTAAATCTAGGTCAATATGCTTAATAAAAATAAAAGACAAAAGATGACACAACTGTAGTTGCACCCAAGTCTTTCTTAGACGAAAAATTTTATATAGAAAAATAAATAATAATAAAAAATATACAATAAATAAATGTAACTAAATAGTACTATGGCAAGGTATACTTGTCTGACAAGCAATCTGTATAGTGTAGGCGTCCAGACGTCAAACACAGAGAATCAGAAACTATGGCCTCCGAACGAACATCTTCGGATGCTAAAATAAATATCATAAACATCTCCAAAATTAGCGAGATAGTAATAAAACTCTACCCTTTCGTCCAATTTGGACATAGGGGCAAAAAGGTAATTTTGAGTCAAAGTGGGGTCCACAAGTGGCCCACTTTGCACCAAAATATATGCCAGGGGTAAAGGTCTCTAAGTATGACAAATTATAGGTCAAAATAATCCTAAATGACGATATGAACTCAACAGTATGTCCAATTTTGGATTCTGATGAGCCGATCACAAATTTGCCCTTCAAGTCAAACCGTGGGGCTCGTGAATTGGCGACTTAGTCAACTGTCTCAGAATCTTACGAAACTTGGCTCAGAGGATCAGCATGATTCGACGGATCTAATGGTGCAAATTTTGTCCTATTTCGATGGGCATGTACCAACTAATGAGAAAATATACAAAATGTCGATACAGGGGAATTTCACGGATACGAGTTAATTCTGATGCGCACACATGACTGAATCAACTTTCGTAAAAGCTCACACATCAGAAAATACCATACATGTCTTTCGGTACAACTGGTACGTTACATGGTGGTCCAGTTTATCGGGACGTACTGCGTATCGTAAGTTTTCTAAGTTTTTGATGGCTATTTTATGATTTTTAACGAACAATTTAGCATATAATTATTGATCAAATATATCCAAACAAATGGTCATTTCGATCCTGGTTATGTTGTCATCATGGTTGTTTAAGTGGTTTTCTAACTTACCTAATATTTTGGCATTTATCAGCCTTCCAAAACATGGGTTCGATCTAATAAAACTGTCATGATATATACATTGAAATCGTGAGTTTTTTTCGAGATTTCCATCAATTTTTTATGTCGATTTAAACAAGATTTCTTATCAAGAATTACATAATCATAAACTAGGTTAAGTGGTCTATCTATAAAATTTTATAGATCAAAATTCTGTAGAGTAGATTGGGAGAACACTGACGAAGAAGAGGACTACTCTGAGTTGCTGTGCTGTCGGGTTCGCCTGGGTCAGTGAAGTCGTGGCGGTAGGACGGTCGGTGTTGGCGGTTGTCAAGCGACGTAAGGGTGGTCGCCTGTGACGTCTGGTCGCAGGGGTCGGGGTTGAGTTGAAGGTGGAAGGAAATAGGGTTAGGGTTTCTCCATATATGTGCATATGGATACACATACACACACACACACACACACACACACACACATATATATATATATATATAGGGGAAGAGAGGGCGCGGGTCTGAGGTCTGGGCCGTAGGGTAGTTTGGCTTAGGTTTAGAGTTAGGTTTAGGATTAACGTTTTATTATTTAGGAAATAATAATATTAATATTTAGTATATAGTAATAATATTTTATTTCAATCTAATAAAATCCTAGAAAATTACAAAAAAATCCACAAAATTCTTAGAAAAAACTATTTTGTTATTCTTTTTATTATTATTATTATTATTTTTATTTATTTATTTAATTTTCAAATTTGAGTGGTTTTATATCCTACCCAACTTACAAGAATTTCGTCATCAAAATTAAGCTAAAGTACGATAAGAAAACGAGAATGCAATACGGAAGAAAAGAACAAAGTAAATCATACCTTGATCTTCGAATAGATACGAAAAGCGTTTGGGCATATCATCATCTCGCTCCCAAGTGGTTTCTCCTGGCGAGTGATATCTCCATGCCATACGAACCAAAGGAATAGACTGATTCCTCAATACCTTCTCTGGATGATCAAGAATCTCCACGGGTTGCTCTTGTTATGATAAGCTCGGCCCAATGGTGATCTTGGAGTGATTGAGAACATGACTGCTATCTACCATATATCGCCTTAGTTGTGACACATGGAATATATCATGCACTGCCTCAAGCGAAGGTAGTAGTGCTAGTCGATATGCAACTTCCCCAACTCCCTCTAACATGTCAAATGGTCCAATGTACCTTGGACTCAACTTGCCGCACCCTCCAAAGGGAATAGTGCCTCTAGTTAGCGATATCCTCAAGAAGAGATGATCATCTTCCTTGAAATACAAGGGATGACGATGAAGATCTGCCCACTGCTTCTGTCTGTCTTGCACTGCTCGCAAGTGCTCTTGTATCCTCTTTACCTTCTCCACAGTACTATCAACCAACTATGGCCCCAAGATTCAACGTTCTCCCACATCACTCCAACACACAGAAGACCTATACTTCCTTTCATATAAAGCTTCAAACGGAGCCATTTGGATGCTCGCTTGATAGCTATTATTATAGAAAAACTCTACAAGATGTAGGTAGTCCTCCTATGATCCTCCAAAATCTAACATGCATGCTCTTAACATATCCTCTAGCGTCTGAATATTATGTTTCGACTGTCCATCTGTTTGCTGATGATAAGACGTACTGAACTTCAGACGAGTCCCAAGACTCTCCTGCATGCTCCTCAAAAAGTAAGATATTAAACTCGAATCCCTATATGACACAATGCTCACCGGAACATCATGTAATCTCATGATCTGCCTCATGTATAAGTTAGCCAAAGCTTCTGTAGGCTGGCCAACTCAAAATAGCAAGAAATGAGCAGACTTGGTATGTCGATCCATAATCACCCAAACAATATCTCTTCCACTTTGACTCTTTGGAAAGCTCGTAAAGAACTCTATAGTGATATGCTCCTACTTTCACTCAGGAATTGAAAGTAGTTACAGTAACCCTATTGTCCTCTGGTGTTTAGCCTTGACCTGCTGACACACCAAACATTTGGCCACAAAGAGAGCTATCTCTCTCTTTATCCCATGCTACCAAAAATGTTGTCACAAGTCGCGGTACATCTTGGTGCCTCCAAGATGAATGAAATATATCGAACTATGAGCTTCTTCCAACATCTCCTGCCGAAGCTCTCCATTAGAAACATATAAACAATCACCATATCTCAAAGTCCCATCAAAATAAATGCGCAATCCCGTCTATTCTTCTGCCTCGGTCCTCTCTCTCAACCTCCTCAATCTAGCATCCATAGGTAAAGCTGCCCTAATCCTCTCTACTTGCAATCACTGCACTTGCAAGTTTGCTAGTGCCCCATCTGATTAAGCTAATACAACTTCTATACCAAGCTCCTGCAAGTCCTCCAGTAACTCCCTCTGTGTCGTCAAGAATAATGCCATAGGCTTGCGGCTTAACGCATCTGCTACTACGTTAGCCTTGCTCGGGTGATAATGCAGCTCTATCTCGAAATCCTTTATCAATTTAAGCCACCGTCTTTGTCTCATATTTAGCTCCTTCTGCGTGAAGACATACTTAAGGCTTTTGTGGTCAGTATAGATCTTCACTCGTTCCCCATATAAGTAATGTCTCTATAGCTTCAGGACAAAAATAATAGCTGTAAGCTGTGAGTCATGAGTTGGATAATTCTTTTCATGTACTCTCAACTGTCTAGATGCATACACAATCACCTTGTCATGCTACATCAACATGCATCCCAATTATTTCTCTGATACGTTATTGTAGATTAAATAGCCTCTTAATCCTGATGGAATAGTCAATACTTGTACTGTGGTTAGTCACTTCTTTAACTCCTCAAAAGTAGCTTGACACTCATTCATCCATATAAACTCTCAGTCCTTGCACTTCAACCGAGTCTTGGGCTCTGCTATCTTTGAGAAGTTTTTCATGAACCGTCAGTATATCTCGCAAGTCCAAGGAAACTCCTTACCTCTGATACTGACTTAGGAACGGGCCATGTCTTAACTGTCGAGATTTTCTCCAGATCTACCGAAATACCATCTCCAGTGACGACATGCCCAAGGAAATAGACCTTATTAAAAAGAACTCAAATTTGCTAAGTTTTGCATGCAACCGCTCTCTCCTCAAGGTCTCTAAGACAATCTACAGGTGCTTCTCATGCTCCTTGTGGCTCTTCGAATAGACAAGGATGTCATCTATGAAGACAACCATGAACTGGTCCAAATATTGATGGAAGAATTGATTCATCAAGTCCATAAAGATAGCTGGAGCATTGGTCAATCCAAATGGCATGACCAGAAACTCATAATATCCATATCTTGTCCTGAATGTGGTCTTCGGAATGTCCTACTTCCGCACCTTCACCTGGTGATATCCCGATCTCAAGTCTATCTTCAAGAATACCTTAGCTCCACTAACCTGATCAAATAAGTCATCAATGCATGGCAGAGGGTACTTATTCTTCACAGTTATTGCATTCAAGGCCTTATAGTCAATGCACATGCACACTGACCTATCCTTCTTGGGTACAAACAATATTGGAGCTCCCCAGGGTGATTCACTCGGTCGAATAAAGCCTTTCTCCTTTAAGTCCTTTAACTATTCCTTCAGCTCATCCATCTCTTTCTTCGTTAGTCTATAAACATGCGACACTATGGGTCCTGCTCCTGGGGTTAACTCAATCAAGAATTTTATCTCTTTATCTAGAGGTAGCCCTGGTAAATCTTCTAGGAAGATGTCTTAGAACTCTAAAATAATAGGGTGATAAATGATGTTGTCCAATGCCATCTGAGCACCATAATGCATCTCAGTGGATCCTCATACAAACTCGAGCTCTGACTGGGCTGGTACTCTAAAGAGAATGCTTCCTCCATAGCAGTCGAAGAAAGCATGGTACTTGCTTAGCCAGTCCATTGCAAGAATAACATCAAAGTTCAGGATAGAAAGACTAAGAGTTGAGCCTTCATCTCTCTACCATGAATTACTACTAAACAAGATCTACAAACATGGCTAACAGGTACAACTCCTCCTCTAGTGAGAATTCTAACACAACTAGGCAAGGGTATTGTGGCAATATTGTGCTTGGCTATAAAACTAGAAGATATGAATGAGTGTGTGGCTCCCGTATCAAATAATGTCACAGCAGGAAAAGTAGAAACAAGGATAATACCTGTTATAACATTAATATCCTGCTCTGTGCCATCTATCTCCATAGCAAAAAACTGTCCAGTCCTCTGAGGAGGTCCCTGCAGCTTAGCCCTCGTAAATTGATCCTCCTGAGTAGGTAGCGGTAGTCCTCGTTGAAATCCTCTATCAGCTAGAGGTCGAGGTGCTCCCACTCCTGGTGCCCTTGACCACGTCATCTGTTAAGCTGGTCACGGTACTGGAGTGCTGGCCTCTGCATCATCTGAGGAAGTGCCAAGGTTTGCTGCTCCAGATAATCTCTGGCCATGTGTTATCTAAACCCACATCTCAGACATTGTCCTAAATGTGTCTGACAATCTCTCTGAATATGCCCTAACTTCCTACAGTGATGACAGAGAGGCTTCTCTCGGGACTGATAAGGTCCTGCTCTCTACTGATGCTACTGATGTGCCAAGGGATGTCTAATAGGGCAGTCTTGGGACACTCTAGCGGGTGCTGCTACTGGTGCAAGATATCTCTACATCTGATTTATCTCCTTTAGACGGAGATCCTGACTTCTTGCTTCTTCCAAAATGGCCGTCGGGGATATCCTCGACTGTGTAGTAGTGAACCTCTCAATATCTGGTGATAACACATTATAGAATCTCTAGGCCCTCTCCAGCTCTGTAGGAATCAATATCTCGCTAAAATGACTCAGTCTACTAAACTCTCTGTCGTACTGATCCACTGCCATATTTTCTTTTTTGAGATAAAGGAACTGGCTGTAGAGAACATCTCAAAAATTAGTGGCAAAAAATCTCCCGTTGAAGAGTTCGCAGAACTCCTTCCACGTCTGGTCAGTGCCATATTGCCTCTGCTCGGCCTTCTACCAGTCGTGAGCATTTTCCTCAAGCAAAAGGTCTATTGCTGTCATCCATAGGTCCACTGGTAACTGTGATGCCTTCAATAACTTCTCAGTACTGATGAGCCACTCGGAGACCTCCAACGGAGTCTTCGTACCTCTGAAGTACTTTGGGTTTATCTGAGTAAAATCCTCGATATTGCCCTCATAAGGTCATAGCACTGGGGCTGGTGCTGGTGTAGGGGTTGGTGGTCTTTTTATTATAGCTATAAGATCATGTCTCAACAGCTCATTCTGCTTCTACTAGGCCTACAATATAGCCTGCATGAACTGGGTCGAGGTAACATTCCCGTTAGACTACAAAAACTGCGGATGGGGCACGAAGGGTATCTGCGGGGCAAACTGAGGTGAAAACTGGGGTGGCAGTGGTGGTATATTCCCACCTAGGGGATTTGCAGTCTACTGCGGTTGATGCTCCACCGGAGGTACTAGAGTCTGAGTGTTCGTCTGAGCTGATGGGGGTGTCTGGCCTACCAGCGGTGGTTTTCCCGGTTGTAGTGGTATAGTCGGGGACACCATCGAGAAAGGCAGAACTATAGATTCCTCCTGAGTTGCTTAGTCGCCTGCTTTGATGGCGATGTGAGCAACATGTCCATTTGAAGGATTTATTTTACTGGACATGAAGATAAGGACAATGTTAGAACAAGTTCAAGGTAGATGCAAATCAAGTAGTCAAAGGGAGTACAAAATTTGAATTCAAAGGGGGTGATTAAATAAGTGGATAGATCCTATACTCTAGTCCTATTTGCAGGCTTGCTCGGTACAGTAATATAACCAAGATAATATAATCTTGACCTACATAGGCCACCACAAAAATATATTACGTCCCAGTCCCAAAATACGTAGGACTAGGAATACGTAGCATGCCAGCCGTATGTATATGACACTCCAACATGTTAGAAAAATCATAATTCACACGTACGGTGTATATGAATAAATTATTCACAAGTGGTACGTATATTGTCAACATAAGTCACAGGCATCTATATCTCATCCATAGGCACAATAAAGGAATATTAAAATAAATAACCGAAGAAGCCTCAAGTACTAAGTAGTAAAAGAATAATAGTCGGGTGGAGATAAATTTTCTACCAATCGACTAAATTAACTAGAATGATAGAGGAGTTCAGAACCCCAATATGAAATAATGTCAGATAAAAAAAACTACAACTAAGATATCCATCAGCAATGGAGTAATCACTAGTACTCCGAAGGCAAGTCCTCCTTAACAGTGAATGATGCGTCAGGCCCGGGTCCGTACTTTTGTGGATATTCCTGCTCGTCTATACCTGGAAAGGGACCAAGTCCTCAGAGGGACGTAACAAGATACATAGAAACATACCAATAATCTACTAAAAGTAAAATATCCAACATGGTCGCCTAACCAGTCTATGTGATATACAATTTAATAACAACTTTTCCATGTATGGACTATCGAGCTAAAAATAATAGGATAAACATAGTTCCCTTGGAGATCCAAGGGCCACGTGCATAACATCACGGATGTCAGAGGCCGCCAAGTAAATATAGGGTCATAAATCTCGCATCTCCAACGGAGAGTATAGGTGAATAAGGGAAAGTGTAAAGGACTCACATATGCTTACTCATTGTTCTCCTCACCCAATTCTACTAACGTGTCACATCCATAACACGCAACACCTCTTATAACTGTTAAGTTCGCTAAAATATGATATTTCTATTAGAAGTTATTCATTATCCGTCGTACGACCTTTACGTACAGGTGGCCAGCCTAATACGCAAGTTCGTATTCTACATGAGACTTATAACTCGTGTAACAAATGTGTCACGGCCAAATAAAATATAATAATGCCTCAAATCATGGGGTGGTCTCTTAAGTCTAGGTCAATATGCTTAATACAAATAAAAGATAAAAGACGACGCAACCGTCGTTGCACCCAAGTCTTTCTTGGACGCACAGTTTTATATAGCAAAATAAATGAAAATAAACAACAAAAAATTAATATGCAGTAAATAAATGTAACTAAATAGTACTATGGCAAGTTATAATTGTCTAATAAGCAATCTGTATAGTGTAGGCGTCTAGACGTCAAGCACAGAGAATCAACAACTATGGCCTTCGAATGAATGTATCCGGTGCTAAAATAAACATCACCAACGTCTCCAAAATTAGCGAGATAGTAAGAAAACTCTACCCTTTTGTCCAATTTGGACACAGGGGCAAAAAGCTAATTTTGGATCAAAAAGGGGTCCAAAGGTGGCCCACTTTACACCGTAATGCGTATTAGGGGTAAATATCTCTAAATAGAAAAAATTATAGGTCAAACTAACCTAAACGATGATACGAACTCTATGGTTTGTCCAATTTTGGATTTCGGTGAGCCGATCACAAATTCGCCCTTCAAGTCAAACTACGGGGCCCGCGAATAGGCAGCTCGGTCAATTGTCTCAGAATTGCATGAAATATGGGTCACAGGACCAGCGCGATTACACGGATCGAATGGCACAAATTTTATTGCATTCCAACGAGCGTGCACTAACTAATGAAAAATTTGCAAAATGTTGATATGAGGGACTTTTACGGATACGGGTTGATTGCGACGCTCACACACGTCTGAATCAACTTCCGTGAAAGCTTACATGTCAAAAAATATCATACGCTCCTTTTTGTGCAACTGGTACATGACTTGGTGGTCCGGTTGGTCGGGACACACTCCGTATTATAAGTTTTCTATGTTTTTGAAGGTTGTTTTTCGTAATTTTTAACGAACAATTTAGCACAGAATTATTGATCAAATATATACAAACGATAGGTCATTTCGATTCTGGTTCTGTTGTTATCATAGTTTTTAAGTGGTTTTCCATATTACCTAATATTTTGGCATTTATTCGCTTTCCAAAATATAGGTCGATCTAAGAAAACTATCATTATATATACATTAAAATCATGGGTTTTTTGAGATTTTCATCAAATTTTTTATGTCTATTTAAATAGGATTTCTTATCAAGGATTACATAATCATAAACAAGGTTAAGTGGTCTATCCAGAATTTTATAGATCAAAATTTGGTTGACTAGATTGGGAGAATACTGACGAAGAAGTAGAGTACCTCGAGTTGTTGTGCTGTCGGGTTCGCATGGGTCAGCGAAGTCGCGGCGGTCGGACGGCCGGTATTGGCGGTTGTCAGGCGGCACAGGGGTGGTCGCCTGTGTCGTCTGGTCGCAGGCGTCAGGGTCGAGTTTGTCACTACCACATTCTAAAAATAGGGGTAATTTTGTCATTTTATTTATTATAAGTATTGTGTGTATTTATTTTAAATAATTGTATGATATGTGTATATATATATATTATATGTATAGAGTTCTTTAATGCATGAGTTAATAGACTAGACCTAGAAGCCCACAAGATGAACCCCTGGCAAAATTATAGGATTATGGATTTAGATAGAATTATTCAGGATTAAATATTAGGTTTATAATTTATTATTGTGATTTTATTTGATTGTTGTAACTTACCGTTGCTTCGATATTTGGAGCGCTACACTAGCTTTTGCCTTCCAACAAATTTTACACCCTTGTCCTAGACATGCCAGTCTTCCATTCTGACCCTTATGTAACTCATAAATATGCTCTCTTGTGCTTTATTTTAGTCGCACAATATTCGTCCCAGACGTTTATTTTAAATTCTAATAAATCCAACTGTATCTTTGTGCGTTCCAATCGAAATTGGAGACACAATCTTGACCAATTTTGTGCAACCCAAATTATGATAATATTCTATTATGAGTCTTCTACGTCCATGATACTTGTGTCCCACCTAATTTTAGCCCCATATACTTCCAACTAATTTAAGAACACCCATTACATTAATTTTAATTAAATTGGTATAAGGACCCAACTCAACCCAAAACTAGACCCAACACCAAACCAAACCCACATTCACACCCTCAAGATTCATACTAAATACCATACACCCTTTTTATCTACTATATCACACCAAACATGGTGTTTTCCCTCATTAAATCCCAATTCCCACTTTACATGCAATTTTCCAATTATTAAGGACTTTTATTCAAAAGTGCAATGAGGTGTCCACCTTCCATTGGACCCAACACATGAAGAACCAACCCCCTCCCTCATTGATCGGTCCAACTCTCTCTCTCTCCCCATTTGTTGTGCACTTTCCTTTATATTAAATCATGACCCTTCATTCAAATTGTAGCATTATCCTCACCACACACACTTCCCTATATATAATCCCTTATCCTAACCCTTTTTCCAATGAGCCAACCCCATCCCAAGGAACACATGGTCGGCTCTAATCCCTAGGTTGTCATCACCCTTTTCTCTCCTACATGCAAACTCTATCTCCTCATTATTTTTTATCATCCTTCTTCCTACAAACCTAACCCTAAATCAAACCCCGACCATCTTCTTCCTCCTTGCAGCCGACTTCCAACCAGCCATCACCTTTTTTGAGCATTCGACCCCGACCGTCGACGTCCACCGGAGCCGATCCCGTTCTCCTCCTCCATCGACCTGAGCAGCATCGACCCTGCCGCACCACCCTCTTTCATCATCCTCCCGCCTGAACCGCCTCACCACCAAGCACGTCTGACCAACCGACCGCCATTAACGTCGACTCACCCCCTCCATTCCTCTCCTTCCTCCGGTGATCACCGCCGAGCCCCCCGCCTTTGCAACTGTCACCATCACCATTAATACCACAGTCTCGACCACCTCCATGGCCCAACTCCTCCACCGACTGCACCATCGAACCACCCCAGTCCGTCACCGCCATAACCCATACCACCTTCCTCTGGCCATCCTCGCGTCATCTCCACCATCATCGTCATTATTATTATCACCATCATCGTCATCATCATCATCATCATCATCACCCTGTCGATCTCCTTCCCGGCGAGTAGCAACCCGGCAACAGTCGATCACCCTCGCCGAAGATGACCCACAGTAGCCTCCCTTGACCCCGTACGTGCCCATCAAGGTTCGTAGCTTACCCCTTCCTTCATGTGTGCGTTGTACAATACTGCGTTAGTAAAAACCCTAATAGCCGGTACGTGTATATGCATGAGTGTATGAAAATTAGGTTTAAATATATCAATACTTCATGGGAAAATTAATTTCTAGTGCTACATATGCTGTGTGACCATAGGTATTAGTTGTGGGTATACCGTATATTTGCATCTGACTATGTAACCCTGAGTATTAGTGAATTGATTGCCTTGTATACACTAACGTAAGGGCTTTAGACATGTGTTAGTGAGTTGACTATTTGATTATGCACAATATTCGAGGACTTGATGCCTGTGCGTATAGTCACGCACACTTGACCCTACTAGTTGGCTAGTTAGCACCCTTGCACAGTTTTTGGGTGCAGTATAATTGTGTTTGTATGTGTGCTAGTGTAACGACAGATGCTATATTGTATTATATTATATATATAGGACTATTTGATCGTTCTGCGAGACTTTAGGAGCAGGACATTGGTAATGCCCGCTCAGGACCACAGGCGAGTACATTCTCTGATAATTTCCGTTATTTAATAATTTCTATAATTCAAGTATTTAGAAATGTTACATCTAATTCTGACACTGTGCTACATGGACTAGTATATAGATTGGATCTGCAGTCATGAGATGTTACATTGGCTATCATATTGACATTGTATATGATACGAATATTAGATATTGTACATGATATATTGGACATTGATGAGTGTATCGTAACGTGTCATGGTTGGATCCATTGTACTAGTTGGGGGTGGGGGAAATATTAGTAGATTATGTGATTATACCCAACTCTACATGCATCATAGCTCACCCCACACCTCACATCGGGTGCAGCCTGACCATTATATGCCTCATAGCCTATTATATATGATTAGCCTGACCATTACTCGCATCATAGCTAACCAGATGGTTAGCCTGATCTTACATAAATTATAGCTAATCATATGTAACAAGCCTGATCTTATCCCAAGCCGATCATAAGATAGACTGATATTTCAAACACTTAAAATAGATATAGTTCTTTATTTCAGTTTCATATACTACATCACCTGTATATGATATTGTAGCTCTTTCTTTTTATTTCATATATGCACTGACTATGCCATATTGCCTATTGCTTGTTCTCTTTACTATTTGCTATTGCATCTATTTATTATTTTCTGTCAGTATATAGCATCATCTATTTATTGTTTTATAGTCCTTGTCAATTAATTGGAATTGTTATTGGGCTATACTTTACTCTATCCTGACTGGAAATATTTTTCCAAATTGTGACTTAGAGGATTCGTTTTCGGCATACTTGGAGATTTGGATGTTATTGTTTTCAGGTTAGACTATTTTTATTGTTTAGACTTGTGTTGTATTTTATTTATTTTCTCCGATATCTTATCGTGCTTTAGTTCTATGATTGAGTATTTCCATATTTTATTATGATATATGTCTCTCCTTATGGAGTTGGATATTCGTGTGAGATTGATTAGCTAGTATTGTGACCTAGACAATATTCTACTGCCGATGTTGTGACGTAGGCTGGACGTACCCACGCACTCGTGCCCCTATATCAGGTGCGGATTATGACACATTTTTAGTGGTGGCCCACACAGGTCAGGCTTGGTAAGTAATGCAATGTCGTGGTAGTGCGATGTCTTAGTTGTACTACTGCGTGCCTGCGATAGGATATAGGACATAGGATACTAGGATGAGAGAGGATACTCAATCACAAATTATTTGAGAGATTTCTGGGACGACCCTTGAAAATCTTATTATAATTTCTAATTTAAATATTTTTCCTTGTTTTCGTCTGTTCTCACTTGTTGTTATTGAATTTGGTCTTGTTGATCAGTTGTTAAATTTTATTCTTGGTGTCGTTGTTGAGTTTGATTTCATATCAAGATAAAATTTACGGACTAAAATTACGGTATCATCTGATGACATATGTTGATGAGGACAGTAAGAAAGGTAAAATATTTTCTTTGGTTATGGAGCCTAGAATTTATCGCAGCCATATTAGCTGGCGTATCGAAAACATAGGTACCTAACTTCGGATGTATATATCTTGGTTATGAGATTTAGAATTTCTCGTAGCTATACTAGTCGGCACAGCGAGGATTCTAGATGACATGCTTATAGAGTTGCATACCTAAGTTATGGAATCTATCGTTTATCGCAGCTATGCTCAATGGCGTGGCGAGGATTCTGAGTGTCATGATTTCGGACAGACGTGTATGATTATCAGATCGTATCTTAAATAGGTTCTTAAAGTATCATCTTAATACTTATCTACTTCTGTTATTATAGGACCTTGTTCCATCATTTTCCTTGTTAGCAGTAGAGATACCTTCAGTCCTTAGTCCAGTTCCTTATAGAGCTTCGTTCCATTAGGATTCCTTGTTAGTATGATAATTGGTGACTTACAATTAGGTCTATGTCTTGTTGACTGTTGGGAGTGTGGCTTGTGAGTCTTTAAGTATTTCTTGGTTAGACATATGAGCAGTAGGCATCAATCTAGAGTTAATCCATAGCGTGGTACCTTGTAGCAATAGTTCTATCATAGGTTTCATTATAGTTAGTATTGGTACTATAGGTAGAAGGAGGAGTAAAGAGTAACAGTGATGGTTCCAGGAGTTAGAATCAGAGTCAGCATGCCAGTCCTGGATAGTCATGAATTCATGTAGTTGGGTGATCCATATAAATAATTAAGTATCAAGGAAATTATGTTAAAAATTAATGGAGCATGATATTCAATTTGATGGTTGATACTTGGGTGTGTCAAGAGTAAAAGAATATGTATGCATAAAAGGTATTAATGAGTATGCCATAGTACAAAGATACCCATAAGTGTATAAGAGAGTGTGAGGCAATAAGAATGCATTATGCTAAGTAGTAAGACTTGTATTACAGATAAAAGAAGGGCCTTGATATATGATTTGATATGAGTGTACCGATATATGACTAGTGATGGATGTATCACCTGATATTGAGGCCAGTGATGTGTTGGAAGCAATAAGTGGAAGAGTGTCTAGAAATTATGTGCAGGATGCATAGTGGGCATTGAGTGTCAATGTGAAAGTTCATGAAAGTGGAAGCATGAGTATTAGAAAATTCCAATAGTGTGTCATGGGTTGAGAAATATCAAGATTGGTCATGGAAGGTATAAAGTGTATCACAGATTAGTATATCAGCCTGTAAAAGGTTAAGGGGAGATACTTATACATCAGTAGAGATATAGAAACATATGTCTGCCTTTAAGAGTGAAGTGAAGCATGTGTATTATAGAAGTTAATAACTAGTGCAAGTGGTGAGTTCTAGTGAGTGTGATGAGGTAATCTAATGATGAAGCTAGTATCTAGAACATTAAGGGCATATATTGTGTAGTGAGGAAGCTAGTGTTACTATACTAAGAGTGCTAGTATTTCTATGTCAAGGATTAGTTGAGCAATGTGCTAGTAACAGTAAGTATCTTGTGTGGTATTATTAGATTGGTGTATCAGTTAATATGGATAGAAAATTATTGGGAGTAATAGTGCAAGTAATCCGGACAGTACAAATTTTAGTACACAGCTGAGGGGTGTAGACAATTGGTCTATTCGAACGGATACGTATGCAACTGTAACACATGAAAGACATTGTGAACCTCATATAGCAAAGGCGGAAGGGTAAGACAAAAAGCAACATCTCCTACCCTCTTGAGAATATCAAACGATCTAACGTACCATGGACTAAGCTTCCCGTGAACCTAAAACTTAATGAATCCACGGGTAGGCAAAATTCGTACAAATACATGGTCACCGACAGAAAACTCTAACGGCCTACGATGTTGATCTGCCTAATAACAATGACGATCTTGTTTAATTTGCTTAACTACTTCAATGGTCTATGTGATCATCTCAGGCCCCAACATCTTTTGTTCACTAATGTCATCCCATGCTAAAGGTGACCTGCACTTCCTTCGTACAATGCCGCGAATGGAGCCATTTGTATGCTGGTCTGATAATTATTGTTGTACGAGAATTCAATTAAGTGAAGGTGATATTTTTATTATCCACCAAGGTCTAAAGTACAAGCCCGCAGCATATCTTTCAATGGATGACCCGGGCCTTCTTTTTGGCTTGGTCAAGACCTAGACTATCCAGAGAGATTGGTCAACACATATCTCTCGTTTTAATGCTTCTTTTTGGCTCAAACATCTGATTCTGGTCCATCTACTCCTTCTTTAATCAATCGAATGCCTATCTTTCAAGACAGATACTATTACCATTTCTTGGCCTAAGGACTGTTAATGAGAGTCTTCCTCGCCATATGAAAAGATCTCTTTTTATGCTCTAAATCGTCCGGAGGTACATTGCAACAAATCCTCTTTTTCTACAGCATTGCTTCTATGATCTTAGGAGCACAACAAAGGGGGAAGGAGGCCTATTGAAGTCACTTTCCTAGGTTATGGTAGGTTCGTTCAGTGCCCCCAGGGTAAGAAGAATCGGTAGTTGTTAGACTAGCTCTAGCTTTCTGAATGAGTTTGAGTTGGGCTTATGAGCGATTCTTGATTTGCCCGTTCCTAGTCGTCATGGGAATGAAAGGTGCTTGCGAAATAAGAAAGAGATTATTCCCCTAGAGCTGTTCTGATAGTCAATTTCTTTAGTGAAGCTAGCCTATTTGATAAAATAACTTTCTCTCTCCTTTAAACTTCACTCCTTAGAGGAAGGGATATGATTAAGGCCAAGGAAAGCTGTCCAATCGCTTCAGGAAGGAAGCTTAGATAATAGAATACGCTCTTGCATCGCTTTTTTTGTAGAAAGCTCGACCTGCGATAAAAAGTGTTTGGCCCAGGCCAAAAAGAGGTTTATCTACTTCATTCGCTTGGCAAATGATCTTCGCTTCGCGGGAACAACAAAAACCACTATCTCGCTCTTTTGTTTCTTCGGTGCTACCTTTTTATTTCCAAGAAATGGCGGCTAAAGTAAGATATATTTTTAGAAGCGGTCCGAGACAGCCTTACCTGATAGGTGGAGAAGCGCCATCCGAGCGGCACAATGATCAGTGTCAATCAGCAGAAAAGGACCCTAATTGATTTGGGGTCAGTTGCTGTTGCCAATAAGAGAGATCCGTCGTTGCTGTCGGACCTCCGAAGTTGGAATCACCTGTCGGTTGAATCTGGTTGAAATGAATTCGGGGCCGGGGTTTGAGGAAGTAAATGAGTTCTTTCTGAGCCTTCCGCTAAAGACTTCTCGTCGAGCAACTGAAAAAAGGCAATGCATTGAACAATTCCTAAGGCAGAAGAGGGATGCTAATAAGCTGACAGCTCGGGCATGGCTTCAATAGCGAATTTCTTTCAACAAAGATTGGAATCAAGAAAGACAATTTAAGAGATCGCTACGCCCTTCAGTGCCTTCACTTGTTAACAGACCCATTTTCTTGATTGCTTCTCTACCCCAGCTCTAACAAATTTCTCTTTTTCACAGAAAAGGGGACCTCACTACTCCCTTCGGTCGTCTCACTTCGATTATTCAGCACCTCCAGGCACGGTCGCCTTTCATTGCTTTTTCGCTTGGATTGGTATGTGAACATACACTATGTGGCTAGGCTTTGATCAAGCCATTCGAACCCTATCTGAGCGACGTTAGGTAGGTGTGTTCAGAATTCAAAACCACAAAAGGTGAAAGACAACATTCTGCGCTCTTTGGACTTTTTAAACTTAGCGAACTAAAACATCTGAGTAGCTAAAGGAAGGAATATAAAAAGAGAAACCGTGAGTAGCGGCGAGCGAGGCGGGTCGTCCCCCCTTCCTACGGGTTCCCCACTGACCCAGTGACACATCAACTACGCCCCTTCCTTTTCCCCGATCATAAAGCCCCCTGATCCCTTTCTTTGTCTTTCATCCCCGACACCTCTTGGAAACCGAAAAAAGAGAACCCACGGGGTGGTATTGGGCATACCTTTAACAACTATATTCAAATCCGTGTCCCTGATCCGGTTCATCAACTCCTCAAAAGAGTCTGACCTTGCATCTATCTAAGGAAGCGACATACAAAATACGGGTTCTTTGACTAGTGGGTCCCCTATTGGAGTCGAGTTGTCCTGCATGTCCTGAATGAAATAGTCGAGGGTCACTCAGGATTCAATCCAGCCACAGGTTCCCCTACGGCTACCTTGTTACGACTTCACCCCAGTAATAGGCTGAGAGAGGAGAGACTGTATTTGGTCTCGATCTAGCACCCGATGTTCTTGCCAACCTGATAGCACCCAATCACTGCCTTCTTGTACCCGACTTAAAGTTGTTCCCGTTGTTTCCTAGTAGAAGGATGCCAGGTAGAGTGCTTATGCCCGGGCCTCAGAGGACAGGTGTCTTATAGACGAAATCCCCCTCGGGAGCCTTCTCGATCAGGTATGAGTGCTTGGGAGTCTATTCGCCCCCGGGGTCACGAAGATCTAAATAAGGAGGGAGTTATAGTGACTAGTTTAAAGTGATGAATGCTCTTTCTTCCTATCTGGGAATCATAGCCTAGTTCGAATTTGCTTTCCGTGGTGAACTGGTCGTCCCATACCTTCTGCCTAGCGATTTCCTTTGCTTTGGTTCTTGCGCCTGAGACCTAGGCGACTTTGTTGTCGCAATAGAGAGAGGCAGGAGAAGCGAGGAGATATGACGCTCGCAAAAGTCTGATTATCTACCTTCTTACTTAGCTAACCTTACTAAACGGCGAAGTCGGAAGCACAGAACCTAATGCCATTACTAGAAGGGGACTTTTGGGTCTCCATCCGACCACTATAAATGCACAATTATCATTAATGGAACCGTGCTGAAAGTTCTTCCTAGCCGCCGCCGATGGAAAGTCGTCGGAGGAAGCGGATAACCTCACGCGGAGTACTAAGAAATTCAAAAGGAGATATCCGGAGATCTCTGGTTCTACTTCTCCTTCCTTTGGTGTGGGATCTGGGAAGAATATCGGGACGCAGGATTTCATCCCCCTAGGGCTTTGTCCCCTTGTGTCCTTGACATTCTCATGTTTGACTCAGCAATAGAAACTGAGGACTTCCAAGGGCACCAGCTGCTAGCATCACTAACTACTTCTTTTCCTTTCTCTCTCTTCTATCCCATCCACTCCGTTCCATATCCTTCTTTTTCGGTCAGCATCCTCTCCTAACTGGAGAAAGAGTTCGCTTAATCAGAATCAGATGGAGCATCAGAATCGGCATAAGCTCGGGTTGTTGGATCGGGTCTCAGGCATCCTCCACTCCGCTTTCAAGCTATCTCGAATCCCGTGGCATCGACAACAAGACAGAGCGCAGGGGCAGATCGGCTTCACTGGGATGACTCAGAGCCTAGAAGAAGGAAGGTGACTCGCGCAGCCAGTTGACTCCTTATAACAGTATTGATTTGCTTACCTACCTGAATCCGCTCCTTGCTGACTCGAAAGAAGCGTGCTAGCTAGCTAGCAGACAAAGAACCATATCCATTAAGTGAGGTCGTCGAAGAGCCTCAATGGACTTGTGACTGGAACCGGAGCTCAGGGAAGGGAAGAATCATTCGTCCAGAGGCAGTACAGACTGAAGTTAACGAACTCCCCACACTCAAGAGCAAAGAAAGACCCATTATTTTCTAAGACTTCATGCTCATTCAGAAGAAAGGCTAAGACATCTTTGTTTATAGAAAATGGTTTGGTTTGGCTTGGATTACTTAGTGTTGCGCGCCTAGGAGGGCAGCGCGCTTGGGGATGCGGAGGAGCTATTATCGTCTCGCCCAGCTCCCTAACCTAATGCGGTCGGACCGCAGGGAACCTTAGCATGGGGGGACGTCCTAATTTTTTGCGTCCTGTGCAGTGATTGTACTTGTGATTCTTAGACAGGAATCCATAAGAAAACAAGTGCTAAGTTTCATTTCAGATCAGATCGGTGAATAAACCGAAAGAAGAGACGTTTCTCGCTCGGAAGCTTCTTCTTCGGCAGTTTACCTTGACTCAGTCTTTGATAAAGCCACTAGTGAATCGCATGTGCTGCGGGAACTGTACCATCCACCTACCGGAATTTTGTTCTCCGAGTGCCTTGTCTTAACCAGAACAGGATAAGCAGCTCAGAATTGAGAACCTGCACGCGCGGCTTTGTATGAGGCTCGTACTGCGGAGCAGGATGGGAGTCCTTTCCACTCATTGAAGATTATATCTATAAAAGAAGGAAAGCAGCGAAATCGATTCAAGAACTTGCTCCTACAAAACCTCAACCGTCAGAGATGAGCTCAAAATAAAGAAGCGGGAGAGTAGTTGTAGTTGATATAGTAGAAGAAGCTCTATATCGAACTGGAACTGCTTCGACGACGTGCGGGCTGTCGGCTCACCCATCATCTCAAGTTCTTAGGCGGGGACAGGATTCGAACCTGCAAACTTCAGGTCCTCAATAGATTTACAGTCTGTCGCTTTTGACCACTCGGCCACTTTCCCCTTCCCGGGCCGACGCCCCCCTCAATGGGTTCCTGAATAAGAAGGATGGCGGCGTTCGTTCTGTGAGAGCTAGCAGGCTGACCGCTTCTTCTTACCGACTAGCAGGGCTATCTGCTACGGCTACCTTCCTGATTGATACCGTACTCTGGTCTGTGCTAGCTAACCACCCCACCCAAACTAGACAAAAAAAAGCGAAGTCCCTCTTCGGGAGTCTCTATTGTTTACCACGCTTCTCACTTTGCTCGCCTTACCGCTCCGTGGGCGACCTCACGGTCGCCTTAATCTTTTCTTGGCCATCATTAGCCCACTCATTGAAAGAGGATAGAAAGAAGTCACTCCTATGGGTTCGCTTCCTGATTCGAGCTCTAGGGTGGCTCATGGGATGACTTTCCTCTCGATTAGGCTCTTGTCCTACAGCTGGTGAAATGGATCAAAAGCATGTCTTTGTCTTTCTCGGAAGATCGAGCAATATCCGAAGAGAACGGATTCGAACTTCTACTAGAATGGTTTCCAGTGCGAAAAAAATGAAATGAGTAATTCAAAGGTTATGAAAGAAAGATGAGAACTTTCATTTTTGCTTTTTTTTGGCAAAGCTGGTGCCCCTGGAGTTCATTTGCTTTTGGTTTAATATAGTATCGATAGCTATAGCTATTTTTCCAGTTTGTCTGTCCCCGTTCCCCAAGAAGAAAGGTATGGCCTTGGACCAATGCCACTCAGCAATAGCAACTGTAGACTTCCAAGGGACAGTCAAATCAAAACAATAATTCATTCAAACGGGTTATCTCGTTTTAATTAGCAGCCGTCTTTTTAGAAGCATTAGAAGAACTCGTTCACGGATACCTATACAAAGTAGTGCATGCGTGCTTGCAAAGAAAAGGGAGTGCATATTCATTCAGTAAGAGAATCCAGAGTTCGGGTGCATGGAGCAAGGAGAACATATGGGAACAAGAGAGAGACTGGATAGACTTGACAAGGTTTCGATGCGTGCGATTTCTGGGAATTTAAAACCCGATTTCCTCCATAAATACTCCGATCCAAATGGCATAGAAGTTTCCATATTTCTACCTTTTCTTGTTGGAGGGGCGATCGTCCGTTGAATTACCAAAAAAGGGTAGGCGGCGATTGGATGTGAGGGTAACTCCTTGAGTATTAAGCTTTGAGCGGGGGCACCGAACACAAAATCTGCACCCGAAAGGGATATTGCGGAGGTTTAAGTGCTTGCCTTTCCCTTCTTTGGACTATTTGTGAGAGGGAGACCAAGCTACCTAACTAATGAGGCAGATATACATCTGATCCCGTCAGGGCTTAACAGCGCCGGATGGCAGGTAGCGCTTCGGGGAGCTCTTACCCATCCCAAAGTTCACGGGTTATGACCGGACATAAAAGAAGGTTTAGGTTTACAGTTTTCCTAATCCGAGTACTAGCTCGTGCATATTCATCTTGACTTCAGAGCCCTTCTAAAAAATATCATTAAAGAAGCGTGAGTCGTTATTAAAACATTATAAAGTTGATGATTCCCACCGATTGTTGACCGTGATTACTAACGTCTGTAATTTTAAGAGAATGCCCCCATAAGCTTTTCTCTCTGTCCTGTGCGTGTAGAAGACCTCAAATCAATAAAAATAGAATAATAAGGTCAAATCTTGCTATTCCACCTTTCCCTGCTAGTTAGTGGTCTTGCTGGTGGTAATGAAATTAAAAATTCGTCTTGGTTAATCCTCCCACCGAACCTCTTCTTATAGCCTTCGCAGGAACATCCTATAGTCTTAGTCAGAGGAGGTAGAGTGAAAGATTCGCCAGGTGTGAATCAAAAAGACAAATTAAAGCTTTTCTCTTCCTTTAACTGTCTTTTGATTTGGCCTCTCCGTACTCAACCCGCGCATAAAGATATCATTGACATTATGAAATCCAGAATTGCACGTAAGCTATGGGCTGAGATGTCAATGCTACATCTCAGAAATGATGCTTTCACCACCCTGAAAGTGACGGACTATTCTAAACGAAAATCGGAAATAATTTATTAAATGAGCACCTTACCTTCGAAAGGAAAGACTTATTCACAGAAAGAGAGAGAGATTCCATCACCGAAAATGTCCTCATTGATCGGAATCCGCGGGACATCTCAGCGGCGGGATTGGATACCCGCATCAGATCGAAGTTCCATTTTAGTGCCTCCCTAAAAGGAGAGCAGTTTCAATTACAAGAGGGTGATGAAATCCCTGAAGATGAAAAAGGCGAGCGATAGTGAGGGAAATGAGAAAGGAACGAGTGACGCAACACGACTTCGGTTCACACGTGAAAGTGCTTCGAAAGGTGTCCGCAGGTGCGCGGAGCCGGAGCCCGACATGTTTGCCCGATGGGCCCCAGCATCCAGGTCAATCTGCATGCAATCCAAAAAAGAAGCATTCAAACCACATAAACCAAAAATCACAAGTACAATCAATCACAAAACTACGCTACCCAACCAGCTGATAAAAGGTCTAATTCAGCAGGGCTACAGGCACGAAATGCCGCTCGCCTTTCTTTTTTGAATTAGAAAGAACGGTACACCGATCTGGCTTCCTATAACTACACAATCTAATGATTACCTTAGTCTCACGAGTTTGAACTTGCATTCCTCCCTTCCTTCCGAGTAAAACGAGGCGTGTTCGAATGATGATCGCGGTTGCCTCACTTTGTTCTCCTTCTCACTGCCTATTAGCTCCCTAGAGCAACAGGGAACGCCTAGACGACGACGCCCATCCTGGGCTGCAGTAAGTAGATCGAGAGGTCATGGTTATCCTATCCCTACTACAATCGAGCGAATGCCCGCTTACTCTCCTTTTCACAGTTGCTTCTTTTCCTCAACAAAGTGGTTTAGGTGTGTTTACGAGATGGATTAGTTCTCTTATCCGGATCAGGTTCCCTTGTTAGAACATAAAGTTATATTAAAAAATGAGCTACAAGCTCAGTTTTTAATCCCAATGAGTCAAATACATGAAAGGGGGATTAAATCGATTAGAGATCGATTTAAGACCATCAGAGATCGATTTATCGATCGACCATAAACCTACCCAATATCATGCTAAGAATAGCTAGGATTTCCAAAAGAAGATGCCATTCGTTTGATGAGAAAAAAAAAGGAATATCAAAAATTCGTGTGGCTGAAGCTGAAGCAGCTACTTTCGAAGTAATAGAAAGAAAAGCAACGACTGGAGAGACAGCTGAAGTCGAATGTTCTCGGTCCCGATGTGTTGTAACTTCCATCCCGGTATTGACTGACAAGCAGGTTTGAATCGATCAAATGTGAACTATGACACGGTTGCATTTGCCGGAACATTTATCTTTGATTGGATGCTCTGTCCATTAGGACCGTTAGTCTTGTTATTTGCACGAGATTTTTGGAGCCTTGTGTATCTACTCTGGGCAATCATCCAGCTGCCAAACTTGGTTTCTATATCCACAACCTCATTAAATAAAGGAGTCTTACGTAAGAAAAAGTAGTCAAAAACTTCCTATTATAGTGGACCTCCCAGAGGCAACAAGGCTTTAGAGACTTCTCTCTCGGCTTTAACGGCGACGAAAACGTTCTCCGAGAGGCTTTCCTTTCTGCTTTACTATGGTTTACCCATAACCATCACTGGCAAGGGTGGGTTATGGAAGAGGCCAAAGGGAATGAATATCTCTTGATATTGAATAATTAATTACCGCAAAAGCCGGATATCACTTTTTTTATCATAATGCATTGACCTATTAACGGAGGAAGCGTAGCAGGCATCTTTTTCTTCTCGTACCATCTGAGATCAGAAAAGGAAAGGCCTGTCAAATCGAATATAAAAAGGATAGAATCTCATATGTGTCAGTATCGTACCGCAAGGAAATCCAATGTTTACAGGTTTGAGAATTTAAAACAGCAACAGACAAATGATGAAAAAATATTTCAAAGGCCACCTATTTTCATTCGACATTCTGGGGATTCGATCGACGAATTCGGCGAGCTGATCTCCTTGAATTTATCCCAATCGATTAGTTTATCTAAACGCTTCCAATAACCATAGAAAATCTCTTTGCGAAACAAGAGCTCGATCTCGTCGATCCGGTGGTCTGGGGTTGCTAGTTGTAGTGGTTGTTCCATTGGCCCCAAGAACAACTCCGTGTGTCACGCGTAAGCCCCCCCCAAATGGTAGTTTTCCAAAAAAGGGTTATCAAAAGATCGGCTTCTTGGGAGAAGGATAGACGAAAGCCCTAGCTTGCTACCGGTTTACCTTGCCTTCAAATCGTACTTCTAGCGAGGTTATAAAATAAAAGAAATTGGTCTTTCAGGTTGCCTTTCTACTCTTTCCTGTCATATACACTTCTTCTGAAAGCTCCCCATGAAGGAAAGATTCTTAACATCCTGTTGATGTATCGGCCAAACTAAGTCAGGATCTAATTTCTTGCTAAACTGAAGGCTGTCGAAGATTATCATTCTGAACCTTGTATCCCCAGGCCTTTCCGCTTTAGTCGATTCGTCCACACCCGCTGCTTCAATCCAAAAAGCAAAAAAGAACACTTCCACCTAGACAGTCCAATTCTAGAAAGCGACGCTAGCCTCCCCGCACGTGCCGATGTCCGCCTCGCTCTTCTATTTTTTTCTGGCATATTCCAGAAATTCCTTATCTAAAGGAAGGTATCATTCCAGTTTCAGTCCCTATGAAATCAAACGCACGTGGATCAGCAGTTAGAGCTAGAAGCACGGTCTGGCTCGAGAGCGGGAAGCTTTTGTCGTTTCCTGAGTAACTTCTTTACCTGAACCGGAGTGAAAATGAGGGCGGCGGAGCAAATACTTTCAAGAAGGATGATAGTCGATTTCCCACGTTCTTTTTTTCTCGGACGCCTATCGAGAGAGAAGCGACAAAACTCCTCTTCTTGTTGCGGCAAGCGTACCACTTATTCGAGGGAAAAAAACCTATGGTTTAAGGAAAAAGATGGAAATATAAACTAAGCCATATCCAACAGAAGCCTAGGCTCGAAAGAAGGAGAGAGAAGAGGCATCTGACACATAAGCTACTAGCACGAAAGCCCGGACTGCGTTCCAAAAAAAGTAGCCTACTTGACAGAAAGGGCGGGCACTCTCGGCTCGGAGGTAGCTTGTGTTTCAACCATGAAAAGGAAGGGAATCACGTTAGAGATAGCGAGAGCACAGAGACTTTTTGTGCTGGAGTTGAATCCCATTTCTCCAGATGATGAAGAAGGAAGGGCTTAACAGCGCCTATACTACTGTAAGGCCAAAACTTTCATTCTTTAATAGAACTGCTGCCTCCAGGCCACGAGAGAGAGGTAGCCGGGGTTGGACATGCAGGATCTATTCTTCTATTACCTCCCGGCACATCCCTCACGACATAAGATTGAAAGATCCAAACCTTCTTCTTCGGAGCAGAAATGGACGTGGCCAAAACATATAAGAAAAGATCGGCATAGTCGCTCAAAGGGACATATCTATCCAGATAGAGGATAGTCTAAATCGATTCATAGATAGATCTCTCAGCACCTTATGATGTTCATGACCAATCGTATCCTGGCTAGTTTCCCACTTACTTACCCAGTTAGTCAATTAGGTTAAAACTCCTTTCTGGTCGAGCGAAGAATTCTTTCCACATGCCAGCCTAAGGACAGAGCGGTAGACGAGAGCCGTCATATAACCGATTGTCCTGTCGGGTTCGTCGCTCCTTTTCTAATCAGCTGTGTAGACCTTACCCTGCCCGAAGGAAGGCCCATTTGAAACATTCAGTACGCACTGTAAAATTGAATTGAGAAAGGGTCAAAGAGCAAGGTTCTGAAAGAAAGCCTTCGTCTATAGCTTCTATCTCTACTTAGCAGCCCAAATGAAGTACCCCTTTAACACACAAGTACGCTCACGCAGTGTCGGGGGCAGCTGAGTCAGAGGATCCATTTCTTCCATTGTTAGACTTAGAATTGGATGAGACATCAGAGAGTTTTTTAGCTCAGTTGTCCTTTCCTTTCTCCTTTGGTTGGCTACCAGTTCCAGGAGATGGCCTATAGGGCTCGGATAATGGAAGAAAGGCAGAGCCAGTAGAAAGTGCAAGAATAAGGCGAACGCTAGTGAGGCGACCGAAGGGTCGTGCCGGGAGAGGACGAAAGATCGGGAAAACTAGACTAGGCGGACCAGGACAAATCTTTGTAGTTGCAGGGTTTACTGTTCTGGTGTTTGTAAATACAAGCAAACGCCTTTGTTGGGAAAGGGGCTTTTGTTGCCTATGCTTCGCGCCTCGAGAAGCATCGGATGAGGATCCGAGCCAGACTGACCAACTTGTTAGTGAATGAAAGAGCCAGTTCTGCAGCTAAGTCTACTCGCTTATCACCTGGTTGCTTTTTCTTTTTTATCCCCTGCCAGACACCTTCCCAGCGGGTCAAGGTGCACCAAGGCTTCATGTACAGTTCATCGTTTCTCGAATGGAAAAAAAGTACCTTTTTCTGCAGTCTTTGAAGGTAGATCAGGTTGTAAACAAAAGGACTCAAAAGGTCAGCTGGGGAATAGGTATTCTTGGTCAGAAAGCCCGGCTCTCTATCTCATTTTATTAACAAGGTGATAAAATCCTTCACATTTTAAATTCTTGTAGTGTAGAGCACCAAATTAATTAATTCAATAGGAGCAGTCGATCGAGAAAGCTGCGCTCCGCTCTTGATGTAGAGGAAGGGCGGTTTCCTCAGCTAATTCAGAAGCCCTTCTTCCGGGAAAAGAAGAAAAACCATAGTTGTGACGCTTCCTAATAGGATTTGCTTAGCTTTCGCTATGCGCCTGCCCTTTCTGGACTCTGAGAACCTTGCTGCTTACTGGCTATATCCCCGCGTTCCTAACAAAGGGGCTACGCGGGGGTTCTCGAGACTATTCCTAGTTTTGATGTTGAAAGTCAGTCTTCAGTTATCGTCTTCTACCAGGTCAACCGGCTCCACTTATCGCCTTACTAAATAGGGATATGTCCCGGCTCCTACTAGGGTTCCAAACCCATATATGCGACAAGTTTCGGATGCAGAAGGAAAAAACAACGGCCAAAACAAAACAAAACAAAATGTTACCTAAAAGCAAAAGGTCGGCCAGAGCGCAATGTCTATAACCTTTAGCCTGAGTGGTTACGGGAAAGCAATGCTCATGTTCTCGATACTAGAGTTTGGTTCGTGCTTCTAGTCTTCAAAATTTAAGGATAACCCGTTACGTAATATATTTGTCATCCTGCGAATCCCATCCTTGGTCAATCCACTCCTGCCTCGCCAAGTGCTTAAAAAAGAATACATCCGAAAGCATTTTTTGCTCAAGACGAAATAGAGTACGGAGCTTGGGATGTTGAGAAGTAACCATTGCCTATTGACTCTGTTGGTAGTTTTCCAAGGATCATCTTTGTTGGCCGACTTTAGAGCACGTCTCTTTTTGTGCGTCCTCTGGGCTTGCTTGCGTGCCTCAGGATGCGTGAGAACTAAAGCTTCAAAAGAAGCTGTAGCGAGGGTTGGTTGGCCTTGCCCACTAAACTTCACTAAATTCACACTGACATAATAAGAGCGGTAGAGTTCACATTTCACTTATGGAAGCCCTACTAAAACTCCCATCCCAGGGCCCAGAATCCAGCTTAATTTCCTTTTCAGCTCCAGCGCCTATGATAGTCTCCGGTCCCGCCTCCTTGGAGGGTCGGGTGGTTGCAACTCCTGGGCTTCCGGGGCTAGGACTACCTTTTGGAGTTGACGTAACAAACTACGTGAGCCTCCCGATGAAGCCAAGAGAAATCCGCAGAGCCCGCTACGCTCAGTCGAGGAACGAAGAAAAGCAAAATATAATGAATATCTGATCTCAGATGGTACGAGAAAAAAAGATGCCTGCTACGCTTCCTCCATCGTCGGCCTTTGGAAATGGTAAATAAGTTCCTTGCGTTCCCAAGCGTCGAAGGTGTGTAGCGCACTATTCGCTTTCAGTAAAGTAGTGTACACCGCCAATGTTGCTGCAGAGAGAGAGTATCGGGCCTTAAAGGCTTTTTTCGAGTATGAGACTGGGTTCGCAGAAGCTGACACAAAGAACGAATATGATAATAGGATAAAAAATAGCATTAGTCAAATCAAACGAGTGAACTGGCATGGCAATAATAAATTGAAAAGAAAGGATTTTCTTTGATGATCGCTTAGATAGACTCTATTGGTAAGGTGCCTTTATCTTCCTTTAGAACTGTCTGCAAGAGGAGTTTCAAGGTAGCATAGGGGCTAAATGGAATAGATAAGCCTTTGTTCCAAAGGGAAGTAGGAAAGGAAAGACTGGATTGCCCAACGAACGGGTTTCGAGTAAATAAATCTTCCGATAATAAGGAAAGTGGCCTAAGAGAGGAAGCCAAACCTGCCTATTGAGCGCAGCGATATGGACTCCGCCGTTAACGGCTTTTTTCTCATGCTATCCATATGTGTTGATCCGTTAAATCATGCACCCCCCCCCCCCCCCGCTTATGCAGCAGAGGCGACCGAAGGGAGGGCGAAAGAAGGCAAACAAAGTGAGATGACCGTCTTTCATAAGCAAAAGTCTTACTCTTGTTGGCCAAGTCATTTGGTCTAGTCTAGCCCAACCATTTTTGTTTCTTTTAGAAAAAAGTTGTAGCCACTATCCAGTGAAATTCATTGCCTTATGTTATGGTCGCCCCCCGACTGACGGCCTTTACGCAACTACCGAGAAAGCACAGGGCTTAACAGCGCCTTTCAACTGAAAGAGGAGAGCCCTTTCCTTTTGCATTAATCAAGTAGTCATTCCCTGCTTTATAGAATCAAAGCGGAATCCATAACTGTTTTAAAGAAGAGGGATTAGCATTATTGACCCCATTAGAAACCACTAACACCTTCCTCGTTTCGTTGGGGCTCTGCGCACTGGAAAAAGGCTTCTGCGACAGACGAGGAGGAACCTACTAGAAATAGAAAGACATTGTCAATGTATCCAGAAGAGGACAAGGAAGTGATAGTGAGGCGAACGCAGTGAGAAGGCGACCGTGCCGGGAGGTGACCGTGCCGGGAGGTGATAGAAGTGAGTTCAGCTTCACACTATGACTGCTCTGCAGGGAAAACTTTATTGGATCATCTTTCAAAAGAAAGATCTTTGGGCAAACTTCATGTCGTCCAAATATGGAAATCCATCTCTACCATCCACTAGAAGTTGTCATGCCCCAGTCCCAAAATACCGTGGGATCGGACGCGTGGCAATGGCCAGCAGTACGCACCGATGGACAAACCCAATTTAATGGATCCATCAGGGCATACTTAAGCTGTAATATAACAAGTCTACGACAATCATGGTACAACTAATCTCATCCACACCAGATATGAAATATGATCCACAGAGTAAATAAAGAAATGTAAATCATCAATCAGTCTCACAAGTGCTTCGGGGAACAACCCGATAAATATCTAGTACAATGGTTCCACAGACCAGAATATGAAAGACTGAAAATAAATAAATAAATACTGAGCATGAAGTATGGATGCTCAGGAAAAGTCTTCGGCTAACACCTCGTCCTCGGATGGCGGTACAGCTCCTGGATCAACTCCTGCTCTAGTCCCGTATACCTCGGGATAGATCTCGTCCTCAAATCCTGGGGACACAATCCATATCTAGGTCCTCAGGGGACATAGCAAGGTACAGAAAATATACAAGCCAAAATATAAGCAGTGCAGCAAATAATGAGATAAATAGGGCAAGTAAGTAACCATCTAAGTGAAATGCAAGATGAGAGCATCACGAGTACTCAGGCTGAGCCACTACAAGCTCTGTGTCGGGGAGCCGGTAGTGGTAATAACAAGTAATGTGTCTAGCTCTGCTCCGAGAGTCTACGACCTCACAATAGTAGAAGATATATATAATAAAACAGCCTGTAGCCTGTGTGTCTCTCCCCACCCAATGTAATCACGTATATCATGACCATAACGTCTCATGTCCATGTTAAGCGGGATCATCTCTAATGCAACAAGTCATATGTATCTATAGAAATAGTATCTCTGTCAAGTCCTATATCCTACACAGAATCACCACGAATATCTCGAGATTATCCTGTCTCATGAACAGTGTCAAGTGTCCTGGGTCGTATGGTACTTGATAAGACAAGTACTAGAATATATAGTGTCATGAATGTCCATCTCTAGATGACAGTACCCAACACTGCGTACAGTGTTGACACCCGACTGATAATCGGACGCTAAGTACATCACACGGTCCTAGGTTGAGCATGCACAGCAATATAAATGAAGCAAGAAAAATATGTAACAATACTGCAGAGTTTGGCAAGGTACACTTGCCTGGGGTCCTGTTGCTGGTATGAATCAGAGTCCAAGTCACAGTCCAAATAGCCTATGTAGTACAAATTTATCACGTCAAAAGATAATTTATTTTAATTTATTTAATTCTGGAATAATTATTCTAAAATCCTATTTTAATCTTATTATTCTGATTTTTATGTTAATTCCTAAGTTTTGTCGAAAGAAACTAAATTTTATCAACTCGAGACTCATGGCACGCAAATCGAGGCGATCTGTTGACCAAAAAGTCAACCGACACAAACTCGACTTTCATGCATGATTTCCTGTAGATTTCAGCATCAAAAATATACTAGAATTTATGGCTCGTCCGAATTCAAATTCGTTTGGGAATTATGGCACATACAAATTTTGTATTGTGCACCGATGGTTAAATTCTAACCTAGAAGTTCTACAGAATTAACAGTATGAAAATACATCGAATTAAATTCTGATAAAAACATATGTTAATGATCTCGATATTATCTTTCCAAAACTTTAAACGGTTCATGATTCTGATTCCTGGTTCTCCCGAAATCGCGAAAACATTGAAACACGTCTATTTTCAGACATGCTGTGCTCTACGAATTTTCCAGAATTTAATACTCATAATTTTGTAAAACAAATTATATAATCAGAAATCTAACCTCAATATCTTTCTAACGCAAGAAACTAGGCCACGTTTGGAGTCCGGAGCTATGCGCAATGGCTTCTGGAAGATGAAGAAACCCTAGATGACAATTCTCCAAAATCTCTCTCTCTAAAAATAATGGGATAATTAGGGTTATAATAATAATATATATATATATAGGGATGTTGAGAGGCTGAATGAAAGTTGATAGGGTGACACGTGTCATGATTTGATTGGATGGTTTTGGTTATATTATTTATTTATTTTGATTTGCCTTTATCAAAACATTATTTAAGTCGTTTTAAATCTAAATAACTCAAAATAAACATTAAAAATAATCATAAAAATATGGAAAAATTACAGAAAATATATTTTGAACCTAAAAACCCTAGAAAAATATTTAGAATAATTATATATTCACAGATTTCCTACTATAATTAGGAGAAGCTCTAAAAATTAGTTTTGCCATAAAACTAAAAATAAATACTAACATTATTCCAAAAATTCTGAAATAATTCCAGAAATTATATAATAATATTATAAACCTTAGAAAATAACGTGGGTCTATTCTATATTTCTGATCTTGCACCATAAATTCTACAAGTCCTAAAAATTAGTTATTAGCCTAAATAACTCCCAATAAATACTAAAAATACTCAAAAAATTCTCAAAAACTTCTAGAAAATATATTTTATTATTTAGAATCTAAAATAAAAGTTTGGAATATTTTTAATTATATTTGAATCTAAAATAAATTCTTAAAAATCCTAGAAAATTACAAAAAATTATGAAAAATCCAAATTAAAATTTTCTGAAAAATCAGGGGGTTACAATCTACCCAACTTATAAAAATTTCGTCCTCGAAATTAAAATTAAGCCATGGTAGAAGTCAAGGATGGTCTAAGATTTGCATTGGTTAAAATGCAAGGCTAGGTTTAACGGAGTGGACGAAGTTGCACGTTGCACATTCCGAAAATCATGGAAGAAATTCACATGAGTGAAAATAGGTTTCTTCGTGTGTCATATCCAATAGTGTGGACACCTTAATGCTCTTTTGCATAAAAGCGCCCAACAATTGAAATGTTGCACAAAGATGAAAATTGGAGGATGGACATGTCTAGGACAAGGTGTGGAATTTGTAGGAAGGCAATGACTAGGGAAGTGCTCCAATTATCGAAGCAATGGTATGGCGCGCCGAGGGATACCATATTGTAAAACTAAATGAAAAATATCGTGTTCTATTCCTAAGTGGATTCGAGCTAGCCTCAGTCTCACTATCTAAGCCAAGTAGGTCTACTTCTTAGGTGAGGGGGTTTTACAATCCAGCCAACTTAAGATAATGTCATCCTCAAAATTAAAATAAGGCATAATTTGTTAATCCTTCGTGTACATAAGGCAAGTCAATCACAATCTCCTTGCGATAATTAAAATCCTAATCATATCTATTGCAATCACTTCTAGGTTAAGATGACCACTGATCCAATCAAATTCAACCTATGGTTATCTCTTCTCGCTTTTTCAAATTATCCATATCCAAATTTAAATTAAATCCATATATCATCTTCAAGATTTAAATACGCATATAAATTTTACCTCACGATCTCCAATTATCATAATCTCCTCTAGAAGTAATTCGAGTCCATTATTATTCCTATTTTTACTTATAAATTTTTGTATGCTTCAACTTCTTAAATTCCATTCACATCCTTAATATTTCAAATAGGTAGTCCAACCATCAAGTTTTTATTTTAACTCAAATTATCAAATTGAAAAATAGTTTAAATGCAGTCCACCATTGTTCAAGTCTGAAATTCTATCTTTTTATCCTCTAAATTTCAAGTTGATGATTTTACCTTTATTGTTTAAATCATGTACTTAAGGTATAAATATCGGGTCCTCAATATCAATTCATTAATCCTCATCATCTTAGTCATTCTTCTAAAATTCTCAAAATTAAAATGGCTTGAACCTCTCCCAATTTAATCTTACTCGATCACAATCTAAAAGAAATTCCTCTCGAGTTGACAATGCACTACTACCCAACTTAGAATTTACCCATCTATCACATAAGGCTATATACCTTAAGAGAATATTCCTTAATATGTTTACTCATGTCATTCAATCCTCGAACTTCAATGTCGACCATATCACATATGATATGTCCTTAATTACGAAGAATGATCCTCAAGTATGTGATCGACCTATGGGGTATATCTAGTATTCTCTGTGTATCAATTTATACCAAGCACGAGGTTTCGTCTTTCCGAAATAAGGGAAGACGGAGACCAATAATAAAGAGTTCAAGGGCAGCGTAATAGAATAGAAGTATTGGGATCATGGCATTTAAAGAATTCAATTGGAAATTGTCAAAGCAGTTGTGGATTGAAATCCTATTTTGGTAATCCTTTGTTCGCCTGCTCGTATTAGTACAGTTATGTAACCGATACGATATGTCAGACATGTCTAGGGCAAGTATATTCGTCTACTAATCACTACATATCTCAATCCACGTAAGGTATTATTGCGATGGCGAATCAAGCGCACTATGGTTGATCAGACCGTAATACACTGATTCTGAAATGTATTATTGTGGGCCTCCCCAATAATACATATGTCATGAACAAGCTCGATAATGAATAAGCTTGCAAAACTAGGCTATAAAATAGCACAATAAGTCAAGATAGTATATGAAATATAAGCACGCTAGATGATGATGAAAGGAGGTACAAATTATTCAAGCTCACAAAATGAACAAAAATGAGCAACAATAATAAAAGACTCTACAATCTCTACAGTTATCATACAACCTCCTTGTCTAAGTTGCTAGTCGACCCAATAGGGCATGAACCTCTAAATTCTATTGTCTGAATAAACACTATCATCTTATGCTAGCATACAATTATTGCCATTCAGTTACACCGCCTTGATGGGTCAAGTGGACTATGTGGTACTAGTCTCAAGGGAAAGGGAATATAACTTGTATCGAGGTGGGGGTACAAATTACGTGATTTAACACTAAGGGATAATCATCGGGTCACAATCTACAAGATTAACTCAAACTTATCGAACTCTAACTACCAAACACAAAATTTTCAAATTCAAGACTACAACTATAGTCCTAGCAAACTATGGGTCCTTAACAAGGAATAAAATTACTTGGCCTACTATTAGAAGTATCAGGTGGCACGAGTTGAAAGATGGAGAAAAGAAGAACATATTTTAGTCGTTGCGCATTAGCGAATGTTAAGGTCGCAGATGAACAACATATGAAATTAAAATATAGGGCCCTTGATAATATCATAGTTTCCTAAGGTGAAGGTGGTGAGCAATTCTCCGTGTTTGAGGTATGATCTCATGGGAAATGTCATACTCGTTGCTCTGGGCTTCCTGAGGTACCGTCTGCTAATATCACGACAAGAACCTATATCCTAACACTATCTCACTATGCACACTAGGTTCTGTTCTAACATTCGATCTTAGATTTCTATTGGTTCCTCAAAAATGGGGTCAACCACTAGGGTCAAACATTAGGGTCCAATCTCTAACTAGCTCTTAGCAGTGCCTATACTACTCTTAGGTCATTCATGACTATAACAAGAAATAATGGTAAATTATTCTATAGGTAAGGGACGCTAGGGTTCATTAAGCATTCTACTTAGGGGTGTGTCAATATCCTAGCTGTACTTTTAGTAGGAAGGTTACCCTACCTATCATTCTATCAACAGAGACTTATATATTATAGAAGAAAGCTACACTCAAGGAACTAATGAGAAGGCACATGAATCAAGCAGGATGCAATTTTTAACGGAATAGATTGGAAGGAGGAGGAGGAGGAGAAGCCATAGTCAGTTGTGGATGAGATCCTATACTCTAATCCTATTTGCAGGCTTGTTCGATCCCTAAGTTGAAACCAAACAATTTAGTCGTAGACCTGCATGGGCCACCACAAAAACCATGTCACGCCCCAGTCCCAAAATACCGTGGGATCGGACGCGTGGCAATGGCCAGCAGTACGCACCGATGGACAAACCCAATTTAATGGATCCATCAGGGCATACTTAAGCTGTAATATAACAAGTCTACGACAATCATGGTACAACTAATCTCATCCACACCAGATATGAAATATGATCCACAGAGTAAATAAAGAAATGTAAATCATCAATCAGTCTCACAAGTGCTTCGGGAAATAACCCGATAAATATCTAGTACAATGGTTCCACAGACCAGAATATGAAAGACTGAAAATAAATAAATAAATACTGAGCATGAAGCATGGATGCTCAGGAAAAGTCTTCGGCTAACACCTCATCCTCGGATGGCGGTACAGCTCCTGGATCAACTCCTGCTCCAGTCCCGTATACCTCGGGATAGATCTCGTCCTCAAATCCTGGGGACACAATCCATATCCAGGTCCTCATGGGACATAGCAAGGTACAAAAAATATACAAGCCAAAATATAAGCAGTGCAGCAAATAATGAGATAAATAGGGCAAGTAAGTAACCATCTAAGTGAAATGCAAGATGAGAGCATCACGAGTACTCAGGCTGAGCCACTACAAGCTCTGTGTCGGGGAGCCGGTAGTGGTAATAACAAGTAATGTGTCTAGCTCTGCTCCGAGAGTCTACGACCTCACAATAGTAGAAGATATATATAATAAAACAGCCTGTAGCCTGTGTGTCTCTCCCCACCCAATGTAATCACGCATATCATGACCATAACATCTCATGTCCATGTCAAGCGGGATCATCTCTAATGCAACAAGTCATATGTATCTATAGAAATAGTATCTCTGTCAAGTCCTGTATCCTACACAGAATTACCACGAATATCTCGGGAATATCCTGTCTCATGAACAGTGTCAAGTGTCCTGGGTCGTATGGTACTTGATAAGACAAGTACTAGAATATATAGTGTCACGAATGTCCATCTCTAGATGACAGTACCCAACACTGCGTACAGTGTTGACACCCGACTGATAATCGGACGCTAAGTACGTCACACGGTCCTAGGTTGAGCATGCACAGCAATATAAATGAAGCAAAAAAAATATGTAACAATACTGCAGAGTTTGGCAAGGTACACTTGCCTGGGGTCCTGTTGCTGGTATGAATCAGAGTCCAAGTCACAGTCCAAATAGCCTATGTATTATAAATTTATCACGTCAAAAGATAATTTATTTTAATTTATTTAATTCTGGAATAATTATTCTAAAATCCTATTTTAATCTTATTATTCTGATTTTTATGTTAATTCCTAAGTTTTGTCCAAAAAAACTGAATTTTATCAACTCGAGACTCATGGCACGCAAATCGAGGCGATCTGTTGACCAAAAAGTCAACCGACACAAACTCGACTTTCATGCATGATTTCCTGTAGATTTCAGCATCAAAAATATACTAAAATTTATGGCTCGTCCGAATTCAAATTCGTTTGGGAATTATGGCACATACAAATTTTGTATTGTGCACCGATGGTTAAATTCTAACCTAGAAGTTCTACAGAATTAACAGTATAAAAATACATCGAATTAAATTCTGATAAAAACATATGTTAATGATCTCGATATTATCTTTCCAAAACTTTAAACGGTTCATGATTCTGATTCCTGGTTCTCCCGAAATCGCAAAAACATTGAAACACATCTATTTTCAGACATGCTGTGCTCTACGAATTTTCCAGAATTTAATACTCATAATTTTGTAAAACAAATTATATAATCAGAAATCTAACCTCAATATCTTTCTAACGCAAGAAACTAGGCCTCGTTTGGAGTCCGGAGCTATGCGCAATGGCTTCTGGAAGATGAAGAAACCCTAGATGACAATTCTCCAAAATCTCTCTCTCTAAAAATAATGGAATAATTAAGGTTATAATAATATATATATATAGGGATGTTGAGAGGCTAAATGAAAGTTGATAGGGTGACACGTGTCATGATTTGATTGGATGGTTTTGGTTATATTATTTATTTATTTTGATTTGCCTTTATCAAAACATTATTTAAGTCATTTTAAATCTAAATAACTCAAAATAAACATTAAAAATAATCATAAAAATCTGGAAAAATTACAGAAAATATATTTTGAACCTAAAAACCCTAGAAAAATATTTAGAATAATTATATATTCACAGATTTCCTACTATAATTAGGAGAAGCTCTAAAAATTAGTTTTGCCATAAAACTAAAAATAAATACTAACATTATTCCAAAAATTTTGAAATAATTCCAGAAAATATATAATAATATTATAAACCTTAGAAAATAACGTGGGTCCATTCTATATTTCTGATCTTGCACCATAAATTCTACAAGTCCTAAAAATTAGTTATTAGCCTAAATAACTCCCAATAAATACTAAAAATACTCAAAAAATTTCCAAAAACTTCTAGAAAATATATTTTATTATTTAGAATCTAAAATAAAAGTTTAGAATATTTTTAATTATATTTGAATCTAAAATAAATTCTTGAAAATCCTAGAAAATTACAGAAAATTATGAAAAATCCAAATTAAAATTTTCTGAAAAATCAGGGGGTTACAGAAGTCATGCTACTAGCTCTCACTGTTGGAGAGCCATGAAGAGTGTCCGCCCTTTCTGTCAAGTAGGCTACTTTTTTCGAAGAGTGCGTTATGAACCGTGGCCGCCTGCCTGGTGGGGGCGGCTCCTCCGTTGTGGGTAAACGGGAGCGAGGTGGAGTAAAAAATGCGCAGTGGAAAGGGATGCTAGTCGGCTTGGCGAAGTTGTAGGATCTGTTGGAGGAAGGAAGACAGGGAGACTTAGCATCCGATTATCGCCGTTCCCTTCCTTGCAAAGCGAACCCTCAATGGAAGGAGAAAGGCGATGAAATCCCTTCCTCGCGCACAGACAGACCATCTTTAGCGAAGTCCCTCCTTCCCCCAATTCATTTCATACTTTCACAAAGTGAAGGGACATTGCTTACAACTCAACATGACATGCGCATCATACGCGCATGTTCTTTAATCGCGGGCCTGCCCGCGTACACGGCTAGCGCCAGAGATCTTTATCATTAACGCAACCTTCATTTTGCTCATTCATGGAGTTGTATTTAGTACCTCTAAGAAAGATGATTAGCCTTGATCCTCCAGCTGCAGTAGGCGCGGACGTGTGGGTAATTAATGAAGTCACGCCAATCGACCGACCAACCGATGTGGGTAGTATATATTTTGGACGGGCCGGTGCGGGATGGGCTGAGCCCAATCGACCGAGTAGTTGAGGCAGCAGGCTTGGCCTGGAGATAGACTAGTTCTGATAGCATTAGGAGAAGTTTGAGTACTACACTATGGGGAGTCATCGGAGTTCAAAAACTCTAATATCAGTTGTCAAACCCCTTTCGTTAACCCGGGTGGATTACCTGTGGGAGCAAAGTCGAAGATCTCGGTTGTCGTCGTGAGTTGTTGATAAACTGTGATTGCAGTTTGATTTAGGAAGTCCCAACGGCTTAACAGACAAATTAAACGATAGATACTTCCGGGTATAAGGCAGCGGCCAGGTCTTCCTTCTTGGCCTTGGAAGTTCCAGGGTCTATCTTCATAGAAAGAGCTGGGGATGCCAGTTTACCGCGTGAGGCCACAGTTGCTTGAGCGACCTTGCG
The DNA here is from genome assembly GCA_036927795.1 of Iris macrosiphon. Lineage (NCBI taxonomy): Eukaryota > Viridiplantae > Streptophyta > Magnoliopsida > Asparagales > Iridaceae > Iris > Iris macrosiphon. Next base: position 60,670,310 of record JAYESA010000017.1, on the reverse strand, counting down.
TCCCAACCTTCTTGCTTCTCGACTTTCTTTGGTGCCAAAGACCGATCATATTCTTCCTTCATCTCTTTCTTGGCTAACTTCAAATCATATTCTGGGCCTGCGAAGCCGGGATTTCGGAGGATCTAAGCCCTGAGCTCTGATCTATTCCCCCCGCCCCACGCAAAAAAAAGGGGGCGCTGGTGAAAAAACATTTTCTTTCATTTCTTGCTCTCCCTTAGCAGCGGGAAAGGAGTCTATCTATCTGCCTAGCTTTAGCCAAAGTTTCGCATGCCAGAGAAAAACCGTCATCCATGAGTTTCCTCCGTTAATCGTTCAATATTGCCTCGGGAAAACCTTGGATTTTCAATTGAACCTGCTTCGTCTCGAAAGACCAATTGAAGCTTTTCTCTTCCTTCAACTGTCTTTTGATTTGGCCTCTCCGCACTCAACCCGCGCAAACCAACCCAACAATCTCTGAGATCTGATCGGCGATCGGACCACCTATATTGACTAGTAAACATGAAGCAATCTCTGGAGTTTGCCCTTATCCGAACGAGTCTTGCAAGAAAGACGAATTTCATATTGAGCTCCAAATATACGCTATTGGGATGGAATGGCTCAACCGACGTCCTCCCCCCCTAAGAACCGTACGTGCGAGTTCCCCCGCATACGGCTCAAGTGGCGAAGGCCCTTTCCTTCGCGCTTACTGGTCTAGCTCCATGGCACCGAAAATATCTCAGGGCTCAAGTGATTCACCGAAGCGACGAGACCTTGCAAGTTTTTCAAGTGTCAGTAGCGGAAAGTTCTGTCAATCGGGGAAGGTTTTTGGTGACAACACCTGGAGATAAAGAACAAGAAAAAAAAGAGAAATTTGCAAATGGTTTGAGCTTGGAAGCAACCAGCTATCTAATTCAATGGGATCTCCTCTTTCTATTCCTTTCTCTTCTATTACTGCTAGTAATCAATAGTCCTTTCATTTCAACTCTTTTATATTCCGAGATGGCTTCATCTCGAGGATAGTTTTTCTTTTGCATTTGGACCAGCCACTGTCTCTCTATAGAGGACAGTCGAGATCCGATGTACACCATTCTGGGTTCTCCTCCGAGAAAGCGATCTATCAGACTAGAAGGAAGTTGGTCTTTCTTCATGACCCACCCCCTTCGTGCAACTACTCGCGTAAAGCCTTCGCTCGAATGTCATTCCCAGGGCCTCCGATCTTGTTTCTTTATTGAGTAGAAAAGGGATTTTGATGGACCAACCCCGGCCAGTCCATAAACAAGTACTAGTGAGGAAATAAAAACTACTATACTCAAAAAAGAAATAGAATGTCTAGACAAAAATGGAATTAGGGTCTCATTAGCCTAAGAAGACCCAGGCCAATCCATGTGGCCTCTTTGACGAACGTCAGCGACGGAGATATAGTAAATCGGTCCGCGGGCATCGCGATAAGTCCTCTGTCCTACTACAGGTGCTGCGACAACCTTTACCAGTGCCTTCTCTAAGACCTATGGTATACTATTAGTTAACATTTAATACCTCTTTCTCTGCTCTCCTTGCTTTAACTAAGGAACTGCCTTTAAGTATGACTCTAAGAGCTCTACCTTAAAATGAGTTAGATTTCCTTCTTGCTAGCACAGGGAAGAGAGATGACGAATTCTGCTTTGAATTGATGTGATGAAAAGGCACGCACAAGGCGGCCCCCTCTTCTGATAAAAAACTACAGGGCGGGAGTCAGCAGGAGCCATTAAAATTATTACCATTATTTACTTTACCAATAGGGGAATAGATGCCACCAGCTGAAAGAAAGTCTTTAAAGTCAGAGAAGTGGACAAATGCTGCTAGTCTTCGGTGATTTCTTGCCAACAAATCTGCCGATTCGGACCACCGCTCCGTGGGCTTCTTCTGGACCAACTTGATTCTCCAGCTTAAACATCCCAATTCAAAGGAAGAGATTTCTTCTTCTGGAAGAGGACTTCCTAGAGACATTATGTTGATGGCTTGTAAAGCTTCACATCCTGATGACCTTATAAACTCGTCAGTACTCATTTGGTCCACTCCGGCCGAACCTTAGCAGCACTCCCTGTAACGAACTCCTACCTTCAAAAGGAATCCAACCACTGGAAAAGAGGGAAGCTAATCCCGGATCCCGAAAAAAAAAAGGAAATAGGCTTTGGTTCAATCTGGGATCGAACTCTCCTCTTTTCTTTGGCTGTGGCGAGCGAAGTGAGGAGACCAGAGTCAATAATCCAGGAGGGCCCAGCCAGAAAGACCTGTGCGATCAGTCGAGGTAGACAGCACAGTGGTGGCTGTGGTGGCATGTCTAGTCGATAGAGTGGAGCCTCCAATCCCTCTCCTCGCTACCTGGATAGGTTCCGTTTCCTTATATTTCTTTTCCTACTCCTTCTCTTTCTGTTTTGGATGCCTATGCTCACATCCGGCATGTGGTGATATGAGCGTATTCCTACTAGTCATTTATTCGTTTATCTTCCTTCTTTGAAAGATGAGTCAATGGCCCTGAAATGAATAATCCATAGCTTGTTGGGTAAGCCCACAGAGTTTAGTTTGCTGAACCCAACTCACGTACCGCTTTCATGGGTGAGTCAACTGAGCATCTCAGCGGCGGGATTGAATACCCGGATCGAATCAGAATTCACGCCCTTCTTAGGAAGAGCTGTACGAGGCAGCTCACGTACGGTTCGGGAGCCGAGCCACTGCACAAGGGCTTAGGTCTAAAAGGTGTGAACGAAGAACTTTTATTTTTTGGCTTTTAGGCTTTTAATGGTGTCACTCCCACAAGACCCACTATTTCTGGGTCGGACGCGGAAAGCGCACCGCCTGAGGTGGCAGAGTTATTAGCTACATAAGCGCGATCATTCCTTCATCGTTATTGCCCTAGCTTCTATGATCAACCCCTGGCACATTTAGGTTTTGATCTGAGAGGCCATCCTGGTCTGTAGGACCGCGTGCAAGGTTATGAAAGAAAAAGCAAGCAACTAAGAAAGCCGTTGCTATTAGCGCAGCCGTTTTGAAGCTGGGGAACGCAAGTTTGATCGAGGATTGGAGAGGAGAGGTGGAATAAAAAGTCTCGGAATGGATGACGGCTGCTAATCAAGTGTGATACTCAAAAAAGAAGTTCAATCTAAAAAGAGGTAGGCGTCACTTTTCTCTTTGCCCACCCTCTTCTTCCTAAGACCCTTCTCTCAAAGAAGTTCCTTCTTTCATGCTTGCTTGGCTTCCCGCTGCTGCCAGAAAATTAGTACAGAAAAATCTAAATTATTTGTATCCAAGAATGTTCCGGCTAATCAAGCGTGATGGCTCCGCGTACTGTGACTTAAACCATTCTCGATTGACATGCTCTTTCCCCAGTCCCTTGTACTTGACTACATCGGGATCGGGTTTGGGGTGGTCTTCGATCATAAACTATCTCTCCCTCTCTTCGAGTAAGGATTTGCTGCTTTCTTACTTATTCCTAAACCTCTTCCTGCTCGAATGATCATTGAAAATGATCTGATCAACCAGAGCCTCCGTGGAGGGAAGACCATCCGCGTTAACTAGGCCCATTGGAGTTGTCGCTCTTGGTGCTTTGGTATTTGCAATAGGAAGTTGAGTAGGGGCATGCCTTAAGAAAAGGACTCAGTCTCTCGGGTATCTATCAACACGGGTGAATGAGAGAAGAAGAGTGAAGGTTATGAAATAAAAGCACTCGACTGAAATGAGAGAAGCGAAGCCCTCTTTCTTTGCTGCATCTGACCCCGTAATGGCCCGATCAGCTACAGGTACGAGGTCACTATTGGGGAACCACTTTACATTGGCACCTTGGCCAGGTAGATCCGTCCCACTATCCGGACCTCACCTCTGCTTTTTTGGAGTATGGGATGACTCAGATGGGCAGATAGAACAGAACCTGTCAGTTACGCCTTTAGGGGACGCAACGGTGCAGACCTTGGCAGTCTTGTCTTACTCATCTGATTGACTCCTTTCCTCTTTTCTTTGATGCCTAAGGAATCGATTGCTACTCTTCACAATCTGAGTGAGGCGGCAGATGAAAGATGAACTTTCTGAGAAAAAAAAAAGAGAAAATTTTTCCAACCCCTGTTCAGGGTCCTTTCCTGCTTATACATAATAATGGTATTTCATTCGTAATCAGCACGATAGGCTTAACAGTGCCTTTTTAGTTAAAATTATCGAAGAAACTCCCTTGATCTTTCAATGACTCTTCTGAGACTGGAGAGCTCACTTCACTTTCTGGCAGGAACTTTGGATATATCTTTTTTCTTTGCCTTACATAGGATATCTTATTATACACCCCAACCCCATCCCTTGGAAAGAAAAAGGTAGCACCGAAGAAAGGAAAGAGCGAGATGGTGGTTTTTGTTGTTCCCGCGAAGCGAAGATGCAGCAGCTAGACCGCCTTGCTCTTAAAAGCAGTAAGTAAACCACCTTCTCATGTCTCCGGACCTTCTATGAACAGGGCTTTAGATTTTTCTAAGAGAAAAAGGATTGATTTTCATGGATCTCCACCGAACCCACCTAAAAAAGAAAAATAGTAGAAGTCCGCTTTGATAACCGTGTTAACGGAGAGTGGGCAGGGCAAAAGGGAAGGACCAACAGCGAGAGAGCCGACATTACTATAGAATGATAGATGTGCAGCGCATTCTGTAATGCTCATTCTTCAGCATGAAAAGCAAAGACCTCATCTACCGCATCAACAGGTAATCCCGCATCTGATAAGTCAAGTCTTCTTCCCGTAGCAAAGCTACGCTATGAAAAGCACGCGCGCGCGATTAAAGAACATGTACGCATGCGTGCGCGGCTAAAGAACACTCGCACGTGTGTGCGGTTTAAAGACCAGGCGCGCTAGGCGCGCTAGCCGTGTGAGTGCCTGCAGGCGCGATATAAAGAGATCACCAATTCTGTTCGTTCCACTTCCTATGAGCTTTCTCCCCTTCTTTCGGTTTAGAGAAACGAGGCGTCGTGGGCCTATGAGCTTCTGGGCCTGTACGATTTCCTGTCCTTAACAGTTCAAAATGCTTGACACTGAGAACTTTGGTGAATATTTTGCCTTTTAGTTATGGAGTCTTTCCTTCCTTCCAAGCCGCTTTCAAAGCAGTAGGCAGTCTCTTCTTTCTTCTTATATGGTAGCCAGTCTTTTTTAGAAGGCTCGATTTTTTATCAGAAGAGGGGGCCGCCTTGTGCGTGCCTTTTCATCACATCAATTCAAAGCAGAATTTGTCATCTCTCTTCCCTGTGATAGCCGACCTATAGAACAAGAATGCTGTGTCATCCAACGGAACTTAGAAGAAGGTGACTCGGAAGGAATTGGTGTGGAAACAACTCCCTTATCGAGGGAGACTGTGCTTAACGCTCTAACCGTCATCTTAGGACCCGTCACCTGGGCGGGTCGGCCGGGTCTTTCCCTGTTGTTCTGTTCTTGCCACGATAAAGACGCACGAAAGAGGTATGCCCAGCGCGTGGAGGATCCGTTGAGAGTGTCCGTTGTGTCGGCTTGCTGGTATTTCCATCATCCATTCCACAACAAATCGAATGAAACTGCTTCCTCACTTCGCTCGCCTTAAGGGAGGGTCCCGGGGGGAAACCTTCCCCTCCAGGTAAGCCAGCAAAAAGAGCGACTTTAGGAGCAGATGTACGAGAGAATCACATGAAAGACGATCTTAGGTCTCTTTCTTCCACTGGCCTACCACACCAATGAAGCCGGACTCCCTTTTTCATTGAGCTATTCTCCTGCGATGATCGATTGGGCTTGCTCTGCTCTCAGCCTTCGGTCGCCTCACTTTGATATATCTTGCCTCACTAGCTATTACCTCCCTAACGGTCACCGCGGAGTGGTTCGCCTTTGGGAGACTTAAGACCCACCTTGCTTTCACCATTTGACCTTGACATTTTACCAATGAATTCCTCTTCTGCTTTGCGCTGACCCTATTCCTAAAGTTCGTGCCTGAATACCTAAAATAGAGATTATCATAGAAAATGTAAAATATTTGATAGGATCCATACAGGATTTGATTCTACAAGTAGTTCGGTACGAACGAAGAAATTTTGAACAAAAGGATCAGAACTCGCTGATAGGAAAGGAGAGAAAAACAGTGAGCACAGCCAGAGCTGTGAAAAGAAACAGAATTAATAAGCGGTGAGGGTGCAGTGCCGCCGCTCTAGAAAAAGTGTGAAATGAGAACTTTGAGATCAAATAGGGAATCTGGCTTTCTATTCCTTGCGAGCCACTTATTTCTCCAAAACAAAAGATCAAAGCGATTATCCTCCCTTTTACCAAGAAGGCGACGAAAACCGTCGGAAAAGAAACCGGTCGCTCGTCAAAAAGATGCAAAACCCTGTGGAACCCCGACTCTCGTACCTCTCGGTGAAAGGTTAGAAAAAAGCCCTTCTTGTGAAGCACATCCCTTCTCCTTTCAGTCTCGCATATTTCATCTCTTCTCCTTTCAGTCGAGTAGCTTCTCTCCTGAGCTTTAGTCCTCGAGGATTTGACTGGTTAACAAAGACTTTCTCAGTCGACACTACTGATCAATCATTTGATATCATCCTCGTTCTCCTCTTCAACGCGGGAGGAATAAGCGGTCAGAGTAGCCATCGCGGGTAGAGTGGTGAGACCGACAAGAGAGCAGATACAGCTGGGTTAGAAATGTTGTTGTGGCTTTCTCATTCTTGTACTACACCAACCTTTCGATATGCCCAAGAAAAAAGGAATGTGGGAATCGATCAAGTTTGCTTTTTTTCTTCCTACCACAAAGACTTCCAATTCTGCCTTTTCCATTCAAGTACGTAATAGGATTCATTCTGTTCAAAAGCAGGGACCACCTATATTGACTAGTGAACACGGACCCGTGAACAAATCGGAATTGGATGTGCCGGGAAAAAGCAAGAAAAGAGAAGATCGAAGAATCCATGTGTTAAGCATATAGAAGCAAAATGGAGGGGCCGCGTTCATCACATTTTCATGCGATAGAAGTAGGCAGTGAGAAGGGAGTTAGTAAGGCGACGAAAGGTTAGAGCCTTAGATGAGGGTTAGAGAGTTCCTAGAAAAGATCGATTGAGACCCACCCACTATTACTACGAAAAAGCCCTGCCCTGGCACCTTCGCTAGACGGAGAGTACGCGACTTCTATTAGCGCCGGACCGTCGAGTCGAATTGATCGTGTCATGTGCAACATATGGCCTTACTCGAATAACTTCTCTCGTGTTTAAAACTTGCTACACCCCGATTTCTACCTTACTGAGCATAGGAAACTATAGTTCGACATCGGTTGTCCGACAGCTCTTACAGGCTCCCGTCGAGATCCATCTCATTGAATGGTATAAAGTTTCCCATCCCTGATACCCGTTAGCTAGAGTATTCTCTTTCTCAACATCCCCTACTTCACTCGTTACCTCGTTCGTGGGTCTTCGTCTGCGGCGCCCTCGGTATCTATCTATCCCTCGACTGCGGGTAAGGTTCCCTTCCCCTTGTCCCCAACTCACTGTGGCGGCATGTAAGGATATGCTGTATTCGATCCATATGTCCCATCACCAGAGGCAGATATGTGCCTAGGCATCTGATGCCTTTCAAACCTGTAAGGGAAATCAGTCATAGGAAAAGCTTAAGCAGAATGTATACAATTTCTTTGATTAAGGAATAAAACTCCCAAGAATTTGAAATGCCCAACAGGACAGGTTCTGGTTCAGCATAGCATGAGGGGATAAGGATAAGGCAAGCACCGCCCCATGGGTTCGCTGGTCAAGCATCATCGGACGAGTTTGAAGCTTGTCCAGTAGCCAGTTCTTACAGAGTTGGCACCACTATAGGCGCAGGCCGAGCAACAGATTAAATGCTACAACTAGCACAGCCCCTTTCTTTTGGCTGTTTGGTACGCTTAAACTTAAAGAAGTAGAATGCTTGCTTGTCCCGCTCCTTCCTCACCCCTTCTTGTCTGCCTTTTCGCTTCAATGGACGCCACGCTAGCGCATCCAGGGCCCGACGCCCAGCTCCGCTGGAGAGGCCATCACTGATCTGAGAAGTGCGTCTTCAGTTCGGATAGACTAATTCTGCGAACGCCTAGCCCCAGGAATCCATAAGAAAATAAGGGCTAAGTTTCATTTCAGATCAGATCGGTGAATAAACCGAAAGAAGAGACGTTTCTCGCTCGGCCGAGCGCTCTGTGTCACGACCCGCACCCAGATTTTGGGACAGGATTACGTGGGTACGTCTAGCCTACGCCGCAGCATCGGCGGTAGAACATTGTCTAGGTCACAATACTATCTAATCATTCTCACACGAGCATCCAACTCCATAAGGAATCACAGATATCACAATATAATATGAAATACTCAATCACATAAACTAAAGTACGATAAGATATCGAAAAAATAAATAAATCAAAATGTAACTCAAGTCTAAAATAGAAATAATCTAATCTCAACAGTAATATCCAAGTCTCAACTAAATATGCCGGAGACAAATCCGGTACCAAAAACTGCTAAAAGAAACTAACTAAATAACTAGTGATCCCGACTAGACCTCCCGGGAATCACACCTGTGCTACCAAGTCCAAGTTTGTAGCTACTCTTCCTGTGGTCCATAAAATGTCGGACACCAGTCCTCTAAGGCACAGTCTGGAAAAATATTTCCAGTTAGGATGGAGCAAAGTACATCTCAAATAACAGTTCCAATTAATTGATAAGGACTATAAAACAATAAATAGATGATGCTATATACTGAGAGAAGGCAATAAATAAATTCAATGGCAAAATAAAGAGATAGGCTATATAGGCAATATGGTACAATCAGTGCATATATGAAATGAAAGGAAAGAGGTACAAAATCATATACGAGTGATGTGGTATATGAACTAAAATAGAGAACTGTAACTATTCAAATTGTTTGAAATCGTAGTTTCAAAATGTGATCGGCTTGGGAACTTGTTCGATGACTACATGGCCTGGCTAATCATACGTGAGGTGTATGATTAACACTGTTCAATGTCGACACTTGTACGATAGGTATTTTGATCACATCTCTCACTAGCAATTTTCCCGCCCCCAACTAGTATTGTGGATCCAATCATGACACGTCACGATACACGATCAATGACCAATATATTATGTACAATATCTAATATCAATGTCTAATGTCTATGTCGTGTACAATATCAATACGATAACCAAGGTAACATCTCATGACTAAAGATCCAATCTATATACTACTCCGTGTAGCACAGTGTCAAGAGTCAGATATAACATTTCTAAATACTAGAATTATAGAAATTATCAAATAAGGAAAATTATCAGAGAATGTACTCGCCTGGGGTCCTTAGCTGGTATGAATCAGAATCCAAGTCACAGTCCAAATAGCCTATGTATTACAATTTTACCATGTCAAAAGATAATTTATTTTAATTTAATTAATTCTGGAATAATTACTCTAAAATCCTATTTTAATCTTATTATTCTGATTTTTAGGTTAATTCCTAAATTTTGTCCAAAGGAATTGAATTTTATCAACTCGAGACTCATGACACGCAAATCGAGGCAATTTGTTGACTGAAAAGTCAACCGACACAAACTCGACTTTCATGCATGATTTCCTATAGATTTCAGCATCAAAAATATGCTAGAATTTATGGCTCGTCCGAATTCAAATTCGTTTGGGAATTATGGCACATACAAATTTTGTATCGTGCACCGATGGTTAAATTCTAACCTAGAAGTTCTACAGAATTAACAGTATATAAATACAAAATTAAATTCTGGGAAAAACATATATCAATGATCTCGACATTAGCTTTCCAAAACTTTAAACGGTTCATGATTCTGATTCCTGGTTCTCCCAGAATCGCAAAAACATCGAGACGCGTCTATTTTCGGACATGCTGTACTCTACGAATTTTCCAGAATTTAATACTCATAATTTCGTAAAAAAATTTATATAATTAGAAATCTAACCTCAATATCGTTCTAACGCACGAAACTAGGCCTCGTTTGGAGTCTGGAGCTATGCGCAATGGCTTCTGGAAGATGAAGAAACCCTAGATGGCAATTCTCCAAAATCTCTCTCTCTAAAATAATGGGATAATTAGGGTTATAATATTATATATATAGATAGGCTAAATGGATATCTATAGGCTGACACATGTCATGATTTGATTGGATAGTTTTGATTATATTATTTGATTTTGATTTGCCTTTATCAAAACATTATTTAAGTCATTTTAAATCTAAATAACTCCAAATAAATATTAAAATTAATCATAAAAATCTGAAAAAATTACAAAAAATATATTTTGAATCCAAAAACCCTAGAAAAATACTTAGAAAATTTTTATATTCATAGGTTTTCTACTATAATTAGGAGAAGCTCTCAACATTAGTTTTACATATTTAAATAAAAACAAATATTAAATAAATTCTAAAAATTCTGAAATAATTCCAAAAAATATATAATAATATTATAAACACTAAAAAATAATGTGGGTCCATTCTATATTCCTGGGATTGCACAATAAATTCTACAAGTCCTAAAAATTAGTTATTAGCCTAATTACTCCCAATAAATACTAAAAATACTCAGAAAATTTCCAAAAAATTCTAGAAAATATATTTGACTATTTAGAACCTAAAATAAAATTATGGAATATTTTTAATTAACTTTGTCCCTAAAATAAATTCTTGAAATTCCTAGAAAATTAGGGTTACTAGTTTTTCATTAGCTAAAAATTATGAAAAAATCACAATAGTCCCAAATCAACCTAATAAAAATATTTAAGCATGAATTTCAGGATACGGAGGTTACAAGTCTACCCACCTTAAAAAATTTCGTCCTCAAAATTTAAAATCCTTAATTATTTTATTTATTTATTTATTACCATCAAAATTAAATTCATCACACCAAATAATCTTGAAGTAAATCCACATTGTTATTTCACAAAATTTCTTAAAATTCTATAAATATCATATCCCTAAAAATCTTCAAATATAAAATCAAATTCTATTCTTATCGTATCTCCTCAAAAATTTTAAGTTAATGACGAAATGCAAGAATTTAATATTCAATCCTCTAATTGAAATCCAATCAATGCATATTTATAAAATTTAAAAATTGCATCACAAAAATTGAATTCAAAGACTAATCCATTAATGATCTTACTCCTCTAATTTAGATCCAATCAATTCATATTATAAAATTGAATCTCATCCCAAAATTTGAATTCAAACCCTAATCCATTTGTGTTCTTATTCCTCGATTTTTTTTCACAATACTCAACAATGTAACCTCCAACACAATATTCAAAATATAAGTTCATAACTTGCAGTCCAATAAATATATTGATAACCTTCTTAAATTCCTAAAAATTCAATGATAAATTCAATCATTTCATAATCTTCGTAAAAATCAATGATTTAAAAAAATCGTCAATTCTGCCATATTAAATTTCTAACTCTTTATTTAATTTAATATTTCTCCTCGAAATTTAAGGCACCTTGTCTCTCTTTGTCAAGTCATAACCTCTTCGTTAATCTTTACTACAGTTAAATCCTCAATAATCAAAGTCTAAAAGAATTCTACCTACAATCATACAACATACAATCTAAGGAAAACATGAATGGTTATGGTCACTTTTGTCATGGTATTGCAGTCTCTGTCAGGGTATACTATTAACTACATTCTAACAAGAAAATTATGAATACAAACTACGGTACTAAGGAATCAATCAAGGCAATAGATGTGATATCATCAAGGGAGGGCAGTAAAATTCTAAGGAAGCAACATTCAGAAGAAAAATAAGGACAACAAGATAATAGATTAGAAATATTCCTAGTTGTGATTGAGTATCCACTCTCATCCTAGTATGATATATCCTAGATCATATCGCAGGCACGCAGTAGTACAACTAAGTTATCGCACTACCACGATATCGTACAACTTGCGAAGTCTGACCTGTATGGGCCACCACTAAAAATATGTCACGACCCGCACCCAGATTTTGGGACACGAGTACGTGGGTACGTCCAGCCTACGCCGCAGCATCGGCGGTAGAACGATGTCTAGGTCACAATACTATCTAATCATTCTCACACGAGCATCCAACTCCATAAGGAATCACAGATATCACAATATAATATGAAATACTCAATCACATAAACTAAAGCACGATAAGATATCGAAGAAATAAATAAATCAAAATGCAACTCAAGTCTAAAATAGAAATAATCTAATCTCAACAGTAATATCCAAGTCTCAACTAAATATGCCGGAGACAAATCCGGTACCAAAAACTGCTAAAAGAAACTAACTAAATAACTAGTGATCCCGACTAGACCTCCCGGGAATCACACCTGTGCTACCAAGTCCAAGTTTGTAGCTACTCTTCCTGTCAGGATGGAGCAAAGTACATCTCAAATAATAGTTCTAATTAATTGATAAGGACTATAAAACAATAAATAGATGATGCTATATACTGAGAGAAGGCAATAAATAAATACAATGGCAAAATAAAGAGATAGGCAATATAGGCAATATGGTACAGTTAGTGCATATATGAAATGAAAGGAAAGAGGTACAAAATCATATACGAGTGATGTGGTATATGAACTAAAATAGAGAACTGTAACTATTCTAAGTGTTTAAAATCGTAGTTTCGAAATGTGATCGGCTTGGGAACTTGTTCGATGACTACATGGCCTGGCTAATCATGCGTGAGGTGTATGATTAACACTGTTCAATGTCTACACTTGTATGATAGGTATTTTGATCACATCTCTCACTAGCAATTTCCCCGCCCCCAACTAGTACTGTGGATCCAATCATGACACGTCATGATACACGATCAATGTCCAATATATCATGTACAATGTCTAATGTCTAATGTCGTGTACAATATCAATACGATAACCAATGTAACATCTTATGACTAAAGATCCAATCTATATACTGGTCCGTGTAGCACAGTGTCAAGAGTCAGATATAATATTTCTAAATACTAGAATTATAGAAATTATCAAATAACAGAAATTATCAGAGAATGTACTCGCCTGGGGTCCTTAGCTGGTATGAATCAGAATCCAAGTCACAGTCCAAATAGCCTATGTATTACAATTTTACCATGTCAAAAGATAATTTATTTTAATTTATTTAATTTTGGAATAATTACTCTAAAATCCTATTTTAATCTTATTATTCTGATTTTTAGGTTAATTCCTAAATTTTGTCCAAAGAAATTGAATTTTATCAACTCGAGACTCATGGCACGCAAATCGAGATGATCTGTTGACTGAAAAGTCAACCGACACAAACTCGACTTTCATGCATGATTTTCTATAGATTTCAGCATCAAAAATATGCTAAAATTTACGGCTCGTCCGAATTCAAATTCGTTTGGGAATTATGGCACATACAAATTTTGTATCGTGCACCGATAGTTAAATTCTAACCTAGAAGTTCTACAGAATTAACAGTATATAAATACTTCGAATTAAATTCTGGGAAAAACATATATCAATGATCTTAACATTAGCTTTCCAAAACTTTAAACTGTTCATGATTCTGATTCCTGTTAGGCCAACATCCCAAGACGACGGAAGATCTTAGTAGTCTTGACCTGTCATCTACCGCCTTTGATTGATCTTTCTGACAGTTTGGATAGTGTTTTCTCTACAGGTCACACTCCATCTTTCTTCCCAACGAGCCTATTTTTCTTTCTTTTGAAGACGAGACGATCTGGTACACTAAAAACTGGAACTAGAACTGGAGCGATTGAGGTTCTGAAAGAATTCTTTCTTTCAAAGTGGAGGTAGGAAACGATTAATTGACAATGGAAAGGTCTTTCAAACAGAGATTACACTGAAAGAGAATCATCAACAGAATCCGAAGAAATACAGGATCGTTTGGTCTCTCAGCCCGGATGGAAATTGAAACTCCAAAACTGCCTGGTCCTGGGGGGGAAACCATCCACCCCAGGTTAGCGACTTCTATCATAAATCAAAGATGTTGAATTGTCTTAATGCTTTTTTTTCGTTCATTCCTGTAAATCTATCGTGTTACTTCGATTCATTTCCTGCGTACGTGCCTTTTCACTTCTTTGGGAAAAACACGTGCAACCATCCAACCAGAGAGCCTTAGAAGTATGACAGCAGGAGTCTGGTTGCTTCTATGTAGAGCTCACTGGCTGGTCTTACCTTACGAAGTAACCTCGGAGAGGGGCTCTTTTCTAGCCAAAGCAGATGATTGGGTGGTTCATTCAATAGGCAATGGTTACTTCTCGACATCCCAAGCTCTGTTCCCAGTTTCTAACCGCAAGAGGAAAGGAAGAGGTTTAGGGAGAGGAAAGGGGACCGAGAAGGAGAAGACTACGATCTCCATGCATACGACACTTGCTCTTTCTTGGCTTTTCTGGTTGGCTTTCTATATGGACTGCTAGCTTATAGAAAGGAAAGTCCGAGTCCGAACTCGTTATTTTACACAGCAGCTTTTAGACGGAAAGGCATTCTATAAACAAGGAATACAAAGAACAGAAGCTTGATTTTGATACAAAAATCAAGACTGAAGTGTGCAAAGTTGATGTCACAACTCTGTCTTGATGGTACCATGAAAGACCATGAGAAAGAAAAGACACTCCCACTTGCCTCACTCCGCTCGCCTGAAATTTTAGAGTTTCAAGCAGGAAATTTCCGAAAGGAATCTTGGAAAATTGGCCTAAGAAAAGAAGACGAGGTGAAGGAAAGCAGAATGATTTGAGTGTTCCGGAAGGGCGGAAGGAGAAGTGTGATAAGCTTTGAATGGAAGTCCCAGTAAACGGCGGCAGTAACTCTAACTGTCCTAAGGTACTAATAGAAGGAAGTTTTTCCGCCAGGGGAAGAACGAATCAAACAAGCGAACCATCTTGTTCGAAGCGATCCAAGTGAGACCAGTTTTTTGTTCTCTCTGTTTTACAGATGAAAAAGTGCAGGCAAAGATTTAACTCTATGGAAAGACTGATTCATTCGGATCGACATGAGGGTCCAACTCCATTGCATAAGGGAACCCACCGGAGCCGTAGCGAAAGCGAGTCTTCATAAGGCGATTGTCACTGCTTATGGACCCGAACCTGGGTGTTGGATAAAGAGATAGTCCAGGCGTGGTTCCAGTCCCGGATCTTGAGACCATTAAGTTATATTAAAAAATGAGCTACAATACCGATCGTTGGACCATGTACTTTGATGGAGCAGTAAACAAGAACGGAAGAGGAGCTGGAGCTATCTTCATTTCCCCCAGAGGTGATCCAATACCGGCTGCAGAAGGTGCTTTACTTCTGAACTTCTAAGCGTTGAGCTCCACTACAAAGAAGAGAGTTGATTCATTTTCGTTGTTCACAAAGTTTTGGCCTTACAGTAGTATAGGCGATGTTAAGCCCTTCCTTCTTTATCATCTGGAGAAATGGGATTTGATCCCTCCTCCATTAAGCTCGCAAGCTGTTCTACCCCACTTCTCTCGGTCCCTAATCGCCATAAGCCCCCTGGACCCTATCTTTAGTAGGTTCTTTAGTCTTCGCTCTCAAGAACTAGTACGCCCTATTCTCGAAAGCCGAAGAGCAGCTAAACTAAGCAACTTGTTGGGAGATTAGGCGGAAGGTCAAAAAAAAGCACATTATTCGAGCCTTCTTTGGTATGAAAATGATCAGATAGATGGGCCTGGCCGAAGGTCAATTTTTTTTAGACGAGAGGGTGGGCCCTCTATACAAGATCCATTTAGATCTTATTTCTTGGGGCAAGCAAAGTACCACTTTGGTGCTGGTAAGTCGGGACCGTGGTCGTCCGTCTCCGGTTTGCCGGCCGATAAGATCACTGAGATTGACCAGCCAGCTGGGTTTAGCATGACGGCTATTCCTTTCTCTTGAAAAGGAGTCAGCTGGTTTAATAGATGAACCAGATCCTAAGATTGGGGGTTGACCCAGTAGCTAGCGGCTAAGACTAAACAGCAGATAAAAAGCAGAGCTAAGTCTGCTGCAAGATAAGTTGCAAGACCAGGCAATACCAGAAATCAGCAAGCATCTTATCTTCTGGTTGGAAAGTGCAAGGCAGCAATCATCTATAGCGGGCTAGCTCACTGAATCGATATCTGTATAGCTATTGGATAGAAACGCTCGACTGTGGCACAATTAGTCAAGGCCCATCTATCTGCTCATTTTCATACCAAAGACCATGGGATGGGTCACCTTCAGGAAAAGCGAGACCTGCTGGGTTCTTCTTTGAAGAACTAGTGAGTCAACCTCAACCGAGAATCTATTTGAAAGAAGTCTAGAAGAATAGTCCTATGAAAGCGAGGGAAAAAAAGGCAGTAAGGAGAACAAAGTGAGGCGACCGTGCCGGGAGCTAATAGAAGGAAGGAGTCGGGTAGAGCGGGGAAGAAAGGACGTCAAGTCAAAAGCGGGCAAAAGAACTAGGGTTGGTGTGGCTAGCCCTAAAAGCAGGCAACAAAAAGAGAAAGGCGCGAAAGGCACAAGAAAGTCAAATCAATCTCCTCAACCGAACTCTCTTCTTTTTCTTCTTAAGAACCCGAAGGCGAGCTAGGATAATAGTTGATAGTGGGCGGGCCTAAAGGCAAGTCAAAGTCCCCCCGGGATTCAGAAGAAGCAGATAGAGCAAAGGCCTCCTCTTTCTGTTCGCTCTTCCGAAGGAATTGCATATAGAGACAGTCAATAATTGGGGCTTATAGTTTAATTGGTTGAAACGTCAGCAAAGAGTAGGGCACAATCCTTTCACAAGCCCAATTGTCGTTTCTCTTTTCCGTCAACGGACAGGGACCAAAGGTCTTTGACCAGCGATATGCCACTCTCGTAGAGAGGCAGGAGAAGCGAGCGAAACACCAAGATCAGTCGGAGCTTGGGATGTCGAGAAGTAACCATTGCCTATTGAATGAACCACCCAATTATCTGCTTTGGCTAGAAAAGAGCCCCTCTCTGAGGAAACAGCTTCTACTGAAGCTTATGCATCTGTTGATGTTGATGCAGTTCATTTTATATAGGACCTCTTACGTTATGAAATAAGCCCCCCTTATTCTTTCCCCGAGTCGGTAGCTATCGCGAAAAATGGTTAAGAACGAGGAAGACAGATCCAACATATAGAGAACGCCTACATTATGCCATGACTCTATTTGGTTGACGAATTCGTCTTTATCTCGATCCTTTCGGAAGGCAAAGGCATGGGCTATCTCCCTCTTTCTCTAATTTATCTTTGTTTTGAAGCTTGATCTGCCTGATCGCTAACCGGTTGCTTGGTACCAAGTGGTTGGTTGGCAAAGAAGAAGAAGCTAAATAAAATCTGTTTATTTTCTTTCCTCCACACTTCTTTATTTTCTTTTGTTCTCCGTGCCCGTTCTGCATGCGCTTCGCGCGCCATTGGCGCTTTGCGCTCCTCTTATTTCTTTATTGGACGGTTCAGATGGACTTCGCCATGCCTCAATAAAACCACACATGCTCTCTAAGTCCTTGCCTTCCAGATTTCCATGCCAGACTGGTTTTTTGAATTCGACATCAGGAAATGTTTCCATACCATCGACCGACATCGATTCATCCTAATCTTTAAGGAAGAGATCGACGATCCTAAGTTCTAGCTTATTTTTCCTTTACGAGATCTCGGCTTCGGGAAAAGTCACCATTTAGAAAAAGGGCTGAGCAGGCTCGGTCCGATCTGCCCCTCTTTCTGTTTCCCTCACTCGCCAAGGCTATCCAAGAATCATCCCCGTATTTCACCGCCATAAAATGTATAAGCGTGATGCGATTTTCTTGCTGCCATGGGGTCAACCTGTGAACAAGGTAAACCCAATGGGATGGGAACAAAAAAACGGAAAGCTAAGCAAAGGAAAGCCCAATTAGTATGAACAAAAGCACATCAGAATCGAAAGGTTATCTTGTGTTCTAGTTTAGGGAATCCCTATACAAGCATCTGAACTCGCATTCTAATGTGCTAGAGATCCCTCCCAAGGAAGAAGGTAAAGGCGACCGTTAGCTCATGGCTAGATCGATCGATTTTGGGTCAAATAGGAAGAACTATCATCTTCCACCTAATGGATGACCTATCCGAAGATCGAATAAAATAAGCCAATTGTCTAACAATTTCACTAGCCGGAAAGGAATGGGAGGCAAGCGCACGCCTTTCACTCACTCGCTTGAGTCGGACTCAATCACTTTGGAGGATCATTCGTTCGTCACTCTCTTGCTATTACCCGCAGGGAGCGCAGCAACCAAGCCTTGGTCTCATCAGGCCATGTTCCCGAATGATGCCAATCCGGTCACAGACAACTTGTTTGCTGATGACTTTATGATCTTCACGGAAGCCAGCACCTCTACTACCTCTAATGCTTAATATCCTACTTATAAATTCTTCCTTAGTTTGACAACTGATAGTTGACCGAAAGTCAGATGACTGCCCAAACTCCTGGACTAAAACTTCACCTAATGCAATTAGAACTAGTTTCTTCTCAGGTTTAATAGTCAGATCACCAAGTGTTAGTAAGTAGCAGTCTTTTACACTTGCCCTAAAATTCTCTTACCGATGTCCTCACTAACAAAGAACCGGCTCGAATTCTCAACAATTTAAAAAAAAAGCGAAGCCCCAGCCGAGAAGACCAGGAAAAGACGAAGGATCAAGAATGTCATATATTTTGTGCCTGCCCGGTGCTGGAAGGGCGGAAGGAGAAGTATGATAAGCTTTGAATGGAAGTCCCAGTAAACGGCGGCAGTAACTCTAACTGTCCTAAGGTAGCGAAATTCCTTGTCGCGAGCGAACCCACGGGGCGGTGAACGCCACCCACTCCACGGTAAAGCAAGAGGGTGTTCAAAAAGGGAAAGGCTTCCTCGATCTGGTTCGTGCCCTTCCCTGCCTGTGTTGGCGAATAAGTTGGATATGAATTAGTTGGCGAATCGGCTTCAACAACGAGAAAAACAACCAAATGGAAAACAACAGGATGTGCTTAATAGCTCCCCAACAATCATTCTACCCGACGTTCTGCTTATTGCTTGGATTCCCTTCACGTTTCCTTATATTTCTTTTTCCACTCCTTCTCTTTCTGTTGATGCGGAGTACCAACGGCTAGACGGTAAGACCCCGTGCACCTTGACTATAGCTTCGCAGTGACAACCTTGTTCAGTCCATATCGGGTGCGGGCGTTAGAGCATTGAGAGGACCTTTCCCTAGTACGAGAGGACCGGGAAGGACGTACCTCTATATGGGCGCAATACGGCACTAGCGCGATGGCGTGATAGGCGCTAGTGAATCAACAAGACTTTGAATTAGTAGTTAGTCGCGATATGTATCGGCCAGAACAAGCCATTCAGTAGTACGTAGTCGCGAGCTTTCATTGAAGTAAGTTCCCATCAAGAAAAAAGGAATCGACGACCTATACTTCAACTAAAGGCACAAGGAAATCAAGGGTTCAAGAGCAAAGAGGAAGAATCACAGCAGCAGAGAAAAAGAAGACCAAACCTCGGTTCCTTACCAGGCGAACCCTACAGGCATGGACTCTCCATTTAGGTAGCTTCCCAGATCTTCCGCAATAAGCGCAAGCCGCTTTGATAAAGATGCCTTGAGTCCGACGATGAATGAAGAGAGAGGAGTCCGCAGCACTACGATAGAAGTCAATCTGCTGGACCACCCGGTCGAGGGAATCCGTGTATTTCATTTTCATGGTCCTTCTTTTCCTCTGCTTTTGCTCTGGCCTGACTTGGCTTCGCCAAAAAAAAGGCCTCATCTCCAAAACCCGGCTCGGGAAGCAATCAACACTCTCCTTTGCAGGTCGAGCCAGTTCTCACTCCCTTTGCTTTGGTCGCCTCTAATTTGCTTGTGTCCGAGAGGCAGAGGAACAAGATCCCATGTGCCATTGCCCCGTAGAGCAAGCATTTCCTCATCCATCGCCCGATCCTGCCTTTCCGGGCTCACTTCCTCAACAAAGAGAGACGAGAACGAGACCCGCATCAGAATCGAGGGAAAGGAGAATGTCGGAGGGTCAAATCTCCAAACAAGACGACCGATACCTAGGATAGCACCATGCTCACGGCCCGGCTGGCCTGTCAGCGGTAGTGGGAATTCTCTCGTTCCCTGGTAAAAAGGGAAATGTTCAACTCGACCGGTTGACTCGAATAAAAAAATCAATAGGAGGGCATAGCCTAAGACGTCCCAGTCTGCTGCTTTTTCCTGGCAGATTGACAATTAAGGCTTGACCCCGTACAAAGTCTATTTTCTCTTCTTCACCATGGCAGCAAGAAAAGGTGATCTTGTGCTATACTCCGGTGATCTCTTGCCTACCGAGGCACGCTAACTCCCATCGTGTCCTAGATCACATTCTGTGAATCGAAAGGGGAAGCCCACTCAGCCGCTTTAGTACGCCTAGCTGACTTAGTTACAAGGGTCCCATGCTAAGCCTGCAATGTCCGATAACGGCGCTGAAGTAGTAATCTATCGGTACCATAGCGGTCGGGATTACCAACCCTCGGTGGAACGGCCATGTCATCTCAGAACTATCTTAAAAAGGGCTCAAACCTCAAGGTTGGGCTCCTACTCTATCCGAGTCGTTCGCCTACCTTTGTCTGTGACTTTGCTTGCGACTGGGCCTTGTTGTGTTGATTGAATCTTTCATTGCGATGTGTGCCTCGCGGTACTCGGTCTGGTGTATGAATCAATTGCTGTGGAGATCGAGGCGAGCGGAATGAGCTGCGAAGTGAGGCGAGCACAGTGAGGAGCCGGTAGGGAGGTTGGTTTTCGAGGGCTTCGTCGCCTTCCTGGGTCTCTTGGACTTCTTTGCCTTTGGAGGACTCACCCTTTTTACGGCTCCTCTCACGATCCCGCGGAATCACCCATGATGGCTGTTTTAGTTTTGCAAGAATGACTTATTTCCAAGACTTGATCAGCAACATCTTATCTAAGCTTCAAGGGTGGAAGGCAAAGCGACTTCCAATGGGGGGGAAGATCACTCTCATCAGGGAGCCAAAAATGGGCTTTGCTCCTCTTTTTGAAAATGAAGAAAGAAGGATCGAAGTTTATACCGGCGACTTCAGAGTCTTTTGGTTCGGAAGAAACCAAACCAGAGCTCCTAGCTCGGGATAAACGGGAACTGCCGGCTAATCATATAGAAAGAGTCACCCCTAGAGTTCCCACTTCTTATTAACGTGGCGAGGAAAGGCCTTAGCGGACTACTACATGCCTTTCCATACTCTGACCTAACACTATCGTATTCCTTACTCAAGACTGTTACTTAAACCATTCCTTATCCTCTTTTTTAGTGATTCGCCAATAGAAAGAGCTTATTCACTAATTCGTAAATTGCCGCTCATTCGCTTTTTTTTGCACTGGATCAAATCGTTACCCTCGAAAGGAAAGACTTATTCACAGAAAGAGAGAGAGATTCCATCACCGGAAATGTCCTCATTGAGGGAGTAAGTTGTGACAATAAGGTCTCAGTCAATCAATTCAAACTTCAGTGAACATAGTTGACAACATGTGGTAGACACCTTGGTGCTAGGAGCTATGACATCATTCCTTGCGGCAACCACTGGAATATTACAGAACGATCCGAGCCTTCACTGCCCCGTTCTGTAACTTCCCTTTTTTTGTCATCCACGAGGCAGTCAAAAGAAAGAGATTCAAAAAGCCAGTTCTTTTAGATCTCTTAAAGTCCTCGTAGTATCCAGTAGCTGTCTCTTTTCGAGTGAATTAGAAGATTTTAAAAAAATCCCTCTTTATCTCTACCTTTTCCTTCTCCTCTATGTACCGTTCTTGGATTCCCAAACCTCCCGGGAAGAGAGATGACGAATTCTGCTTTGAATTGATGTGATGAAAAGGCACGCACAAGACGCCCCCCCAGACCTAGCATTGCTGTAAAAAAAAGATTTGCTGGCATAAACCGACTTTCTTTTCCTCTATCTGGCCGAAACTGATGGACATGAAGAAGAACGCAGGTGATTTATCAGAAATACAAAAGAGAAGAAGAGAGTTACTGATTCCCGACCCTCAACCATAAATCTGTTGAAGTGAGGGTGAGGCGAACGCTAGTGAGGCGACCGAAGGGAGGGTGACTACACAGACATGACATAGTAGTGATTGAATTCCTTCTATGGTTCCACATGATAAACCCGTACGAATATAACCTACCACATGCTAAGGTCCTAAGAACTTGAGATGATGGGGAAGCCTGGCCGCCTGATTCTCACTAAGAATTTCCATAGGCATTTGCACCTTTATTCCAATATAAGTTAGGAGATTATTGAGCCACGGCTTAAACTTTCGGGACTAAAAGTTACTCCCTCCATTTCCCAGCCTAAACCGCAATTTAGGCCTGCAATCGGGTCGTACTCGAGGTAGGGAACTTCACTCAACTTATGAGGAGAGGGCTTCAAACTTTAACAAAAACAAACAAAGTAGAAACTTTAATACAACCTTTTTTGATCCTGCAGGAGGGGGAGACCCAATATTATACCTACTGCTCCACCAGCTCCCAAGAACTCTTATGATGTTGTACTCAACCCAGCTCTAGCTACATCCTCTAGTTCCATGCAACCTCCTCTCATGAAGGACATTCCTCTCAATCCAAAGCAAACTGGGAGACTAGTGAGCGTACTGTCTGACCTTGTCCACTCAAGGCATTGCAAGCAAATGGTTTTTGAACCTTTTTGGTGTATGTCACGTAACCTACAGCTCGACCTTCACTTTTTTAGACTTCCGAGTTTGATCCTGGCTCAGAAGGAACGCTAGCTATATGCTTAACACATGCAAGTCGAATGTTGTTTTCTTAGCGTGTCGTTCATAATGGAAAGAAAGAGACCACTACTTCGCCTCTTTATTGGACCGTCGGCGGTAACACAGTGGTCTCTGACCAGGACCAGGAACCAATTCGAATGAGAACTCACTCTCGTGCTATCTCAAAGGGCAAAGCGTAGCGAAAGAACAAACTAAGCAAAAAAGAAAGGTTACGGTCGTCCTTTTGAGAGAAGGACTCCCTCCACTCTGCAACCGGTATCGCGTAGAATGACCGTTGAATCCATAGTGATGACCCCTCAATTCACTTTCTTTCTTTTCCCCTCCCCTGAAACCACTCAGAGCGCTATGTCCTGAACGTATGCCTACCATTTTGAATAACCTTAGGAGAGGCAGACCCACGACAATGCTCAATGATGACAGCTCGGGCATAGCTTCAATAGCGAACTTCTTTCAAAAAAGATTGGAATCAAGAAAGACAATTTACGATATCGCTACGCCCCGTGATGTGGAGGTTGCTACCAACTGTTGGCTGAACTGACGCATCCGCAAAAGAATAAAAACAAAAAGGAGCATGTCTTTCTTCTAAGTCGACATCACCTCCTTCCTTACGGGCTTAATCCCTATTCTTGCCTTACCTCACACCTCCCTAGCGCTTCCTTTGGGCTTACTTCCCTTCGGTCACCGCTTCATGGTGTGACGACAAAAAAATAGCAGATAATGTTCCGACAAATGCAACCGTGTCATAGTTCACATTTGATCGATTCAAACCTCTCCGGGCGCCTCGCGGCCGGGCCGGCTTTCCAACAACTGTCACCTAAGAAGTCGGTCAGTAGTGAGTCCAATTTAAGTAGTAGATAGTCTACATAAATATATAGGAAGAGAGACTAAAAGCAAACAGTGTGACAATTAGGGCTTTCTTCCAAGGGATCCATAACTTGCACTTGAGGCGGATTTAGTTGTGGATCGAGAGGGTCAAAAAAAATAAGAGTTGTTGGCTCGGGACAATGCAATAGCTAGCAAGCCAGCTTTTGCGTTAATTCCTTTCCTATAAAACAGCATCACAAAACGAAGTGGCGTCCATTGAAGCAAAAAGGCAGACAAGAAGGGGTGAGGAAGGAGCGCGACAAAACTGCTGAACATGGATAGAACGAGAGTCGAATCCAGTCAGTCTATCACCAATCAGATTTTGAAGTCTCGGTTGGCTTCTGTCAGTAAGAAGAGAACTCATAACGAAGATTTAGGAAAGAAGTTGAGTTCGAGCGTATGTTGTTTCTCTTGTTTTGGTTTTGTGCCCTTTAGGCAATAGAATGTTTAACCGATCCATTCCGGATCGATCGAATTGGTACGGAAGTTGTAAAATAGGAAAACCACGCAAAATGAGACTAAGAGATCTAAAGGGGGGAGAAGTGACTGCGCTTGCCCTGGCCTAAGAGATTTAAAAACTCCTACTGGGTGGGTCTGCAACTCGCTCGAATACGGAAGAGAGAACCATGTCGAAGGAACTCGGCAAAATGACCCCGTAACTTCAGGAGAAGGGGTGCTCTCCTATCTTTTGATTAGGAAAACAGCAACCATATCCCCCCGCCCACCCCTCTCAGTCGGTGAGGCCTCACGTCTGAAAACTAGACTTATGGCGGTGTTGTTTGATAAAATAAACGAAAGATATGGAAACGAGGCTTTATACGAAAACCCGCACTTTATGTTTACAAATAAGCAGTACAATTAATCCTATACGAGGATGTCGAGTACAATTTTTTAATCTGGGTAAATATTGCTATATGAGTCTGATCTGCAGTCGATCACTTTGTCCCTTGGAACACACGATGATGAAGAAGTGCCGTAGAAGATAGAAAACAGTTTCGAAGGTTTGCTGAAGAGAGTGGATGCTCGATGCCAAAGTCGTTGATCACTATTCTTTGCCTGAGCTCTGGATTCTTCTCTCTCTCGACCATTTTCCCTCCAATTTTTGACCAATTTTCCTCTCTCCTTTCCTCTGTTGATAGAGGACTCTATTAATATAGTTTTAGTGACAGTGACCACTCAGTCGGTGTAGAAACCGAGTAGTGGAAAGTACAGTACCCTTTTACACGATGGTTATAATAACCATTGCCCGCGTATAGATGACCTTTTGAATGAGCGTGTGACGCGTGTCAATTAAGAGACAACGCGTATAACTGCTGCGAAGATCACAGCGTAAAAGCCACGTAGGTAGTTATCCGTCGCGTAGAAGAGGTTGGCGTAGAAGCCAATAACTGTCACCATGGCGTAGAAGCCAAGTAGGCATAGAAGTCGAGTAGGCGTAGAATCCGAGTAGGCATAGAAGCCAAGTGGGCGTAGAAGCCGAGTGGGCGTAGAAGCCGAGTAGGCGTAAAAGCCGAGTAGGCGTAAAAGCCGAGTAGGCGCGGAAGATAGCTGATCCTCCTCTGCTGACTGAGGCCTGAGTTGGCGTAATATGCCAAAGTGATGATGTGGACGTCTTAGCCGAAATTACGGCTTTTGGAGATATAATCAAATCTCTTGCATTAAATACAGAGATCTGCCCCCATCATGCGTATTAAATATAGAGGCGTGTCTTCGAAGATTTGCCATCATTATGCGCATTAAATGCAGAGATGTGCCTCGAGCTCTGCCATCACTCTGCGCATTAAATGCAGAGACGTGCCTCGAGTTCTGTCATCACTTTGCGCATTAAATACAGAGACGTGCCTCGATCTCTGTATGAAGAGCAGCTTTTGACGTGGCAGCCTGTTTATCTTCTGCGGAGCGTAAGAAGCTCACGTCTACCTGTGTAAAACTAGGCAGCGTATTCCCTTGTATGCATAAAAGTAGTTTACGCAAAGAGGATGTCACTAAACGACGGTTTGGTGACATTAACCAAATCTCCTATATTAAATGTAGAGATCTGCCATTATCCTGCGGATTAAATGCAGATGCGTATTTTAAAGGTCTGCCACCCTTCTGCACATTAAATACAGAGACGTGCCTCGAGTTCCATCATCACTCTGCGCATTAAATGCAGAGACCCGCCTCGAGCCCTGTACGAAGAGCAGCTTTTGACGTGGCAGGCTGTTTGTCTTATGTGGAGCGTAAACAGCTCATATCTGCCTGTGTAAAACTAGGCAGTGTATTTCTTTGTATGCGTAAAAGCGGTTTACGCCAAAGAAATGGCAGTAAATGACAGCCTGGGTTGCAGTGTCGTGCCATCATTATAGCCGTCGCCTGGGTAGTCGTGCAGTACTCTTTGTCAAGAGTCCAGACGTCAGGTTCACTGCATGATCTGACAGGTTCATTTCAAAGAATACAAAGCGTTCCTCGTACACTTCAATGCTGCATTGAAAGCGGATGAGTTTTACGCCATGAAGGCGAATCCAGAAGCAGCCTGGACATACTGCATTACGCGGATGGTCCTTGAGTTTATATTTTATGCTGTGCTCAGCGGAAAAGCTCTGTTGCACGTTGATGGCTCTGAGGTCATCTTTTTATGCTGTCCAGCATCAACATGTTGCGTATAGCTATCCAGCATATTTTTTATGCTTCTACAAGACCCCCTTCAAAGCTTTTAAATTCCTCGTAATTTGAAACGCTTTGAATGAAGCATGAAACGGACAAGTCTGACACGTCCTTCAAGGCTGACTTTATGGCAGAGTTATTGGGGATCCGTTGGGATTCAGAGGGCTCTCTCTTGCCTATAAAAGGCTGAGGAGTTAACCTGTTCTTCCCACATTTCCTTCACCACACAGAGATGATCGCCGGAGTTCGTCGGGTCGACTTGAGGAAGAAGAAGACCATATTCTTCCAGCATGTAAGGAGCCGAAAAAGACGACATCTTCTAGCAAATATCCTCTGCAACGATGGATCATGGAAGAATATCATAGCCTCCTTTGCTCGGGATAATCAGCAACTTTGTATGGCGGTTCTTTCGGAGAGAAGAAGGGTCGTATTTGACCACACAGCTTGCAAGCTGTATCTTCTCCTGATACTTTCGTGGACCAGAGCAGAAACTAGCTCTGTCCTCGAGTATTGAGTTGGGTGGAATACCTTAACTCAATCTGTCATGGCGTACGGAGCATGGGATCTGCATCATTTATGCATGCCCAGTTCTGTATCCTTCAGCCATGTATCATTTTCTTGTTAGTCGATTACAGAAACCGACTAACTGCTGGAGAAGATGGATGAAGAAGTCCACCAATGCGAGAACCTGGCAGAACAGACTCTGGGGGTGGCCTTCCGACGACGACGAGGAAATCCTTTGTAGACGGGATTTTCCTCATATGTAATCATGAAAATAAAGAAAAACCCTTTTGTAGACTGGATTTCCCTCATATGTAATCATGAAAATGAATAAAATCGTCTTCTTCTATGCATATAATTATTTCGCCATATACTTTGCTGTGAAGTCTGAATATGTGTAGCTTCGACACGTCTGGTAACTTTGCGTCGACTCTGATAGAAAGAGTGTTAGGTCTCGTCCTGTCTTTTACGCATAACTAGGGATGCGTAGAAAGCCGCTTAGCATTCGAGTATTCGAACTGTCCTGCTGTTAGGAATGAGAAACCGCGTAGAATTCTGAACTGTCACTTCTGGTAAACAGAATTCTCATTCAGACATCATCTTCAAGAATGATTTCTCGAAAATCCCTTGGAACAGGGTGAAAAATGGATGTCAAAAACTGAGTCGCCATCTTGAATTGTAGATAAAATATTCAGACTGGAGTCTGGATGAACTTCCAATCGACCCAAGGAGAAGAGTCATTTTCAATGTTGAACTCTGTAAGCTTTAGGTACTTGGGATATTTTGAGGTCAAGAAGGAGTATCTTCTGTGTGAACTCTTGCAATTGACCGCCTTGAGAATTATTCAAATATACGCGTACTTTATCCTGCATATTTTTTAAATATGCGGAAAGTTATCGATCTGTAACTGTAGATGAGCATAAAATCATAAGTTTGTAGCCTCTCGAGCGTAAAAGCTGCTGAGCATGAGAGCATCCGGGCGTAGAAACTGTAGATTTGTAGCTTCTGAAAAGAGAATCTTCTGAGCGTGAAGTCGTAGATTTGTTGCCTCTGAGCGTAAAAGCCACCGAGCATGAAATTATAGATTTGTAGCTGCTGAGCGTGAAGTCGTAGGTTTGTAGGCTCTCGAGCGTAAAAGCTACCGAGCATAAAAGCATCCAAGCGTAAAATCATAGACTTGTAGCCTGTGAGCGTAAAACCGTAGATCTGTAGCTGTCGAGCGTAGAAAGCTCCTTAGCGTAAAAACCACGAATTTGCTTTACACGAAAACTTTTCGAATTCGCTGACTGTCCGCCTTCTCTGTGTAATAGGCTGACGTAGTACCCAATCATAACCAAATATTAATTATGAGATTTGGTTCGGGATTCGAGGAGTCCATCCGAACTCTATATATATCCCAAGTTTTTGAGAGAAAAACTTTTCATCCGTCTTCTGTGAAAGAAAGCCTTCGACTGTTCGAGTTCTTCTTCGTTTCTTCTTCGAGCCTTCAAAGTTTTCAGTAATGGCCCCGAAACAACTCCCCTCTAAGGGAAAGAATGTTGATTCTTCTTCTCGCTCTTCTGCTCAAGCGAGAGCGTCTTTGATCGGGCAAGGCGAACTTCATTCTGAGCGAAGTATCCCGCCGACGAGCAGTGCACCCGGTCTTAGAGGTAGAGCTTTTGGGACGAAAAAGAACGACTGAAAATCCTTCGCATATGTTGTACGTGAACGCGCTAGGTCATCTTCTATGCTGATAGCCTCTTTGAGGAAGATGATGCACAGAGGTGTTTCATCTTTTACGCCCATATTTCTAATGTGTCAGCGTAAAAATTCCATATTTTCGTTGTCGGACGTAAAAGCAGAGACTATCGAAACTTGGCGTATACTATAAATTTGAGTGTTACGCTTATGGCGTAATAACTCAAACTTTGGCAGTCTGGCGTAAAACACAGACTGTCGAAACTTTGCGTATACTGCCAGCCTTGAATTTTATGTCTTAGGAAATGGATTCCATCGTAATGATCAAGTTTTTACAGTCTTGGCATAAAGCACAGACTGTTATTTTTTGGCGTATGCTGCAAGATCTGTAATGTCTAGTTATAGGAAGTGATGTATTTTTTCTTGCACTCTTGCAGTTAACTTGCATGCGTCTCCGCTAGCCGATGTGATGGGTTCTACCGCCGGGATACTGCACTCTAACTATCTGGAGGATCTGTCGTACGTGACATTTCCTATCTCTGGGCCCCAGTACCCTGAAGGAAGGGAAATTTTGATATCGGCTCAAGGCGAGCGAACGCTGCTGAACATGATCGACGGAGAGCCCCTGACGTACATAGACGGGACCACTATATAAAGCGGCTTTTCTCTTCAGGGACATGATTGACAAGCAGTCCCAAACGAAGCCCATGAAAGAACTCTAGGTTTTCCCTGCCGGGGGCTTGGTCCTATATCTGCCCAAGATGCTGAGAGACTATCTGTCACGCCCCAGTCCCAAAATACCGAGGGACTAGACACGTGGCAATGGCCAGCAGTACGCACCGATGGACAACCCAATTTAATGGATCCATCAGGGCATACTTAAGCTGTAGTACAACAATAAGGGTCTAGATATACTAATCTCATCCACAGAAATGAATACAACAATATCAGAATCATAAAGAAAGATCAATCTCAATATAATATAAACTCGGGGAAATAACCCGATAATGAGTCTGAATACATCTGTCAAGATACAAGAATAAAGATAACCATAACAAATACTGAGTATGGAACAGTATATACTCAGAAGATACCCTCGGTGATCACGCGTCTACTGGATCTGGTACTGCTCCAATGCCTGCTCCTGATAATGCTCCTGCTTCGTAAACCTCGGGGTCGATCTTGTCTGCAATATCTGGGGACATAATCCGGATCCAGGTCCTCAGGGGACAGCAAGGTACAGAAAATACAAGCCACAATAATGCAGTAAAATAGTCAATGAATAAACAGGGTATTTATGTAACCATCTATGTGAAATGCAAGTGAGAGCATCACGAGTACTCAGGCTGTGACCACTACAAGCTCTGTGTCTGGGAGCCGGTAGCAGCAATATCTATGTATTTTACTATGTGTTTACTATGTTTTATATATATATAATCAGCCTGTAGCCTGTGTGTCTCTCCCCACCCAATGTAACCACGCATATCATGTCTATAACGTCTCATGTCCATGTCAAGCGCGATCATAGCTAAATGCAACAAGTCATAAAGTATCTAGGAATATAGTATCTCTGTCAAGTCCTGTATCCTATACAGAATCACCACGAATATCTCGGGAAGATCCTGTCTCATGAATGGTGTCAAGTGTCCTGGGTCGTAGTGTACTTGATAAGACAAGTACGAGAATGTAAAGTGTCACGAATGTCCATCTCTAGATGACAGTACTCAACACCGCGTACGATGTTGGCACCCGACTGATAATCGGACGCTAAGTACGTCACACGGCCCTAGGTCAAGCATGCACAGCAATATAAAGAAGCAAGGAAAATAGGTAACAAGACTGCAGAGTTTGGCAAGGTACACTTGCCTGGTAAGGAAGCTGTGATGTACCAATAACCTGCTCCAGAAGTCGCGCAGAACAAATCCAATATCCTATGTATTACAAATTTATCACGTCAAAAGATAATTTATTTTAATTTATTTAATTCTGGAATAGTTAATCTAAAATCCTATTTTAATCTTATTATTCTGATTTTTATGTTAATTCCTAAATTTTGTCCAAAGAAACTGAATTTTATCAACTCGAGACTCATGGCACGCAAATCGAGGCGATCTGTTGACCGAAAAGTCAACCGACACAAACTTAACTTTCATGCATGATTTCCTGTAGATTTTAGCGTCAAAAACATGCTAGAATTTACGGCTCATCCGAATTCAAATTCGTTTGGGAATTATGGCACATACAAATTTTGTATTGTGCACCAATGGTTAAATTCTAACCTAGAAGTTCTACAGAATTAACAGTATGAAATACTTCAAATTAAATTCTGGGAAAAATATATGTCGATGATCTCGACATTAGCTTTCTGAAACTTTAAACGGTACATGATTCTGATTCCTGGTTCTCCCGGAATCGCAAAAATATCGAAATACGTCTATTTTCGGATATGCTGTGCTCTACGAATTTTCCAGAATTTAATACTCATAATTTAGAAAAACAATTTATATAATCAGAAATCTAACCTCATTATCGTTCTAACAAAAAAAACTAGGCCTCGTTTGGAGTCCGGAGCTAGGAGATATCGTCTTTTTAATTCGTCATAACTAGTAGAAAATGAGGCTGAATTTATGACGAATTTTGACTATTTTTGGACGAAAAAGAGAGGAATTTGGGGAAAAATATGAAGGATGAGGTATTTATAATGGTGGAGACTACTTAATTAAATACAACTAGGATTGGTTAATTTGGATAGGATTATGATGAATTTAAATAGGGATATGATATACATTAAGTTGTATTCCTAGTAGGTTCATGATTTGAATTAATTTAAAGTAGAGTTTGAATCTATCTCAATTATTTATAATCTTGAATATAATTAAATATAATACAAATAATTTATAAAATCTTATTAATATCTATTAACACTAAATTAGCATATATCTAATATTAAGACTATATATATCCAAATAAATCCTAATTAATTTCAAAAATCTAAAATAACCTAAAAATGATTCTAAATAAATATTTATATAAGTAAATACATCAAGAAATTCATTTGCTAATTAAATAACAGAATACTCTAAAGAAATTCAATACCTATAATAATATAAAATATACACAAAATATCTATTTTGGGTGAGGGGGTTTACACTATCCCATCTCGGCATTCTTCCATGCTATAATCCCAGGAGGATGTCGTGGACCCTGACTCCCGATCTTCACGGCCGGCCGGGGAAGATATTTCATCAGAAAGGATCTGACCAAGGGTCATTTGTCAGTCGCCCTTCCAGCTCTGTGATGCCGTTCAGGGGATTGTACCCGGATAGTGTCCCGAGTGAAGACAGCTTGGTGCTCCAGCCGGTGCAACTACCGACTTTCTGTATTGATTTCATGGGGCACGGGGGAGTATACCCCAAGGTGAATCCTCGGTGCAATGGGTGGATCACCCCAACAAATCTTCGATGGGCTCGCTTAGCTGACTGGGCCCTGAAGCATTTTCAGACTGAGCTGGAGAGCATCGATCTGTTTGCAGCTGTGAGCGCTACCAGTGTTGGGTTACCTCCCAACCCCAATCTGTTTTTGGCTCTGATGGAGCGATATATCTCGCTCACCCGGACTTTCGCCACTCCACTGGGGGAGTTGGGGTTGGCCCTCCACGAGATGGCAGAGATCTCGAGACTGCCGATGGGGGATACTCCATATGAAGAGTATGTTCCCACGAACTAGGAGTTGGGGGATTCAGACCCTCGGGTAGTGGCTGTGTACCAGGAGCTGATATGCCACTACCTTGCTTGCACCACTTTTTATGGTGAGCCTTCAGATTTGGCTCACATCAATAAATGAGCATCCTACCTCTTCTTTCACCGGGCAAGAAATGCTAAGCCGGAGAAGGTCTTGGATAGCAAGGATCAGCCATTGAATCTTCTGAGCGTGCTTACTGCTCAGGTAGTTGACGATCTTATGGAGGATACTGGGGCTCCGGACCAGATTCTTGATGAAGGGATAGGGAAATATCCCGCAGGCACTAAGGCCTACAACTATTTCAGGCATTGCTGCAGGCCTCTATCCAAGGAAGCTCAATTGGCTGGCTTCCTCTCCATATGGCTGCGCCGACTGGTGGTACCCGACATCGCCTCTGCGGACCGTATTCACCGCAACACGCTATGGCCTGCAGTACGTCTGGTGTTCGGGGCAAGACTGGGCTTGCTCCCTGCCATGGTGTGCCGTATACAAGCTGGCCTGAGGGCCATGACTGACGGTCTGCTCGTCGATGAAACTCGACGTGATAGCTTTCCCAGGATAGAATTACTATACCTGTATTTGATGGGATGGTTAATTCTCCATAACCCCAGGGTTATGTCTCCCGGCTCTGGCAGTAGTTCGGGGGGTAGTTTCTTGTTGAACTACAAGAATTCCTCCTGGAACATGACCACAATTTTAGACTGTCGGCGGGTGCTGAACTTCAGTCACAGTTGGAAGCTTTTCTGCACTGTCCCCTGTGTACATCTCAATCAACAGGGGATCAGACTTTAGGATGTAGGCGATGGGCAGACCATTCTTTCTCCTGAGGCTTTTAATTGGTTGGTCTGCATTAGACCTTCCCATTTACTGTACAAAAGCGAAGACCATTGCTTCTTGGAGCCCAACCTGCCTAGTCGATTTGCCAGGCAATTCGGGTACGACCAGTTGCACGTGGACAATGCCGTCACCAGCTTCAGGTCCAAGGGTGGACTCATTGATGGAGCCAGAGGATGGCGATATTTTATCATGGGTTACACTGAAGCAACTTTTACCGTGCCCGTCATTTCACTCTCCACGGAGCTGCGTATTATTCACTCGTATGCGCAGTTTTATGTGGCAACCAACACCTTCCATCGTGATTTTGATATGCATGAAAGTTTTAGGATGCCCTCTTCTAAGCCTGGGGGAAGAGTCAAAATTCCCTCGGTTTCTTCTGACGAGGGTGAAGAGTCCGTTACTCTGGATGAGCCTCTGTTGTCGGTACCGAGGGGTGAAATACCTCCGCCTGCAGGGGCTTTGGTAATCTCTGGGAAGCGAAGGAGACTTCCCCTCGCAAGAGGAAGAAGAAGACGGTTACTCGTC
Source organism: Iris macrosiphon (assembly GCA_036927795.1). Lineage (NCBI taxonomy): Eukaryota > Viridiplantae > Streptophyta > Magnoliopsida > Asparagales > Iridaceae > Iris > Iris macrosiphon. The sequence continues at coordinate 60,636,809 of JAYESA010000017.1, read as the reverse complement.
CTCTCTGGATTCCTGGTAATGAGGCTCCTAGAATTGAGCCTGCATCTCCCCCTGTTGGGGATGATTCTTTGATTGGAGGTTCCTCGCCTTTTAGAGAGGGACCCTCTAATGTTCCGGCTGGCGGTACCGGAGGATTCCTGCTGGAGGCTGTTGTCGCTGCTACCGCTTCAGGTAGTGGAACGAGATCGCCTTCGGGGTCGAGCCAAATAAGGATATCTTTATCCGGGTCAGTATCGAGAGAAACCCCTGTCGTGTCTGTCGGTGCGCCCAGCGAGATTCTACCTGATGAACCTCGGCTGAAACTTGACGAGGGCCTGGAAGAATATTTGCCGGTGTCGGTTGACACACCACCTTCTCCATGTATGACATCTTGCCTAGCATCATTAAGAAATGATTTAGCTGTACTGGCCGCAGACGCGACATATACACCATCGGCCATGGGTAAACGTTGTCTTTACGCCTATTTTTAGAAAAGTTAACATCCTTTCGATATTAACTTCCTTTTGTCTTCTTCTCAGGGGAAGACATCTTCGGGGAGGGCAGTGTAGACGTACCCTTTGGCTCTGTGTCAGGTCCTGGCGGGGACACGGAGGTGCCTGACTTTGAAGAGGAGACACTTTCGGATGCCGGCTCGCCCGTCGAAGAGATTCCGATATCTCAAGAGGAGGACGAGCCTGTCATTGCGATAATGCCTCCTTTATGTACGCCGGTCACTTCGTTCGATGTTGGCGCTTCTTCTTTTGTCGCACCACCTGTTGAGGCGACGGTTGTGGCAACATCGTCTGCGGTCGTTTCTGGAGAGAGGTTTGCCAATATCGCAGCCACTCCCAGCGTTCATTCGGATCTGGCTATGCTGACTGAGCATTTTATTGGTATCTTCTACACCACTATGAAAATATTGATATCAATGGTGTTGGAGAAGAATTTGAGCTTTGAGTCTCTGAGAAGGTCCTCCTAGTTCACGATAGTGCCGATCAGGGACTTTAACGACACTGGGGTAGCTGATACACTGGAGCAGATAGTTAATGGTTTGGAGGAACCCATTAGCGAATATCAGCAGCTATCTCGAGGCAGCATTGACGACCTGGTCCAGGCTAGGTTCGACTCCTTGACTGCAGAGCTTGCTGAACAGACGGAAGGCCTAAATAAATCCATCCGGGCACATCAACAGGAGATGGATGGAGAAAAAGCTGTCCTGGAGGAGATCATTCCTCTTCAAACGAAGTGCCAGGCCGAGCATGAAGGAAATGTAGCGAGGGTCCGCAAACTGGAAGTAAAACTTGCTCAGGCAAAGGAGTGGGCTTCTCAGTCGTTGGAAGCTCTAGATGTGGTGAATGGTCGACGGGAGACTGCTCAGCGGAACCTGACACATGTGGGTGTCATCTACGCCGATTTTGTGCATGCTCAGTCCGAGCTGGCTGCTTTGAACAATGATGTAGCAAGGTTGGAACGGGCTCGCACCGACGTCCTGAACTCCAGGGATGAGAGAATGGCTGCTCTGGCACGACAGATTCGCGACCTAACTGCTCCTCCAAAATGATGTACTTTTTGCTTTTTTTTTGTGAATAATAAAGAGGCTTTCATCTGACTTTGTGGACCCATCATTTTGGAATATAAATGACAGGTTTGGGTGAAAGTGATATCAGAGGTAATATGGACGTGATATACTCTCGGTAAGTTTTAGTAGGACATATCTATTCAGAGGTTACAAGGACATGATAGAATATGCTTCAGCTAAAATTTGTACACAAAATACTATCAGAGGTAATATGAACGTGATAGGTCTTGAAGTTCTAAATTAGTTAAACATATCTATTCAAAGGTTATATGGACATGATAGAATACGATCCAACTAGTTTCGTTTTGGAAGTAGTTTTGTCAGAATGAGATTTTTGCCATATTCCACTTGAGCAGAGGAGGTTAAGCATAGTACCTCTTCAGGAATTTGCCATTGATATGAGCCATTAATAAGTCTCCATTAGGCTTGGCTAACCTGTAAGCGCCATTTGAGAACGTCGTCTCGATCACATAAGGGCCTTCCCATTTGGGCTGGAATTTGCCCTTACTTCTGTGAGTAAGAATCATCGGCCTTCTCACAGCTAAGACTAGCTCGCCAACTTTGAACACTCTTTCCTTTACTTTTTTATTAAAAGCTCTGAAAATGCGTGCTTGGTAGAACGCGATGCGCTGTTGAGCTTGGAGGCGTTTCTCGTCTAATCCTTCTAGCTCTTGAAGCCTTAACAGGTCATTCTTTTCTTGAGTCAACTCATTAGCCACGGCTATCCTGAGTGACAGAATTTGAATCTCGATGGAGAGAACTGCTTCGCTCCCGTAAACTAATAAGAATGGGGTGCAACCTGTCGGTGCTCGTACCGTTGTGCGGTATGCCGAGAGACATTCTCCTAGCTTCTCGTTCCAATCCCTCTTGTTCGAAGAGCTGAACTTTTTCAAGAGCTTGATAATGGTTTTGTTGAAAGCTTCCGCCAAACCATTAGCAGCAGGATTATATGCCGTAGAGGCCACATTTTGTATCCGATTTTTATCGCAAAATCGATGAAACGCTTGGCTGATAAATTGAGGCCCATTGTCATAAATTATCCTCCGAGGTATCCCGAAGCGATAAATAACGTGATGCTTGATGAAGCTGATCACATTAGATGCCTTCACCTTAGCAAGAGGGATCGCCTCTGCCCATTTGGAGAAATAATCCGTGATGGCCAGTATGAATCGGTGACCTCTGGAAGAAGACGGATGAATAGGACTAATGATATCCATACCCCATGCTTCGAAAGGCCAGGACGCAACCGTAGTATGTAGATATTCAGGAGGTTGATGGATAAAGTCTGCATGGACCTGACAGGCTTTGCATTGTCTTGCATACTTTATTGCATCTGTGATCATAGTAGGCCAGTAATAGCCCATTCTCCTGATGCGATCCTGTAGCTTAGGACCGGGTTGATGCGCTCCGCATACGAAGGATACACCTTTCTTCATGAGATGAGAAAAGGGCTGACATCTCCCAGAGAGGTTGGATATGAATCTCTGAATATAAGCCAGACGACCTTAAAATCCCCTGAGTTCCCTCAGATTGCGGGGCGATCGCATTTCTAAGATGGCCTTGACTTTGTCAGGGTCCACTTGAATGCCTTTGGCGATAAAGACAAATCCCAGGAATTTGCCACTAGATACCCCCAGAAAGGACTTTATGGGATTCATTTTGAGTTGATGTTGGCGCATCAACTCAAATACTGTCTTCAAGTCTTGGATGTGATTATCCTTGAGGCAGCTTTTGACAGCTATATCGTCCACGTAACACTCTACTGTTTTGCGTAAATGCTCATGGAATATGTTACTCATAGCCCGTTGGTACGTAGCCCCGGCATTCTTCAATCCGAAGGGCATGACCGTATAGCAATATACCCCCAATGGTGTCCGGAAGGCAGTATGCTTCTCGTCTTCAGGATGCATCTTGATTTGATTGTATCCTGAAAAACCGTCCATGAAAGACATACGTTCAAAACCGCATGTATTGTCAATCATGACGTCTGTGATGGGAAGAGGAAACTCATCCTTGGGGCAGACTGTATTCAGATCTCGGTAATCGATGCAGACACATACTTTCCCATTTTTTTTCATGACCGGAACAACATTGGCGACCCAGTCGGGATGTTGTTCTTCCCGGATGAAACCGCAGGCTATCAACTTCTTGATTTTAGCTTCAATGGCGTCCATCATATCCGGGCAGAACCGGCATTGGTGCTGCTTCACAGGCTTCGAATCTGGCAATATATTGAGCTTATGAGTAGCCACCTTTGGATCAAGGCCTGGCATGTCCTCATAATTCCACGCCAAGACGTCGATATATTCTTTTATTAGCTGGATAACTTCTTCCCTTTCTGCTTCGAAAAGATTATTACTGATAAATATCGGCTTTGGCGAAAGTTCATTCCCAACGTCAATCTGGATAACTTTATCTTCAGTGGGAGGTTCTCTCTACTTGAAGCGGAACTCCCATTGTGCATCTATTTGCTGAGCCCAAGCGTCATTCTCAAACAGTTCAGATTCTTGTTCGTCTGCTTCGAAGGAATCTGTCAATACCATATTTACTGATAATGTTCGTTCGAGAGCATGAGATGAGTCGGAGGGCGCTGAGCCATTTTGAGAAGAGGAAAAGATATCCTCGTTTGACTCAGGAGTTGCAAGGGAGGTGGTATACCCTAATCCAAAATGAGTTCATTGATAGTAGGGATCGCCGTGCAGCGGCATTCGTCTGCCTTTCCCGTAGTTGAGACCTGGTTCCAGCTTCAAGTTATAACCCATACTTTGGATGATCTTTAAAGCTTGTGGGCTGTATCTGTGAACCTGCATTTTACCGACATCGTCATCGGAAGAATCTTCTTGCACAGTCGGTTTATTTCACATACGGCCGAAGACTATTGAGTGTTGACTGCTGCAAGTAGGCGGGACAATGAAGATAGAATCCTCATGCGGTCCATATATCGTGGTGACATTGGATGATAACGCCATTTCCCACATATACGGATGATAGAAATCTATAGCTTCCAAGAATTTTTGTTCTATAGGCTCTATATCGTCATGGGGAGAGGATTCCTGATTCGGAATTTGAGCGTCAATATACTGGAAAAGAGGATGTTTATTATCATCTGAAACTTCGTTCCTGGTTGCATTTACATCAATCGACTGCCTACTGCGCCGAAGGTTGATGACCAAGGGTGGAGGCTTCTGGTTCAAAGTGATCACTAGAGGATCATCCCCTTTTCCTGACCTGGTTTTGTTCAGGTGGATAGCCATAGGCTCTATGGCTTTTGGACGAGTAGTCCGTCCTTTCACCTTGATTGACAGAGGTTGCTCGGCAGAGGGTTCTTCTGGCTCCCGGTGGGATTCCCTCTCTACTTCGGCTGACACCTCTTCCGTATAGTCTTGATAATACAACACGGCATCAGAGTAGTAGGATTCTACTCCTTTAAGCGGGTTCAGGTCAGCAAACTCCATTTGTACTGTTCCTTGGGCATCTACATATTTAAAGCATTGATTAGAGTCGAAGGAACGATGTTGTGGTCGTGGATCCAAGGTCTACCCAGCAGAATGTTGTAGGACACCTCTGAATCAATGACGTAACATGTAGCCACCGATCTGAGGTCGCCAATCTGGATCCTCAGGAGAATTTTCTCCAACGGCTTACTCTTCTTGGCGTTAAAACCCACGATTGTAGTGGTGGTGTAAGGCAATTCGCTGGTAGGAATCCTCAGCGGTCTAAGCAGACTATGAGGAATGATGCTGATTGATGATCCCGGATCTATGTGAATCCGGTCGACCTCCATGGAACCGACGTACCCGATGTAATAGAGGGGTCTGTCATGCCTGTTATGTTTTAACAGCATGTCATCTTGATTGAAAGTGATATTCAGGACCACCTCCATCACACTGTGGCATTGAGGGCATGCCACTGGTCTTCGTCAGGGGACTTGAGCTGGGTCAAGTATGCATTCACCTGCATCAATGCTTCACTCAGGGCTTGAGGAGTGTCTTGAGAGAGTCTGATTAATTCGAAGATGGACAACCTGGCTGGTGTGTTAGCCAATTGGGCCAGGATGTCAAAGTTTGTACGGCTTATCTAGACCTTTGTTTCGAATATTTTTCACAGGTTTATCGAAACGCACTTCTTTTTGCTTCCCTCTGTCCGCCGAAGTTGGTCTTGAAGGACCGGTCTCTGGTATGACTGATTCTGGTTTTGAAGGCTTGGCAGCTGAAGTGTTTGCCGATGCATCTTCCTGACTTGTTCCTTAATCCTGGAGGTAAGCTTTCCCTGAACGGGTTCCAGTAGCCAAGACCTCGTCTTCTGATGCCGAGTGTACCGTAACCGTGTGACATGGTTTACGCTTTGAGTTCTTTTTGGACTTAGCCTTAGCAGCTTGAGTCTCTTTCTCGATCTCTGACACCAGATCTGGATGAACCCACATTATCTTGCCTCGCTAGGTAGTTAGGGGTAGGAGGTCATAATTTTGACCTCTAGCTGGAGGGAGATTGACGATGTTCATCGTTGTCCGGGAAATAGGTGTAACACTGTCCGGGACTTCTTGGGGAGGCAGATTGCCAAATTGCAGAGAGATCATGTTGGCTGTGACCGTCTTCTCGCTGTTGCACAGAGTGATGGCCTTAGCATCGATCAGCTCCTGGATCTTCCTTTTCAGCACATAACACTTCTTTGTAGGGTGGTGTATGTATCTGTGGAAGATGCAGTACTTGGGGTTATTAGTACTGCCGACTTCATTGAGCCGCTTCTCCTCCGGAAGGGTAATCTTGCCACTTTTGACGAGACACTCGAATATGCTCGGAATATCGTCGTCGTCGAAAGAGTACACTTCAATGGGCCTGGAAGTCCCAGGTTTCGTCTGCATGGTTGCCGCAGTCTTTTGTCTGGACGTATTGATCGCCAGAGCTTCTTTTCCTATGGAAATGCGAGGATGGTCGCTGTAGAAGCATAAAAAATACGCTGGATAGCTATACGCAGCATGTTGATGCAGGACAGCATAAACAGAGGACCTCAGAGCCATCAAACGTGCAACAGAGCCTTTCCGCTGAGCACAGCATAAAAATATAGGCTCAAAGGCCATCCGCGTAATGCAGTATGTCCAAGCAGCTTCGCATAAACAGGGTGCTTCATCGCCTTTATGGCGTAAAATTCATCCGCTTTCAATGTAGCATTGAAGTGTACGAGGAATGCTTCGTGTTCTTCGAAATGAACCTGTCAGATCATGCAATGAACTTGACGTCTAGACTCCTGACAAAGAGTACTGAACGACTACCCAGGCGATGGGTATAATGATGGCGCAGTACTGCAACCCAGGCTGTCATTTACTGCCATTTCCTTTGCGTAAACCACTTTTACACATACGAAGGAATACACTGCCTAGTTTTTCATAGGCAAATATGAGCTGTTTACGCTCCGCAGAAGAAAAATAACCTGCCACATCAAAAGCTGTACTTCGTACAGGGCTCAAGGCACGTCTCTGCATTTAATGCGCAGAGCGGTGACAGTTTCTCGAGGCACGTCTCTGCATTTAATGCGCAGAGCGGTGACAGTTTCTCGAGGCATGTCTCTGCATTTAAAGCGCCGAATACTGACAGATGCCCAAGGCACGTCTCTGCACCTGATGCACAGAAGGGTGGCAGGCCTTCAAAATACGCCTCTGCATTTAATGTGCAAGATAATGGCGGATCTCCGCATTTAATGCAGGAGATTTGATTAAATGTCACCGAACCATCGTTTAGTGACATCCCCTTTGCGTAAACTACTCTTACGCATATAAGGGAATACGCTGCCTAGTTTTACACAGGCAGACGTGAGCTTCTTACGCTCCACAGAAGGCAAACAGACTGCCACATCAGCAGTCACTCTTCGTATAGGATTTGAGGCGCGTATCTGCATTTAATGCGCAGAATGATGGCAAATCTTAAAGACAAGCCTCTGCATTTAATGCGCAGGATAGGGGCAGATCTCTACATTTAATACAAGGGATTTGATTATATCTCCAAGAGCCGTAATTCCGACTAAAACGTCTACATCATCTCGGCTTCTACGCCTGCTCGGCTTCTATGCCCACTCGGCCTCTATGACCACTCGGCTTCTATGCCCACTCGGCCTCTATGACCACTCGGCTTCTATGTCCACTCGGCTTCTACGCCTACTCGGCTTCTATGCCTACTCGGCTTCTATGCCTACTCGGCTTCTACGCCTACTCGGCTTCTATGCCATGGTGACAGTTATTGGCTTCTACGCCAACCTCTTCTACACAAGGGATAACTACCTACGTGGCTTCTACGCCGTGATCTTTGTAGCAGATATACGTATTTTGTCCCTTAGTTGGACACGCGTCACATGCTCACTCAAAAGGTCATCTATACGCAGGCATTGGTTATTTTAAACCGTCGTGTAAAAGGGTATTGTACTTTCTACTACTCGATTTCTACACTGACTGAGTGGTCACTATCACTAAAACTCTATAAATAGAGACCTCTATCAACAGAGGAAAAGGTCGAAAATTAGTCGAACGATCTGAAATAGGTCAGAAAATTGATCAAGAAATCCAGTATCAGATCCAACGGTCGCAAAGATCGAAGGTCAAACGATCAAGAGAGAGAAAGAAGAATCCAGAGCTCAGGCAAAGAGAAGGGATCGACGACTTTGGCATCGAGCATCCACCCTCTTTAGCAACCTTCGAAGCTGCTTTCTGTCTTCCACGGCACTTCTTCAACATCATGTGGTCCAAGGGCTAAAGTGATCGACTGCATATCAGACACCTATAGCAATATTTACCCAGATTAAATAAATTATACTTAGTCATCCTCGTATAGGATTAAATTGTACAATCTTGTTTGTAAACATAAAAGAAGGACGGGTTTTCGTATAAAGCCTCGTTTTCCACATATCACCTTTTCCGTTTATTATCCTAAACAAGATGGCGACTCTGCTGGGGACATCTTTCTCTTCTGATGAGAAAGTTATTGCTCAACACGATACGGTATCCGTGGGATCCGTGAAGAAGACACTGGTCGTCCAGTTCGACCAGTCTGCCTACGAAGACATGCTTCGAACAGGGGGTAGCTCTCACTCCCTCTCCGTCCAAAACAACAGGAAGCTGCGTAAGGTCTGGATGCCCAAGACATCCTCTACCATTCCTGTGGACTCTTCGATATCTCTGACCAATGAGGTTGTATCAATGCTCCCTTCGTGCCTTGCGCGTAAAATTCAGTCGCTTGTCTCTGACAGGGCCGACAAAACTTCTGGCAATGCCTCAGCGCTAACCCAGAAGTATAATCCGCGCCTTGCACGTAAAATTCAGTCGCCTGTCTCTGACAGGGCTGACAAAACTTCTGGCAATGCCTCAGCGCTAACCCAGAAGTATAATTCGCGCCTTGCGCATAAAATTTAGTCGCCTGTCTCTGACAGGGCCGATAAAACTTCTGGCAATTCCTTAGCGAAACCCAGAAGTATAAACCGTGCTCTGCGTGCAAAATTCAGTCTTCTGTCCCTAGCAGAATAGACAAAATTTCTGATAATGCCTCAGCGCCAAATCAGGAATCCCAAATGCTCTTCGCGCGCAAAAATATATCTGCCTTCTGCGAAAAAACATATGATCCTTGCAAACTACACAAGGGAAAGCAAGCGGCGGACTACTCAACTTCTCTGCCTTTACAGCCAGGGAACAATATGCCTGCCCTCCGGATTACGCAAGAAGCTGATGGCCGACTGAGCACATCCTCAGCATCAAGCCAACTAGAGCAGAGCTCCAAATTATGCCAGGAGAAGCCCTTTAGCGTAAAGAAGGCTCAATTTGCGGGAAGACACCCTCCTCGGGGATTATTCGCCACCCAGATGGCCAACCTGTTGTATATAGGTGGCACAGGGAAAACTATGGTTCCCAACATCCGCATGCCCACTGATGTGAACAGAAGGAACAAGCCATCATCTTCTTCTTCTGTAAAGACTCCTGACTTGTGTGAATTTCTGATCCAGAAACACGAAGACAAGGGTCATGAACAGGCTTCAGTTCCCCTAACGGTCAAACGCGGGGAGATCATGTGGGAAGATGCATCAACATCTAATATCATCATGACAGGTGGACCACGTGAAGATTCCATCTTTATTATTCCTCCAACTCGCGACGACAAGCATCCAATAGTCTTCGGTCGCATACGGAGCAGCCCGATCATACAGGAAGAATTTTGCGAGCCTAAAACTGGCAGAATACAAATCCACAGATATAGCCCGCAGGCATTGAAAATTATATAAGGCATTGGTTATGATTTGAAGCTGAAACAAGGCCTCAATTATGGAAAGGGCAGACGAACACCGTTGCATGGTAACTCTTACTGTCAACAAGCTCATTTTGGGTTGGGGTATACTGCATCTCTTGCGAAGCCCAAATCTTCAAAGTCTAGTCCTATACAACTAGAGGCAGGTCCTGCTAAATCAGCTTCTGTGGATAGACGCCACGACATGTCTAGGGGTAGCCTACCTCGACAAAATAGGGCGGCATCCAAAGCTGGGGGTAGAATTCCCTCAAGATCCAAAAGTGATGCAACGACGACGATCTTCCCGAAAAATCGTAAAATTCAGACATCAGGAGCCCGAAGACTAAAAGGGACTTTCTCCTTCAATGAAGACGACATTATTGAAATCTTCAAATATGTTGATGAAGGAACGCAAGCTTCAGCTACCCAACATCAGACATCCTGAGAGGGCTGGCAAAGTTGATGACCCAGATTATTATCTCTTCCATCGGTACACTCATCACCCCACGAGAACGTGTTATGTGCTAAAAAAGAGAATTCAGGAGTTGATCGAGGCCAAGGTCATCACTTTGCATCTGTAAACAAAGGGACGGTCATTACCAATTGGATTTTCATTCTTTTTTTACGTGACAATTTTGCTCTCTTCAAGAATGTACCTGAGGAAGAGTCCCTAAAAGTTTCTCCAATGGATTCTTCAGGAAAATTACTCTACAGTGAATTGTCCAGACATAAGTTTATGTTCATCATCCAAGCATTTCATTTATTTCCCCAGAAGTTTGTCATGTTCATATTATCTCTGAACAAACCTTCTCGATTTTGGCTACCGATTATCATGTTCATATTACCTCTAATATTGGTTGTCGTCTCAACTTAACGCCCGTACTTAACTCTAAGTACGCCAGTGGTGTTAGGTCCACAAAAACTGCCATGTCCATATTACCTCTGAGCAGATATGCGCCTCCATCCCAGATGAAATTGCATCCCAGAAGTTTGTCATGTTCATATTACCTCCGAACAAACTCTCCGAGTTTCTGGCTATCGATTATCATATCGGCTGTCATCTCAACTTAACACCCGTACTTAACTCTAAGTACGCTAGTGGTGTTAGGTCCACAAAAATTGTCATGTCCATATTACCTCTGAGCAGATATGCGCCTCCATCCCCGATGGAATTGCATCCCAGAAGTTTGTCATGTTCATATTACTGAACAAACTCTCCGAGTTTCTGGCTATCGATTATCATATCGGCTGTCATCTCAACTTAATACCCATGCTTAACTCTAAGTACGCCCGTGGTGTTAAGTCCACAAAGACTTCCATGTCCATATTACCTCTGGCAGGTCTTGTCCCAAACCTATTATTTGCACTCTCATGCGCAACAAATAATAGGTCTACCAAAGAACCCGTGGCGTGTCCCCAATGCCACAGTGTGATAGAGGTGGTCCCAAACATCACTTTCACTCAAGATGACATGCTGTTAAAATATAACAGATATGACAGACCCCTCTACTACACCGGGTACATCAGTTCCATGGAGGTCGACCGAATTCACATAGATCCGAGATCGTCAATCAGCATCATTCCTCATAGTCTGCTCAGACCGCTGAGGATTCCTACCAGCGAATTGGCTTACACCACCACCACAATCGTGGGTTTCAACGCCGGAAGAAGTAAGTCGTTGGGGAAGATTCGCCTAAGGATACAAATTGGCAACCTCAGATCGGTGGCTACATGTTACATCATCGATTCAGAGGTGTCCTACAATATCCTGCTGGGTAGACCTTGGATCCATGACCACAATACCATTCCTTCGACTCTACATCATTGCTTCAAATATGTAGACGCCCGAGGAACAGTACGAACGGAGATTGCTGACCTGAACCCGTTCAAAGGAGTATAATCCTACTACTCTGATGCCGTATTGTAGTCTCAAGACTGCACGGAAGAGACGTCAGCCGAAGCAGAGAAGGAATCCCACCGGGAGCCAGAAGAACCCTCTGTCAAGCAACCTCTGTCAATCAAGGTGAAAGGACGGACTACTCGTCCAAAATCCATAAAACCTATGGCTATCCACCTGAACGAGACCAGGTCAGGAAAAGGGGGTGATCCTCTAGTGATCACTTTGAACCAGAAGCCTCCACCCTTGGTCATCAACCTCCGGCACAACAGGCAGCCGAGTGATATAAACACAACCGGGAACAGAGTTTCAGATGATAATAAACATCCTCTTTTCCAATATATTGACGTCCGAATTCCAAATCAGGAATCCTCTCCCTACGACGATATTGAACCTATAGCGCAAAAATTCTTGGAAGCTATAGATTCCTATCATCCGTATATATGGGAAGTGGCATCATCATCCAATGTCGCCACGATATATGGACCGCATGAGGATTCTATCTTCATTGTCCCGCCTACTTGCAGCAGTCAGCATCCGATAGTCTTCGGCCGCATACGTAATGAACCGACTGTGCAAGAGGATTCTTCCGACGATGATGCCGATAAAATACAGGTTCACAGATATAGCCCGCAAGCTTTGAAGATCATGCAAAATATGGGTTATAACTTGAAGCTGGAACCGGGTCTCAACTTCGGGAAAGGCAGACGAATACCGCTGCACGGCGACCCCTACTATCAACGAACTCATTTCGGGTTAGGGAATACCACCCCCCTCGCAGCTCCTGAGTCAAACAAGGATATCTTTTCCTCCTCACAAAACGGCTCAGCGCCCTCCGACTCATCTCATGCTCTCGAGCAAACATTATCAGTAAATATGGTAGTGATGGATTCCTTCGAATCAGACGAACAAGAATCCAAACCGTTTGAGAATGATGCTTGGGCTCAGCAAATGGATACACAATGGGAGTTTCGCTTCGAGCAGAGAGAACCTCCCACTAAAGACAAAGTTATCCAGATTGTCGTTGGGGATGAACTTTCGCCAAAGCCAATATTTATCAGTAGCAATCTTTCCGAAGCAGAAAGGGAAGAAGTTATCCAGCTGATAAAAGAATATATCGACGTCTTTGCGTGGAATTATGAGGACATGCCAGGCCTTGATCCAAAGGTCGCTACTCATAGGCTCAACATATTGCCCGATTCGAGGCCTATGAAGCAGCACCAACGCCGGTTCCGCCCGGATATGATGGACGCTATTGAAGCTAAAATCAAGAAGTTGATAGCCTGCGGCTTCATCCGTGAAGAACAACATCCCGACTGGGTCGCCAATGTTGTCCCGGTCATAAAGAAAAATAGAAAAGTACGAGTCTGCATTGATTACCGAGATCTGAACGCAGCCTGCCCCAAGGATGAGTTTTCTCTTCCCATCACAGACGTCATGATTGACAATACATGCGGTTTTGAACATATGTCTTTCATGGATGGATTTTCAGGATATAATCAAATCAAGATGCATCCTGAAGACGAGAAGCATACTGCCTTCTGGACACCATTGGGGGTATATTGCTATACGGTCATGCCCTTCGGATTGAAGAATGCTGGGGCTACGTACCAACGGGCTATGAGTAACATATTCCATAAGCATTTACGCAAGACAATAGAGTGTTACGTGGACAAGGTAGCTGTCAAAAGCCACCTCAAGGATAATCACATCCAAGACTTGAAGACAGTATTTGACTTGATGCGCCAACATCAACTCAAAATGAATCCTACAAAGTCCTTTCTGGGGGTATCTAGTGGCAAATTTTTGAGATTTGTCATAACCGCCAAAGGCATTCAAGTGGACCCTGATAAAGTCAAGGCCATCTTAGAAATACGACCTCCCCGCAATCTGAGGGAACTCAGGGGATTTCAAGGTCGTCTGGCTTATATCCGGAGATTCATATCCAACCTCTCGGGGAGATGTCAGCCCTTTTCTCGTCTCATGAAGAAAGGTGTATCCTTCGTATGGGACGAAGCCTGTCAACAAGCGTTCGGTGATATCAAGTGCTACCTCACCAGTCCGCCAGTTCTGGTGCCTCCTGTCATAGGAAGACCATTCGTGCTGTATGTTCGAGCGATGGAACATTCTCTGGGAGCTCTTCTCACACAAAAGAACGAGATGGGTCACGAGTAGGCTATCTACTACCTCAGCAGGATGATGGTCGGAGCCGAACACCGGTACAATCCAGTGGAGAAAGAATGCTTGGCTCTGAGGTTCGCTATTCAAAAAATGCGATACTATGTCACAGGCCAAACCATTCACATCATCTCCAAGATAAATCCTCTTCGGGTACTGATGAACACCATATGACATGGTGTACGTCCCTCAGAAGTCTGTCAAGGGCCAAGCGTTGGCTGACTTCCTAGCTGCTCATCCGATCCCGGAGGCCTCCAAACTGTACGAGGACATTTCCGACGAAGTTGCAGAATATAATACCGTAATGGAAAGTGATGTATAGCAATTGTTCTTCGATGGTGCCTCCAGAACTGGTCCCAGGGGAAACGTGGTTTCGGGGGTAGGAATTGTCCTGGTTACTCCTGATAAGCTCGTTATCTACCGAGCATATTCTCTTAGCGAGCCCTGTTCCAATAATGTGGCGGAGTACAATGCTCTACTAATCGGCCTCCAAGTCGCTAAAGAATCTCTGGAAGCTTTCGGTGATTCTCTGCTGATCGTCAATCAAGTCAGAGGAATATATGAAGTCCGAAATCCAGACCTCATCCCCTATCACCAAGCGACGGTCGAGATAGCCATGACATTCAAAGGGTTCTTCCTAGAGCATGTACCTCGATCTCAGAATCTGGAAGCTGATGCCCTAGCCAGTCTAGCTGCAGATTTAGCTACCCCTATAAGAAGGCAGAATTCGGTAATCCTTCTTAACAGAGATTTATTCTGTGTGAAAAATAACTTCCACATAGAACGCAGCTACGTGGTGCACACAGATCCTCCCAGGAGAGACTGGAGAAGTCCCTTTATAGATTTCGTAGCATACGAAATCTTGCCAGAGGATCCTAAAGAAGCAGTATCCGTCAAAAGATGATCATTACGCTTCTATTTCGACGCATCGTCATAATGTCTATATCGTCGGTCTTATGACGGACTATTATTACGATGTCTCTCTGGTGACGAAGCACAGCAGATTATCCATGAAGCCCACGATGGCGTATGCGAAGCACATCAACCTGGTCCTAAGCTATAGGATCGCATCAGGAGAATGGGCTATTACTGGCCTACTATGATCACAGATGCAATAAAGTATACAAGATGCTGCAGAGCCTGTCTGGTCCACGCAGACTTTATCCATCAACCTCCCGAATATCTATATCCTACGGTTACATCCTGGCCTTTCGAAGCATGGGGTATGGATATCATTGGTCCTATCCACCCGTCTTCTTCCAGAGGTCACCGGTTCATACTGGCCATCACGGATTACTTCTTCAGATGGGCAGAGACGATCCCTCTTGCTGAGGTGAAGGCATCTAATGTGATCAGCTTCATCAAGCATTACGTCATTTACCGCTTTGGGATACCCCGAAGGATAATCCATGACAATGGGCCTCAATTCATCAGCCAAGCGTTTCATCTATTTTGCGATAAAAATCAGATACAAAATGTCGCCTTTACGACATATAATCCTGCTGCTAATGGTTTGGCGGAAGCTTTCAACAAAACCATTATCAAGCTCTTGAAGAAGTTCGTCTCTTAGAACAAAAGGGATTGGAATGAGAAGCTGGGAGGATGTCTCTGGGCATACCGCACAACGGTACGGGCACCAACAGGTTGCACACCATTCTCATTAGTCTACGGGAGCGAAGCTGTTCTCCCCCATCGAGATCCAAATTCCGTCACTCAGGATAGCCGTGGCTAATGAGTTGACTCAAGAAAAGAATGACCTGTTAAGGCTTCAAGAGCTGGAAGGATTAGACTAGAAACGCCTCCAAGCTCAATAGCGCATCACGCTCTACCAAGCACGCATTTCCAAAGCTTTTAATCAAAAAGTGAAGGAAAGGGTGTTCAAAGTCGACGAGCTAGTTTTAGCCGTAAGAAGGCCGATGATTCTTACTCACAAAAGTAAGGGCAAATTCCAGCCCAAATAGGAAGGCCCTTATGTGATCGAGACGACGTTCTCAAACGGCGCTTACAGGTTAGCCCAGCATAATGGAGACCTGTTAATGGCTCCTATCAATGGCAAATTCCTGAAAAGGTACTATGCTTAACCTCCTCTGCTCAAGTAGAATATGGCGAAAACCTCATTCTGACAAAACTACTTCCAAAACGAAACTAGTTGGATCGTATTCTATCATGTCCATATAACCTCTGAATAGATATGTTTAACTAATTTGGAACTTCAAGACCTATCACGTCCATACTACCTCTGATAGTGTCTTGTGTACAAATTTTAGCTAAAAAGCATATTTCTATCATGTCCATATAACCTCTGAATAGATATATCCTGCTAAAACTTACCGAGAGTATATCACGTCCATATTACCTCTGATATCACTTTCACCCAAACCTGTCATTTACATTCCGAAATAATGGGGCCAAAAAGTCAGATAAAAGCCTCTTTATTATTCCCAAAAAGGAGCGGAAGTACATTGAAAAGCAAAAGCAAAAGTACATCATTTTGGAGGAGCGGTCAGGTCGCGAAGCTGCTGCGCCAGTGCGGCCATCCTCTCAGTCCTGGAAACCAAGACATCATTGCGAGCCCGCTCCAGCCGTGCCTCATCGTTGCTCAGGAGGGACAGTTCGACTCTAGCCTGAAGAAAACCAGCATGGGCGACTCCTGCACGCGCCAAGTTCTGTTGTGCTACGCCCAATCGGCTATCCGCCACAGCTAGAGTTTCTGACGACTGAGCAGCCCACTCCTTTGCCTGAGCGAGTTTTATTTCCAGCCGGCGGACCCTCGCTACATTCCCTTCATGCTCGGTCTAGCACTTCGTTTGGAGAGCGATGGCCTCCTCCAGGATGGCTTTTCCTTCATCCACCTCCTGCTGATGTATTTAGATGGATTTATTTACGCCTGCCATCTGTTCGACAAGCCGCGCAGTCATGAAGTCGTATCTAGCCTGGACCAGATCTTCAACATTGTCTCGAGCTAGCTGCAAGTATTCGTTAATGGGTTGCTCCAAACCATTAACTATCTCCTCCAGCGTTTCAGCTAGCCCAGTGTCGTCGAATTCTCGGATCGGCACTATCGCGGACCGAGAGGACCTCTTCAGCGACACAAAGCTCAGATTCTTCGCCAACACCCTTGATAATAACATTTTCAAAGTGGTGTAGAAGATGCCGGTGTACTGCTCAATCAGAGCAGCTAAATCCGAATGGACGCCGGGAGTGGCCTCGATATTGGCAAATCCCCCTCCGAGAACAATCGCAGACGATGTTGCCACGGCCGTCGCCTCAACAGGTGATGCGACGAAAGAAGAAGCACCAAAATCGGACGAAGATACCAGCATGCTCACAGGAGGCATTGTCGCAATGACAGGCTCGTCCTCCTCTTGAGATATCGGGACCTCGTCGACAAGCGAACCGGCACCCGAAGATATTTCTTCTTCAAAATCAGCCACCTTCGTATCGCCGCCAGGACCTGACACAGAGCCAAAGGGCACATCTACACTGCCCTCCCCGAAGAGGTCTTACCCTGAAAAGAGGACGAAAGGAAGATAATATCAGCATAATGTTAATTTTCCTAGAAGAAGAGGCATGAAGACGATATTTACCCATGGCCGACGGCATATATGTCGCATCTGTGGCCTGTACAGCTAAATCATTTCTTAATGATGCTAAGCAAGCTGTCATACCTGGAGAAAGGGGTCTGCTAACTGACGCTGGCAAATAGTCTTCCAGATCCTCGTCAAATTCTAACCGAGGCTCATCGGCAGGAATCTCGCCAAGTGCGCTTACAGGCACGGCAGAGGTCCCTCTCGATGCCGATCCGCATAAAGATATACTCAGCCTCGAAGGCGACCTCATTCCACTACCTGAAGTAGTAGCAGCGACGACGACCTCCAGCAGAGATTCTTCGGCACCATCAGCCGGGACTGTAGAGGGTCCCTCTCTAAAAGGCGAGGAACCTCCAATCAAAGAATCATCCCCAACCTGGGGAGATGCAGGCTCACTTCCACGAGCCTCAATACCAGGAATCTGGAGAGGACGATTAACCATCTTCTTCTTCCTCTTGCGAGGGGAAGTCTCCTTCGGAGCAGGAGCCCTTCGCTTCCCGGAGATTAACAAAGGCCCTGCGGGCAGAGGTACATCACCCGTCGATACCGCCAACAGAGGCTCATCTGGAGTGACGGACTCCTCACCCTCGTCGGAAGAAACCGAGGGGACTTCCACTCTTCCCCCAGACTTGGAAGAGGGTACCCTAAAACTTCTATGCATATCAAAATCACGATGGAAGGTGTTCGTTGCCACATAGAACTGGGCATACGAGTGCAGAATACGGAGCTCCATGGAGAGTGTAATGACCGGCACGGTAAAAATTACTTCAGTGTAACCCATGAGGAAATATCGCCATCCTCTCGCTCCATCAATGAGTCCACCCCTGGACCGGAAGTTGGTGACGACGTTGCTCACGTGCAACTGATCCTACCCAAACTGCCTGGCAAACCGACTAAGCAGGTAGGGCACCAAGAAGCAATGGTCTTCACTCCTGTACAGTAAATGGGAAGGTCTAATGCAGACCAACCAATTAAAAGCTTCAGGAGAAAGATTGGTCTTCTCTCTGCCTGAATCCTCAAGCCTAATCCCCGATTGATTACGATGTACAGAGGGGACAGTACAGAAGAGCTTCCAGCTGTGACTGAAGCCCAGCAGCCGTCGACGGTCCAGAACCGTGGCCACATTCCAGGAAGATTTCTGGTAGTTCAACAAGAAACTCACCCCCGAACTACTGCCGGAGCCGAGAGACATAACCCTGGGGTTATGAAGAATTAACCATCCCATCAAATACATGTATGGTAATTCTACCCTGGGAAAGCTATCACGCCGAGTTTCATCGGCGAGCAGCCCGTCAGTCATGGCCCTCAGGCCAGCTTGAATGCGGCACACCATGGCAGGGAGCAAGCCCAGTCTTGCCCCAAATACCAGACGTACTGCAGGCCATAGCGTGTTACGGTAAATACGGTCCGCAGATGCGATACCGGATACCACCAGTCGGCGCAGCCATATGGAGAGGAAGCCAGCCAGTTGAGCTTCCCTAGACAGAGGCCTGCGGCAGCGCCTCAAATAACTATAGGCTTTAGTGCCTACAGGATACTGTCCTATCCCTTCATCGAGGATCAGGTCCGGAGCCCCAGCATCTACCATGAGATCGTCGACTACCTGAGCATTAAGCGCGCTCAGAGGATTCACAGGCAGATCCTTGCCCTCCAATACCTTCTCCGGCTTAGCATTCCGGGAGCAGTGAAAGAGAGGTAGGATGTCCATTTATTGATGTGAGCCAAATCTGAGGGCTCACCATAAAAAGCGGTGCAAGCGAGGTAGTGGCACATCAGCTCCTGGTATACTTCCACTACCCGAGGATCTGAATCCCCTAGCTCTCGGTTCGTAGGAACATACTCTTTATACGGAGTATCCCCCATCGGCAGTCTCGAGATCTCTGCCATCTCATGAAGGGCCAATCCCAACTCTCCCAGTGGAGTGGTGAAAGTCCCGGTGAGCGAAATATATCGCTCCATTAGTGCCAGAAACAGGTTGGGGTTAGGAGGTAACCCAACACTGGTGGCACTCACAGCTGCAAACATACAAATGCTCTCCAACTCGGTCTAAAAATGCTTCAGGGCCCAATCAACGAAGCGAGCCCATCGAAGGTTTGTAGGGGTGATCCACCCACCGCACCGAGGGTTCACCTTAGGGTATAATCCCCTGTGCCCCATAAAATCATTACAGAAGGTCGATAATTGGACCGACTGGATCACTAAGCTATCTTCACTCGGGACACTGCCCGGGTACAGTCCCCTGAACATCGTCACATTGCCGGAAGGGCGGCTGACAAACGACCCCTTATCCGCTCCTTTCAGATGAAAGATCTTCCCCGGCCTACCGTGAAGATCAGGAGTCAGCGTCCACGACATACTCCTGGGATGTGTGGCATGGAAGAAAACTGAGATGGGATAGTCTCTCGGCATCTTGGGCAGATACAAAACCAAGCTCTCGGCAGGAAAGACCCAGAGTTCTTTCTTGGGCTTCGTCTGGGACTGCTTGTCTATCATGTCCCCGAAGAGGAAAGCCAGCTTTAGGTACTAGTCCCCGTCTATATACGTCAGGGGCTCTCCGTTGATCAAGTTCAGCAGCGTTCGCTCGCCCTGAGCCGATATCAAAATTTCCTTTCCCTCGGGATACTAGGGCCCGGAGATAGGAAATGTCACGTGCGACAGATCCTCCAGATAGTTAGAGTGCAGCATCCCAACGGTCGAACCCATCACATCGGCTAGCGGAGACACATGCAAGTTAACTACAAGAGTGCAAGGAAAATACGTTAGTTCCTATAACTAGACATTACAGATCTTGCACCATACGCCAAAAATCAACAGTCTGTGCTTTACGCCAAGACCGTAAAAACTTGACCATTACGCTGGAATCCATTTCCTAAAAGCATAAAGTTCAAGGCTGGCAGTATAAGGTCAGTGCTTTACGCCAGACTGGTAAAATTGAGTTATTATGCCAGAATCTTTACCCAGAAGCGTAACACTCAAATTTTATACGCCAACTTTCGACAGTCAAAACTTTTACGCTAGACTGCGAAAATATGGAGTTTTTGCGCTGACACATTAGAAATGTGGGCGTAAAAGATGAAACGTCTCTGTGCATCATCTTCCTCAAAGAGGCTATCAGCACAGAAAATAACCTATCGCGGTCACGTACAACGTGTGCGAAGGATTTTCAGTCATTCTTTTTCCTCCCAAATGCTCTACCTTTAAGGCCGGATGCACTACTCGTCGGCGGGATACTTCGCTCAAAATGAAGTTCGCCTTGCCCGACCGAAGACGCTCTCTCTTGAGCAGAAGAACGAGAAGAAGAATCAACCTTCTTTCCCTTAGTGGAGGGGACTTGTTTCAGGGCCATTACGGGAAATTTTGAAATTTCGGAGAAGAAATGAAGAAGAACTCAAACAGTCGAAGGCTTTCTTTCGCAGAAGACGGATGAAAAGTGTTTCTCTCAGAAACTTGGGGTATATATAGAGTTCGGATGGACTCCTCGAATCTCGAACCAAATCTCCTAATTAATATCTGGTAATGATTAGGGACTACGTCAGTCTATTACTCAGAGAAGGCGGACAGTCAGCGAATTCGAAAAGTTTTCGCGCAAAGCATATTCGTGGTTTTTACGCTAAGGAGCTTTCTACACTCGACAGCTACAGATCTACGGTTTTACGCTCACATGCTATAAGTCTATGGTTTTACGCACGGATGCCTTTGTGCTCGGTAGCTTTTACGCTCGAGAGGCTACAAACCGACGACTTCACGCTTAGCTGCTACAAATCTATGATCTCATGCTCGGTGGCGTTTAGTTTACACTCAGAGGCAACAGATCCATAATTTCACGCTCGGAAGATTTTCTTTTCACAGGCTACAAATTTACAGTTCTGTGCCAAGGAGCTTTCTACGCTCGACGGATACAAATCTACGATTTTACGTTCACAGGCTATAAGTCTATGGTTTTTTGCCCGGATGCCTTTGTGCTCGGTAGCTTTTATGCTCGAGAGGCTACAAACCTAGGACTTCACGCTCAGGAACTACAAGTCTACGATTTCACGCTCAGTGGCGTTTAGTTTAAGCTCAGAGGCTGCAAACTTATGATTTCACGCTCTATGACTTTCCGCACATCTGAAAGATGCGCAGGCCAGTACAGTACATCTGAACAAATTCTCAAGACGGTCAATTGCAAGAGTTCACACGGAAGATACTCTTTTTTGACCTCAAGATACCCCAAGTACCCGAAGCATATAGAGTTCAACATTGAAAATTACTCTTCTTCATGGGTCGATTCGAAGTTCATCCAGAATCTAGTCTGAATATTTTGTCTACAAATCCAAGATGGCAGCTCAGTTCTTGACAGCCATTCCTTACCCTGTTCCAAGGGATTCTCGAGAAATCACTCTTGAAGACGACGGTCTGAACAAAAATTCTGTTTATCAGAAGTAAAAACAGTTCAGAATTCTACGCGGTTCCTAACAACAGGACAGTTCGAACACTCGACTGCTAAAGCGGCTTTCTGTGCATCCTCAGTTATGCGTAAAAGACAGGACAGGACCTAGCACTCTTTCTATGACAGAGTCGGCGTAAAGAATCAGACGTGTCGAAGCTACACATATTCAGACTTCACAGCAAAGTATGGCAACATGATCATATGCAAAGAAGAAAGACGATTTTATTAAAATTAAAAGCATGATTACATGAGGGAAATCCAGTCTACAAGGGTTTTCTTTATTTTTCATGACTACATATGAGGGAAATCCCATCTACAAAGGGCTTCCTCATCGTCGTCTGAAGATCGCGCCCAGAATCTGTTCTGCCAGGTTCTCGCATAGGCGGCATTCTTCATCCATCTTCTCCAGCAATAATCAGTAGCCGCAAACTGACTGACATATTGGTCAACGGCGGGAGGATGCAAAACTGGGCATAGACCCATCCTCCAACAGAAGAAAATGAGAGTAAATCTGCTTTCCTACAGACAACGCCATGACAGATTGAGTTGAGATATTTCACCCAACTCAATCTCGAAGAGAGCAACTCTATCTGCCCTCGTCCGCAGGTAACGGAAGAAGGCACCGCTTGCAAGCTGCATGGCAAAATGCGACCCTTTCTCTCTCCCGAAGAACAACCATACAAAGTTGCTGATTATCCCGAGCAAAGGAGGCTATGATATCCTTCAATGATCCATCGTTGCAGAGGACATTTGCTCGAAGACGTCGTCTTTTTCGGCTCCTTACATGCTGGAAAACATGGTCTCCTTCTTCCTCAAGTCGACCCGACGAACTCCGGCCATCATCTCTGTGTGGTGAAGGAAGTGTGGGAAGAACAGGAAAACTCTTCAGCCTTTTTTATAGGCAAAATAGATCACACCGATGCCCAATAACTCCGCCATAAAGTCAACCATGAAAGAACGTGTCAGGCTTGACCGTTTCAGGCTCCGTTCAAAGCGTTTCGAGTTACGAAGAACGGTTCATGCTTCATTCAAAGCGTTTCAAATTACGAGGAATTTAAAAGCTTTGAAGGGGGTCTTATAGAAGCATGAAAAATATGCTGGATAATTTTACGCAGCATGTTGATGCAGGGCAGCGTAAACAGAGGACCTCAGAGCCATCAAACGTGCAACAGAGCCTTTCCGCTGAGCACAGCGTAAAAATATAGGCTCAAAGACCATCCGCGTAATACAGTATGTTCAGGCTGCTTTTGCGTAAACAGGGTGCTTCATCGCCTTTATGGCGTAAAACTCATCCGCTTTCAATGCAGCATTGAAGTATACGAGAAACTCTTCGTGTTCTTCAAAATGAACCTGTCAGATCATGCAATGAACCTGACGTTTAGACTCCTGACAAAGAGTACTGAACGACTACCCAGGCGACGGGTATAATGATGGTGCGACACTGCAACCCAGGCTGTCATTTACTGCCATTTTCTTTGCGTAAACCACTTTTACACATACAAAGGAATACGCTGCCTAGTTTTATACAGGCAAATGTGAGCTGTTTACGCTCCGCAGAAGACAAATAGCCTGCTACATCAAAAGCTGCACTTCGTACAGGGCTCGAGGCACGTCTCTGTATTTAATGCGCAGAGCGGTGACAGTTTATCGAGGCACGTCTTTGCATTTAATGCGCAGAGCGGTGACAGTTTCTCAAGCACGTCTCTGCATTTAAAGCGCCGAATACTGACAGATGCCCAAGGCACGTCTCTGTACCTGATGCACAGAAGGGTAGCAGGCCTTCAAAATATGCCTCTACATTTAATGTGCAGGATAATGGCGGATCTCCGCATTTAATGCAGGAAATTTGATTAAATGTCACCGAACCGTCGTTTAGTGACATCTCCTTTGCGTAAACTAATTTTACGCATATAAGGGAATACGCTGCCTAGTTTTACACAGGCAGACGTGAGCTTCTTACGCTCCACAGAAGGCAAACAGACCGCCACATCAGCAGTCACTCTTCGTACAGGATTCGAGGTACGTATCTACATTTAATGTGCAGAATGATGGCAAATCTTAAAGATAAGTCTCTGCATTTAATGCGCAGGATGGGGGCAGATCTCTGCATTTAATGCAAGGGATTTGATTATATCTCCAAGAGCCATAATTCCGGCTAAAACGTCCACATCATCTCGGCTTCTACGCCTGCTCGGCTTCTATGCCCACTCGGCCTCTATGACCACTCAGCTTCTACGCCTACTCGGCTTCTACACCTACTCGGCTTCTATGCCATGGTGACAGTTATTGGCTTCTATGCCAACCTCTTCTACACAAGGGATAACTACCTACGTGGCTTCTACGCCGTAATCTTCGTAGCAGATATACGCATTTTGTCCCTTAGTTGGACACGCATCACATGCTCACTCAAAAGGTCATCTATACACAGGTATTGGTTATTTTAAACCATTGCATAAAAGGGTGTTGTACTTTCCACTACTCGGTTTCTACACCGACTGAGTGGTCACTGTCACTAAAACTCTATAAATAGAGACCTCTATCAACAGAGGAAAAGGTCAAAAATTGGTCGAACGATCGAAAATAGGTCAGAAAATTGATCAAGAAATCTAGTATCAGATCCAACGGTCGCAAAGATCGAAGGTCAAACGATCAAGAGAGAGAGAGAGAAGAATCCAGAGCTCAGGCAAAGATAAGGGATCGACAACTTTGGCATCGAGCATCCACCCTCTTTAGCAATCTTTGAAGCTGGTTTCTGTCTTCCACGACACTTCTTTAATATCATGTGGTCCAAGGGCTAAAGTGATCGACTACAGATCAGACACCTATAGCAATATTTACCCAGATTAAATAAATTGTACTTAGTCATCCTCGTATAGGATTAAATTGTACAATCTTGTTTATAAACATAAAAGAAGGACGGGTTTTCGTATAAGACCTCATTTTTCACATATCATCTTTTTCGTTTATTATCCTAAACAGTCGCTGTTGGGGGATGATATTTTGCCTCTGTCGGAGGCAGAGATCATGATGCCATTGTCACGCGCCTTTCGACTGTTGTCCTCGGCGGCAAACGCTGAGATGATAAACGAGGGCCAATCATGGAACTGATATGGTCCAGTGAACACCGAGATCACAGGAAGAAGATTCTTTCTGCAAATGTCGACCAATGCCGAGTCTGGAACTCCGGGAGGCATTTGCAAAGTGGCTTGACAAAAATGTTCGATGAAGGTGCGAACGTCCTCTTTTTCCTTCTGCTTCACTTCGATGAGAGAGGACATAGACATGTCCATCCCTCCTTCGTAGAATCTTACGAAGAATATGGCTTTGAAGTCGTCGAAGGAAGTAATGCAGTTATCCGCCAGGCTGCGGTACCACTGGTAAGCCACTCACGAGAGACGGCCCTTGAACACCCGAGTGAGGAGGGCGTCATTCCCTTGTAATAACACCGTCATCATACTGAAGTAGTTCATGTACTGAGTCGGTAATATTTTTCCCTCGAACAGAGCCATGGTCTATGGTTTGTATTTAGGAGGAAAAGGGGCCTCTTCCCAGATAGCCGGGTAAGGCTGGTTGATTCCCAATTTCTTGAGCTGATCTTTGTGCTTCAAGGCATCAAATTGGGCTTTCATCTCTCGTACTGCCTACATCAGATTTTTAGCCGGTAGCGGGACTACGGAGTGGTGAGGAATCGGTTGTGTTGCGACTCCAACGGGAGGCAATACATTCTCTGAGTGAGGAAGCGGAGGAACTGCTGACTCCTGATCTAAAGCAGGCTCTTGGATCATGTTGGATGGTGGTAAGTCCACCCCCATACGTATCTGAGTTAGAGGGACCGATGCTTGAGCCATAGCTGCTGTGTGTTGAGTTAGCATCATCTGGTGCATGTTCTCCATCATGGATTACATCTCTTTCAGAGACGTCTCCAGTACAGTAATGCGTTGCTCAACGCTCCTGGACGGGGAAGCTTCCTCGCGTTTATCTCCAATGGCATAAACTCCCATCTCCCTGGGTGTCATTGAAAGATTAGTATAGGTCTCTGTAGAAGTTGACTCTATACTTTCGGCGTCTGATTCGGGAGACTGGCGACCCCCAGCATCAGAATCAGAAGAGTATGAAGCCGGTTGTTGTGACCTCGAACGAGTGTTTCGGAACACCCTAGCTTTGGTGTTCCTAAGGAGCATGTTGAATCTCCTTCGGCTCAGAGTTATAGAGGGATAACGTCTTGAGCCCGACCTTCCTCTAGGTATGTGTGAAGCCATGTTCACAGATGCATGCGTGGACTCTTCTTTCTGGAAATATGGAGAGTAGCTCAACCGGTCAAAAATCGACCGTTTTGCTTCAGAACAGCAACAATTAATTATAATCCTATGACTATTACAACAGTGCTCGCTAGGAGGCATAATAGACACGATGGAAGATCCCCTCTTCTTGCGTTTCTGGATCAGATACTTACGCAGGTCAGGAGGATTTACAGAAGAAGAAGATGATGGCTTGTTCCTTCTATTCACATCGGTAGGCATGCGGATGTTGGGAACCATAGTTTTCCCTGTGCCACCTATATACAACAGGTTGGCCATCTGGGTGGCTGATAATCCCCGAGGAGGGTGTCTTTCCGCAACTTGAGCCTTCTTTACGCTGAGGGGCTTCTCCTGGCATAATTTGGAGCTCTGCTCTGGTTGGCGTAAAGCTGAGGATGTCCCCAGTTGGCCGTCAGCCTCTCGCGTAATCTGGAGGGCAGGCAGATTCTTTTCTTGCTGGCGTAAAGGCCGAGAAGTTGAGCAGTCTGCCGCTTGCTTTCCCTTGCGTAGATTACAGGGATCATCTGCTTTTTCGCGGAAGGCAGATTCATTTTTACGCATGAAGCGCGTTTGGGATTTCTGATTTGGCGCTGAGGCATTATCAGAATTTTGTCTATTCCGTCACAGACGGGAGACAGAGTTTTACGCGCAGAGCGCAATATGTACTTCTGGACTAGCGCTGAGGCATTGCCAGAAGTTTTGTCTGTCCTGTCAGAGACAGGTGACTGATTTTACGCACAAGGCGTGGAGTATACTTCTGGATTGGCACTGAGGTATTGCCAGAAGTTTTGTCGGCCCTATCAGAGACAGGCGACTGAATTTTATGCGCAAGGCGCGGAGGGAGCAATGCTACAACCTCTTTGGTCGGAGAGATCGAAGAGATCGGAGAGTCGACAGGAATGGTAGAGGATGTCTTGGGCATCCAGACCTTACGCAGTTTCCTGTTGTCTTGGACAGAGAGAGAGTGAGAGCTACCCCCTGTTCGAAGCATATCTTCGTGGGCAGACTGGTCGAACTGGACGACCAGTATCTTCTTCACGGATCCCACGGATACCGCGTCATGTTGAGCAATTGCTTCCTCATCAGAAGAGAAAGATGTCCCCAGCAGAGTCGCCATCTTGTTGTTGGATAAAATAAACGAAAGATATCGAAATGAGGCTTTATACGAAAACCCGCTCTTTATGTTTACAAACAAGCAGTACATTTAATCCTATACGAGGATGTCGAGTACAATTTTTTAATATGGGTAAATATTGCTATAGGAGTCTGATCTGCAGTCGATCACTTTTTCCCTTGGACCACACGATGATGAAGAAGTGTTGTAGAAGACAGAAAATAGCTTCGAAGGTTTGCTGAAGAGAGTGGATGCTCGATGCCAAAGTCGTTGATCACTACTCTTTGCCTGAGCTCTGGATTCTTCTCTCTCTCGACCGTTTTCCCTCCAATTTTTGACCAATTTTTCTCTCTCCTTTCCTCGATTGATAGAGGTCTCTATTTATAGAGTTTAGTGACAGTTACCACTCAGTCGGTGTAGAAACCGAGTAGTAGAAAGTACAGCACCCTTTTATACGATGGTTACAATAACCATTGCCCGCGTATAGATGACATTTTGAATGAGCGTGTGACACATGTCAATTAAGAGACAACGCGTATAACTGCTGCGAAGATCACGACGTAAAAGCTACGTAGGTAGTTATCCGTCACGTAGAAAAGGTTGGCGTAGAAGCCAATAACTGTCACCATGGCATAGAAGCCAAGTAGGCATAGAAGCCGAGTAGGCGTAGAAGCCGAGTAGGCATAGAAGCCGAGTGGGCGTAGAAGCCGAGTAGGCGTAGAAGCCGAGTAGGCACAGAAGATAGCTGATCCTCCTCTGCTGACTGAGGCCTGAGTTGGCATAATGTGCCAAAGTGATGATGTGGACGTCTTAACCGAAATTATGGCTTTTGGAGATATAATCAAATCTCTTGCATTAAATGCAGAGATATGCCCCCATCCTGTGCATTAAATGCAGAGGCGTGACTTCGAAGATTTGCCATCATTCCGTGCATTAAATGCAGAGATGTGCCTCGAGATCTGCCATCACTCTGCGCATTAAATGCAAAGACGTGCCTCGAGTTCTGTCATCACTCTGCACATTAAATGCAGAGACGTGCCTCGAGCTCTGTACGAAGAGCAGCTTTTGACGTGGCAGCCTGTTTGTCTTCTGCGGAGCGTAAGAAGCTCACGTCTGCCAGTGTAAAACTAGGCAGCATATTCCCTTGTATGCGTAAAAGCAGTTTACGCAAAGGGGATGTCACTAAACGACGGTTCGGTAACATTAATCAAATCTCCTGCATTAAATGCAGAGATCCCCTATTATCCTGGGCATTAAATACAGAGGCATATTTTGAAGGTCTGCCACCCTTCTGCGCATTAAATGCAGAGACGTGCCTCGAGTTCTGTCATCACTCTGTGCATTAAATGCAGAGACGTGCTTTGAGCCCTGTACGAAGAGCAGCTTTTGACGTGGCAGGCTGTTTGTCTTCTGTGGAGCATAAACAGCTCACATCTGCCTGTGTAAAACTAGGCAGCGTATTCCTTTGTATGCGTAAAAGCGGTTTACGCCAAGGAAATGGCAGTAAATGACAGCCTGGGTTGCAGTGCCGCGCCATTATTATAGCCGTCGCCTGGGTAGTTGTGCAGTACTCTTTGTCAAGAGTCCAGACGTCAGGTTCACTGCATGATCTGACAGGTTCATTTCGAAGAATACGAAGCGTTCCTCGTACACTTCAATGCTGTATTGAAAGCGGATGAGTTTTACGCCATGAAGGCGAACGCAGAAGCAGGCTAGACATACTACATTACGCGGATGGTCCTTGAGTTTATATTTTATGCTGTGCTCAGCGGAAAAGCTCTGTTGCACGTTGATGGCTCTGAGGTCATCTTTTTATGCTGTCCAGCATCAACATGCTGCTTATAGCTATCCAGCGTATTTTTTATGCTTCTACAGGAAGCCCTTAGCCTTACTTGAGTCACGTGCACGCATGGAGTCTTGGATTAAAGTGAAGGCGAACGAAGTGAGGAAAGCCCAATGGCAGTTGATTAGTTGATCCGGGAGAGGAATGACTATAGGCACGGAACTGGCTTTTTACCCTTTCTTTGCCCTCGCGAGCCTTCACTGCCCCGTTCTGTAACTTCCCTTCTTTCGTCCGTCCACGAGGCAGTCAAAAGAAAGAGAGAAAGGGGCGGCTATAACGCAGAAGTCGTGGCGGTTGTATGCCACGAGTCTTTGGGGGAAATGATTAAAACATGGAATCTAATTCTATTATGGTTCCTGGAACAGGAGAAAATCAGGGCGGGAATGGGTTTTTGAGGACGAGAGCTTTGTCTCAGGCTTACGAAACCTAACAAAAGAAACAAAATCATAGTAATTCAATGCACTCAAATTTCCTACGATCTAATCTCTAACTTGACGAGTCAATCTAATTAAGGCGCTTTACTGTCGTCTTTCTGAGACTTTCGCGCAAGAACAGAGATCGAAAACCCCAGGCCCAGGTGTCTTCGCGTTATCAGCGTCTAGGCGAGAACGAGACCCGCTTCAGAATCGAGGGAAAGGAGAACGTCGGAGGGTCAAATGTCCAAACAAGACGATCGATATCGCTTTTTTCGGAGCAGTTTCTTTTCCCGTCCCCTCGCCCCGGCATAGCGCTTCGCTTCCGCTTCTTCGGAAGAATCAAATTCTTCCTTCTTTATTGATCTGGGGGAAAAGGAACCGTCTACCAGTTGGGAAGCTAGATATCAAGGTTGTGGCTTGATGAGGATAACTAAGCTGACACGCCGGAGTTGGTTGCTGGCATTGTTGGAAAGGCTCTTTCTCTTTGCTGTCTCAATCGGTCCACGAGTACCCTAGTGAAAGTACTATGCTTCTCAAATCCCTGAGGTTAGGATTGAGACTACGATCTCCATGCACACGACACTTGCTCTTTCTTGGCTTTTCTGGTTGGCTTTCTAGCTGGACTGCTACCTTGGATCTTATAGGTGGGTTCGGGGCCTGACCAAAAAAAATCCCGAATGCTCAATGAAATGGATTTCCAGATCTTCTCAGGAAGCCTGAAAGCGGACGACCAATAGATGTGAAGGCTTGTTGCGCTGAACCTCTCTTCCTACTGCTAGGAGTGAAATACATTACGTGGCTGTCCGATCATAACGTAGTCCGAGATGGAAGATTATTGGTTTTCTTGCTCCCGCTTCCTCATCTGCGCTCGTCAAGCCTTTTTGGGAGGTAAAACAGCGGTTGAAGCGGACATTTCGAAATGATATTGCTAATCGCTAGTCTAACAACTACCGATTCTTTTCACCCTGGGGGCACTGAACGAACCTACCTTAACCTAGGAAAGTGACTTCGATAGGCCTCCTTCCCCCTTTGCTGCTTGAAACTAAGGGTCTGGCAGACAAAGCGTCATGTACGATTTTGAGGTCCCAGGACCCCTTGCTTATGAATACCTGCTTCTTTCACATGATCTTCATGAGGAAAAGTAAATGAATAAATATTCGAAAAAACCCTCTATGAGGGCTTAACAGCGCCTGACTTCGCTGTGAGCTAGAAAACTCACGTTGCACGGGCACATCTCAACTCATTCTTTTTCTTTGCTTAAAACAGAGGATCGATTTCTCGCTCTTGCCATACCAGGTATTGTACAAGAGAAGACTATTTCACATTTCAAAGTCTTTGATTTGGGTGCGTTTGCTACGTCTTTGTGCCCGACCAGTTGAGGACAAAGTTGGAAAAGAAGGCGCGTAGTGCGGTGTATTGGGTACGATGAGCAGAAGAAATGGTAGAGATGTATTGATCCCACCACCAAGAAAGCATACGTCTCGCCGCATGTTGTCTTATTTATTTCATAACCTGGTGGAAAAGGGTCTATCTATTCCACGGCTACTGATTGTGCCAAGGACGGCACCTAACCTCAGATGGTCAAACGAGCAGAATCAACGCTTGATCCTACCTTCGCACACCTCCGTTACTCTTTAGGAGGCATCCGCCCCAGATAAACTACCCACCCCGCAGTGTCCCCGCTTCGATGCAATAGACGAAGCGAGACTAATCGATTGTGAGAGAGCATCGAGTGGTTTACTTAAAGCTCCAACCTTGACTCCACGGGAACTTCGGAACTTACACGTAGACTTCACAGAAAAAGGAACGAATAACGCCCGCAGGAACAGTACTAGCAAAAATGAAAATAATTCGACGACTAGGTCAAGGAAGATAGGTTTCTTTCGGTCTTTCCGAAAAAGAGAGACATGCGAGTTCGACTCTCGTTCTATCCATGTTCAGCTCCTTGGAGGTATAATGCAAAAAGCTCAAGAGATATATTGGAAGCTGTTCATGTTGGACATAGAAAGCAAGATAACCCTTCCCTCATTGGCTCTAAGCATCTTTCGTATGAAATACTACGATGCTTCTAATTAGTAATGGAGATCCCGTCTTCTTTTTCTAAGCGACTGAAGGAGCTCCTAGTCATTTCAAGGTACCTTGGATGTTTTGGGGTCAAAGCTAACAGCTATGGAATTCCCGAGACTGGTAGCAGTCTCAAGTGAAGAATGCATTAGGGAAATACTTTCAATGAGTCCGAAAGAAGAAGGCCTTAGTGAAATACTTTCAGCTCCTTCTTTTCCAACTTTGTCCTCAACTGGTCGGGCACAAAGACGTAGCAAACGCACCCAAAGAAAAGAAGACGAGGTAAAGGAAAGCAGAATGATTTGAGTGTTCCGGGGAGATCGAATATTAACTAGCTAACTCGCTTTGCCGGAAGCCCTTCTCCATCCATACAGCCCTATTACATAAAGGATTTGGCTCAATCGGGCTGGATATAGGCCGAGTGAGAAAACAAGTCCTCCATCCGGACCTGGAATGGAAAACGAACTCTTTCTTGATGGCTTTGCCTCGAAGCCGGTGGTAGGTTCAAAGCAAGAAACTCAGCTTTCTTAACCTTCTCCATCTGCTGGTCTAAAGCATCCCGAAAGGACGCTAAGCAGGGACAAGACCAATAGTAGAATTCCTGCCTTTGAGTTAGAGTTCAAGTTTGATCCATGGAAATTTACCCGACATCTCCTTCGCCGTCAGTAGTGTCAGCCAATAGGATACTACATGAAAATTACCTCCAACAAACCATGGTAAAGAGTTATGAGAGTTGAAAGCTAGGAGATCAGCCCAAACTTCAAGAGCAGCTTCTTCTATAACAGCAAATACGAATTCTTTTTGTTCAATGAGAAAGCATTCGTTCATAGTCGCTAAGAGGAATCTGAGCCGCAGGTAGAGTTTGACAGCGACCTCCGTCTCGATGTGTTCGGGACTTGCCTTGGTCCAGGCTGGAACTTCTAAGGCCAAGAAGGAAGACCTTACGCTCTTTCTCAAACAAGAAAAGAGCTTCCACGCAAGAGAGAAGGACCGGTCGCTTCGCTGGATACGTTCTTGACCGTCCTTTGGACGACCGATGGCAGGAGAGAAAGATTCGACAGATTGAGTGCCTGACTTCGCTGTGAGCTAGAAAACTCATGTTGCATGGGCACATCTCTATACATCATTAATGATGTTATTACCACCTCCATGTGATGGTCACTTTGTCTCCATTGGGATAACAGATTTGGTAGTCCCTATCTCACTCACTTGAGTGTAGCTTGATTATAGGTAATAGAGGCAAGCAGAAGGGTCCAGCTAAAGACAAGCTAGATTCGAGAAAAAAAAAGGAAGTAGGCTTCGGTTCAATCTGGTATCGAACTCTCCTCTTTTCTTTGGTAGTCCAGCAAGAGTAGAAAGGCTCGGCTAGTCTAGCGTCAGTCCCAATTCACGGGATAGGGAAGAGAAAGAAACGAATGCAGTACTCCATGTCTTTCTTGTGGAACTAGCAAGGCAAGGACAAAATTCTCACATGTCCGTTTCGTTATTACAACCTTCTTTCTTTATGTCAAAGCAAGAGCAGCCAGACGGACTACTATAGTGAGTCTAGTGACTACTAAAGTATTTGATTTCTTTGTAGTTTAGAAGAGACAACCTGGCAACTGAAACATCTTAGTAGCCAGAGGAAAAGAAAGCAAAAGCGATTCCCTTAGTAGCGGCGAGCGAAATAGGAGCAGGGAATTTTCGTTACTTGGCATGAAATGAACTAGCTGATCGAGGTGAGCGAAGTGAGGTTATGAAATAATCGGGAAGCTTTCGTCGAAGTAGTGCTGTAGGTCTTAGCCAAATGAATGAAAGCGATGACGGGCATTTGTATAGTCTGGACAGATGCCTGGATTAGATCAGATAGACCGATGCAGATATTATACTACGTGAGAAAACCTTGGATTTTCAATTGAACCCGCGAAGAAGGCATTAGATTTTGATGAAAGCGAAGAGGGGAAAGTCTCGAACGGAAAAGAATTCATTGGAACCTTCTTCTTGGGGTCTCACCTTCAGGGGTTTTCTTGTTGGATGAAAGCAACGTACTATTTATAAAGACCGCTATGCGCCTTCTCTCTTAAAGTAGGAATGGAGAAAAGCATATGTTCGCTGATATGAAGAATCACTACCTACGGTATCACCTGGCGGCGGAGTTGTTCTTGGGGCCAATGGAACAACCACTACAACTAGCAACCCCAGACCACCGGATCGACGAGATCGAGCTATTCGGCCTGAATTTCTATGCATTCTGTCACACCTCTCCTTCCAAAGTTGCCAAGTCACATTTGCAATTACAAGAATCATAACCGAGCCTTGTGGAGTAGTGTTGTTGCGGAAGGGGACGGAGCGCTGGCGACTAGCTTCTACCGCTTCAATCAATGAATGAATGATTGGGTTCGCGGACCTGTTGGTCTATTTCGCAAGCACCTTTCTTTCCCATGACGACTAGGAACGGGCAAATCAAGAATTTCCCCCCAATCGTCTCTTGCAAGAGATGGGCTTTATAGAATCGGATGGCAAAGCTAAAAGAGAAAAAATTGGATAGGGGTAAAGACGCGGCCGGGCGCCGGCGGCTTACTCAAGTGCCCCCCGAACCGCGCGAAATGGTCGCCTATTACACGGCTCACAAACTCTGCCTGGGGTAGGGGTACCTATTATTCGAGGAATCTTTTTAGATACTCCGCTACGCGCCTTTATGCATGCGATAAAGGAATTCTACCCCCGCCTTGCCCAGTTTTGGTGATTTCTTGCCAACAAAGCTGCCGACGAAGGGGGGACGAGGAAAGCTACAGGCCCAAAACCTTTGACCCTAGTCGCACAGTGAAGTCAAGCGTTAGCAACATCTTTCCCAAGTGAAAGAGGGGCAAGGTTTGCTCCAGCCTATGAAAGGAAAGACGATCCCAAAGGCTTGTTGATATACCTTCCCCCTCACGAATCCTGCCTTAACAGGCAGGTGACGTGGTGCGAGATATATCGGAGTGAGGCGAACGCCAGTGAGGACCCGGTAGGGAGTCTTGAGTCAAAAAGCCAATAACCAAGAAAAAAGAAGCTCGACGAGCAAGTAGGTTGCCGCACCGTGCATCACCATATTGATAGCTAATCAAAGGAAAGCCCAATTAGTATGAACAAAAGAACATTCCCTATTTGATCTCGAAGTTCTCATTTCATACTTTTTCCAGAGCGGCGGCACTGCGCCGATGTCGGCCTTACCTACAATTGGTCCCTCGGTACTAGCTCCCGGTGCCACTTCATAAAAAGCAAGAAAAGAGAATATCGAAGAAAATGAAACCCACGTGGTAGTCATTATAGCGGTTCCTTATGATCCTAGAAAATGTCCGAAAAAATCGGCTATGGAACTACCGAGCAGAGGCAAAATGATCTACTTTTCTATCCTGTGGTCCTATCCTATATAAGGAAATCAGGTCTCTTCGTTATAGAAAGTAGCCTGGTCTATCTCTCAATCAGTCTGTCCAGTCAAGTCCTTGCTGCTTGATCTAATCCAGTTTGAACATTGACTATAAATAAGGTCGGATGAAGGTCGAGAAGAGCCTGTTAGGGTGACACTAGGAGCTGCACTAAGACGGATTAGCTCGTCTTCGGGTTCTTAAGAAGAAAAAGAAGCGAGTTCGGTTGAGGAGATTGATTTGACGTTCTTGTTAACCCTACTCGAAAGAGAGAGACCAAGGCAGGACCTACACGAATCAAGGTACTTAGCCGATCCGATGCCATAAATTGATAAGAATAGGTTATTACAGAATAAGTTGTGCTCGAATCGGTTGTTACAGAATCTGCTTCAACTCTCCCTCTCTCTTCCCTTCCCATCCTGTACGGTATGGTAAGCGAATTTCTGCGTGAGGGCTATTCTTCTATTGATTCGGTGAATGAAAGAGCTACTTCTGCAGCTAAGTCTACTCGCTCCCCTTCCTTTTCTCCGATTATAAAGCCCCCTGATCCCTTTCTTTGTCTTTCATCCCCCCGTCCCGTTCTTTTTAATTCAAAAAAGAAAGGCGAGCGAAGCTACTCGATTGAAAGGAGAAGAGATGAAATATGCGAGACTAGACAGCGAGAAAAATCACAGAAAGAGGTTCTAAAAGAAAGAAAGAAAGAAAGAAAGATATCTACTCCACTTTCTTTAAAACAGGTATGGATTTCGCTCATTTTTCAGAGCTAGAAGGTTTTGTTCTTTGATATTATACTGTAAGGGGTTCAACCATTCTTTTGGCTTTGAAAGGAAAGGGAGGCGCTGTTAAGCCCTTTCGTTATTACAACCTTCTTTCTTTATGTCAAAGACAAGAAGCTACGCAAAAATTCTCACTTGACATTTTTCGTATAAGGGAAGGGGGAAGGAGTCTAAATCAATGGACATCCGATATTGGATCATTTGCCGCTCACTCGCTTTTTTTTTGCACTGGATCGAATCAGGTCACTGGGAACCTGAACTTAGACAGAAATAGAAAAGAAGCCTAGGTCGAATTTGTTGACCAAGCAAGGGAAGATGCAGGCAATGAACGATCTTTAAGAACTTTGGGCTTGGCCCTAGAGAGCAAAGCCAAAGCAATCAATCATCTTAACTTAAGGGCACTTGCCCGCTATCCTAGGTATCGACCAACGGTATCGGTCATCTTGTTTGGACATTTGACCCTCCGACGTTCTCCTTTCCCTGGGTTGGCACTAAAGAAGGAGGGTTCCACTTAAGTTTCATTCCTTTTGCTCTAAGTAGGCCTTTCACTTCTTATTACTCTTTTCGTTTACTTTTTCTAACCTGACATGCCTGCCTTGCGTCTCGCTCCCCTTAATCACTCGCGCTTCGCTCGCTCGCTACAGGACTATCCACTCAAGGAACGCCAAAGACGAGAGCTTCGCCTTTGGAAGCGCCAGTAGTGTAGGGCGACCGGGCCAGCCGAGCCCCTCTGATACCTTTACAATCCGATTCTGCTTCCTTCGGGCGCCTTGGCATGAAAGACATCGATTCAATTCTTCTTGCGACCGGCTCCTCTTGGCTAAATAGCTTGGTCAGATCCCTTCCCCTTAGTGAAAGGGGCCTTCTCTTCCCCCTGCCGCCTTTGATTTCATAACAAAGGTTCAAAGCGAGTCTTTAAGCCCTAGGAATGAAAGATCCCAAGATCCTCCCTTCTTTCGTGGGAAGGGCTAGTTGTCTTTGTTGGAGGAGTTCACAACTCTTGTTTTCTTCAAGCAGGTATCCGATGTTAGTTCAAATAGGAGCTCTTCTTACCTCAAAAGGCACGTAGCGAAACAATTACCGATTGACTTAATAGTTTCGGCTAGCTGCTAACCCTTTCTTTATACGACCTTGTAAGAATGAGAAGAAACAAGACAAGTTATCCCAGAGTTCTCGACGACGGATGTAGCTCCAGCTCGCACCCAGCCCGCCCTGTGAGGCCAGAGTGAGCTCAGCGGTCAGCCCCTGACTTTAGGGGGCCTTTCGCTTTTGCCAGATCTATAGAGATATTACGAGTCCTCCGCGGCTCATAATCTGGCAATGGGTGCGAAGCCAGGTGATCGGCCACTGCTTGCCCCTAAGCCCTGCCCTGGCACCTTCGCTAGACGGAGAGTACGCGACTTCTATTAGCGCCGGACCGTCGAGTCGAATTGATCGTGTCATGTGCAACAGAGAGCAGTAACCATATCCTCCTGGGATGTGAGATAGAGAAGAATATGCCTTAGGTCAAGGATTCCTACTGAGCTACAACTGGATTGAAAAGCAGCCCCGGCCCCGAGGGAGCGGGCAGGAGGGCGAGAAAGAGCAGAAGCTCCGAGATCACATCAGGAGGAAGGCCAGCCCGCATTCTTTTCTTTTTCTTCTTATGTCTATCGCATCACTGGCTCAAGGGGCTAATTCAAGTCAAAGCTAGCTGCACTCCCTGAAAGATGATCCGAAATAAAGTACTTTTTGTTAGTGATGTGGTGGGAATTCACTTTGCACCTGATCTGCTCTGTTAGGTGCAATAGGCTCTTATCTTGGTTGTCGGCTCCTTTCTTATAACTTACCTCTGAGGGGTGTACCACTGTAGTAGTTTTCAAGTCACCTTAAGAGAGAGCTCGGCTCAAAAGAAAAATCTCCTTATTCTTAGTAGCTAGTACGGAACGTCTCAAAATAATACCTGGGGCAGGAGCTTCGATTAACCTAGATTCAGAAGCAGAAATTTTACCTCTTCCATCAATAGGTTTAGCCAGAGCATTTATAACACGGCCCAAATAAGCGTCGCTCACAGGTATCTGGGCAATTCTTCCTGTTGCTTTTACAGAACTTCCCTCTTGTATCGTTGGATCCGATCGGTTCGGGGGGGACCACTATGTCTCCTTTCCTCTCCTCTCTTCTCGAAAATGTATCAACGGCCTCCCCGGGATTCAGAAGAAGCAGATAGAGCAAAGGCCTCCTCTTTCTGTTCGCTCTTCCGAAGGAATTGCATCTATATCCAGGGATCCAAATCCAGTTATCCATTCTTACAAAAAGTAAATAAGAAACCATCGCTTTGTGGGTTTCGTAGATCCTGCTAAAACATCAGTTGGGAAAAGTAAAGGAGAATCTTTATCCTTCCTATAGGGTAAGAAAGGTCGAGTAATTGTACTAGGACACACTACCGGGGCTCTTTTTTCCATCTGATGTCATTCGCTTCGGTCGCTTCACTGCGCTCGCCTCACTTCGCAGCTCACTCCGCTCGCCTCTAGTTCCGACTTAAGAGTTAGACTAGGTGATATATTCTTTCTTGCGCAAAGCCTCTCTCCTAATCTTGATAGCATGGGAAAGAGAATGCGATAAGGCCATGCAAGGAAGGCTCTTTAATTAGCATTACCGCCAGGCAGAGCAGGGTGCCTGTACATAACCAACAGAGAGAGAGATATGGTGTTTACCTAAAGAAAATAGAGCAGAACGGCAGCACAAGCTCACTCGTCGAAGAGCAGCCCCTTATCGAATCGAATCTAGTATGAGGCGACCGTGCTGGGAGCTAATAGAAGGAAGGATCTGACACAAGTTGGAGCTAAGGATCGACAGAAAGCTAGGGTTTTTCGTGCTTCTCCCTTCGTATCCTAAGGAACTAAGGAGTTAACGATCTCTCGCTTAAGGAGATATCTGGAGAGGTAGATAGATAGGACTAAGTCTTGCTCGATCAAGACCCTTCGCGCTCTTCTTCTTTGTGTTTCACACTCTTGACATACTCCCGTAGGCCTATTATCCATAAGGCGGCCCACCCTTTAGATGGCATACCTACCTATGGCGCTCTAGAATTCCTCCATCTGTTGGAGTGTTTGTCTGGAAACTTCTTCATAATGGTCTACCCACTGATTCTAGGATCACTAGAATGCATATTCCCTTAGCATCCAAATGTAGATGTTGCACTAACCCTCAGCCTGAAACTACATGTGTTAAGCATATAAAAGCAAAATGGAGGGGCCGCATTCATCACCTTTTCATGCGATAGAAGTAGAAAGTTTCTTCAACCCCGGTGACCAGCACCGGCAAAGAAGAAAATGACACTGAGAGAGGTTCCTAGACAAAGGGGCATTGTTGTCCGGTCCCTTCATTCGCAAGAAAGTCGCTAGGCAACTCAAATCAAAGCGGTAGCCCAAGAATTATAAAAAATAATAGGAATTATGTCAGACCCAGAAGACCCACATACCTATCCCTTTTAAAGTTCCAAGTCACACGCGA
The DNA here is from genome assembly GCA_036927795.1 of Iris macrosiphon. Taxonomy (NCBI): domain Eukaryota; kingdom Viridiplantae; phylum Streptophyta; class Magnoliopsida; order Asparagales; family Iridaceae; genus Iris; species Iris macrosiphon. The sequence continues at coordinate 60,597,510 of JAYESA010000017.1, read as the reverse complement.
ATATCTTCTTTATCTTAATATATACTTGGTTGGATAGAACTGCAACCTCAAGCCTCCTTGGAAGATAGCTTACCTCATCATCATTTTATTGCCCAGAGTTCCACCTTCGGTTTCAACGTCTTGAAACACTCCCAAAAACATTCCCTTTTTTTCTTCCTCTAGATTGGAGGAGTGCCTACCCGAATGATGATGAAACACCTAGATACCTGTCTGATCTATCTGGGGGATACTTAAGTGGTCCTTCAGGCTCGACTGAGAGAAGAAGAAGAAGAATCAAGCTTGCTCGTTTATGATTGAAAGTGGAGAGCCCAAAGGTTCAGGCTGGATTGTAGGAAGTGGGTGATACATTTTTGTATTTCTATGAGAAGCTCTACGGCACCCACGATTCCTAGTCAAGTCAGGCAGCTAGCAAAGCGAAAGAAGAGAAGGCCCGGAATTCAAGGTGAACTAAGCAGAATCGCTATCTCTGGAACCAAAGTCGTACTCTCTTTAGCCACCGGCTCCTTTCTACTCCTCTCATGCTTAATATCCTACTTATAAATTCTTCCTTAGTTTGACAACTGATAGTTGACCGGAAGTCAGATGACTGCCCAAACTCCTGGACTAAAACTTCACCTAATGCAATTAGAACTAGTTTCTCCTTCGTGCGTCTGGTCTGCCTGTTTGTGCTGTGTGCTCTGCGCATTCTAGCTAGCAAGCAAGCACAGAAAGCAGCATGAGCCTTTCGCGCTAATGCCATCAGTTGTTGGTGAAGGGCGATCCGTTTGACCGGAGTAAGTCTACCAGCTTGGACAGAAGACAATTTCTAGTGCCATTCCTTTCCTAAAGGGACTAAGAAAGCTTGGTTGGTTAGCTCCTTTCCAACTTCTTTGTGCAGTACTTGCTTTTCATTGACTAAACCGCTGACTGGTCGCGAGCTAATAGGCAGTGAGAAGGGAGGTCAAGTGTACCTCACTAAAGATAAAGAGAATCACACGCCAAGTCCGACTTCAACTTGAAAGAAAAGAATCTTCTCGAAGAGAAGGAAGAATAAAAGCCAAAATCTTCCTATTCGAACAAGAAGAAGTAGTCCTTTTGTTTACTTTCTTCTTTCTTTTATCCGGTTGGAGGAACTGTGACTCAAAAAGGATCTGAACCGTGCAATAAGGTCACCCATAACACGGCTCTCCCACTAGAGTTACCTTAGCCCCGAGCCCGGCTATGGCTTTGTGAAGTATATTGATCCTATCTTTGCTGCCAAGGCTGTTCAAGGGCATAGGAAAACGAGGAAGCTGGGCGGTTTTAGCTCAGCATCTTCAGGCATCTCTACCATCGAGGCCAGGGTTGCAAGGGCATCGACAAATCGGTTCCGCGCCCTTGGGAGATAGGAGAACGTTACTTCATCGAATTCAACTCAATTCCCGTCGTCACTTTCAGGTGGGCCGATCTTCGTCTACCGGATGAGACTGACCGAGTTCTAATTCCCCGACTCCGTTCCTATTTCTTTTTGTTCTTTCCACTTTAACATATTCCCTTTCGAGCTAATGAGAGCTAACTGGCAAGAAGCAAGAACATTCTCCGCTAACCGTGAACAGAGTACCGAAAGAATCCCCTATTTTTGCTATTCTCCTATTGATTGGGATTCCATCGCCTCTCTCTCTCTTTCCTCTCAAGCGCTGAATCAACGCTTAAAAAAGAATGAAGCTGAAGACCAAAGAAAAGAGTTTGCATTGATCCTGCACTTATGAAAATTGGGTAGGCTTTCTCTTCGTATGTCCTTGAGAATGAAAATGGGCATTTTAATAAAGGCATCTAGACCGCTATCCGTGGTTAGTAATCACCTATTCCGTGGACGCATTTTGAGTCTTATTCTTCCAATGCCCTCTTCAATTTCTAAGGCACTACCGGTTCAATCAATCAATCTCTGAATTGCGGGAAAGTTCGGACCACAAACTTAGAAAGGATGGCCCGCGATAACGGCTTTTTCTACGCTATCTCTAGGGCGATCCCACTAGTAGAGTCAGACCGTAACCGTCATGGATTCTCCTTCTGGTAAAGACAGAGAGCTGCGAGACTGGCTTGGGTGTCACAAGACAGAGTAAGGTAACCTCATTAATAGTAATGTAAGGCTTTGAGATTCTAAGCGCAAGAATGGGCATCGCTGTAGCTTGTCGGCATTAGGAAGTTGTTGATTGAGGGCGATGCAAAGATGGTCATTGGCGGAGCCCCGGCCCGACCTATAGGTCCGCTAACGTAAAGCGAGGGGTTGAGCCTGAACTGGCGAACCGAAGTCCAGGTAAAATCTCCTCTTCTCGGGTTGTTGTTCCTTTTTTAGTACTCCTTGAGCTAATCCCTCATTGTTTTCTTGCTCAATCTTCCTTTTCTGATTGAAAGTAGCAAGCCACTCAACTACTGGTACAGAGGCGACCGGAGGGTCTTCTATATGTATGTTCAGGCGAAGAGGTGCGCCTGTTCTTTAACCGCACGCACGTGCTGGTGTTCTTAAAACGCGGCCGGTGCTCGTTTGCGTGCGCGTGAACCACCCCCGAATTAAAGAAAGGATGCCTCTCGGGACATCTGAGAATGATTCGACCCGGATCAACTAATCAACTGTCATTGGGCTTTCCTCACTTCGCTCGCCTTCACTTCAATCCAAGACTCCATGCGTGCACGTGACTCAAGTAAGGTTGTCTCGTGCAAATAATTAAAATGAGAGATTCTTGTGGATCGATTGAACTCCTAACCATGTCGAAGGAACTCAGCAAAATGACCCCGTAGTCCCTAGCGCATACCCAAGTGGATGTGGTAAAAGAAACTTTTTTGGGCTTCTTCAATCGTCCAGGCAAGCATGCATCTTGGGCGCCCCTTGTAACAAACCGTACCAAACCTGGCATTGAGTCACGAACCTTGGAAGCGCCCTTCTTTCTATGTCGTTGGGAGTAGAGTGTGGCTAAGTCGATGGTCCCCCTTCTTATTATATCAAAGCGCATTCCTGGGGAAGAGACGAGTCGAGGCGCCAGCCGAAACGTTTACCAGCGCGTAGGTGGTCTAAGTTCCTATGACCGAGTCTTTCTGGCCCCTGTGAACATCTTATTTGAATGTATTAAAGAGGGCCTCTCTAACCGGTGAAAAGTGGTAGGTGTCCACTAACGGCTATTCCTGGCTCGACTATTACTAGCGATTCCAACTTCATGTTCCCGAGTTGCAGAAAGCTTATGGGTTGCTATTGCGCTTTCCCTTCCCGTCGAGAGCCCGAACCTTTCTACTACTACCCATCTTCTCCTCGACGCTGAGGACATCCTCGAAGAGCGGGAGATTTTGTGACATTTACCGTGATTGCTAACGTCTGTAATTTTAAGAGAATGCCCTCGATGCAGGAGGGGATTAAGGGGAGGGCTCCTAAACCAGTTTTTTTTGTATTAGGCCTATTAATCCAATTATAATGTCGATGCCCTTACCTTCTAAGATCATCCCGTGCCTGACTACGAACCAATGCATCCCTTCAAGAAGAAGGTTAATGGACATATGTTCCAGAGTCGGCGCCTCTGACTCATCCTTGTTGGACTTACAGGATCTATTCTTCTATTACCTCCCGGCACGGTCATCTCACTTCGCTCGCCTTCGGGCGCCTGGAAAAAGTGGTAGAAGAGAATTTATTAGTTCTATTTCCCTGCATATGTATAATCAAAGTTCCTTTAGCCTCCCTCCTCCTTCCTCCCTGTGTGTTGTGTTTTTTGGAATTAGGGGAAGCAAATTTACTGCTGCTGCTGGATTGAAAAGCAGCCCCGGCCCTGAGGGAGCGGGCAGGAGGGCGAGAAAGAGCAGAAGCTACAGCACTGCCACAGCTGCAACAAGAACAAAGCTGCGGATTCTTGTTCATTTGATTTGGGTCGCTCCATCACTCACTCTGCTATAAGAAGTAAGCCAATCCCGACTTCTCATAGACTGAATTGTCAGAATCTGCTCGCGTAAGGTCTCTTTCTGCTGCCTATTCGAGACAACCAGCTACATCTCCATCTCCATGGTCAGTCACCACACCTCTTTCTGTTGCTCTTCCTGCTGGATTTGTTTGCATTGTAGGGTCCCGGGCCAAAGGCACTGAACACAAAATCTGCACCCGAAAGGGATATTGCGGAGGTTTAAGTCGCTAACTCTGTACCCAAAAGGGATATTGCGGAGAACCTCCCCGACCGCCCAGGCTCTAGTGAGGTTCAAGGTGGCACCTCTCCTAACTTTTGCCCATTTATTCCGGAATCATCTTTTTAGGAGGGACAATTTTACATATTTCTTTTGACGGTTGAGGTTTGAGTTTCAAAGTTTCAAGAACGCAAGCGCCTTTTCTCTGAATATGAAAATACAAAAAAGAAAAGCATCGAGCGGATCTCGCTTCTATCCCACCTGTAGTTGCAGCAGCGGTTAGCCCAGCCAGTAAGTAAGTAAGTAAGAAGGAACAGGAACAGGCTACTGGATCTCTTCCAGAAACAGTAGCTTTGGGAAGGCCTATTGTCTTGGCTTGATCTCCCTTTGGGAGGTGCAAAGTCTCTTCTTTCTCTACAGAGAGAGTTTTGCAGGGACAAATAAGCTAGAGCTAAAAAAGAGAAGGAGGTGCTAATCTCCGTTCTTTCTTCATTATATGAAATTTTGTGTGATGTCTTACCTATAACAGACCGAACACTGCCATGGATTCCTTTGAAGAAAAGATTACAAAGGTTCTTTATGACTTGGTATTAAGGATATCAACGATTGCTAGACAAGAAGAATCCACTTTAACAATATTCTTCCACAACTTCTCGAGATTCGAGCATGACAAAGCAACAACATCATGGCATTTACTCAGAGTTATCATCAATCACTACATCAGTCATACAGGATCCGCCCTTTTCATCTTTTTGATTTTCTTTCCGATCTCAAGAAAAAGATTCGTTCGGTCCTTGAACAAACCTATTTACTCGACTAGTCGAGACCCATGGGACTATTATGAACGGCCCGTACACTATAAGTGGACCTTTTATACTAAATCCCGGTTGGCCTTGGAAAGCGAAATAAAGGATGATGTCGTCAACATAAAGACGAAGAATAATTTTACCTTTTTTCTTGGTCGGCGTCACTTCTTGAAGGCTGGAACTACTGAGCTGACTAAACCTCAATCTCTGACCGTAAGGCTACCTGACTTCATGCTATGAGACTGGTTCGAGAGAAGGTAGCTAGTAGCTCCGAGCGAGCGGTTAATAAGGGAAGGGGGGTCCCGGGGGGAAACCTTCCCCTCCAGGTAAACCAGCAAAAAGAGCAACTTTAGGAGCAGATGTACGGAAGAGGAGACAGTGGGGGTTACTATTAAGAAAATTTGTTCGAACCGCAAGCGCCTCAGGGTTTCCATTGTCTCTTGGGATCTCTATGGACAATAAAATCCTTTCCTCACTGGCGTTCACCTCACTGTCGCTCGCCTTCCAAACCGTTGCTAATCAATCAATCATTGATTGACTGGTAGTCAAACAGGCAAGGTGAGCTTCCCGGGACTCAACCAAACCAACCGTAACAAGTAACGAGAAATGATGTTCAGCTAACGGGAAAGAAAGAAGGCGAGCGAAGTATCCCAGAATTGGAGACCTTTGACTTGTTTTTGAAATGCCTTTTGTCTTTCCTCTTGGGTGCGTCCACAGAAGAGGAAATAGCAATGCATCTTGCTCAGCAGCCGTAGCTCGGAGTGGAAGTGTTGCGGGGGTAAGGTAAGGAAAGTGGCCTAAGAGAAGAAGCCAAACCGGCCTATTGAGCGGGTTTAGCATTCCCCATAGCTTTAGTCCCCGTATGTTTAGTGGTCGAGTAAGGAGAGGATAATTTAGCAGCAAAGATAGAAGCTGGAGCATCTATCTAATAGATGTATCAAAGAACGTATTTAAATAGCTGCAAGACCAAAACAGGGTGCAAAAAAGCAAAATCCCTTCTTCCGGGAAGATTGAACGAGAGTTGGAGTTGGCTAAGCCCTTTAGCTCTGAAGCAATTGGTCCACCCGAGAGTCACTCATTTCCATTTCCTTTCGAGTTAACTGCATGGGATCTTCTATCGCACTAGATTTATGATTCGCTGGGAGAGAAGAGTCAAGGTTCGTTGGCAATTACTTCCTTTCTATTAGTACCACCGGAAAGGATGAAAAGAGATAAGATGCTGGTGGTTAGCCTGCCCCGGACTGGTAATTGATAGTTTCTGAATCGATTAGTCTCGCTTCGTCTATTGCAACGAAGCTTTTTAGATACTCCACTACGCGCCTTTATAAGGATCCGACAGAAGCACGAAATTCCTCTTGTTCTGAGAATCAGATCAGTTCTATTAAGTACAGTTCGTCGAAGTCCGGTCGGGTCGGAGACATCTTTATCTGAGGAGGAGGCTTCGTCGTCCGGCTCCTCATAAATTATGTTAGGATCGGCCGGCTTATCCTCGAAATCCGAAAGAAAAAGTGAGCTAGGCCTATTGCTCGGGCCTGCTGTGTTGGAGCTGGCAGGATCAGGTGCACTTCGCCTTCACCCTTCTTTGCTTCTCCTGTCCATTTATTTGATTCATTCAGGGCGCTCGTTTTAATGCTTTTTGCTCTTCTTGGTAGTCCATCCAAGAAGTGATTTGAAGAGAAGGCACTGCAAGCGAGCGTTAAGCAATCGAAATCCGCTTCTAAACCTTGCGCCCTATTTGTGAGACTAAGGCCGTTAAGGTTCGTTCTTTCGACCGCTACGCACCTTGCCGATTGAGAGGGACAATAGTTGCGTTCAAAACTCCCTCTGGTCGCCTTGATACTCACCCCTTTCTCATCAACATCTCGACTAAAGAATCAGGGTTAGCTCTCTCAGTCCCATTCCTGATCAAATAACATCCCAAAAGAACGAACAAAGTATGGAAGGCAGCATTGTTCTATTCTACTTGAAACCTCGGAAATGGTTTCTTTCGAGAGTTGGATTTCTGAAGTCTTCCAGATCTTCAGGAAAGAGCAAGAATGAGTGCTGAAAGGAGTATCGAGGACGGCAAGGGCGAGCCAAAAATGGGCTTTGCTCCCCTTTTTGAAAATGAAGAAAGAAGGATCGAAACATGGCATGAAAGTCACTTTCTAGAATTGGACTGTCCAGGTGGAAAGTATTCTTTTTTGCTTTTTGGATTCTTCCTCCCTAATGGTCGCCTTACTAACGCAAAGAGAGGCATTGCTTGTCACGCTTTTCCTTCCTTGCTTTTTCCTTGATTCCTCTTCCCCACGTTCCTACCAATTCGATCGATCCGGAATGGATCGGTTAAACATTCTATTAGGGAGCCCGGTATGAATTTCCTTGATCAAATTTCCCAGCTCAAGCTTCTTGGGTTGAACTCCCTACAAGCACTTCAATAGGCGAGCGAAGTGAGCTCTAGCTTTCGTCTAAGCTTGATTGACTGAAATGACTTGATGAATGGGAAAAACCCTATAGGGAATCGTCTGATTGAAGCTCCGCTTTCGGTTCTGGGAGATCAGACGGAGCTCGATTAGTTTCTGCTAGACGAGGAATAAGGAACATAACCAACGACAGAATATGCGTTAGAAAGGTCAATCCCTTCCCCCCTTTTTTGAGTCAAAAATCAAAACCGGGCCGAACTTCTAAAAAGCTGCCCGCCCGCTTCCATAGAACAATATCGTGGCAACGTAGACCTAAGTGGGTTTATTGGATCCTAGGGAACCATCACAAGTACGGCCGACCTATAGAACGAGAATGTCGTCTGCACTGGTGAATGGAAGCCCCCGCCGGGTCTGGTCTGATCTTTCTATTCCCGCTCGCATCTGGTCAATCAACCTACTAGCAATGGGGGAGAAAACATAGCATGTCGCAACAAAAGCGTCGATTCAAGGCGTCAGCAAAACACTGTCGCCTGGCTATTCACAAAGCATTCTGTGATGCGCTCCGATCCGAAGGGATTCTCGGGCTTAGAGGTATGGATGGTCCTAAGGCTTGCCTAGTGCTTTATTATCAGAGCTGGATCGATTGAATCTTTTTCCAGTGCCCATGTTCCTACTACTACTTCTGCTGCTATTCTTACTTCCATGGATGCCGGAAGGGGAGGGAGAGGGATACAGGAAGAATAAAGTAATTTTCCTTAGCGGCCTTCAATTAAAATTTCTTCGATACACTTTCAATTCGTAAAGCCTATTATTCCCGGTTAAGAGGTTAGGTTGGTTGCTTTTTTGGTCTCGCTTTTCTCGGATTTCAAATAAGATGACCTTATTAGGAAGTGGATGGAGATTGCATTGGATTGGAGAAATAATTGCCTAAACCGGCGATATACTCTCTCAGAATCAGAATCGACGGCCCTTTCTTCGATTGCCCGACAGAGGGTGATATTCGAAATGATATCTCTTGATGGCCCTTTCTTTTTAGATTGAACTTCTTTTTTTCGTTGCTATTACCAGTACGAATATAACCTTAGCATGGGGGGACATCTTAGGAAGACTCTATTGGAAAAATGATCCTTGGAAAACTACCAACAGAGTCGATACCCTACATCGGTCGGTCGGTCGATCGATTGGCTTAACTCCATTTAACTTTCAAAGCTGAAAGTCAGGAGTCGACATGCTACGGATCCTAGAACCCAGTCTGATCTTTAAATTGGCCTAAAGGGCCTAATAGATAGGGCCCCACAAGTTGTTAATTCGCCGCTGGGGAATTCACACAAAAGGGAATGAGGAATTCTCAACGAAAAAGTGCTCTATGAACTGAACGTGAAAGTGGTTTTCCATCAGACGGTTATTCACGTAACTCCACTCTCGGCTTGGATTTCAAGTAAAGAAGAAGAGCGACAAACAAGACACTGAGACGCGCTGCGGTTGGCTCCTGCTTTCCTATGTGCTGTAGTGAAAGGCTGGTTAGGTACCGCAGGTAGAGCATATTCCAACATTTCGGGGAACCACTTTACATTGGCACCTTGGCCAGGTAGATCCGTCCCACTATTCGGACCTCCCGCTGAAAGAATGGAATGCGTCAACGGAAGGGAATCACCCGATTTGAGCTGCTTAGAGAAAGCAATAAATAGATGCTCTGGGGAAATCTGCACAATGCCCACTTCTGTTTCCTTGCAATAAGCTTCCTCCAGGGGGCATTCTCCACAAAATAACTGAGTGTTGCGCAAGAAAGAATATATCGCCTAGTCTAACTCTTAAGTCGGAACTAGAGGCGAGCGGAGTGAGCTGCGAAGTGAGGCGAGCGCAGTGAGGCGACCGAAGGGAGCCCACTCCGCGGTGACCGTGCCGGGAGGTAATGGAACCGGTGATATGCGGGGATGATTCTTGGATAGCCCTGGCGAGTGAGGGAAACAGGAAGAGGGGCAGATCAGACTGGACCGAGACCATATGCCTTCAGCACCCACCCATCTTGTAGACGACGGGGACAGACCATGGGCTGTTTTAATTTGATTTGGAGTTGGGTTACTAGTATGGGCTTGGGGATCTTCCGGGCCAGCCGAGCCCCTCTGAATTAGTGTTGGCTTTGATGACTCAAGGTGAATCTTAGGAAAAGGAGAGCGAGGGAAAGAGGGCATAGCAAGCGCCTCAGCCCGATCATCCAATTTAACCTATTTCTGACAAGTCTTTCTTCATTTTTAGAGCACGGAATGTATTTGCACCATCACCATCTTCGAATCAATTTCTATGGTAGCACCATGAATAGCGCAGTTCTTAATTTGCCCGTTCCTAGTCGTCATGGGAAAGAAAGGTGCTTGCGAAATAAGAAAGAGATTATTCCCCTAGAGGAGGCGTAGATGAATTGCCAGTGTTAAGCATATAGACGAGTTCGGCCCCTTCATTCGCGAGAAATTCGGCGCAAAAGTTCCCCTGTCTGAGCCTGTGTTGGAGCTCGCAACCATGAAGGTCTTTTCTTTAGCTTTTCACGCCTCTGCTCCTATTTCATCCGCTCTCGTTTTCTTGTTGACTCTTGCTGTTGAAAAAGAATAGCGATTGTTGAATCAGCGAGGAGATTGATTCTAACTCTTTCTCGATGCGAAAGATCACTTATGAACTGCCAAATGCTTGGGTTCATGGTTTGAAATCCTTCTCTATACAAGTTCTCGTACGAGATTTTTGAACAGAACTCCCGTTTGAAAAGAAAGAAGAGAAATTGGGCCATGTTTCCCGAGAGAGACTGCCTTCTCTCAGGCCAGCAGTCGACTAGAAGTAGAAGACTGCTCTATGACGGTCTGACATCCTCTTTTCTTTCGCTCGCTGCTCTATGATAGGGTAAGAGATCAGGTTTTCTAAGATCATAGACGCCGTTCAAGTCGTTCAACCAACGAAGATACACGAATTATTGGGTGATATTCACATTCTTACTAACCTCCCTTCGGTCGCCTGCCTTTTTCCTCATCCTTCTATTACCTCCCGGCACGACCCTTCGGTCGCCTCACTTCGATTATTCAGCTCACTCCGCTCGCCTCAAAAACCCTACCGGATGGAGATAGATTCACTTTTCTTTCAACCCTATTCTTTCGCTTGTCTAAGGTTACGGTGGCGGGTAGGTGAGGAACTAGGTTCCCAGAAAAGAGAGAGAGAAAGGAGGCGAGCGAAGGGTTAACAAGAAAGTCAAATCAATCTCCTCAATCGAACTCGCTTCTTTTTCTTCTTAAGAACGTCGAAGGAACTCGGCAAAATAACCCCGTAACGGTTTGTGCCAGCAAAGCTTTTTTTTGACAGCAATGCTAGGTCCGGGAGATAGACCAGATAAGATAGAGGTGTCGCATAGCCGATCGACTTTTCTTCTCCCTTCCAGGTCGAGGGGAGAGCTCATCGCAACACGAGCAGCGTACCGGCTGGGAAAGATGGGTTTCCTCTTTTTTTTTGGTGGGGTGACCGGATCGAATCCTTCCGTCTTTTCCAGATGGCCAAATTATCTCGTTGAAGTCCCCAGCTAAGCAAGTGCAAGAATGAGAAGAAAGAGGAAAGCACCATATAAATAGGTTGGAGAAACTCATGCACACGTCGGAAAACACTTTTGTCAGAGCACTACGAGCGGACTGTTGTCGGAGAAAAGACAATAAAAAGTCCCCGCCCCTAAAACCTAGAAAAAGAGCCCATTTGCTCCGCCTTTCATTTCATAAGTACCAGCTAAGCTAGCCTTACTGTTTATTTTTCCTCTTAGATCCGATTCCAATTCCATGTTCTGTCCGAGGCATCTATCTAATAATAATTGAAAATGCAATCCTTCCAGGACAGGAGTTCCTTAACGGCTATGCGCCAAAGCACTACTTGGTTTGAAGTCAAGTGCGGATAAAGAGTTCTATTCCGTCCCTCTTTCAGGTGCTTTTTTTATGATTGTGGTCTTCGGGCACGGGCCTTCTTTTCCTGTCTTTACTTAGAGGTCAAGTTGCCACCTGTCTATCGAAGGGGGATTTCCCAGCCTATCTCGCTTTGACAGTGCTACCTCTTTACTTTACCAATTCTCTATAAATAAAGAAAAAAGGCGAGCGGAGTGAGCTGAATAATCGAAGTGGGGGGTCCTGGGGGGGAAACCTTCCCCTCCAGGCAAGCCCACAACAGGAGCGACTTTAGGAGCGGATGTACGAGGGAATAACGATTTTATCGCTCTACTTTGTCGCTTCGCTCCGTCGTGAGCCTCCGATTTGCGGATTAGCATCTCGAGGTTCTTTGATGGGCATAAAGAAATCGTCTTGGTAGCAACCACCAAACCAAGAGCCAAAGATCGTAGCGTGTCTACTATTGCTATTGATTACTTTTTGTTGTTCCCTCGCGAGGTCCCTTCTTCCCAACCATTTTTAAGAGCCGCTACCAAGCAAGAAAGTACAAGCACACGAGCTGCAAATAAGAGTGTCGATTGCTTCCACCCTGCAAGTTTCCTATGTATCTTCTCAAAGATGGGCTGATGCTGCCAAGGCTGTTCAAGGGCATAGGAAAAGGAGGAAGCTGGAAGTCGTGACTCCCTCACTCAGGAAAGCAAGGTGAGATCCAACATCTTCAATACGCTTTTTGCTTGCATGCCGGTGAGTATTCCCGCCGAAAGAATGGAATGCGTCAACAGAAGGGAAGCACCCGTTTTGAGCTGCTTATCCGGATATGGCCTGCTTATGACTTTGGCAATGGTCTTTTTTACATTTTGTTCTCCCCTCTAAACTACTCATTCTGAATCCTCATTTCTAATGAAATCGAAATGATCTCTGGATTGATCAGAAGATCCTTTCAATTGGCTAGAATCCGTTACTTGAACGAAAATAGATCTTGTAAAATCATAGTGAAAAGACAATTCACCTCCCTTTCTTTACCTTTTTCGGTCTTAAGAGATCCATGGTGTACTTTCTCTTGGAAATGAATATACCAGACTTGGAATGAGCTACCTCTATTCCCAAGAAAGACTTCATAGATTAGATTATCTCTCCTTTCCTTGTCCTATATTTCATGAAGAATTTTCTTAGAAATGGATGAAGAAGGGCTTCCGGCAAAGCACCAAGGGCTTTCGTCAATAAGTCGTTTATCTCCCTTTTTTATTGACTCTTTATGAGCATCTTAGTTTTCGACCCGCTTTTCCTCGCTCGATCGGAATCGGGGAGTACTTCTTTGTTTCTTTTGAGTCGAAGGAGCGGAGCGCGGGCGCACTCACTCTAACGGCGTACCATTCGCATGATGGGTCAGCGAGGAAATGGGAACAGCGGCTTACCAGACTCCCTATCCTTCCTTCCTCACTAGCTCTTGCACCCTATCAGTCACCTCACTGTCGCTCGCCTCAAGGTGAGATCAGGATGAGAGAGAGATAGATCACTTGTTAGCTAGAACAAGGGTTGGGTAATAAGATGGGCGTGAAAGAAGGCTTCAGTCTAGTGATCCACCATCTTCATCTGCACTGGAAAAGAGCAGAGTTATTAGCTTCTATTTTTCCTCAAGGACAAGGACGAGCGGCGTTGTATTCGAGAAAGTTCTTTGTTCCGAACATTTCCGGTCTTCGAGCCAGGTTTACCGTTGCTATATTGCTGGCAGTCTACATCGGAACACCGCTACGCTATACCGACTGACGTCCACCTGGTGTAGTGGTGCTTCGACCACATAAATAGAAAGAAGGAATAACGAACTATCTATTAGAAATGAAAAAGAACCGCGCCTCCCTTTCTTGCTTTTGAGCCAGAAGACTGCTTCGATTCGTTTGCTTTCCCTTTCTCACTCCGCCTCACTTTGCTCTAAGATGCACCTAGTGCATATAACACCCCCATAAGATAGGAAATCCCTTTGCAACATCTGGATCACATCTTCAGTCCTGGGTCTCAGGCGCAAGACAAAAATAAATCGAGAATATCTTAAGAAAGATGTGAGACTGCCTTTAGGAATTTCATCAATTGTGAGGAGAGGGATTGAATCTGCTATGAATGCTAACTCCGAGTCTTGCTTTCTCTTCCCCGAGCTGAGGGAACTCTCAAGAGAATAGGCACGAAGGGAGGTACAAAAGAAAAGTGAACTTTAGGATCTCTTCTTACCCCTTAACCAAGAACTCAAGCTCAAGCAGTCTAAGCCGGCCGGAAGCCACTCCTTCTCTGAGTTACAGGAAAAGTATCTAGCGCTTGACTAGCTGGCATGTCAATTATGCTTCCATAGGCCAATCAAAACGAAAGGATACCCATCCCATACAACTATATAAAGTCAATGATTGAATTAAAGTGGGAGAGTGGGCTTGGAGTTTGGCCAATTGCTCTCGGAGACCAGCTAGGCGAGTAGGGGTCGCGAGAGAGCAGAGCGTACTGCCTGAAAAAGAGGTTCAAAAAGGCCAGACCATCAAAAAGAAGTCAGAAATAAGAATAGAAAGAACCATAGCCAAAAGAACAAAGGAACTGTGCATGAAATGAACTAGCTGATCGAGGTGAGCAAAGTGAGGTTATGAAATAACCGGGAAGCTTTCCAGTTCAGGCATCATCCTAATCATCAGATAGGGAAGCGGGGAAAGAGGCAGGTGAGAAAGCGCTCGCTTTAAGTTGAAGCGAGTGGATCAACAACGGAGGCCACTTTTCTCTTTAGAGGAGTGACAGAAAGGTGGGGAGCCAAATCAATGTCTAGATCACATATAAGCTTTCTACTCCTCTCCCGCTAGGTATTTATGGAATTATTTTAGCTAGTGGGTCTAGGTAGTTGATATTGCTCGGCTTTCTTAGTTGCTTGCTCTTTCTTTCAGAATCTTACGCGCTCAAGACGGTGATTCTTTGCTTGTTGCTTCAAAACTACAGGGCTAAGGCTTCGAGGTAACTGAAAAATGAAAGGTCTTGAAGAGGCCGGAGGCTAATCAAGCGTGATACTCAAAAAACAAGTTCAATCTAAAAAGATGATTGGGTGGTTCACTCAATAGGCAATGGTTACTCCTCGACATCCCAAGCTCCGTACTCCATTTCATCTTGAGCAAAAAGTGCTTTCGGTTAAAACGCCGTGCGACTGGTAAGTTCGCTGGGCCTGTCTTTTGCTCCCAGAGGTGCTGGTTCGAATCCAGCTCGTGACATGACAAGTGTGCTCGCTTGGAAGTTCGAGGTAACTCAGAAGGTCTTTACGGATCAAGAAGTCTAATCTGAAGGAGCCTAAATCGACCCCCTTCCTTCTTTTTTATTCAAAGACACAAAAGCACATATAGCTTGATTTCCTTCGAAGCTGAGATAGAAAAAAGAGATAGTCAGTGCTTTGGCTACTAGAGATGGAACCGGAGCTTGACTCGCACCGACCGGCTTATACCAATCCCGAGCATTAGAAGTAGTCTTTTTAGAAGCATTAAAACGAGAGATATGTGTTGACCAAGCCAAAAAGAAGCATTAAAACGATCTTGAATTTCATTTCACTCCCTCGGTAAGGAATGACCTAAAACATACTAGCAATGGGGGAGAAAACATAGCATGTCGCAACAAAAGCGTCGATTCGAGACGTCAGCAAAACATTGTCGCCTGTTCCAAAAACGAAACCCCTTAGCGCCCCGGCCCCGGTCCTGGCGATAGTTATCTGTCATTTTGTTTTGGGTGGATCTGGATCATCTTCGTCTTTGGTATACTCTCACAAAGACTCCCTTCGAAGAAAGAAGGAAAAGAACGACATGGGACCTTCCTTCGGTGGTACCTGTTGCCCACCCTTTCTCCGCTTTGATAACCGTGTGAACGGAGAGTGGGCAGAGCAAAAGGGAAGGAGGTCCTCATACGGAGTCGCACACTTGAGCAGTGCGGGTCGCTCATAGATGTGAATTGAGAAAGCAAGCCCGAATTATTTTTCATTAGGCTCTATAGTCTGAATGACAGAAGCCGTTATAAAGGGAAGAAGCACATCCTGCACCTTCACCTGCGAAGCACTCTCTGTCTTGCCTAAAGTATAGGCTTTTTTCTTAACTTAAAGGCCTATCTTTGCCAAAGCATGAAAGACTAGCTGACAGACCTACTAGACTAGACTGGCAAGGGTGGGGACTCTACAACGCTTTCCTCCTTCCTTCGGGCGCCTTCTCCAGAAAATCCTCCTACAGGTACCAGTACCTCAAACCCTTCACCTCCGGACAATTTCTTCGACCAATGGGACCGATCCACACCAAAAGGGGGGAATAGATCAGAGCTCAGGGCTTAGATCCTCCGAAATCCCGGCTTTGCGGGCCCGGGCCACACTGGAGAACGCATCTCTCGGGCTAGGCTTCTAGGGCTAATTCAAGTCAAAGCTAGCTGCACTCCCTGAAAGATGATCCGAAATAAAGTACATTTTGTTGTTCCCTCGCGAGGTCCCTTCTTCCCGACCATTTTTAAGAGCCGCTGCCAAGCAAGAAAGTTGGGAAGGGCATCAAAGATCAAAGGCAAGGCGACCGAAGGCGACCGTTAGGGAGGTGATAGAAGCACTGAGCGTGAGGAAAGCGGAATCAAATTCTTATTAAGAAAAAGTAACTTAAAACTTAACCGATCGAGTTTTTGAAGCGGGTAAGATGGTGATGAATTGCGATTAGTCCAAACCTTCTAAAAGCGGCTTCTTGCGACTTGGTCATTCTCCCAAGAGAAGCCTTGTTAAGATAGGAGACGGTTGTAGAAGCATGAAAAATATACTGGATAGCTATACGCAGCATGTTGATGCTGGGCAGCGTAAAAAGATGACCTCAGAGCCATCAACGTGCAACAGAGCTTTTCCGCTGAGCACAGCATAAAATATAAGCTCAAGGACCATCCGCGTAATGCAGTATGTTCAGGTTGCTTCAGCGTAAAAAGGGTGCTACATCGCCTCATGGCGTAAAACTCATCCGCTTTCAATGCAGCATTGAAGTGTACGAGGAACGCTTCGTATTCTTCGAAATGAACCTGTCAAATCATGCAGTGAACCTGACGTCTGAACTCCTGACAAAGAGTACTGCACGACTACCCAGGCGACGGCTATAATGATGGCGCCGCACAGCAACCCAGGCTGTCATTTACTGCCATTTCCTTGGCATAAACCTCTTTTACGCATACAAGGGAATACGCTGCCTAGTTTTACACAGGTAGACATAAGCTTCTTACGCTCCGCAGAAGACAAACAGGCTGCCACGTCAAAAGCTGCTCTTCGTATAGGGCTCAAGGCACGTCTCTGTATTTAATGCGCAGAGTGATGATAGAACTCAAGGCACGTCTCTGCGTTTAATGCGCAGAAGGGTGGCAGACCTTCAAAACACGCATCTGCATTTAATGTGCAGGATAATGGCGGATCTCTGCATTTAATGCAGGATATTTGATTAATGTCACCGAACCGTCGTTTAGTGACATCCCCTTGGCGTAAACCGCTTTTACGCATACAAGGGAATACGCTGCCTAGTTTTACACTGGCAGACGTGAGCTTCTTACGCTCCGCAGAAGACAAACAGGCTGCCACATCAAAAGCTGCTCTTCGTACAGAGCTCGAGGCACGTCTCTGCATTTAATGCGCAGAGTGATGGCAGAGCTCGAGGCACGTCTCTGCATTTAATGCGTGGAATGATGGCAGATCTTCGAGACACGTCTCTGTATTTAATGCACAAAATGATGGCAAATCTTCGAAGACACGCCTCTGCATTTAATGTGCAGGATGGGGACAGATCTCTGCATTTAATGCAAGAGATTTTATTATATCTCCAAAAGACGTAATTTCGGCTAAGACGTCCACATCATCACTTTGGCACATTACGCCAACTCAGGCCACAGTCAGAGTAAGAGGATCAGCTATCTTCTGCGCCCACTCGGTTTCTATGCCCACTCAGCTTCTACACCTACTCGGCTTCTATGCCCACTCGGCTTCTACGCCTACTCGGCTTCTATGCCCACTTGGCTTCTACGTCATGGTGACAGTTATTGGCTTCTACGCCAACCTCTTCTACGCGAAGGATAACTACCTACATGGCTTTTATGCCGTGATCTTCGCAGCAGTTATATGCGTTATCTCTTAATTGGACACGTATCACACGCTCATTCAAAAGGTCATTTATACACGGGCAACGGTTATTTTAACCATCATGTAAAAGGGTGCTATACTTTCCACTACTCGGTTTCTACGCCGACTGAGTGGTCACTGTCACTAAAACTCTATAAATAGAGACCTCTATCAATAGGGGAGAGGAGGAGAAAAAATTGGTCGGAAATTGGTCGAGAAATCCAGTATCAGAACCGAGGTCGAAAAACTGAAGGTCAAGGAACTGAGAGTCAAAGAGTCTTTGAGAGAGAAGAATCCAGAGCTCAGGCAAAGAGTAGTGATCGACGACTTTGGCATCGAGCATCCACTCTCTTCAGCAACCTTCGAAGCTGCTTTCTGTCTTCTACGACACTTTTTCATCATCGTGTGGTCCAAGGGACAAAGTGATCGACTGCAGATCAGACTCCTATAGCAATATTTACCCAGATTAAAAAATTATACTCGACATCCTCGTATAGGATTAATTGTACTGCTTGTTTATAAACATAAAGATCAGGTTTTCGTATAAAACCTCATTTCCATATCTTTCGTTTATTTTATCAGACAACAAGATGGCGACTCTGCTGGGAAAATCTTTCTCTTCTGATGAGGAAGCAATTGCTCAACACGATACGGTATCCGTGGGATCCGTGAAGAAGACATTGGTCGTCCAGTTCGACCAGTCTGCCTACGAAGACATGCTTCGAACAGGGGGTAGCTCTCACTCTCTCTGTCCAAGACAATAGGAAACTGCGTAAGGTCTGGATGCCTAAGACATCCTCTACAATTCCGGTCGACTCTTCGATCTCTCCGACCAACGAGGTTGTAGCATCGCTCCCTCCGCGCCTTGCGCGTAAAATTCAGTCTCCCGTCATTGACGGAATAGACAAAACTTCTGGCAATGCCTCAGTGCTAATCCAGAAGTATACATCGCACTCTGCACGTAAAACTCTATCTCCCGTCCCTAACGGAATAGACACAACTTCGGACAATACCTCAGCGCTAGTCCCGAAGCCTACTCCGCGCTCTGCGCGTAAAATCCAGTCTCCTGTCGCTGACAGGCAGACAGAATTTCTGACAATGCCTTAGCGCCAAATCAGAAATTCCAAATGCACTCCGCGCATAAAAATGCATCTACCCTCTGCAGAAAAGCAGATGATGCCTGCAATCTACGCAAGGGAAAGCAAGCGGCGGACTGCTCAACTTCTCGGCCTTTATGCCAGCAAGGGAAGAATCTGCCTGCCCTCTGGATTACGCGAGAGGCTGACGGCCGACTGAGGACATCCTCAGCTTTACGCCAACCAGAGCAGAGCTCCAAATTATGCCAGGAGAAGCCCCTCAGCGTAAAGAAGGCTCAATTTGCGGAAAAATACCCTCATCGGGGATTATTCGCCACCCAGATGGCCAACCTATTGTATATAGGTGGCACAGGGGAAACTATGGTTCCCAACATCCGCATGCCCACCGATGTGAACAGAAGGAACAAGCCATAATCTTTTTCTTCTGTAAATCCTCCTGACATGCGTAAGTACCTGATCCAGAAACGCAAGGAGAGGGGATCTTCCAGCATGTCTATTACGCCTCCTAGCGAGCACTGTTGTAATAGTCCTAGGATTGTAATTAATTGTTGCTGCTCTGAAGAAAAATGGTTAGTTTTTGATCGGTTGAGCTACTCTCCGTCTTTCTAGGAAGAAAAGCCCACGCATGCATCTGTGAACATGGCTTCACACATACCTAGAGGAAGGTCGGGCTCAAGACGTCATCCCTCTAGAACTTCGAGCCGAAGGAGATTCAACATGCTCCTTAAGAACACCGAAGCTGGGGTATTCCGAAACACTCGTTCGAGGTCACGACAACCGGCTTCGTACTCTTCTGATTCTGATGCTGGGGGTCGCCAGTCTCCTGAATCAGATGTCGTAAGTATAGAGTCAACTTCTACAGAGATCTATACTAATCTTTCAATGACACCCAGGGAGATGGGAGTTTATGCCGTTGGAGATGAACGCAAGGAAGCTTTCCCGTCCTGGAGCACTGAGCAATGCATTACTATACTGGAGACATCCCTGAAAGAGATGCAATCCATGATGGAGAACATGCACCAAATGATGCTGACTCAACACACAGCTGCTATGGCTCAAGCATCGGTCCCTCCAACTCAGATACGTGTGGGGGTGGACTTACCACCATCCAACACGATCCAAGAGCCTGCTCTAGATCAGAAGTCAGCAGTTCCTCCGCTTCCTCACTCGGAGAATGTATTACCTCCCGTTGGAGTCACGATACAACTGATTCCTCGCCACTCCGTGGTCCCGCTACCGGCTGAAAATCCGATGCAGGCAGTACGAGAGCTGAAAGCCCAATTTGATGCCTTGAAGCACAAAGATCAGCTCAAGAAATTGGGAATCAACCAGCCTTACCCGGCTATCTGGGAAGAGGCCCCTTTCCCTCATAAATAGAAACCAAAGACCATGGCTCTGTTCGAGGGGAAAACATCACTGAGTCAGTACATGAACTACTTCAGTATGATGACGGTGTTACTACAGGGGAATGACGCCCTCCTCACTCGGGTGTTCAAGGGTTGTCTCTCGGTAGTAGCTTACCAGTGGTACCGTAGCCTGGCGGACAACTGCATTACTTCCTTCGACGACTTCAAGGCTTTATTCTTCGCACGATTCTACGAGGGAGGGATGGACATGTCTATGTCCTCTCTCATAGAAGTAAAGCAGAAGGAAAAAGTGGACATTCGCACCTTCATCGAACATTTTTGTCAAGCCACTTTGCAAATGCCTCCCGGAGTTCCAGACTCGGCATTGGTCGACATTTGCAGGAAGAACCTTCTTCCCGTGATCTCGGTGTTCACTGGACCATATCAGTTCCATGATTGGCCCTCGTTCATCATCTCAGCGGTAGCCGCCGAGGACAACAGTCGGAAGGCGCGTGATAATGGCATCATGATCTCTACCTCCGATAGAGGCAAGAGGTCATCCCCCAACAGCGACCATCCCCGCGGTTCCAAAGGAAAAGAAGATCTGGCAATCAATACGTCCAGACAAAAGACTGCGGCAACCACGCAGACGAAACCTGGGACTTCCAGGCCCATTGAAGTATACTCTTTCGACGACGACGATATTCCGAGCATATTCGAGTGTCTTGTCAAAAGCGGTACGATTACCCTTCCTGAGGAGAAGCGGCCTAATGAAGTCGGCAGTACTAACAACCCCAAGTACTGCATCTTCCATAGATATGTACACCACCCTATAAAGGCATGTTATGTACTGAAAAGGAAGATCCAAGAGCTGATCGATGCTAAGGCCATCACTCTGCACAACAGCGAGAAGACGGTCACGGCTAACATGATCTCTCTGCAATTTGGCAATCTGCCTCCCCAAGAAGTCCCGGATGGTGTTACACCTATTTCCCGGACAACGATGAACATCGTTAATCTCCCTCCGGCTAGGGGTCAAAATCATGACCTGCTACCCCTAACTACCCAGCGAGGCAAGATTATGTGGGTTCATCCAGACCTGTTATCGGAGATCGAGAATGAGACTCAAGCTGCTAAGGCTAAGTCTAAGAAAAACTCGAAACGTAAACCATGTTACACAGTTATGGTACATTCGGCATCAGAAGACGAGGTCTTGGCTACTAGAACCCGTTCAGGGAAAGCTTACCTCCAGGACTATGGAGCAAGTCAGAAAGATGCACTGGCAGACGCTTCAGCTACCAAGCCTTCAGAACCAGAGCCCGCCGTACCAGAGGCCGGTCCTTCGAGACCAACTTCGGCGGACAGAGTGAAGCAAAAAGAAGTGTGTTTCGATAAACCTGTGAAAACATTCGAAACAAAGGTTTAGAGAAGCCGTACAACTTCGACGTCCTGGCCCAATTGGCTAATACGTCAGCCAGGTTGTCCATCTTTGAACTACTCAGGCTCTCTCAAGACACTCGTCAGGCCCTGAGTGAAGCTTTGATGCAGGCGGATGCATACTTGACCCAGCTCAAGTCCCTTAACGAAGAACCAGTGGCATGCCCTCAATGCCACAGTGTGATGGAGGTGGTCTCGAATATCACTTTCACTCAAGATGACATGCTGTTAAAACATAACAGGCATGACAGACCCCTCTATTACATCGGGTACGTCGGTTCCATGGAGGTCGACCGGATTCACATAGATCCGGGATCATCAATCAGCATCATTCCTCATAGTCTGCTTAGACCGCTGAGGATTCCTACCAGCGAATTGGCTTACACCACCACTACAATCGTGGGTTTCAACGCCAGGAAAAGTAAGTGGTTGGGGAAAATTCGCCTGAGGATACAGATTGGCGACCTCGGATCAGTGGCTACATGTTATGTCATTGATTCTGAGGTGTCCTACAACATTCTGCTGGGCAGACCTTGGATCCACGACCACAACATCGTTCCTTCGACTCTACATCAGTGCTTTAAATATGTAGACGCCCAAGGAACAGTACAAACGGAGTTTGCTGACCTGAACCCGTTCAAAGGAGTAGAATCCTACTACTCTGATGCCGTGTTATACTCTCAAGACTACACGGAAGAGGTGTCAGTCGAAGCAGAGAAGGAATCTCACCGGGAGCCAGAAGAACCCTCTGCCGAGCAACCTCTGTCAATCAAGGTGAAAGGACGGACTACTCGTCCAAAAGCCATAGAGCCTATGGCTATCCACCTGAACAAAACCAGGTCAGGAAAAGGGGGTGATCCTCTAGTGATCACTTTGAACCAGAAGCCTCCACCCTTGGTCATCAACCTTCGGCACAACAGGCAGCCGATTGATGTAAATGCCACCGGGAACGAAGTTTCAGATGATAATAAACATCCTCTTTTCCAGCATATTGACGCTCAAATTCTGAAACAGGAATCCTCTCCCCATGACGATATAGAACCTATAGCGCAAAAATTCTTGGAAGCTATAGATTCCTATCATCCGTATATGTGGAAAGTGGCGTCATCATCCAATGTCACCACGATATATGGACCGTATGAGGATTCTATCTTCATTGTCCCGCCTACTTACAGCAGTCAGCATTCAATAGTCTTCGACCGCATGCGCAATGAACCGACCGTGCAAGAAGATTCTTCCGATGACGATGTCGGTAAAATGCAGGTTCACAGATACAGCCCGCAAGCTTTGAAGATAATACAAAGTATGGGTTATAACTTGAAGCTGGAACCAGGTCTCAACTACGGGAAAGGCAGACGAATGCCGCTGTACGGCGATCCCTACTATCAACGAACTCATTTCGGGTTAGGGTATACCACCTCCCTTGCAACTCCTGAGTCAAACGAGGATATCTTTTCCTCTTCTCAAAATGGCTCAGCGCCCTCCGACTCATCTCATGCTTTCGAACGAACATTATCAGTAAATATGGTAGTAACAGATTCCTTCAAAGTAGACGAACAAGAATCTGAACTGTTTGAGAATAATGCTTGGGCTCAGCAAATGGATACACAATGGGAATTCTGCTTCGAGCAGAGAGAACCTCCCACTGAAGATAAAGTTCTCCAGATTGACGTTAGGGATGAACTTTTGCCAAAGCCGATATTTATCAGTAACAGTCTTTCCGAAGCAGAAAGGGAAGAAGTTATCCAGCTGATAAAAGAATATATCGACGTCTTTGTGTAGAATTATAAGGACATGCCAGGCCTTGATCCAAAGGTGGCTACTCATAAGCTCAATATATTGCCCGATTCAAAGCCTGTGAAGCAGCACCAACGCCGGTTCCGCCCGGATATGATGGACGCCATTGAAGCTGAAATCAAGAAGTTGATAGCTTGCGGTTTCATCTGGGAAGAACAACATCCCGACTGGGTCGCCAATGTTGTCTCGATCATGAAAAAAAATAGGAAAGTACGTGTCTGCATCGATTATCGAGATCTGAATATAGCCTGCCCCAAGGATGAGTTTTTTCTTCCCATCATAGACGTCATGATTGACAATACATGCATTTTTGAACGTATGTCATTCATGGACGGATTTTCAGGATACAATCAAATCAAGATGCATCCTGAAGACGAGAAACATACTGCCTTTCGGACACCATTGGGGGTATATTGCTATACGGTCATGCCCTTCGGATTGAAGAATGTCGGGGCTACGTACCAACGGGCTATGAGTAACATATTCCATGAGCATTTACGCAAAACAGTGGAGTGTTACGTGGACGATATAGCTGTCAAAATCCGCCTCAAGGATAATCACATCCAAGACTTGAAGACAGTATTTGAGTTGATGCGCCAACATCAACTCAAAATGAATCCTACAAAGTCCTTTCTGGGTATATCTAGTGGCAAATTCCTGGGATTTGTCATTACCGCCAAAGGAATTCAAGTGGACCCTGACAAAGTCAAGGCCATCTTAGAAATGCGATCGCCCCGCAATCTGAGGGAACTCAGGGGATTTCAAGGTCGTCTGGCTTATATCTAGAGATTCATATCCAACCTCTCTGGGAGATGTCAGCCCTTTTCTCGTCTCATGAAGAAAGGTGTATCATTCGTATGGGACGAAGCCTGTCAGCAAGCGTTTAATGATATCAAACGCTACCTCACTCAGGATAGCCATGGCTAATGAGTTGACTCAAGAAAAGAATGACCTGTTAAGGCTTCAAGAGCTAGAAGGATTAGACGAGAAACGTCTCCAAGCTCAACAGCGCATCGCGTTCTACCAAGCACGCATTTCTAGAGCTTTTAATCAAAAAGTAAAGGAAAGAGTGTTCAAAGTTGGCGAGCTAGTTTTAGCTGTGAGAAGGTCGATGATTCTTACTCACAGGAGTAAGGGTAAATTCTAGCCCAAATGGGAAGGCCCTTATGTGATCGAGACGACGTTCTCAAACGGCGCTTACAGGTTAGCCAAGCCTAATGGAGACTTGTTAATGGCTCCTATTAATGGCAAATTCCTGAAGAGGTACTATGCTTAACCTCCTCTGCTCAAGTGGAATATGGCAAAAATCTCATTCTGACAAAACTACTTCGAAAACGAAACTAGTTGGATCGTATTCTATCATGTCCATATAACCTCTGAATAGATATATTTAACTAATTTGGAACTTCAAGACCTATCACGTCCATATTACCTCTGATAGTGTTTTGTGTACAAATTTTAGCTGAAGCGTATTCTATCATGTCCATATAATCTCTGAATAGATATGTCCTACTAAAACTTACCGAGAGTATATCACGTCCATATTACCTCTGATATCACTTTCACCCAAACCTGTCATTTATATTCCAAAATGATGGGTCCACAAAGTCAGATAAAAGCCTCTTTATTATTCCCAAAAAAAGAGCAAAATTACATTGGAAAGCAAAAAAGTACATCATTTGGGAGGAGCAGTTAGGTCGCGAATCTGCCGTGCCAAAGCAGCCATCCTCTCATCCCTGGAGTTCAAGACGTCAGCGCGGGCACGCTCCAACCTTGCTGCATCATTGTTCAAAGCGGATAGCTCAGACCGAGTACGTAGGAAACCCGCACGAACAATACCCGCTTGCGTCAGATTCTGTTGGGCGGTCTCCTTCCGATTCGTCAGCACATCTCGAGTTGCCGACAAAGAGATAGCCATTTCCTTCGCTTGAGAAAGTTCATCTCTCAATCTGCGGACCCTTGCTGTCACTTCCTCATAGTCGAGTTCGCACTGAGTCAGCTGAGGAATGACGTACTCCAGTTGGGCACGCTCCTGATCCATCTTCTGCTGCTGTTCCTGGACGAATTTGCCCAGAGATTCTAATTGCCCAGCAAGCTCTGCAGTCAAGGAGTCGAACCTAGTCTGGACCAGGTCGTCAATGCTGCCTCGAGATAGCTGCTGATATTCGTTAATGGGTTCCTCCAAACCATTAACTATCTGCTCCAATGTGTCAGCTACCTCAGTGTTGTCGTATTCTCTGATCGGCACTATCGCAAACTGAGAGGACCTCCTCAGAGACTCAAAGCTCAGATTCTTCTCCAACACCATTGATATCAATGTTTTCATAGTGGTGTAGAAGATACCAATATACTGCTCAGTCAGCATAGCCAGATCCGAATGAACGCTGGGAGTGGCTGCGATATTGGCGAACCTCTCTCCAGGAATGACCGCAAACGATGTTGCCACAGCCGTCGCCTCAACAGGTGGTGCGACATAAAAAGAAGCGCCAACACCGGACGAAGTGATCGGCGTACTCAAAGGAGGCATTGTCGCAATGACAGGCTCGTCCTCCTCTTGAGATATCAGAATCTCTTCGACGGGCGAGCCGGCACCCGAAAGTGTCTCCTCTTCAAAGTCAGGCACCTCCGTGTCGCCGCCAGGACCGGACACAGAGCCAAAAGGCGCGTCTACACTGTCCTCCCCAAAGATGTCTTCCCCTGAAAAGAAGACAAAAGGAAGTTAATATCAAAATGATGTTAAATTTTCTAAAAAGAGGCGTAAAGATGACATTTACCCATGGCCGATGGTGTATATGTCGCGTCTGCGGCCAGTACAGCTAAATCATTTCTTAATGATGCTAGGCAAGCTGTCATACCTGGAGAAGGGGGTGTGCTAACCGACACTGGCAAATATTCTTCCAGGTCCTCGTCAAGTTCCAGCCGAGGTTCATCAGGTGCAATCTCGCTGGATGCACCTACAGAAACGGCAGGGGTTTCTCCCGATGCTGACCCGGATAAAGATATCCTTGTTCGGCTCGGCCCCGAAGGCGATCTCGTTCCACTACCTGAAGCGGTAGCAGCGACAGCAGCCTCCAGCAGGAATTCTCCGGCACCGCCAGCCGGAACATTAGAGGGTCTCTCTCTAAAAGGCGAGGAACCTCAAATCAAAGAATCATCCCCAACAGGGGGAGATGCAGGCTCAATTCTAGGAGCCTCATTACCAGGAATCCGGAGAGGACGAGTAACCGTCTTCTTCTTCCTCTTGCGAGGGGAAGTCTCCTTCGGAGCAGGAGCCCTTCGCTTCCCAGAAATTACCAGAGCCCCTGCAGGCGGAGGTATTTCACCCCTCGATACCGACAACAGAGGCTCATCCGAAGTAACGGGCTCTTCACCCGCGTCAGAAGAAACCGAAGGAATTTTGACTCTTCCCCCAGGCTTGGAAGAGGGCATCCTAAAACTTCCATGCATATCAAAATCGCGATGGAAGGTGTTGGTTGCCACGTAGAACTGGGCATACAAATGGAGAATGCGCAGCTCCGTGGAGAGTAAAATCATGGGCACGGTAAAAGTTGCTTCAGTGCAACCCATGATGAAGTATCGCCATCCTCTCGCTCCATCAATGAGTCCACCCCTGGACCTGAAGCTGGTGACGGCATTGCCCACGTGCAACTGGTCGTACCCGAATTGCCTGGCAAACCGACTAGGCAGGTAGGGCTCCAAGAAGCAATGGTCTTCGCTTCTGTACAGTAAATGGGAAGGTCTAATGCAGACCAACCAATTAAAAGCCTCAGGAGAAAGAATGGTCTGCCCATCACCTACATCCTGAAGTCTGATCCCCTGTTGATTGAGATGTACAGAGGGGACAGTGCAGAAAAGCTTCCAACTGTGACTGAAGTTCAGCACCCGCCGACAGTCTAAAACTGTGGTCACGTTCCAGGAGGAATTCTTGTAGTTCAACAAGAAACTACCCCCCAAACTACTGCCAGAGTCGGGAGACATAACCCTGGGGTTATGGAGAATTAACCATCCCATCAAATACAGGTATGGTAATTCTACCCTGGGAAAGCTATCACGCCAAGTTTTATCGGCAAACAGCCCATCGGTTATGGCCCTCAGGCCAGCTTGTATGCGGTACACCATGGCAGGGAGCAAGCCCAGTCTTGCCCTGAACACCAGACGCACTGCAGGCCATAGCGTGTTGCGGTGAATACAGTCCACAGAGGCGATGTCGGGTACCACCAGTCGGCGCAGCCATATGGAGAGGAAGCCAGCCAGTTGAGCTTCCTTGGACAGAGGCCTGCGGCAATGCCTCAAATAGTTGTAGGCCTTAGTGCCTGCGAGATATTTCCCTATCCCTTCGTCGAGAATCTGGTCCGGAGCCCCAGCATCCTCTATAAGATCGTCGACTACCTGAGCAGTAAGCACGCTCAAAAGATTCAAAGGCTGATCCTTGCTATCCAAGACCTTCTCCGGCTTAGCATTTCTGGCCCGGTGAAAGAAGAGGTAGGACGCCCATTTATTGATGTGAGCCAAATCTGAGGGCTCACTATAAAAAGCGGTGCAAGCAAGGTAGTGGCACATCAGCTCTTGGTACACGGCCACTACCCGAGGGTCTGAATCCCCCAACTCCCGGTTCGTGGGAACATACTCTTCATAAGGAGTATCCCCCATCGGCAGTCTCGAGATCTCTGCCATCTCGTGGAGGGCCAATCCCAACTCCCCCAGTGGAGTGGCGAAAGTCCCGGTGAGCGAGATATATCGCTCCATCAGTGCCAGAAACAGGTTAGGGTTCGGAGGTAACCCAACACTGGTAGCGCTCATAGCTGCAAACTGACCGATGCTCTCCAGCTCAGTCTGAAAATGCTTCAGGGCCCAGTCAGCTAAGCGAGCCCATCGAAGATTTGTTGGGGTGATCCACCCATTGCACCGAGGATTCACCTTGGGGTATACTCCCCCGTGCCCCATGAAATTATTGCAGAAAGTCGGTAATTGCACCGGCTGGAGCACCAAACTGTCTTCACTCGGGACGCTACCAGGGTACAATCCCCTGAACGACATCACAGAGCCGGAAGGGCGGCTGACAAATGACCCTTGGTCAGATCCTTTCTGATGAAATATCTTCCCCGGCCGGCCGTGAAGATCGGGAGTCAGCGTCCACGACATCCTCCTGGGATGTGTAGCATGGAAGAATGCCGAGATGGGATAGTCTCTCAGCATCTTGGGCAGATACAGGACCAAGCCCCCGGCAGGGAAAACCCAGAGTTCTTTCTTGAGCTTCGTCTGGGACTGCTTGTCAATCATGTCCCCGAAGAGAAAAGTCGGCTTCATATAGTGGTCCACGTCTATGTACGTCAGGGGCTCTCCATTAATCATGTTCAGCAGCGTTCGCTCGTCCTGAGCCGATATCAAAATTTCCCTTCCTTCAGGGTACTGGGGCCCGGAGATAGGAAATGTCACGTACGACAGATCCTCCAGATAGTTGGAGTGCAGCATCCCGACAGCAGAACCCATCACATCGGCTAGCGGAGACGCATGCAAGTTAACTGCAAGAGTGCAAGAAAAATACATCAGTTCCTATAACTAGACATTACAGATCTTGCAGCATACGCCAAAAATCAACAGTCTGTGCTTTACGCCAAGACAGTAAAAACTTGATCATTACGCCGAAATCCATTTCCTAGACGTAAAATTCAAGGTTGACAGTATTCAGTCTGTGTTTTATGCCAGACTGTCAAAAGTTGAGTTATTACGCCGGAAGCGTAACACTCAAATTTTATAGTATACGCCAAGTTTCGACAGTCAAAGCTTTTACGCCCGACTGCGAAAATATGGAGTTTTTACGCTGACACATTAGAAATGTGGGCGTAAAAGATGAAACGTCTCTGTGCATCATCTTCCGCAAAGAGGCTATCAGCACAGAAGACGACCTAGCACGTTCACGTACGTGTGCGAAGGATTCTCAGTCGTTCTTTTTTGTCCCAAAAGCTCTACCTCTAAGGTCGGGTGCACTGCTCGTCGGCGGGATATTTCGCTCAGAATGAAGTTCGCCTTGCCCGACCGAAGACGCTATCGCTTGATCAGAAGAGCGAGAAGAAGAATCAACATTCTTTCCCTTAGTGGAGGGGAATTGTTTCGGGGCCATTATTGAAAACTTTGAAGGCTCGGAGAAGAAACGAACAAGAACTCAAAAAGTCGAAGGCTTTCTTTCGCAGAAGATGGATGAAAAGTTTTTCTCTCAAAAGCTTGGGATATATATAGAGTTCGGATGGACTCCTCGAATCCCGAACCAAATCTCATAATTAATATTCGGTTATGATTGGGGACTACGTCAGCCTATTACTCAGAGAAGGCGGACAGTCAGCGAATTCGAAAAGTTTTCGTGCAAAGCAGATTCGTGGTTTTTATATTAAGGAGCTTTCTACGCTCGACAGCTACAGATCTACGGTTTTACGCTCACAGGCTACAAGTCTATGATTTTACGCCCGGATGCTTTTATGCTCGGTAGCTTTTACGCTCGAGAGGCTACAAACCTACGACTTCACGCTCAGCAGCTACAAGTCTATGGTTTTACGCCCGGATGCTTTTACGCTCGGTGGCTTTTACGCTCAGAGGCAACAAATCCACGACTTCACGCTCGAAAGATTCTCTTTTCAGAAGCTACAAATCTACAGTTTCTACGCCTGGATGCTCTCATGCTCAGCAGCTTTTACGCTCGAGAGGCTACGAACTTATGATTTTATGCTCATCTACAGTTACAGATCTATGACTTTTCGCACATCTGAAAAATACGCAGGCCAGAGTACGCGTATATCTGAACGATTCTCAAGACGGTCAATTGTAAGAGTTCACGCAGAAGATACTCCTTCTTGACCTCAAAATATCCCAAGTACCCAAAGCATACAGAGTTCAACATTGAAAAAAACATTTCTCCTTGGGTCGATTGGAAGTTCATCCAGACTCCAGTCTGAATATTTCATCTACAATTCCAAGATGGCGATTCAGTTTTTGACATCCATTTCTCACCCTGTTCCAAGGGATTTTCGAGAAATCATTCTTGAAGATGATGTCTGAACGAGAATTCTGTTTATTAGAAGTGACAGTTCAGAATTCTATGCGGTTCCTCATTCCTAACAGCAGGACAGTTCGAATACTCGAATGCTAAACGGCTTTCTACGCATCCCTAGTTATGCATAAAAGACAGGATGGGACCTAGCACTCTTTCTATCAGAGTCGGCATAAAGTTATCAGACGTGTCGAAGCTACACATATTCAGACTTCACAGCAAAGTATATGGCGAAATAATTATATGCACAGAAGAAGACGATTTTATTCATTTTCATGATTACATATGAGGGAAATCCAGTCTACAAAAGGGTTTTTCTTCATTATCATGATTACATATGAGGGAAATCCCGTCTATAAAGGATTTCCTCGTCGTCGTCGGAAGGCCACCCCCAGAGTCTGTTCTGCCAGGTTATCGCATTGGTGGGCTTCTTCATCCATCTTCTCCAGCAGTTATTCGGTTTTCGCAACCGACTAACAAGAAAATGATACATGGCGGGAGGATACAGAACTGGGCATGCATAAATGATGTAGATCCCATGCTCCGTACGCCATGACAGATTGAGTTGAGGTATTTCACCCAACTCAATACTCGAGGACAGAGCTAGTTTCTGCTCTGGTCCACTAAAGTATCAGGAGAAGATACAGCTTGCAAGCTGTGTGGTCAAATACGACCCTTCCTCTCTCCGGAAGAACTGCCATACAAAGTTGCTGATTATCCTGAGCAAAGGAGGCTATGATATCCTTCCATAATCCATCGTTGCAGAGGACATTTGCTCGAAGACGCCGTCTTTTTTGGCTCCTTACATACTGGAAGAACATGGTCTACTTCTTCCTCAAGTCGACCCGACGAACTCCGGCGATCATCTCTGTGTGGTGAAGGAAATGTGGGAAGAACAGGTTAACTCCTCAGCCTTTTATAGGCAAGAGAGAGCCCTCCGAATCCCAACGGATCCCCAATAACTCTGCCATAAAGTCAGCCTTGAAGGACGTGTCAGACTTGACCATTTCATGCTTCATTCAAAGCATTTCAAATTACGAAGAATTTAAAAGCTTTGAAGGGGGTCTTGTAGAAGCACAAAAAATATGCTGGATAGCTATACGCAGCGTGTTGATGCTGGGCAGCGTAAAAAGACGACCTCAGAGCCATCAACGTGCAACAGAGCTTTTTCGCTGAGCACAGCGTAAAATATAAGCCCAAGGACCATCCGCGTAATGCAGTATGTCCAGGCTGCTTCAGCGTAAAAAGGGTGCTACATCGCCTTCATGGCGTAAAACTCATCCCCTTTCAATACAGCATTGAAGTGTACGAGGAACGCTTCGTATTCTTCGAAATGAACCTATCAAATCATGCAGTGAACCTGACGTCTGAACTCCTGACAAAGAGTACTACACAACTACCCAGGCGACGGCTATAATGATGGCGCCGCACAGCAACCCAGGATGTCATTTACTGCCATTTCCTTGGCGTAAACCGCTTTTACGCATACAAGGGAATATGCTGCCTAGTTTTACACAGGCAGACGTGAGCTTCTTACGCTCCGCAGAAGACAAACAGGCTGCCACGTCAAAAGATGCTCTTCGTACAGGGCTCGAGGCACGTCTCTGCATTTAATGCGCAGAGTGATGACAGAACTCGAGGCACGTCTCTGTGTTTAATGCGCAGAAGGGTGGCAGACCTTCAAAACATGACTCTGTATTTAATGCGCAGGATAATGGCGGATCTCTGTATTTAATGCAGAAGATTTGATTAATGTCACCGAACCATCGTTTAGTGACATCCCCTTGGCGTAAACCGCTTTTACGCATACAAGAGAATACGCTGCCTAGTTTTACAAAGGCAGACGTGAGCTTCTTACGCTCCGCAGAAGACAAACAGGCTGCCACGTCAAAAGCTGCTCTTCGTACAGAGCTCGAGGCACGTCTCAACATTTAATGCGCAGAGTGATGGCAGAGCTCGAGACACGTCTTTGCATTTAATGCGCGGAATGATGGCAGATCTTCGAGACACGTCTCTGCATTTAATGTGCAAAATAATGGCAAATCTTTGAAGCCACGCCTCTGCATTTAATGCGCAGGATGGGGACAGGTCTCTGCATTTAATGCAAGAGATTTTATTATATCTCCAAAAGCCATAATTTTGGCTAAGACGTCAACATCATCACTTTGGCACATTACGCCAACTCAGGCCACAGTCAGAGGAAGAGGATCAGCTATCTTCTGCGCCCACTCGGCTTCTACGCCCACTCAGCTTCTACGTCCACTCGGCTTCTACGCCTACTCGGGTTCTACGCCCACTCGGCTTCTACGTCCACTCGGCTTCTATGCCTACTCGGCTTCTACGCCTACTCGGCTTCTATGCCTACTTGGCTTCTACGCCATGGTGACAGTTATTGGCTTCTACGCCAACCTCTTCTACGCGAAGGATAACTACATACGTGGCTTTTATGTCGTGATCTTCGCAACAGTTATACGCGTTGTCTCTTAATTGGACACGCGTCACACGCTCATTCAAAAGGTTATTTATACGCAGGAAACGGTTATTTTAACCATCGTGTAAAAGGGTGCTGTACTTTCCACTACTCGATTTCTACGCCGACTGAGTGGTCACTGTCACTAAAACTCTATAAATAGAGACCTCTATCAACAGGGGAGAGGAGAAGAAAAAATTGGTCGAAAATTGGTCGAGAAATCCAGTATCAGAATCGAGGTCGAAAAACTGAAGGTCAAGGAACTGAGAGTCAAAGGGTCTTTGAGAGAAAAGAATCCAGAGCTCAGGCAAAGAGTAGTGATTGACGACTTTGGCATCGAGCATCCACTCTCTTCAGCAACCTTCGAAGCTGCTTTCTGTCTTCTACGGTACTTCTTCATCATCATGTGGTCCAAGGGACAAAGTGATCGACTGCAGATCAGACTCCTATAATAATATTTACCCAGATTAAAAAATTGTACTCGACATCCTCGTATAGGATTAATTGTACTGCTTGTTTGTAAACATAAAGAGCGGGTTTTCGTATAAAACCTCGTTTCCATATCTTTCGTTTATTTTATCAGACAACAACGGTTAGCTCTTCAAAAGCAGCAGTGGGAATCCAAGCTAGCGTGAAAGAAGGAACTTCATTGAGAGAAGGGTCTTAGGATTGTTACCTAACCGACTCGGTGAATCGAAAATCGCTAATCCAAGTCTTGGAATCGATGATTGCTTCACTTTCACGTTCCCAGCGCTGCCTACACGCGAAGACACTTCCGAGGTCGAGAAGTCTCAATTTCAAAAAGGATTTGCTTGCGAATGCTGGGCTGGGCCGGCACCTCTCACTTCTTCTCCGTAGGTAGCTAGCAGTTCGAGACCCGGAGGGGGCGGCAACTTCACTTAAGAGGTAGCGAGACTGGCCACAATTGTAGGAATCAGTTCGACTCTCTTTCATTTCTGGTTGGAAAGTGAGAGGCGAGCGAAGTGAGCTGCGAAGTGAGGCGAACGCTAGTGAGGAAGGAAGGGACTTCCCTCTCTGTTGTAAACAATGGTCATATCCAGGTTATCTTGAGGACTGAACCAAAGTAGCTCTTCCCTTTCGTTAAGCATATAAAAGCAAAATGGAGGGGCCGCGTTCATCACCTTTTCATGCGATAGAAGTAGGAAGTTTCTTCAACCCCGGTCTGCAATGGAGCTTCCAAAGAAATTCGTTCCTTCCTCCTCACTGTTGCTCACCTCAGTTTCTATTAACCCGAGGCTCACTGCGAAACCAAAAGCCCCTCTCTCGCCACAAGAATGCCATTAAGGCTCAAGGCCCAGTGGAGCAGTTTAACCTTCTCTTCTTAAGGAAGAGAAGAAAGACCTGCTTAAAGAAAGGAAGAAGAAACTGAAATCAATGAAGAACATTCTGATCAAATTGGGGTTGTTATTCGGCCAAAAAGCGATTAGTCGGGGGACTTCTACAAATACAAGACCAAGAAAAGAATAGGTCCTAGATCCGTGTGACTTAGGATTAGATTTGGTTGGGTCAGGTTTATTTAGACAGGGTCATGATTTTTACTTCATGACTTGACTGCTCTCCCTCCTCTCGCTGTGTGTATACTACCCATAGAGGGAGGGAGGGAGAGCAGGCCCTCATTCCACGTGTAGCTACAGTACGGGGGGTATTGGCAGAAAGTGTTCTATGAAACCAACATCAAATACTGTTCTTCATGCCAGTTGCAAGGCCACTCAAATTCAGATTGCAGGAGAAACCCTAAGGCCGCCCGAGGCCTATAATCTCTGGCGAAAGTGAAGTTGTAAAAGGAGGATGTCTTTTCTTTCTCATGGTCTTTCATGGTACCATCAAGACAGAGCTGTGCTACAACTAGCACAGCCCCTTTCTTTTGGTTGTTTGGCGTGCTTAAACTTAAAGAAGTAGAATGCTTGCTTGTCGTGCTCCTTCCTCACCCCTTCTTGTCTGCCTTTTCGCTTTAATGGACGCCGCTCGCCTTCTTAACCCGAAATGAAATGGCTGAAAGGCGGAGCAAATGGGCTTTTTTCTAGGTTTTAGGGGCGGGGACTTTTCATTATCTTTTCTCCGACAACAGTCCACTCGTAGTGCTCCGACAAAAGTGTTTTCCGCTTGACCTTCCGGGTGATATCGTCACGCTCCTCACCAAGGCCGTATGTGGAAATGAAAGAGGCTTAGGCTGGCTGAGGCTTTTTGCTCATTCTTGCCAAGTTCTAAGGACAAATTCCTAGAAACGTCAAGGCGACGGGTGGATGGGTCATAACAACGATACCCTTTGTGTTCCACCAAGAAAAAGGAAAAGAATTAGGATTCGTTTTCAATGGAATCTGATGCAGTCACGGATTCCATTCCGTCTCGCAGTCCAGTCTGTGATTCCCTCTCTCAGGCTTTCAAAGCACAGACGGAGGATAAAATGACTCAAAAGAAGAAGGGAAGCCCCTACTGAGGGTTATGTCACTTTGTTCTCCTTCACTTCTTGCTTTCCTCTTTTCTGTCCCAGTCTTGACTCATTCTTTCCCAGCCGCGCTAGCATGCCTTCCCTCCTTCTCTCACTTCAGAAGGATTTTGCAGTATTTTCTTATGATGACCTGGCCGAGAAAAAGCCAGTTGATGAGTCAGACCCAAGCTAAGTAGCAGATAGAACGGCAGAGTTTTTTATTTCAATAAAAAGCGACATCGCAATCTAACATCGATGCAAGCCCGTTAGGAAGGCTGACCAAGAATGGTTTTTGGTTCCTAGTCTGATTTTATTATAGCTTTTCTGACCTAGCGACCCCTGGGATTCCGCCGCTTCTCACTCTCACTATAGAAGCATTAAAAGATCTCCTTCGCTTCCCCCCGACGATTCACTGGCACAGCCCCTTTCTTTTGGCTGTTTGGCGGACAGACAGGTTATAATGCTCTCTGTCACTCCTCTTGACAGGCCTGCTTGTTTGTATTATCCTCTCTGACTGGCCGTCTGTCTGAGGATGGTACACGGTACTGAATCTCAACTTAGTACCCAAGCGCTAGTGTAAACTTATCAAGAAATAAGACGAAAAGCGGGTATCATGGTCTGAAACTAAATTTTCTAGAACTCTGTGCTGCCTCACTATATACCGCATATACATATCTGCTAACTTCTTTGTGGATTGCTCTACTCGAAGGGGAAAAAAATGTGCCACCTTCATGAGTCGATCTACTATTACCCAAACTGTTTCACGTCTAGGGGATCTAGGTAAGCCGATCATAAAGTCCATCGTAATGTGTTCCCATTTCCACTCTGGAATAGGCAGGAGTTGCAATAATCCTGCTAGTCTCTACTGCTCTGCCTTCACTTGCTGACATATGAGACATCGTAAAACGAACCGAGCTATCTCTCTTTTCATTTTATTCCACCAGAAATATTGCTTGATATCATGGTACATCTTCGTGCCTCCTGGATGAATAGAATATTGAGAACTGTGTGCCTCGGTCATTACTTCATGTCTGATATCTCCACTTGGCACACAAAGACGATTTCCAAAGCTAAGTGTTCCATCTTCCTGAATCCTTAATTCCTTCCTAAGTCCTGACTCACATTCTGTCCTAAGCTTCTGAATCTGAGAATCTTCTGCTTTAACCGCCTTAATCCTCTCCACTAAGATTGACTGAATCTGAAGACTGGCTAGTATTCCCGCTCCTTGAGGTAATACTACCTTGATGCCTATCTCTCGAAGATCTTCTAATATGTGCTTCTGAGTTGTCAAGACAAATGTGCTGCCTCTCCTACTTAGAGCATCTGCCACCATATTTTTCTTGCCTGGATGATATTGAAGTGCTACATCATAATCACCAAACAATTCTAGCCATCTCCTCTGCCTCATCTTCAGGTCCTTCTGTGTGAATATGTACTTTAAACTTTTATGATCTTTGAATATCTCCACCCAATCGCCATATAGGTAGTGTCTCCATATCTTGAGAGAAAATACTACTGCTATTAACTCTAAATTATGTGTTAGATAATTTTTCTTATGATCTAGAAGCTGCCGAGACGCATAACCTATCACTTTCCCGTGCTGCATCAACACACACCCGAGTCCTTTCCCAGATGCGTCGCAATAAACTATGAACTCTCCTGATCCTACTGGAAGTGTAAGGATCAGTGCTGATATCAGTTTCTCTTTCAACTTCTCAAATGTTGCTTGGCACTCTGTCGTCCAAACAAACTTTACTTCCTTGCGGGTTAGATGAGTCATTAGCACTGAAATTCATGCAAAGTCTGCCACGAACCTCCGATAATATCCTGCTAACCCCAAGAAACATCGCACCTCTGCTACTATCTTCGGGACTGGCCAATTCTCTACTGCTTCGACCTTCTCGGGGTCCACTGATACTCCTGCTCCTGAGATGATGTGCCCCAATAATGATACATGACCTAAGCAAAATTTACACTTACTGAGCTTGGCATACAACTGATGCTCCTTTAAAACTTGTAACACTCTCCAAAGATGTTCTTCATGTTCTTCTTTACTGTTAGAGTAGACCAGATTGTCATCTATGAATACCACCATAAATTGATCTAGATATGGCATGAAGATATGATTCATCAAATCCATGAAGATTGCTGGCGCATTAGTCAATCCAAATGGCATAACTAAAATTTTCTAATGCCCATATCGAGATCGAAATACTGTCTTCGATATATCTTGCTCCCGCACCCTCACTTGATAATATCCTGATCGAAGGTCTATCTTGGAAATACTTTTGCTTCGCTCAATTGGCCAAACAAGTCATCAATCCTAGGTAATGAATACTTGTTCTTCACTGTTACTGTATTCAGCTGCCTGTAGTCGATACACAACCGTGTCACCCCATCCTTCTTCTTTACTATAAGCGCTGGTGCTGTCACTACCACTTTTCCAAGCAAGGGCATTTGTGTAAATTCACCATTTTGAATAATTATGAATTTAATTAATTGTTGAGTTTATAAACTATTCATATTGTTAGTGATTTTTTGGTTTTAGGTCAAGCCCTAGAACCCATTAGGTCAAACCCTAATGACTAAACCCTAATTTGAAGACCAATTCTAGAGAAACCCTAGAATTCAAACTTTAGGTTGTACCTCAAACCCTGGACTGACCAAACCTTAGTAACTAGGTTCTACATGACTTAACATAAAGGTTTAACCTAAAACTAAGCTTGGAAACCCTAACCTAGTTGTTTATATAAAAGGGAGCCACCATTCTTCATGTAGTAGAAGAAACCCTAGCCTCCATCAAGAGAAAGTCATCTCCCCACTCCAAAATTTGAGATTTAACCCTAGGGCTTCCATTTTCCTCCTCCAAAGCAAAGAGAAGCAAGGGGTTGGGTCAAGAAGCCTT
Source organism: Iris macrosiphon (assembly GCA_036927795.1). Classification (NCBI taxonomy): domain Eukaryota; kingdom Viridiplantae; phylum Streptophyta; class Magnoliopsida; order Asparagales; family Iridaceae; genus Iris; species Iris macrosiphon. The sequence continues at coordinate 60,559,626 of JAYESA010000017.1, read as the reverse complement.
GGAGAAGAAGAACCTCCATTGAAGAAGCCATCTCCCTAGGTAAAACTCTGTTTTTATTCATTTAAATTCTGTTTTCAGATGATAATGGCCATTAGGAACCCACCCTAAGGTTTAGAATTCGAATTTTAGGGATTCTACATGAAAACCTAGGAGATCTAGGGTTTTGGTGAATTTTCGTTTGGTTTTCCCCAAATTTCTGGAACCCTAATCCTAGGGATTTCGTATAGGCATGTTTACATCTCCTACATTTAGTTTTGATCTTGATTTTTAGGGTTTTGATTGAGGATTTATGGGGGTTGTATGTAAACCCATTTTCTGCACACCAAGTGCTTGGGGAAATGTTCATTTAGGAGTTATCCATCTAAGGTATTCGAAATTATGCATGTTTGATTATAGACCTATATACATAATGAGTTTGCCTGTGTTTTAGCAAACTGTTGTTTTCCTGTGTGTAGGGAAGAGTTCTGGGTGTTGGGTAGTTGCAAATCCTGAGCAGTCGGGTTGTGTGTTTGGTATCAGGTGTAGTGTCTAGTTGGGTGCCAGTTAGAATTTTGTACTGTGCTAGAAATTCTGTGTATGCAACCTGTGTGTATGTGTCAGGGAGTGCAGTAAGTGCCTCCATGTAGCAGAATCCAAATCAGTGTATGTGTGTTAATGAGAAGAGGAGTAGCAGTTGGCATTGGGAGTTAATTCTTGATCAATTCTTTTATGAACTTTATTTGTAGGTTGATAGGTTACAGTATGATAGATGGACATTTTTACAAATCTTTGATTGATTAGATACCTTAACATCACTTTACTATTGAAAAACAGAGTTTTAACTTTTAAGTAGGGGCAGTAGCATTTTGTAGCAGTATTTGTGCTGTGTGCATACATATATGTGAGTGTATCTAGTGTATCAAACTGAATGTATCAGTGAGCCTGAGATGGGAAACCATGTGTATCCAGACTTGTGCAAAACTGTGTCTGTGTGTGTATTAGGGTGCCAGTGAGTGATGTGTGGCTTGAGATCTTGTGTGTGTATCCTAAGGGTCCTACAGAATTCAGGAATTTGTGTGTAGCTGTGTGTTCCCAGTGTAAGTGTATCAATTGGGAGTTGAGATCTAAGTGTGTAGGTGTATAAGAGAACCTAGTGTATCAGTAGGAGCCTAGAGCCCAGTGTGTGTGAGTGTAAATTCTGTCCAGTGAGATACAGTGAACCTGTGAGTGAACTGAGAATGTATGAGGACTGTGTGTGTGAGTATCCCAAAACTGGGTGTTTATGTATCAGTGAGTGTGGCTGTGAATTGGATGTGTGTGTGTGTGTGTGTGTGTAGATGTTTCCTGTGAGTGCAGTGAGGTATTATGAGAGTGAAATACTGTGTAGTGAGTTCTGTGTGACAGTGTAGTTGTGTTTTAGCTAGGTGTGAGAACTATGAGTATAGTGTCTAGGTAAGTTGCCTGTGTATGTGAATTCAGTGTTGATGTGTGTACTAGTGAGTGAGAATTCAGTGTGTATCCTAGAACTATTTGAGTGTCAGTGTATCAGGCAGTGTGTGAGATGCTCTGAGTGTGTGTGTTGGGACTGTGCCTGTGTATTATATCAGTGTATCAGTAATACATATGGTGAGTATTGTTGTAGATGTTAATATAGTGTACTGTGGGTCTGTGTAAGAGTTTAGTATAAGAGATGGGTAATAGTGTTGGTAAGGTATTGGTCAAGGTATTCAAGATTAATTGGGTTATGAGAGATATTAGAGTGATATAATAAGTATAGCTAGGATATTAGAGATAGTAATTATATAGAGTCTATATTGTAAGTATAGAACATATAACATAGTGTATTTAACTAGTATTGACCAAAAACCTAGAGTTGACTTAGTAACACCTAATATAGACCTAGAAATGGCCTAACACCTCATTTCAACTTAGCTAAACACTTTTATCATTCCAAACACCATTTTAACATTGTTATCTTATATATAGGTCATTGTGATTTCATCTTGGACATCGACCCTCACATTTTGCTCAGGACCACAGGCGAGTACATTCTCTGACAGTTTTCATTGTTGATTACTTCTATAAATTGTAGTGTATTACATACTTGATTCCGACACTGTGGATACACGAGTTAGCACCCTAGATCCCCATCATGAGGAGTCGTGATTGGAATCCACCGTGCTAGCTGGGGATGGAGAACTATTAGTAGATTATGTGATCATATCCAAATCCTTACCATGCATCATAGCTCACCCCACTTCTCACGTCGGGTGCGACCTGACCATCATCATGCTTCATAGCTGTTATATATGATTAGCCTGACCATTATCATGCATCATAGCTAACCATATGGTTAGCCTGACCTCCAAGAATCATAGCTAATCATATATAACCAGCCTGATCTAGTCCCAAGCCGATCACATAATAAACTAATATTTCAAACACTTAGCTAGATGTTTTATCTTTATTCAGATTTACTTGTTCTAGCATTCACTGTTTATTGTTCATTGCTAGATGCTCTATTGTCTATTTTATTTTCTCCTGTACTTCTCATTTTCAGCATTTATTTCCATCTTGTATCTCTTACACTGTTTATAGATTTTGTCAATTTAATGAAACTGCTGTTAGTGCTTGTGCTTCGCTCCAATCCTGACTGGATAATATTTTTCAGAGGACCTGGAGGATCTTTGCCCCACTCATTACGGCCCAGGATTAGAGGGTGATTTCACTCCAGAAACCCCAGAGGAGTTGCCTAGCCTAGAGGAGAACGTACCTGGCTGCTCTTAGACTACTTTTTCAGCATTATTATTTTAGACTGAGACTGAGTTGTATTTATTATTTGTGACTTTGTAAGGTCATTTAGACCCAGGATTTGAGTTGGATTATTGTGGTTGTTTTATTAGAACTCTTTTTTCTATTCTCATCGTGCCATTATTCTTATAGCTTGTGATTGAGTATATCATAGAACTGTGGATTATTTATCATTGTCCTCCGTGCGGAGTTGAGACTATTGACAGGATATATTATATGTTGAGACCTAGACAGCGTTCTACCGCCGATGCTGCGGCGTAGGCTGGACGTACCCACGACTCATGCCCAAATTCCGGGTGCGGGTCGTGACACGTTTTTAGTGGTGGCCCATGCAGGTCTGTAGTCGAGTCCTAGATTCGTATTAGAGCAATATCGTAGTGGTGCTCGCTTAGAGTATTACTACGAGCCTGTTTTAGGAAAATAGGAATTAGGCCGAGGATATGCTCAATCACAATTAGGAAATTCTGATTCTTATGACATTACTCTTAATGATTTTCCTTTAGAAATTTACTGTCCTTCCTTGATGATATCGTATCTATTGCTTTAATTAATTCTTTCGATCTGTCTTCAGGATGCCGAGGACCAGGTCCCAGAGACTCGGAGCAGCAGCTTCAGAGAGGTCTGCCACCTCTCGCCCTGCCGGACAGACATTCGCAGCACCTCCTACATCTCCAGTACATGTGGGAGTGTCTGCAGCATTCGGGGGTCCACCACCACCAGTTCAGAGGGTCCCCACAGCTACGACGGCACCACCACCACCAGTTCAGCATCCAGGAGGTGTGCCCGTCGATGGAGCACAGATGTTCGCTTTGATTCAGGGCATGGTCGATGCCCAGAGGACGTCGGCAGAGGCCCAGAGAGTGCAGGCTGAGGCACACCAGGCCCAGACAGAGATGATGAGGGTGAACATGGAGAATGCTCACCAAGTGGCTCTCCAGGCTGTGGAGAGAGTCACTCAGCAGCAGCAGCGTCCTGATCAGCACCACCAGAGGCCAGGCACCATTGTGGATTTCAAGAGGATGATGCCTCGGGAGTTCAAGGGGACAGAAGGGATACTCTACGCCGATGATTGGCTAGAGGACATCGAGAGGAACTTGCGCTTGGCACAGCTTCCGGAGGCCCTCCAGATCGAGGCCGCTGGCAGCCAGATGTTCGATATTGCCTTGACGTGGTTTCGCACGGAGCCGAGACTCTTGCGCAGGGGACTCACTTGGGAGGATTTCAAGGAACTCTTCAAAGAAAAGTTATTTCCTGATGTTGCCCTGGGAGCCTTGGAGAGTCAGTTCCATGACTTAGCCCAGGGGAGCTCGTCCGTCGATGAGTATGCCGCGGAGTTTTTCCGCCTGAGCCGCTTCGCGCCATCGATGATTAGAGATCCGGGGGACAGGGCTCGGAAATTCAGAAAGGGGCTGACAAGGGAGATCAAGTCTCGCACGTCGGGACGTCGCACAGCTACCTACGAGGGCATATTGATGGATGCCCAAGTAGCCGAGGACGACTTGGGCCTCAGGCCCAAGAGGGGACGCGATGATTCCGGAGGAGCAAACAGTAGTACGGGACCAGGCAAGCGTCCACACTTTCAGCAGCAACAGCAGAGACCCTTTCAGCAGCAGCATCAGGCACCAGCCCGAGGGCAGGTCCAGCAGCAGCAACAGAGACAGAACCAGCCCGCCATCCAGTGCGCGTACTACGGGAAGATGGGACATACTAGAGATATCTGCAGGAAGAGATTGGGCTCATGTCTATCCTGCGGATCGACGACACACCAGCTGAAGGATTGTCCTACCTTTCGTCCAGGTCAGGGTGGAGCAGCCGCCCAGAGAGGATCAGACAGGGTGCCTATCGCACCAGGAGGCCAACAACAGAGGGGACCACTTCTACCGCAACATCAGAAGTTCGCCCAGCATCAGCAGCAGAGAGGTGCACCCCAGGGGCGAGCATACGCCATGGCAGTCGAGGAGATCGAGCCAGCAGGAGACTTGATCACAGGTTTGGTTCTTCTCGATTGTATTCCCGCATTTACCTTATTCGATTCTGGCGCTTCCCATAGTTTTGTGTCTGTATCATATGCACTTCGACATCATTTAGACACAGAACCATTAGCTAGGACTTGCAAGATCATGACTGGTGGAGGTATTATCCTAGTTCGTGATCACTGCAAGGACCGGAGGGTGTCAGTAGGAGGCCGAGAGTTGAGCGTGAGCTTACTTGTCATGCCACTTCCGGGGTACGATATTGTACTCGGAATGGACTGGTTGAGTAGGCATCATGCTACTATAGATTGTCATAGAGGCAGAGTATTGTTTAGACCACCAGGAGAGCCGGAGTTTGAGGTCGTCAGAGGAGCAGCGGAACAGAGCAGGAGCACATTTTGCGGAGCCAGGGCAGAAGAAGAGGAGTTGCCACATCCTCTGATAGCGGAGTTCCTGGATGTATTTCCAGAAGAGTTGCCAGGCTTGCCGCCAGACAGAGATGTTGAATTCTCTATAGACTTGGTTCCAGGAGCAGAGCCCATTTCACAACATGTCTATAGAGTCAACAACAGCGAGCTGGCAGAACTGAAGAAGCAAGTTGAGGAGCTGCAGGACAAAGGCTTCATCAAATCCAGTTCATCACCATGGGGAGCTCCGGTATTGTTCGTACCGAAGAAGGACGGCACGGTGCGCATGTGCATTGATTATAGAGCTTTGAACAATATCACTATCAAGAACAAGTACCCGCTGCCGAGGATAGATGATCTTTTCGACCAGTTGAGCGGGGCGAGGGTATTTTCAAAGATAGATTTGAGGTCAGGCTATCACCAGGTGAAGGTAAAGAAGGAAGACACGCCGAAGACAGCCTTTCGGACCAGATACGGCCAGTTTGAGTTCCTGGTGATGCCATTTGGTTTAACCAATGCACCGGCAGTATTCATGAACCTGATGAACAAGGTGTTCCACCAGTACCTTGACAAGTTCGTGGTGGTGTTCATCGACGATATTCTTGTGTATTCCAAGACCCCGGAGGAGCACGAAGAGCACCTGAGGTTGGTCTTAGAGACTCTCAGGAGGGAGAAGCTGTACGGGAAACTCTCTAAGTGTGAATTCTTCCTTGACAAGGTCGAATTTCTTGGGCATGTGGTATCGGGTGACGGAATCTCGGTAAACCCAAAGAAGATCGAGGCAGTGGAGTCGTGGGCTACCCCCAGTTCGGTAGCTGAGATCAGGAGTTTTCTCGGGCTAGCAGGATACTACAGGAGGTTTGTACAAGACTTCTCCAAGATTGCAGCATCGATGACCAGATTGACTAGGAAAGATGTGGATTTTGTCTGGACGGAGGAGTGCTAGGCTGCATTTGATGAACTAAAGAAGAGGTTGACAACAGCTCCAGTTTTGACGTTGCCAGCAGGGACAGGTGGTTTCACCATATACAGTGATGCTTCAGGGAAGGGTCTGGGATGCGTTCTTCAGCAGCACGGGAAGGTAATTGCCTATGCTTTCAGGCAGTTACGCCCTCATAAAAAGAACTATCCCACCCATGATTTGGAGTTGGCAGCAGTTATCTTCGCTCTAAAGCTGTGGAAGCATTATTTGTACGAAGAGCGTGTGGAGATCTTCACAGACCACAAGAGCTTGAAGTACGTATTCACACAGAAGGAGCTGAACATGAGGCAGAGGAGGTGGTTAGAGTTGATGAAGGACTTTGACATCTCATTGCAGTACCACCCAGGGAAGGCTAACGTAGTCGCCGATGCCTTGAGCAGGTATCCGACGGCTATGTACTTGACGACAGATAGGCATTTGTTGGCTGATTTGGAGAGCTTGGAGATTGAAGTGTTAGTTCCCGGTACTGAGATTCAGATGTGGGGATTGCAGATACAGTCCGAACTGATGGACAGGATCAGAGCTGCGCAGTACGATGATGAGGCTCTGAGGAGTATCAGGGCACAGGTTCGGATGGGATTGTCGGACGACTTTACTATCGCAGATGATGGTTCTTTACGGCACGGCACGAGGATATGTGTGCCGAGCGGGGACCTGCGCGAGGAGGTTTTACAGGAGGCACACCGCTCTCAGTACTCGATGCATCCCGGTGCCAACAAGATGTATCGAGACTTGAGGGAGCACGTATGGTGGTATGGAATGAAGCGCGAGGTAGCACGCTTCGTATCCCGGTGTCTAGTGTGCCAGCAGGTAAAGGCAGACCGACAGAGGCCAGGTGGTTTGCTTCAACCTTTACCGATTCCAGAATGGAAATGGGAGCACGTGACCATGGATTTTGTTTCAGGGCTTCCACGTTCTCCAGGAGGGAAGGACGCGATTTGGGTCATCGTGGACAGGTTGACCAAATCAGCCCATTTCTTACCTTTCAAGGTGGGCACGTCGACAGAGAAGCTAGCAGAGATGTACGTGCGACAGATTGTTAGACTTCATGGAGTTCCTGTGAGCATCGTCTCGGATCGGGATAGTCGTTTCACTTCCCACTTCTGGAGGAGTCTGCAGGCTAGTTTGGGCACTCAGCTCAAGTTCAGTTCCGCATATCACCCCCAGACAGACGGGCAGTCTGAACGGACTATTCAGACTCTCGAGGATATGCTACGCACTTGCGTTCTAGATCTCGGAGGTTCTTGGGAGGATCATCTGCACCTGGTAGAGTTCGCTTACAACAACAGCTACCAGGCCAGCATCGAGATGTCACCATTTGAGGCTCTTTATGGACGGAGGTATCGTACACCGCTATCGTGGGACGACGTTGGAGAGAGAGCCTTGCTAGGACCAGAAATGGTCGTGGATGCAGCGGAAAAGGTGAAACTCATCAGAGACAGACTGCGAGTGGCTCAGGACAGACAGCGGCATTGGGCCGACAGCCACCGTAGACCCCTTGAGTTTCAGGTATAGATTGTTATTTTGGTTTGTGTTGTTTGTTAGACTGCATGATGAGACTGTTTTGTTTTAGGTTGGCGACCTAGTATTCCTACGGTATTATGAGAGTGAAATACTGTGTAGTGAGTTCTGTGTGACAGTGTAGTTGTGTTTTAGCTAGGTGTGAGAACTATGAGTATAGTGTCTAGGTAAGTTGCCTGTGTATGTGAATTCAGTGTTGATGTGTGTACTAGTGAGTGAGAATTCAGTGTGTATCCTAGAACTATTTGAGTGTCAGTGTATCAGGCAGTGTGTGAGATGCTCTGAGTGTGTGTGTTGGGACTGTGCCTGTGCATTATATCAGTGTATCAGTAATACATATGGTGAGTATTGTTGTAGATGTTAATATAGTGTACTGTGGGTCTGTGTAAGAGTTTAGTATAAGAGATGGGTAATAGTGTTGGTAAGGTATTGGTCAAGGTATTCAAGATTAATTGGGTTATGAGAGATATTAGAGTGATATAATAAGTATAGCTAGGATATTAGAGATAGTAATTATATAGAGTCTATATTGTAAGTATAGAACATATAACATAGTGTATTTAACTAGTATTGACCAAAAACCTAGAGTTGACTTAGTAACACCTAATATAGACCTAGAAATGGCCTAACACCTCATTTCAACTTAGCTAAACACTTTTATCATTCCAAACACCATTTTAACATTGTTATCTTATATATAGGTCATTGTGATTTTATCTTGGACATCGACCCTCACATTTTGCTCAGGACCACAGGCGAGTACATTCTCTGACAGTTTTCATTGTTGATTACTTCTATAAATTGTAGTGTATTACATACTTGATTCCGACACTGTGGATACACGAGTTAGCACCCTAGATCCCCATCATGAGGAGTCGTGATTGGAATCCACCGTGCTAGCTGGGGATGGGGAACTATTAGTAGATTATGTGATCATATCCAAATCTTTACCATGCATCATAGCTCACCCCACTTCTCACGTCGGGTGCGGCCTGACCATCATCATGCTTCATAGCTGTTATATATGATTAGCCTGACCATTATCATGCATCATAGCTAACCATATGGTTAGCCTGACCTCCAAGAATCATAGCTAATCATATATAACCAGCCTGATCTAGTCCCAAGCCGATCACATAATAAACTAATATTTCAAACACTTAGCTAGATGTTTTATCTTTATTCAGATTTACTTGTTCTAGCATTCACTGTTTATTGTTCATTGCTAGATGCTCTATTGTCTATTTCATTTTCTCCTGTACTTCTCATTTTCAGCATTTATTTCCATCTTGTATCTCTTACACTGTTTATAGATTTTGTCAATTTAATGAAACTGCTGTTAGTGCTTGTGCTTCGCTCCAATCCTGACTGGATAACATTTTTCAGAGGACCTGGAGGATCTTTGCCCCACTCATTACGGCCCAGGATTAGAGGGTGATTTCACTCCAGAAACCCCAGAGGAGTTGCCTAGCCTAGAGGAGAACGTACCTGGCTGCTCTTAGACTACTTTTTCTGCATTATTATTTTAGACTGAGACTGAGTTGTATTTATTATTTGTGACTTTGTGAGGTCATTTTGACCCAGGATTTGAGTTGGATTATTGTGGTTGTTTTATTAGAACTCTTTTTTCTATTCTCATCGTGCCATTATTCTTATAGCTTGTGATTGAGTATATCATAGAACTGTGGATTATTTATCATTGTCCTCCGTGCGGAGTTGAGACTATTGACAGGATATATTATATGTTGAGACCTAGACAGCGTTCTACCGCCGATGCTGCGGCGTAGGCTGGACGTACCCACGACTCATGCCCAAATTCCGGGTGCGGGTCGTGACAGGTGCTTCCCATGGTGATCCACTAGCTCGAATGAACTTCTTCACCTTCAGTTCTTCCATATATTGATATAGCTGGTTGAGTTCCATCGTGACACCTGATAGACTTTAATGGAAATTGTTTTTGCTCCGGGCCTCAATTCTATGCAGAACTTGACTTCTCTTACAGGGGGTAATCCTAGAAGATCTTCCGAAAATACATTAAGAAATTCTTCAATTATTCTGGGAAGCTGATTTCCAATTCCCGCTACTGCTGCTATACCATCTTTATGTTGGTCTCTCACCATTCTGTTGAAGATAAACTCTTCATTTTCCGGGATATTAAACAACATTCTACCCCTACGGCAATCTATCTTTGCATGACTGTCTCTTAACTAGTCTATGCCTATAATAACGTCAAAATTATCCATAGGAAACTTGATCAACCTTACAAGTAATAAATACCTGCACACTATGATTGGACACGCTAGACTTACTCTATCAACTCCTACGAGACCATTACCAGTGAGTATATTCAGCCTCTCTGGAAATGCCTTAAACTCTAATCGAATACGTGTCGCAAATCGTGCACATACAAATGAATGGGATGCTCCTGAATCAAATAATACTATGGCAGGAAAAGATGTAAAGAGAATGTTACTTGCCACTACGTTACCTGATGTGAAAGCCTCCTCCAGAGATAGGGTAAAAGCTTGCCTTTAGCCTCGTTGTGCTCCTTGTTGTTGCCTCCCTTGGATACACAGTTGTGGCCTCTACTGCCCATACTGCTGATTCCTCTGCTGGTCGTACATCTGAGTTTTCGTCGACAATGGACGTTGAGCCAAAGGACTGACTGTCAGTACTGGTCTCCTGTACTGAGCTCCCCCTGGTGCTAGTAAGGCTAATCGTTGCACTGGCCCTTCAATCCTCTTTATCATCGGATAATTGGCGATCTGATGGTCTGGACTGCCACAATATAGTTACAACCCTTGTGCTGCCCTATACACATCCTTGGTATGGCCTCCCTTTTCGTAATACGTACATCCAACTAGGGTTCCCAATCATTGTTGTTGTTGCCTCGACTGATATGGTCGAGCTGGTGTTGTTACTGCCGATGCCACTGACCTCCTCGGTGTTGTGTCATAAATATAAATACCAGAAGATGGTGCTGAAGTCCGTTGTGCTGGTCCTCATCCTCCGCTCTGTGCATGAGACCTCTTATGGCCACCTGTCCTCGAAGCTAACCTCTGCATTGTCAGCTCATGTAGCTTGGATACGATTAATACTTCGTCGAAGGTTTGGTAGTTATGGCCCTCTACCAGTTACTGAATTTTTATATAAAGTCCATATTAAAACCTTATCGTCCGCTCTGGTTCTATTGCCACCATTGTTGGGTCAAAGCTGCTAAGCCTGCAGAACATTGTTGTGTAGCCATCCACCGTCCTCCCGGACTACTTGAGATTAATAAACCTCTACTGTAGCTCATACTGTGCTACCACTCCGAAATACTTGACCCTAAAACAGGTTCTGATGTTGTCCTATATGACATGTTTTCTTATACCAACCTCTTCTGCTGCTCACCAATCTCTAGCAAGGTCCTGGAGTTGCAATTAGACCCGATCAACTTGTTCCTTAGCTGGAACCCTTGTTGTTGTCAGTATTGTCTCAATGTTCTAGTTGGTCAGTATTGTCTCAATGTTTTGCAACCAAGCATTTGCGGTAATGGCGTCCTCTGTGCCATTAAAGTACCTAGGGTTGAGTCTGAAGAACCTCACCGATAACCCTAAGTCTTTTCTAACACTTCTCTCCAAGACCGTCTATAATCCTTGATGCAACAAGATATTCTGTTCCTGCTGCTGGAGCTGCTGATGTTGTTGAGCTGCCATCATTCCTTGAATAATCTCTAGCAATGCCAGTGTATTAAAGTTCTACTAGCACTGCTGGTACGACTGGGGGTACTAGAATTTTTGGTACATGTTGTTCTTCATGCTCCTCTACAAGTTCTACCCTGATCCCTCTAAAAACAAGTAATTTCTCTCGTTGTGGGCTAACAGATCCTTGTCCTACCGAAACTACTGGTGCCCCAACCACCAATTTTGGAGAAGCCCTAAAGAACAGGATACAAGATAAATCAAGAATAGGACAAAAAAAGGATCGAGGAATCAATAGTACAGAAGTCAAGCTAAGTTTGAGACGACAGATTCAGGATTTCAAGAAGGAATATGTTTGATTGAGATTTCCTATTATCAGGCCACCCCATAAGTTTGAAAATAGACCTGCATGGACCATCACTAAAACCTTGTCACGCCCCAGATTCATAATACTGGAGAGCGAGGGAATGACTCAGCCAACCGCACCTTGCGGAATACCGAAATAACCCGTAATGTGTTAAGGTTGTCTAGAGATAAGGGGGTGCATACTAAAATCAAGTCTTCTAGGGTCAAGAACTAATATATCTCAATCATTTAAATAAGTCATAATAATATAGAATATTTTAGAATAAGCAGTAAGGCATCCCAACGCCGCATCAGAACATTATAGAGATCTAACAAATATGAGTGATATGTCATATACACAATCAAAAGTATACATGACAGTGAGTCAGCTGCAGTCTGAATATATTATATTTCATGTAGGGAACTAGTATCCAGATTATCCGTCTAACAGGTACCGGTTGGCTAAACGCCCAAAAGATTATAGTTTACAAAAGATGAGCAGTGAATGAAAGAACCCACTTGTGACCCTCAACAGCCATTCTTCTGGTGCGTGCCATCAATGAAGGAGATATATGCTTGATCCTCTAGTGTTATCCCTAAACCTGGCCATGCAAAACTAGTGGGGTCAGATCCCAAGTAGCAAGTACCACAAAGGAAGCACGAAATGAAGAAACAAAACTAGTTCTATAGCATGAGATGCTTAACCAACAATCAACGGCATATGCCCCATCCATCACATGACACGATACCCCTTCACCAAACAAGGATAAGAAGTGCCAAATCACATCAAGATAGAATACGTTCCTTGATTATGGTCAACCTAGAATAACTCTGCATCATAGTTTCAGTCCACAGGCTATCGTAACACAATAGAGCAACCCAACAACCAAACAAGGGCATGAGTTGAACTATCATGCCACGACAGTCTATGTCCATAATTCCACTCAACATAAGGCACAATACACAAGCATTAATAAGTAGCTTCGATCCGTATCCCATTGTAACACAATAGCACAACTCAATAACCAAACAAGGACATGAGTTGAAACTTTCATGCTGCAACAGTCTACTTCTCTAGCTAAAACAGATTTAACAGCCAAAAAAGTATTACGGCTTGATATGCGATCTCTGAGCTATCCCAGTAATATAATATATAAGTATCCTCAAATTATGCCATAATAGAGCAGGGGTGGCTGAACCAAAGATATACAAGCAAGAATATATGATGGACCAGTCCCTTATAAGGGACCTGAGCTAAATTAATTATCAGTAACAGTTTCAGGCTTTATATAGGAAAGACACTGGCTCGGATTATAAATAATTCAGATACTTCACTCCACTAGTGTGGATGATATATAGTATCCCTGGTGGCCAGCCTTTACTTTCAGCTAACTTAGGGTGGTTCGACATGCACGATCTCGAGATACCGTTCCCTTCCAATGCTCTACAAATTAAGTTTCCTAGTTAACCCTAGGTGATTTAGAATCTCATGTCGTGGTCATATGGATATTCCTTCATAAATGTCATACTTTAATTATGGGCACTCTTGATATGAATTCATATTGTCTCTATAAAGTTAAATCTGGATTCACCCAAGTGTGATGCAACCATCAATACTATCCAGCCACGGCTAAAGTCACTGTCCAACTACCAGATTCGTGCAAAGAAATAATTACATATATTATGTAGCAAGTGTATGTGGCACGATAACTCACTATATATCGAGTAGCACTCTTGGTGCGATCAAGTGTATCAGTACGGATACAATAGTTCGGGCTGGAACAAGTTCTACTATCAAGGTTGTGGACAAATTATCAAGTAGCAATGTATTCAGGATAGGACAAGCAAATAATGGTCACAATAATTTTTTACTTTATTATATCGATAGATAAAATAAGAGTAGTGTGAGAACCCCTCGAGATCATATCCATAATCCTTAAACCAAACTAGGACCGGGATTGTAGACCCTCCCTCGAGTTGAACTATGCCCCTTATTCTGTCTAACGTATAATAAGATGATCCAAGGAAAGTAGCCTAATCAGCAAGTAAGTACATGTAGGGCCATATCTATAGGCTTATGCCAGGTGCTTAATCATTTAGCACGTGGTCACATATGGGTCAAATACTTTATTTCTAAGTTAACACATAACATGACAATCATTTAATCATATAGAAATATTAAACCAAACAGGTGTCAAAGTGGACACATGGAAATAGTTGACGCATGAGTCAGTTGGCCGCATGACCAAACGAGCCGTATGAACCAACACGTCGCATAAGGTCAAGGCCACATGAGTAGAGCCAAGTCCACTCTTCGGGAAAAGTGTGATGTGATAAACAACAAATGCAAGTCAAGTCAAGTTAGAAAAGTGACTGATGTGACATGTGATAAAAGTGACAGATGAAAAGACAAAAGTAGGAAAAGTCATGCCGAGTCAGTCAGTAGTTATGCTTCCAGAAGAAGAGGGATGCATAACTCTTAGTCGTATGGTCAACTAGGCCTCATGCTCCTCTGGGCCGCATGCACACTTGACCGCGTGAAATCTTTTGGGACTTAGTAAAATTTCATTCGTTCAAGTTCATGGATTTGGGCAAGGGCGCATGGTAAATTTAGTCATGCGTCCAACAAGGTTGACCGCATGATGACTCGAGACAAGAAGTCTAGGCCGCATAGCACTTCGTTCCTCATAGCACTCCTTCGTCTCCACCAAACAACAACTTTTCGGCCATGTCCAAAAGTTCAAAAATAAGTTTTTGTTTTTTCCATAGGAACATCAAATGATGCCCAAATCCAGCAAAGTAAAGTTCTAAACTACTCAAAATCAAGTGCTTATCAACAAAGAACAATAAGTTTTCAAAAATATTAAGTTTTTAAGAGATCAAAATCCAAGAACATTCAAGAACGCATTGAAAACCCTAAAACTTAAAACTTAGATCTATACTAATCCATCTACCAAATCCAAAAATATAAAGTTCTAATTGTATGGGGAATCATATAAGGAACATAATGGAACAAAAATATAAAGGGTTTCTCTATTTTTTGCAAGATGTACTTGTCACGCCCCAGTCCCAAAATATCGAGGGACTAAACATGTGGCAATGGCCAGCAGCACACACCGATGGGTAAACCCAATTTAATGGACCCATCAGGATGTACTTAAGTTGTAATACAACAAAAAGGGTCTACTAATCTCATCTACAGAATGAATACATCAATATCAACAAAGTGAAATATAATCATCATCAAGTCACAAGTAAATAAATCGGGGAACAACCCGATATAAGTCTGATACAATTGTTCATTAAACAAGAATTTTAGTGGCATCAAAGACTGAGTATTGAAGAAACATATACTCAGGAGAAATCCTCTGCAATCATCTCGTCCTCAGTTCCTGGTTCTGCTCCAATGTATGTACCTGTTTCTACTTCTGCTCCTGCTAATGCTCCGGTCCCGTATACCTCAGGATAGATCTCGTCAGCTAATCCTGGGGACATAATCCGGATCCAGGTCCTCAGGGGACATATCAAGGTAAAAGAATAAATCATGCCAAAATAATGCAGTGCAGCAATAAATGAAGCAATAGGGTAAACTATGTAACCAGCTACGTGATATGCAAATTGAGAGCATCACTAGAACTCAGGCTGAGACCACTACAAACTCTGTGTCTGGGAGCCTGTAGCAGAGATACTATATAATTTACTATGTAATTTACTATGTAGTTTACTATGTAGTGGGCATAGATATATATATAAAATCAGCATGTAGCCTATGTGTCTCTCCCCACCCAATGTAATCACACGTCTCATGTCCATGTCAAGCAAGATCATATCTAATGCAGTAAGTCCTATAATAGCTATGAATATAATGTCTATGTCTCAAATCCTGCAACCTACACAGAATCACCTTAAATATTTCAGGAAGATTCTGACTCATGAATAGTGTCAAGTGCCCTGGGTATGAAGTACTTGATATTGCAAGTACGAGAATGCAAAAGGTCTCGATATCCATCTCTAGGTGACGTTACACAACTCTGCTTACAGTGTTGACACCCGAATATTATTCGGACGCTAAGTAAAGTCACACGGTCCTAGGTTAAGCATGTACAACAATTAATTAAGTCAAAGAAATAAGTAACAAAACTGCAAGATTGGCAATGTACACTTGCCTGGGGTTTGAATACCAACAATTGTCCCTGTAACAGTGGATTCTGCAGGTACTCCTCGAAAAGCTATAATAAACATCACCATCAGGTTCAAAAAATATTAAATAGCTAGAAACACCTGTTCTTGAGTCCAATTTGGACACAGAGACAAAAATGACAGTTTCTGATCAAAGCGGGGTCCACATGTGGCCCGCTTCGCACCGAAAAATGTGTCAGAGATAATGGTCTCCAAATTCATCAAACTTAGTGTCAACAAGTCCAACACGATGATACAAACCCAAAGGAATGTCCAGAACTGGATTCCGATGAGTCGATCACAAAATCGCCCGTCAAGTGGAGCCGTGGGGCCCACGATACACGATTTTGTCAATATTCTCAGAATCGAACCAAAATTGGGTCACAGGACCAGCATATTGCTACGAGTCCGATGGCGCAAGTTTCGTTTCGATCCGACGTGTGTACACAAAGTTACAACGTGCTCTGGAACAGGGCCGATAAGGGGCGTTGTCGACGGATACGCGTTGATTTCGGTGTGCACGCACATCCAAATCAACTTCCGCGAAATCCCACACGTCCGTATTAACGGCGCGCACCTTTCGGTGAAGTTCGCACGCGACCAAGTCATCCCGTTTGGCGGGGCGCACTCAGTTCCGGGGAAAAATAGGGCAAATATTTTCCTATTTTTGGATCGCAGTTCGCGATCGCCACAGGACGCTACACACCGAACGGGTTGCACGGGTATCGAGAGGGTCACGCAGGGTTCGCGTCACAACAGACGAAACTAAAAACGGGGGTAGCGAGGAGAGAGAAAAGGCTACCTGAACAGGGCTCCTCAGAAACCGGGATTTCTCGTGTCCGTGAGGCGACACGACTCGACACGGCGGGGCTAGGGTTTCATATTGCGGCGGTTGGGGGCGTCGGGGCTTCGCCGGAGGAGGGGCGGGCGGAGGCGGCTCAAGCGAAGGCGACGCTGGGTCGAGGCGGCCGGGGACGTCGGCCCTGGTAGCGGAGCTTGGCGCTGAAGGCGGCGCTGGAAGGGACGGAGCTCGGGTCGACTCGTCGGGGCTCGGGGGGAGTGGCGGAGCTCTGGGGAGGCGGAGGAGACGGAGGCGCTGGAGAAGACGACGGGCTGGGGGTGCTTTGGGGCTGAGGGCGGAGGCGCTGATGGTTGACGGTGAGGTGGAGGCAGGGGATCATCGGGGACGACGGTGGCGCTGACGGTGGGGGGTGGTATTTATAGGAGCTAGCGGGAAGGGAAAAGGCGGTGGCGGTTAAGCTAGGTAGGCGGAGCGGCGCCGGGAAGACGGTCAGTCGGCGGGTGAACGGCGGAGGCGAGTCGGCGGAAGCCGGAGCGGCAGCGAGGTTAGGGTAACGGCCGGCGGTCGGGTTTCCCCCAATTATTGTAGCAGCAGACAAATGGGTCGGGTCGGATCGGGTTTTGAGTGTGGGATTCGGATCCGACCCGATCCGTTATGAAAATGGGTTCGGGTTTGGGTCAGCGGGTCGGGTCTGCTAAAGGATCTGGATCCGAACCGCTAGGGTTTGGGCCCGGTTCAGCTAGACCGGGTCCGTTTCGGTTCGGTTCAATTGGAAATAAACTGGGTTTATTTCTAGGGTTTAAATTGGTTTAATAAATAATTAGTTTTTAGGTCTTTAAAATTATTTTTGGGGTCCAATAAATTCCCGAAAAATTACCCTATATCTAATTTTTTATTTTACACCCAAAAATATTATTTTCATAATATTTTAATATTGATTAACATCATTTAAAAATTATTTAATTTCAAAATACCTTAGTTTTAATTAATTAAAAATCCTAGAAAATTCTAGAAAAATTTTAAAAAATTAAATTTTAAAATTTTTGAAAAATCAGTGGGTTTACAGTACTTGCCTATGTAGGGGGAGAGAAAAACCTAAGAAAGAGAATGGAAGAGAAAAAATGATAGGAGAGAGAGTGAAGTTGGGTTATATATTGAGGATTTGAAGTTTAGACCATGGGTTTAACTCATGATAAAATCAAACCAAACAAATAAACCAAGAGACTAGTGAACCAAAGAATGGGTCTAGTCTCTCTACAACATATAACTACGCTAGGAAGAAAATAATTACACTCCAAATACATATATTGGGAACGGGGAGTGACAGGTTAGAATGGCCAAACAATGTTACGACTTGTTATATGGAGTCTGGGATTATCCCAGATATAATAATAATAACCATCCTCAGATCGTGCCATATCGAGAAGGGCTAACCGAGCCAATATTATACAAGTAAGAAATTATGATCGCACCAGTCCCCCATAGGGACACCGTGTTATTGTCGCACCAGTCCCCGAAGGGCCACCGTGCTATGAATCAGTAACAGTTTCAACATACCTATAGGGAAAATATTAACTTGGTTTAAATATAAAAATTTGAATATTGTACTCCACTACATGTGGATGATATACAATATCCGTGGTGGCCAGCCTAGCACGCCATAAAAATTATTACGGAGCGGCCCATCACGACAATCTCAGGATGTCATTCCCTTCCCATGTTCTAATCATATTTTATGTTACCTAATTAACCCTACAGTGATATGGAATTCTCTTTCGCGTCCATAGGAACATTCCCCTTAATGATGTCATACAAAGTATGGGCACATTTTATGTGAATCTATTTTTAATATTAGGAGTCAATTCTGGATTCACCCCAATATTGATTCAATATTCAAACAAGCAATAACCTAGCCACGCTATGGTTGTGACCCATTATCATTTTTGTGCCAAGAATCCAGGAATATAATATTATGCACCGAGATGGAATCATCATGTCATGTTCAGTGTACATGTTGGCCAATGTCCCACACTCAGTGTACAATACGCCATTATAAACAGGCGAGCAGAAAAAGTGTATAAGCACGAATACAATAATCAAGCCTGGGTCGATGTACTTTGCAAGTGCCAAATAGGCTAGTCAGGAATAGTGGCGCACATAATGCGCAAGCAGGCAACTATATGGTGCACAAACCTATAATACTAAGTCACATAAGTCATGTCTCAGAAGTCTATAACATGGCACACAAAATCGTGGATTCGGGGATAGGCGCACTCTACACATGCAAGCAAACTGGCACACAAAATCGATAATAGATCAGCAAAAAGATGCGATGCACTATACAAATGCAAAAAAACTACAAAAATAATATGAGTCCCCAGGCGGTGCGACAGTCGAAGGGACGATGGTCGAGGGTATAACAGTCGAGGGCACGATCGTCGAGGGCCTCGGGAATCGAGACATGCCAAAGTCAAGGCTTGCTTATCAAGGCTAAACCGGGCAAAAATGCGCCAAGAGATAAAAGTGTGCCGGGTTATTAATCCATCAAAAGTGCGCCAAAGGCCATATATAAGGGCGACACATTTTGCTATTTTAATGCATAACATGAAAATTATGCGTCGGCTGGTAAAAATTGTGCCAACTAATAGAAAGTAGATAAAAGTGCACTGAAAGGTAGCTTGGCACACTTTTGCTTGGTTCGTTCGTTATTTCATTAATTGTGCTCCAGAGGTTGAAGTCTTCAAAAGTGCGTCAAGAAGGATTTTTCAACGAATTTATCCCCTTGACATACTTTTGTAAGGAATCTTAAAGTACACACGAGTTATGGACTACGGGTCACACTAAACATGCGCCCATGGACTGCGGATCACAGTCAACATGCGCTTATGATACAATTCCTCATGTGTACTTTTTGTCACTATTCTTCTTCTCTAACTGACCCATCATTGATGCACTCAGAGCTCAAGCTCGAGACTATGAAAGTGCTCCATTCCTCAAGCAACAAGAACCAAAAATGAAAAAAAAAATCCCAAGCCTGAAATCAGGAAATAATATCTTTTAAAAATATCTCATTTTTGGGGGACTCATTCCTTAAAAAAATATACTCATGAAAATCCTCATAATAAAATCAAGATATAAACTATTAAACACCTAAAATCTGGAAACTCTAAGAACTAACTATAATAAGAACACTACTAGAAACTAATTACAACAAACAATACTAAGAATAAAACTATAGCTGATCATGTTTCTTCATATTTGCCAGATGTACTTGTCTATAAAGAAAATCAGGAGCAAAACAGAAAAAATGAACAAGTGAGAAGAGAGAATGAGAACAAGTGTGGCTTGGATTTGTTGGAGAGATCCGACGGTTCACCATCAACCCCTTGCCTATATATATCCTACTACCACCACCACACACTCGATATTTAACCAAAGTGCGCAAAGCTCCATTCATCCGTGCGCTTGAAGTATACTCAAAATGTGCCAAAAATGAAAACACACCAAAAGTGCGCCAAATTGAGTATATTTCGAGTATACAGGATAGGGGAGTGACAATTTGTATCTTCACTATTTGTGACACATTGGATTGGAGTTTGAGGCATTGCCAAATAGGCTAAATATTCTCACTAGTAATAGACTCATGGGGTTCGTAGAGTAAGTTTAGCGTGTCCAGTCATAGTGTATGGGCATTTATTACTTGCGAGGTTGATCGAGTTCCCTATGGGTAAGTTCGTTGTCATTTTAGGCATGGAATGGCTGAGAGACAGTCATGCGACGATAGATTATCGTAGGAGTAGACTGATGTTTAACATTATAGGCAAGAAGGATTTTGTCTTCATCGGAGCGGTAGAGTACCAGTATAAAGAGGGTCTTGCAACAACAACAGTAGTAGAGGAGCATATCCCTGAGATTGTTTGCCATGAACAAAAAGTTATACAAATTTTTGTGTTAAAAACTAGAAAGAAATAAAAAATGTACAAAAAAAATTATACAAAATCTAAGGTACAAAAATTCTGGGAAAGTATAGCTGTGAAGATCTGATATACGGTCTATCACTTTACTCCTTGGACCACTCGACACAAAGAAAAAATGCAAGAGCTTGAACTTGGACACTTAGAGAACTTGGCAACAAGAAAGCTTTGGCAGCATTGGCACGTAGAGCTTCTCTCATTCTCTCTGTTAGTTCGCCTATGTCCCTATGAGACATCATTGGTCTCATATTTATAACAATTCAACACTGGAACGATTATTAGAATCTAGGCGCACAAAGTAAGCAATTAATACTAAATTTGTTGTTTTGTGCACACACTTTTGAGAATTCATAATCTACGTTTTGTTGAGTAGGTGTACAATTTGTTGTCAGTTTGACACATGGCTCCCTGTATGAGAAATGCTCGGGTAGTAGCAACAACTGCATATATATGTTCTATGAGGATCATGGCCTTGGAGATACATAATCTTAACCGCTCACTATCAGTTAGGATCATAGGCGCACTATTGTAAAATCTGGAGATAGTAGCCATACTAGCATACTTTGAAAATGTTTGGAAGAAGTAGCTATACTGGCACACTATGGTAGAGATAGCTCACTGGCACACTCTAATAAAATTTGGCACACTGGCGTACTCTGATAGAGTTTAGCACACTGTCGTACTTTGATAAAGTTTAGAACATTGACGTACTCTGATAGAGTTTAGCACATTGGCGTACTCTGATAGAGTTTAGCATACTGTTGTACTCCGATAAAGTTTAGGTCAGTCTGTCCACTAAACGATAACCTGGGTTTGCATGCCAGATATCTTCTACATTAATGATCTGATCTCTTCGAATGCTATATCTATCAGTTATCAGGTTCATTGCATTAAATATATAGGGAGGAATATATGAAGATTGTACGCCAGCCTTTAAGGAACGGGGTGAATAACTAGAAAGTATGCCACTCCTCTGCTGATTTTTTCTTGTGAGAAAGTACGTCATCTCTCTCTTGTATCTAGATGCATACTTTTTATGCTTCTTCAAGACCCCCTTCAAAGTTTTAGAATATTCAAAAATAAATTTGAAATAATTTGAACTAGAAGCATGAAAAGCAGTTGGGATATTTGTGCGTGCATTCTTGCAGAATCCTAACAAATTGCTGACATAGTTAGACCTTAAATAAAACTTTGACTCAATCATTGATTTGATGTCGTATCAAGGTATTACATGCGACATTATTTTTTAGAACTATTTAGAATTTGGGACATCTCTCTTTGCCTATATATAAGTGAAAAGAGAGCCCCCATCAGAAATGAGCCCTCATTAGAACCCCTAAATTTTTTCTTTCTTTCTTATCGTGAGAATAAGAAAGACTATCTTTCAGATCAATCTTAAGAAGAAGATGGCAATCGCGATAAGGCACCACAGGCATTCGAGTAGTCGTAATAGGAGACGCCCTCCGTCAATGGGTAAGATAAGGATATTCCATTGCTGCCAATCTTTTTTCCTTCCTTTCTCCTTGTCTAAACAGTAGATAGTATAGAGAATTTTATTAGCACAAACATGATGCACATATGTATTTCCCTCTTTTAGAGTGGAATTAACTTCCTGGTGCACTTTTTGAGTTTTGAACGAATTCCAAAAGTTTGCGTACTTTTCCTTTTTCAGAGTGGAAAAGAAACTGTATGTTCACTTTCTTAGTTTTAACAAACTCGATGAGTATGCACATTTTTCCTCCATATGCACGTATCTTTTTCTTTAGTCGAAATGCTGATAACGTGCCTTTTGACTCAGGAATAACTCTAGACCGCTTCTTTTACGATGGAGCATGAAAGGATATCATGAATTCCGTCCTTCGTGCTGAACAGACATATTACCCCGAAGACCATAGCTGTCTTCAGATCCATCTTGCTGTGATCCCTCCCCTAACATAGCTTTCGTATCAATTACAGGGTTGGGATTAGTATCCCAATCGATAATTCTAGCAATGGTGCATCCTCATGGAAGAAGGAGCCCATGCATATTTTGAACAAATTTATGCAGGCCCATCTCTGTGTTGCAACCTCCCTTGCTATCCATCAATATGGATTATTTTTCATGTATTGAGGTTTGCACTTAGGAGCGAGGAGATATGGATGGCTCTATGATATATCTCCATCATATGTAGCTATGCTACGTATTAATTTCTTCGACAAACGTGCCATGCTACGTGTTCCCTCGTATGCAGCTACGCCCAATACGGCATCGCCAACATGCGGCCAGAGTGTCCATTCGACTAAGGCCCAAATGAAATCATGTATACGGCTACGAGACTCATATGGCCTCTCCAATATGCGGCCAGAGTGTTCATTCAACCAAGGCCCAAACGAGATCACGTATGTGGCTACACGACCCATGCGGCTCGCCATCATGCGACCAAGATGCTTTACGGCCTCCAGCTCACAAGATCTTTCCGTTACAACTGTAGAGATCTTCGCACAGTTGGTCCTGACTATGTTTCTAGCTGACCAAGTTACGCCCACAACGGGTTGATAACAACCCCGAGATCTCATCAACAACATATCTGAACTAAACTCACGTGGCAGCTTTCCCGTGACATGCGGCCATAGTTACAATCGCATGTTGTTGAAGTAGCCCTATGCGGCCACCAAGCAGGAACATATGCGGCATCCATAATACGTCCACAGGGCGGCTATAAATAGCAAGGTACCACACCCATACAAAGCACCTGGCTGGCTATTGGCAAACCTACACTCGAGCAAGAGAGAAGAGCTTCTGCATCGGATTGTCTACGGAGTAAAGAGAGTTGCTACACTCCTAACCCTCCATCGTCACCCCTAGAAAATAAATTTGTACTTAGATTGCCTTCTAGGACTTCTCTATATTTTTTTTAGTTTGTTAATCAAATCAAGTTCTTTTAGTTCTCCTTATGATTTAACGGCAAACAGCAAGAACTCCATGAAAAAATTTCCAAAAATCTAAAATTTGTTTCCTTCAAAAAAAATTTTATTTTAACTCTGAATTAAGTGAAATAAAAGTCGAACTTGTACGAAATTTAATTCTCTACAATATGGAATAATTAATTTTCAAAGATACCAAGTTTTAATAGATCAAAACCAAGAAAAACTCATGGAACCCATAAAAATCTTTAATTAAAAATGTAGATCTACTCAATTCCATCCATCAAAACCAAAAACTCCAAGTATTAAACATGCTTAGAAACTCATGGCACACATATTAGACTAATAAAATGCAAGAAAAAAGCAAAAATTAAAATCTAAGTGTCTTCATGTCATGCAAGGTGTACTTGCCTAAAATGAAGGAGAATAAATGAGAGAACGATGAAGGAGAGAGAGAGAGGAAATATGGCTTATATAGCTAGGGTTTGAGGTTTAGACCATGGATTCAAATCATGATCAAACCCAATCTCACAAATAAACCATGAACCAAGTTGAACCAAATAATGGGTCTAATCTCCATGCAACCTAATTATTATGCAAGCAAGAAATAATATGTCCTAAATACGCATAACAGGGACGGGGAGTGACATAAATTCTTCACAAAGTATCACATTAGTAGAACCAAATATGATATCGTCAACATAAATTTGCACTAATAAAAGAGTATCCTTATGTGCTTTTATAAAAAAAAAGTGTCGTGTCAACTTTCCCTTTTAAAAAACTATTTCAAGTAGATAGGAACTAACTGCTCATACCAAGTACGAGGGACTTGTTTGAGTCCATAAAGAGCCTTCCGTAACTTGAAACCGTGATTTGAAAATTTAAAATCTTCAAAACCAAGGGGTTGTTCCACAAAAACTTTTTTGATAAAAACCATTTAGAAAAGCATTTTTAGTATCTATTTGAAATTGTGAAAACTAGCAAAAGCACAAAGCATGCGAATGGACTCAAGTCTCGCAACAGGAGCATAAGTCTCGTCATAGTCAATGTCTTCTTCTTGATTATAGCCTTGAGCAACGAGACGTGCTTTGTTATGTGTGACTTGTCCATCATCACTGAGTTTATTTCGAAATACCCATTTGGTGCCAATTACAAAATAATCATTAGGTCTAGGAACAAGTTTCCAAACTTAATTTCTCATGAATTGGTTTAATTCCTCTTACATAGCAAAAATTCAAAATTCATCAGTAAAAGCTTCTATAATATTTTTAGGTTCTATTTGTGAAATGAAAGCTACATTTGCAACAATATCTTTATTTGCAGAACTAGTGCTTACTCCCTTGGATACATCACATATAACCAAGTCTTCTAGATGATCAGCCATGAATCGCGTTTTCTTTAACAAACTCTCCAGATAGCTTGTACCAGTTGTTGTATCTTCAGGGACTTTGTTGGATATAATTCTGACATCTTCATCATTATTGTCACTTGGTACTGGACTGTTAAACTCATTAAAAGTAACATTTGTAGATTCCTCAGTAGTCAAAGAACATTTATTGAAAACTCTAAAACCTTTACTCTTAGCAGCATAACCAAGAAAAATTCCTTTATCAGTTTTGGAATCAAATTTCCTCAAGTTATCCTTGGTGTTTAAAATAAAACATCTACATCCAAAAACTTTGAAATAGCTAATTGTAGTAGTTCTACCAAACCAAAGCTCATAGGGAGTCTTCTTCGATATAGGTCGAATTAGAACCATATTTAAAACATGGCATGATGTATTTATAGTCTCATCCCGAAAATATTTTGGAAGATTGAATTGACTCAACATAACTCTAGCCATATCGTCAAGAGTTTTATTCTTACGCTCCACAACACCATTTTGTTGAGGAGTTCTAAGACAGAAAAATTCATGCGAAAAACTATTTGAATCATAAAAAAATTTAAAATATGCATTTTCAAATTCACCTCCATAATCATTTTGGATATGAGTAATCATAAAGCCTTTTTCATTTTGAACATTTTTAAAAAATGTTAACATATTCAGAAAATGACTTATTTTTATTTGTAAGAAATTAAATCCAAGTAAATCTAGAAAAATTATCAACAATTACAAAAGTACATAGCTTACCACCAAGACTAACGATTCTCCTAGGTCCAAATAAATCCATATGTAACAGTTGAAGGGGTCTAGTGGTACTTACAACGTTTATTGATTTAAAGAAAGATTTAGTTGATTTGTTCTTTTCACAATTAATACATACCATATCATTTTTAAAAGTGATGTCCGACAAGCCTCTTACCAGTTTCTTTGAAGACAGTCATGCAATTATGTCCATGTTCACGTGTCCCAGACGCATATGCCATTGCCAACTTTTATTTTTGTCAGCATAAAGGCATCTACCTGTATTGTTAGTATCCTCCGAAAGATAGAAAATATATATGTTATCTTCTCTAATTCCTTCATACGTAATCTTACCAGTTGATATCTCATAGATAGAGCATTTGTCTTTCACAAAATTAATGCCATAATCATGATCAACCAGGTGACTAATGCTGAGTAGGTCGTATTTTAATTCTATTACTAAACATACATTTTTATTACAGGAAAAGGAGGAATACCAATATTACTATTACCTATAATATAACATTTAAGATTATTACCGAAAGAGACGTATCATTCTTTCTTCATCGATAGTGTTGCAAATAGGATAGCATCACCAATCATACGTCGTGAGGAACCATTATCGATGATCCAATTGCTTTTAGCATGCGAGGGTTGGTCCACCCACAACACAAGTTGAAGATGTAGCCTTTGGTACCCACTTCTTTGAGGGTCTAGATATGTTAGTTTTTGGAACTCATTCATATCTACTAATTTTCTAATCTTGCACTGTCATGAAATGTGTCCTTTCTGACCACAATAGTGACAGGTAGCAAAAGTGTTAGTGCTATATGCAGCAGTATGAGTATGTGAAGTAGTGTGTTGTGTCTTGCGTTGATACTTGTAATAGAATACGTGATTGTGAGAAGCATTTGCTTTGCTTGCTTGTGTTTTGTTGTGAGTGACCTTGTGTTTAGCGATGTATCTCGTGTTTGACTGAGTTGTAGGTTGTACTACCTGTTTTCCCAATCTAATCTCTAACTTTTTTAGAGATGGCATACACTTCATTATATTTAGCAGTAACTGGATCTATTCTTTGTGTAGCAATGGTATACTTCTTCTTTTTCATCTTATAATCTTCATTGAGTTTTGCATACTCTTGTATTTTCTTCTCAATGCACTCTAGAGCATCATACAAACTCAACTTTAGTGAAGATATTTCTTCCGTGTCACTGGTGGAGGGTGTTTCTCTTATTTCACTTAATAAAGAGGAAAATCTTTCATTCTCATGCTTATACATTTGTATCTCCTTTCTAGCATGAATATATTTATCTCTAATTTTCTTGCTATCTTTAAGAAGATCACTAAAAGCATCAGATAATTTATCAAAAGAGAAATCTTTATAAAGGGGGTTTATAGTTACCTGATCAGCAAATCCAGTAGACATAGGTTTGTAGTGTTACGGGAATTTTCTTCTTCCTTAAGTCGCTAGCTTCGCTCTCGTGCCATATGCTTGTGTTTGCATATTTGTGTGAAGATGATATTTTGCTTGAGTGTTCATAGTGATTCCCCTTTTTAGCTATAGGAAAATCATTTATATGGCATGTCTTCTTGCACTTGTAGTACACAGGTTCTTCATCGTTGTTGTCTTGGTAGTCCTTTCGGTTTGATTTCTCAAACCTTAAGAATCTTTGAAGTTCCTGGAGATTAGGACCAGCTCCTCATCTTCAGAATCATCGTCTTCAGTTTCATCATTGGAGACCTTCTTGTGATGTGCCTTTAAAGCTATGGTCTTCTTCTTTGGCGTTGATTCTTCAAACTTTTTGAGGTTCAGCTCATGTGTCATAAGCTTGGCCATGAGTGTCTCAGGAGTCATGGTGGTGAGGTCGTTTTCCTTCAATAATTGCAGTAGCATTGGGGTTCCAGTTCTTGGTGACTCCCCTGAGTACTTTGCGTATCTTTTCATGATTGTTGTAATTCTTACCAAAAGAATAAAGTAGATTAACAATATCAAGGAAAGGACGTGAACATTTGTGTGATAGTCTCATTAGGCTTTAGTTTGAATGCCGCATACTCTTGTGTCGGCCTAGTGATCTTGGATTGCTTCACTTGTGAAGTTCCTTCATGAGTTACCTCAAGAAGTTTTCAAACCTCATGTGAAGTGGTATAAGTAGATACTCTATTAAACTCAGTTATGTCTACAATACAAAATAAAGCATTTATACGTCTAGCATCAAGACAAGCTTGTTTCTTTTCTAGTTTAGTGTATTTATCATTAGACTTATCAACAAGGTTACCATCTACAACAATTCTAGCAGGCCTTTTGTAGCATCAATAACAATTAACCATAAGTCAAAATCTAGTAACTTGAGATAGATACGTGTAGTTGGTTCCATCAAATATGATGGCCTATTTGTGGATTGACCCTAACCATTATTGGTGTAAATGGATTTGACAGTTGCCATAAGTTCTACTCTTAGGATGTTAAGCCTATAGAAAGAGAACTTTCTCTGATACCAATTGAAGGCAACTCTATAGGGGGTGAATAGTGTGTGTATCATAATTATCCAATAAAAATTAAGG
Source organism: Iris macrosiphon (assembly GCA_036927795.1). Taxonomy (NCBI): domain Eukaryota; kingdom Viridiplantae; phylum Streptophyta; class Magnoliopsida; order Asparagales; family Iridaceae; genus Iris; species Iris macrosiphon. The sequence continues at coordinate 60,531,379 of JAYESA010000017.1, read as the reverse complement.
CTGGTTACCAACTAAAACTTTAATAAGCAATATCGCAAGTATATGGAAAGTAAAGAGTTCAGAAATCACAAACGCTAATACCGCGATGTATAGTAGTTTTTCTCGTGGAGGACTAATCCAATCCCGAGAACTCTTGCTCGAAGTTAAATCCACTATTATCACAAATAGCGTACATCACAAGCATTGATCCGAAGCGTTTGCCGACTTCTTACAACCACGTGCTTTGATCAAAAAAGCACGTCGACTTCAGACTTGAAACAAATATTGAAATTTTGTAAGCTAATACAACTCGAACAACTTCTAATCGAAACTACGCTGACACGTAGAAGTCTTGGGAGTTATAATCTTAGGGATGAAGAAGATTGAAGCTCAGATTGTATTCTCAAATGAATAGATGAAAGTAGAAATGAGTGAGTGAGAATTGTATTGATTTCAAGACTATATATATGCTTTTTGTATACCGAGTTGGGACAGAGTTCGGTCCCTAAACATTCAAAAATCTGAACTTTGAAGCTTGGTCTTCAGGTAGAGTGAGTGAGAATTGTAGGTTTTACCTTGACCGAGTTCGGCCCAAGTACGGTCCGAGTTCGGTTGGTCAGTTTCCAGAACGTTGGGTTCAGATTTTGGGCTAATTTGGGTGTTGGTTTGATCTGATTTTGGGTAGGCTTATTTGAGTGGACCCGAGTGCCATCTAGTTGCCAAGTGCGACTCGACTTATAAAAGTCCTAGACTCAAATAAACTGTAAAATTACATAAAAATTTTGAAAAGAACCAAACGCAATCTTTTTGTGATGCGATAGCAGTGATGTAGTGTGATAATCTTCAGTTGCACCATATTACGGCATATTGAATCAAGGTTTAGTTGATTATCGAAATCAGGTCGACCATGACTTGATAAGCCAATAATTATGACATAAATAAATCCGATATGGGATGATGATTCTATTAAAAGCTCTCTATACGAAACCAAATTTGGGTTAGAGGAAGAAAAACTTACTAATAGATCAACGGTGAAAATAGATCGATGATTTGTCGGATTTTTGCTATCACAAAAAGTTCAAAATTAGGTTGCTAGTGTTGTCGGGGCTTGCATGCTGTGCACGGTCTTCAAATCAAGTTCCAACTAGTTTGGAAGGGTTGAAAGAGGCTCGAACAGGGCTAGGATACAAAAGGGACATGATAGTAGCGATTTTGAATTGGGGGACAAGACGAGGATCTATTGCTACTTGTATATATAGGTGGGAAAGAGATCCAGGGAAAAACTAGGCTTCGATAAAGGCACTACAAAATTCACTCGGAACAGTCCAAATTTTCACCATTAATAATTACAAGTTTATCACTCCCAAAAATTACTTACCGGACTGTCCACTTTCAATTAATTTTTTTATAATCAGAACTGTTAAAATTTTGACAGTCCTACTACCAATTGGAAGGACTGTCAAAATTTTGACAGTCCTTCCAATTGGTAGTAGGACTGTCAAAATTTTGACAGTCCTAAAAATATATGTTGATTTTTTAGGACTGTCCCGGAAGGAAGGGCTACGCGAGGTGACCACGAGGGCTGGACTGCGTGGAGGCCGGAAGGGAGGACGAGGCGGAGGAGCGGGAGGGGAAGGAGGCGGCAGGAGGTGGGGGAGGAGGAGGCGGCGATTGAAGACGGCGGAGGAGGCGGAGGCACGCGCGTGGTGGAGGACGGGGCCGCTGCTGCGCACGGGGACGACGGTGGAGGACGGAGCCGCTTCTGCGTGCGGGGGCGGTGGTAAACGGTGGGGACGGCGACGAGCGGTGGGGACGACGACGAGCAGTGGAAGAGCGAGAGGAGGGGCAGGAGGAGGGAGGTGAAGAGAGTGGACAATCCTAGTAAATTTTAAACTAACCTAAGTAAATTTTCTTCATAACTGGACTAATCCCAGTACTGTCTTTATCACAAGCCAAAAACTAGTAGTAATTGACTAACAAAGGCTAGTAGGTGGCTTAGGAAGCTCGATCCTACGTCCTAGGATCAATCCCACCAAGATCCTGTGACCAAGATCCAGCAGCTCAGTCAAAGGCGGCACGATCAGGTCGGTACGAGCCCAGTCAAAGGCAGTACTATTTATAATTAATAGTTATAATTATATATTTTTTATAAAGATATAAATAAAATAAATAATAATTTTTTTAAAATTTATCGATTTAAGGTGATTTAAGGTGTTTATAAAGACATCCAAAATTATACTACATCGATTTTAAAGTATTTTTGAGCTGACCAAAACTAGTACCTCAAAAAATTTACCAAACATAATAGTTTAAAATATTTCATAAAGCGACCGATTCAAAATCTTTCAAAACCGGTAAAAACATCGTTGCTAAACAAACTCTAAATGTAAGCAGTTCTAAGGTCTACATCTCTAAGCCCTGGACTTTATTAGTAATATATTTTCCTCGATAATTTTTTTTTTTTTTTTTTGAGTTTTAGTTAACAAAAAAAAACTCTAAATTTTGTCTAAAATTTTATATAGAACTATTTTATGTTACCTAAAGTATTGTTAGGCTATAGGGATGACATGGTATCTCCGACGAATACAAAATTTCTCAGGTCGGGCAATTGCATGTTTTTTTTTTTAAATAAATTGTATGGTTTTCAAAAAAGAAAATATTAAATTAAGGGGTGTTAGACCTCGTCTTCCACAACATCCCTATGGCCATCCATCACCCTTTGTCGACCCCATCTTAGCTAACGACACCTTTAGGGAACGTTTGATACGCAGAATACTGTATAGCCAAAAATTCTACATTTTCGGACATCAAATTTTAAGTAATTAAATTTTCTGAAAAACTATATTTCCATGCTGGATGACTATACAAATAATCCAATGAAAAAAAATTAAAAGTAAAAACTAAAAAAACAAAAAAACAAAAAAAATCCAAAAAACAAAAAAAATAAAATAAAATAAAACAAAACAAAACAAAACAAACGAAAAACTAAAAAATAAAAAACGACAAAAAAAAGACTAAAAATGATTATAAAAACGAACAAAGCACCAAAAACGAAAAAAAAAATCAACTAAAAACAAAAATTACTAAAAACGAAAAATAAAAAGAAGAACGGTCAAAATAAAAAAATGACCAAAAATAATCAAAAACAAATAATCAAAAAATCAAAAACACAAAAAAAATACCAAAAACGAAAAATATGATCAAAAACAACAAAAAAAAAACTATAAAAAACGATAAAAGAATCAATAAAAAGATCAAAAACGACAATTAAATACGATCAAAAACGATAAAAAAAAAGAACGACTAAAACGATAATAAAATGACAAAAAATAACCAAAATCGATCAAAAATGACTAAAAATGATCAAAAAAGATTAAAATAATTGACAAAAAAGAACAAAAACGTCACAAAAAAAAGATTTAGAACGATTAAAAAGATCAAAAAAGACCCCAAAAATGACTAAACGATAAAAAGGACTAAAAAGTGACTAAAAACAAACAAAAACAACTAAAATCGATCAAAAACGACTAAAAATGATTAAAAATGACAAAATCAAAAATCAAAAAAGGAAAAGACAAGATAAAAAAAAAAAAAATCAACCTAATCTTAAGGGATACCCTTCTTAAAAAAAAAAAAATTGCCCGGACAAAAAAAATACCCACCTAATCTTAAGGGATAGGATTCCAATGTTTCGTGGATAAATTATTTACCAAGGTATGTAATTTCAGAAATAATTTTTTTAGCCTAAATAAATATGGTAATAGAATTCGACCCTAAATTTTTCCGAAAATAAAAAAAAATTACTGTGTACCAAACGCCCCATTAGATTTAGAGTTAGGTTTAGAAAAAGTAGGGATAAAGGTCAAATTTTCATTTTATTTGAAAGACTAAAATATCCATAATAGTCATGTTAGGTGCACAAGACTGTTAAGTTTGATTACAGTTCATTGAAATTGTTTGTGGTAAAAGATTGCAAAATTACTGTTAAGTTTGATTACAACCTAATAGAGGATACTTGTAAAAACTTGGAATATTAACTTGCTTATTAAAATTGTTTATAATTGAATATTGCTATACTTAAAAGTATTCTTTACAAATTAGCCTATAACATTCTATAATGCGATACTCAGACTTGTTGCATTTGTGTTTGTTTTCTTAATCATTATTAAGTATATATATATGTATGAATTTAATTTCTTACTTCGATAGTATTTATGCACTAGTAAACTGACCACTTTAATAAGTCCATAATTTATAAAAACAAAAGGGCTTCCTACTACCCATAAGGTTCACCTCTTGCTGTGAGCAGGTTCGGATGTACACAACATTATCCGCATATATAAGAGATGATTTCCACAAGTTAAGCCTACATAAATGCAAGCAACACGCATAATAATTAAACTAATTTTGTTATTATAATTTTTCAAGATGCATAAACTCGAATCCAGAAGCATAATCCACACCCTAGTAGCATGACAAAATAACTCGAGCCAACAGCAAGTCACGGCCACATAATCACACAGCTCGCGAGAACTAGCTACCTAGATTATCTTAGTTACTAAATGAGGATTCTAGTGGTTCTATGATCCGGCATGCTTCTCACTTATGTTACAAATACTGATGACACAGTAATATCTTTGTAGAGCACAACAGTCGACTAACGCAATGCATGACCAAAATACACTACTGTTTCTTCAAAATAGGTGTGGCTCAAGATCCACACTGCTACGACTTGTGGTATATACTATTAAAAGCCTCTGACCGAGCAGAGCAAAGTAACTTTTCACTTTATGCACCCATACACAATACCAGGATTTAAGAAAAATGGGACAGAGGAACTCAGATGTCCCCAGAGGACTTGATGACCTGAAACAACCAAGCGGCAATAACCACCAAAAAGCACAATGCCAGACTGGCTGAGAGGATATTAAAGCATGAGTGTGCAGATCCCTTTACCTTGTTCTCAAGCACTGCATGATCAGGAATTTCCAACTTCATTCCTGGGCTGGCGGAAATAGTAACATTACCCTACAAATGCATAGAAAAGTGTGATCAACAAGCATGAAAAAGGATGGTTGATTAATATCTACTTATATCAGCTAAAGATAAAGCTAATAATTTGAAGAGTATAAAGTTCCCTGAGATACATTTAGACTATACATAGTTCATCAAAATCCAGGAATTATTATTATGATATCCTTTACATAAAGAATCATGGCCTCCCACTAGAAAAATAAGCGGGAATAGCGACACCTAGCACTAACGCCGTTAATAGCGGCAACGCCACATCAATGCCTCAGCGACGCCAACTAGACTTAGTTATATGCAATACTAGCAACGTAAACATGCGTCGCTAATGAGTCACTCGTCGTAGCTATAGAACGGGCATAACTTGAGATTACGTCGCTAGAACGTCGCAACTTATATGCGTGTCAAGTCAGTCTGGTAAATTTATGATGACTGGCCTGGTCAATTTATGATGAAGTCAATTAACGTCGCAAAACTACGTCGTAGGGGGCGTTGCTAAATTGCATGATGTCATGATAGCATTGAAGTTAAGTTGTATAGCTAAATGGTGTCGCTGATGAAAAAAATGAAAACCTCCCCCAATCGACTACTACTCACTCTTCTTTGAATGCCCTAACCCTCAATAGACTGAGCCTAGTCTCTCCCTCTTCTTGTACTGCCCACCAAACCCCCACCTCCTCTCCCGCTTTCGTCCTCCCCGTCTGGCCTCCATCTCCTGCTCTCCTCTCAACGCCGCCACCCCCACTACCACGGCCATCGATTCCAGTACATCACCACCTCCACCACTTCCAACACCACTACCACCCTCAAACAACACCGCCACCACCCTCCACAACCAATGCCACCACTTCCAGCACTAGCACTTCCCCCATCACCCTCCACTACCGACTAGGATCCCAAGCCCTAGTTCGTCTACCATCTCCACTCCCGAGCCCCAAGTCCCTCCTCTCCTCTAATCATTAATTAGTGATTTAGAGTTTATTAAGTAATTAGGGTTTGGTTTGCTAACTTTTTATAATTGTTATGATTTTAGGTTTTAGAAGCCGAAGCTCCACCTTCTCCAACGATCACCTAAATTCTCCTCTATTAAGGTACCCTAGTCTTAACCTAATCCTACAATTTATGATTAAGTTAGGTATAAATTAGTTTAAATTTAATGATGCTTATATATATATGTTAGTTTTAGGGTTTATTATTATCAATTCAATTAATAAATTGTTATGCATTTGGAATTTAAGATTTTAGGATTTAAGTAATAATGTTGCACGTACACGGATATGACACAACATGGTAATAAATCGTTATGCATTTTCACTTTAGTTTTACATACGACGACAAAGACGCAACACCTATGTTACTATGTACTAGATTGCACGTGGATGCGACATGACATGGCAAGGAAACGACACCTATCTTCTTTGTGTAATTAGCGGGTTGGGCCTTGGATTAGGGTATAGGTTATGTGATTGGCGAGTTGTGTCTATAGGATATTAATTGGATTTGTGGTTTCTAAACCCAACCTACGTAGTGGACTAGAAGCTAAGTTTGGAAGGAAATTTGACCTAGGCAAGTGAATGGGAGGCATTGCCTCATTTCTGATTTGCTTGGTTTGTATAAGTTTATATTCTCTGATTTTTGGTCGACCCTAGGGAAGTCTTGCATGTTAGATTTGATATTCTTGTTTAGTATCATGCTTTATTTTGTTTTTGTCATGAGTTAGGATATGGATTTTGGGGATTTTAAGGATGTGGGAATTATTGTTTCCCATGACACTCACACAGCCACTAGGGCTTGTGCATGCTAGAAGCACTCGCACACACGAGCACGATACCGTATTTCATGACAAAATAATGTATCCACAATTTATGGGTAAACTCATGTATCTTGGTGCACACTTCATTAGTTGACACAAAACTTGTTTGCAAACCTCACATTTTTTATTTAGAGTAATGCGCAATTCGTAGAATCGAAATTAGTCGAGAAATGATCGCAAATTGACTATTTGAATTGAGGAAAATTTGTTGATTTTGCTCCTTGTCAAGCCGGACAACATATCGGCGGTATGCTGACGGTGCATAATAGTATGCAATTCCAACACCATTCTTGACGTTTACACCTCGCATATCTTCGCCTATTCAATTACATAACGCGTCGATCTTCGAGTATGTCACCATACAGTCATGGATGTATTTCATTGGCTTTTGTTTTCATAATTTAGATGATTTAGTAGCGTATGCTTGTATACTTTAGTTTCGTCACAATACGAACCCAGACTCGGATTTCGTATCTTCGCTAGAGTCAGAGTGCGACCCTTCTTGTTCTTGTCGCTTGTTGAGTGTTCTCAAAAATAAAAGAGAGAACAATTCTCTTTGAGAAAACTTCGTTATTACTTGTTGATTGCAAAGAATTTCTATTACAACTTGTAATTACAAGAAAATTCTAAATACAAGTATAATATTTGAGATCTGGAGAGCGTAGTAGCGGAGGCTCAATCGGTTCGTGATCGCTATGTTCCGTTGACGATCCGATGCAAAGACGGAAAGTTGTTAAGGCTCTAGGCTCACAAAACTGTGGAGGGCATAAAATAGCAGCAAGGAGGCTCAAGTGCTCAAATATCGATGCTTTCGATGTCTTCGCAGTACAAAAATTGAGGTATTTATAGTCAATTCACTCTGTAACGACTAAGTGTTTGTTTTTTGCACGAAAAAACGAACAAACGAACAAACTGCACTATTGCACCCAATTCTGCATGGAAGGCACTGGCGCTGAAATCATGTCTTCACTAGTAAAGACAAATTTTAAAATATGTGTTGAGTATTAGTTGTTTAGTCCCACATCGGGTAGAGAACAAGGAGAAGTCTAGTCCTCTCCTATATATATATGTAATCCCTTATTCAATAATAACTATTCCATTATTCCATCCAACATGGTATCAGAGCCAAATTATTCTCTAAAATCCTAAAATCATCCCCCCCTCCTTCTCCCTCTCTCACCCACAGCCCACTCCACAGCCCGACAACCCACCACCGTCCTTGACCCCGACGGCATCTCGCCCCCACCCCCCAACGGCATCCCACCAGCGCGCTTCCCCCCTTACCCGACTTCCCCGGCCCACCTCCAGCGCCTCCTCCCCTCCTCCACCCCCCCACCCTAACCCTAGTCCCAGGCACCCCCTTCCTAATGCCTACAAACCCTAACCCTAGTTTTGTAGCCGTCGCCATCTCCCCCTCCAAAGAAAAAACCTTAAACCTAGCTTGTTACTAAAAAAACATCTGAGTTGAGTTCAACTGAAGAGGACAAACAATGGTTGTTTGTGTGAACCTCTGAACTTGGACAACGACATTAGGAGTTAATAAAGAGCAAACTTGATTTGCTTTAGTCTATGTTCCTGGTCCGGTATCCTTCAGGATCTAACAGAGAGCAACCTATCAACCTGGGTTGCATCTCTGTCCTGACTTGTGTGATCCACATTCGATATCTGCTTACCTGTGCAAGCCAATTCTGGCTACGTTGAATGCGCGTTGGCAGAGTTGATATGAATATCGGGTCGGGATGATTAACGACAATTGAATCGAGAACATTAAAGGATGACGAACACTGAGGCAAGCAGCAGTGCTGACAAAACCGGTGCCAGGAACACAATGGCAGGGGCACCGAGCACTGATACGACGATTTCATCGATTCGACTTATCGATCGACGACTGAAAGATCCAGATAGTTACTCTACATGGCGAAAGAAGGTCGAGAAGACACTTCGGAGAATGCGGTTGTCAAAACATCTGACTGACAACCCCTAGCAGTGAATGATCCCATATACGAACAGTGGGAGACGGATGACAGTCGACTATTTACACAGTTGATGAATTCTATGGAACCATCAATTGAGGACATGGTTCACAATACAGATTCGATGAAGGAGTTAAGGGAGGTCCTTGCGACTACGTTTGATAGCAAACATGATTTGTCTCACATCTATGACTCGGTCGTTAGCATCTACCGAGCTGATCAAGGAGATAAGTAGCATAAGGACCACTTTCCCTAACTGATGAGGTGGATCGTATGCTTCCTTAACGACGGATATCAATAAGACGAGGACACAACGCCAGCCGCTTTATGTTATGGCATATCTTGCTTCTCTTTATTATGATGCAGACTCTGCACGGTCTCAGATTATTGTTGGGACCGAGGTTCCATCTCTGATGGAAATCTCGCTTTCGTGTCCTACGGACAGCAAAAGTAGTTGGGACTTATACGAGTGACGCACCTGCTGATCGATCTGCCTTGGGTGCTTCTCGTGGTGGATTCCATGGTGGTCGTGGTGGTAGACGTGGTGGCCGGAATGCTGGCTGAAATGGTGGTCGAGGTAATGGTGGCCGTCATGGAGGCCGACCAGGGACATGTTTTAACTGTGGTCAATAAGGACACTTTCAGTGGTAGTATCTCAAAACACCCGTCACCAACATTATATCAGATGCTCCTGACAATGACAGGTTATCCGTGCAGATGACGGCAGATGCCTATGCATAATCCATTGAATTCCAAACTCAGCGTCGTGGTGAAGCTTCTACTGGATCCATAATCAGATTTTAGCAACATGTGTGGTAAGATCGAGGAGTGGGTGATTAACTCTAGTGCGTCTGATCACATGACAAGCGACGCAGGTATGTTGTAAGATTATGTATTTGTGGGTCATATGACTGATATTACTGTTGCGAATAACAGTTCACTGAAAGTTCGTAGAAAATGAAGTACCCGCCTTTCTCTCGGTCTGGCACTCTTCAGTAATAGATACAGGAAAACCCATTCAGCTTATTATCTATTAGTCGGATTACTCGTGACTTGCAATGCTCGGTAATATTTTTTCTTGATGGTTGTGTTTTTCAGGACCTGAAGATGGACAAGACTATTGGTAGGGGACGTGTGGCCGGAGGCTTATACCTATTTATAATGTAGACAGTAGGGGTAGTGGTTGTTGTTGTTGTCCTTGTTGTTGTGGTAGTGTTATTGTTGTTGTCAGTTGTTATTGTTGGTTACAAGAGGAGCAAGGGTCAGTTGAGTGTTCAGTATTAGAGGGGATGAGTTTCAGTGAACTGATAAGATGTAGCATCAGTAGCAGCTAGTGCTTGAGGCACTGATGGTTGAGGTGAAGTGTGAGAAGGCAGGTTCTGTGAAGAGGGTATCTGAGGTGTGAGGAGCTGATATCTGATACCTAGGTGTATGTTGGTGTTGTGTGTGGAGACTTGGAGGGAAAGTGTTCAGATCTGGGCAATTGCTACTCGAGGCAGCTGTGTATCTGATGCACATGTGTGCAGATCAGATGAGGGGAAACTGTGGCTCGGGTGCTATGCAGCAAGGTAAGGAAGATATGGGAATGTGCCAGTGTATCAGAGGCAGTAGCAGCAGGATACCTGAGCATGTTGGGGGTGTTGGTGTGATGGGGATACTCTGGCAACATGCAGCCATTACAGTGCAACTGCAGGTGAGTATCAGAGATGAGTTGGATGTTCCTTGCTGTACTACAGAGGAATGGGGACTTCGGTTCGGATGTGATGTAAAAGGAGAGTGAAGTATAGGCAGTTGGGGGTGAATTAACTGTGTTATGCAGATCTACCTGTAAGTGTTGATGTTTAGTGTGGCCAGTTTGTTCAATTGTGAGTGTGTAGTAGCATGCAGTGGAGTGTCAGTGTCAAGTTGAGATAGAGTTAAGGTATTGTTTAGGGTATTGGGTAAGGGTCTAAGCTAGAGTATTAGGTAATGTAAGTATTAAAGGTACCAAATACAATAGTACATGAGTTATAAAATAGTATCTAGTATATTGATTATTAGCTAGTATTAGTAAGTATTAGTTATATAGTCTAATATTAGCTAGTATAACTAATATTGTTTAGTATTAGCTAGATATTGACTAATTAAGCTTGTTACGAGTCTTATGACTTAGGAAAAACCTAGTATAACAATGTATTAATCTAGTTAGCCTAATATTGACTAGTATACGCTAGTAAAGACCTAGAAGTGGCCTAGAAACATCACAACTAGTTAACCATGTATATCATATCACTTATTAACACTTACATTTCATATTTAGGTCTTTGTGACTCCATTTTGGACATCGATCCTCACACTTTGCTCAGGACCACATGCGAGTACATTCTCTGACAGTTTCCGTTATTTTGATGATTACTATGATCAATGTTGCAAAAATCGGACTAGTCAGCCAACTAGTCGAGGACTAGTCAGCCGACTAGTCGAGGACTAGTCGCTAGTCGGCCGACGCCGATTCAATTTCAACCTAGTTCCCTTATATTCTAGTATTTTATTTCCATTGTGTATATTCATTACTTACTGTTTTATAGTTTTTATCAATTTAATTGGAACTGTTGCTAATTTATATGCTTCGCTCCAATCCTGACTGGATATATTTTTCAGATGATTTAGAGGACTTTTGTCCTACATACTATGGGCCGGGAGTAGACGAGGGTTATATCCAGCAGCCTCAGGAGGATCATGTTCCAGTAGAAGATCCATTAGTAGTGATTTAGAACCTAGCATTCATATTGTATTTGGATTGTACCACTTTGAGATATTTTGCGTTGTATTATATTTGAGACTTATGTTGTTGAGATAGCTAGACTCTAAACTTATTGATGATTGTGATGTATATTTCTAGACTTCTCTTGATTTCTTTATATCATTATCGTGCCATACTTCTTCTTTATAGATTATTGTGATTGAGTATTGATATTGCCTTATATTCATATTGTCCTCCATTCGGAGTTGAGATATCATTGACATGTTATATATTATTGTGAGATGTGATAAATAGTATTGTTGACCTAGACAGCATTCTACCGTAGATGTTGCGGCGTAGGCTGGATGTACCCACGTACTCGTGCCCTTATTCCTTTATTCTGGGTGCGGATCGTGACACTAGGTGGCTATATCTCATATTTTACGATACTTTAAGGGAGCATCTGAAATATGGTTTTTTATACAAACCATCACACTCACGGTGATGGGATTAAGTGATTTTGATTAGGCAGGTAGTTCAAGTGATATGATATCTACTTCTGGATATCGTGGTTTGTTCTAGTGTTGAGGCTGATAAGTGTACTATGCTCATACAACTTATGAGATAATGTGGGTGCAATCTCTTATTCATGAAATGGAATTTATGGTTCATATCCCTATGGAGATATATTGTGACAATACATCAACAATTTTTATCTCAAGAAATCCCGTGTTTCATGAGCGCACTAAGTATATCGATGTAGATTGTCATTTTGTTTGTGATTTGTTGGTGAAGAAAAAAATTCTCGCTCCACATTTTCAGTCTGAGGATCAGTTGGATGACATCCTCACCGCACTTGCTTGTAGGCTATTTTCTTATTTATATAACAAGGTAGGCATGTCAGATCTCTATGCTCTAGGGGATGTTAGTCGTAAGTCTTGTATTCATATATGGGTACAGTCAAGTAGTTTTGGGTGTATTTATCATAATATGTTAATATTTAGAATTGAATGCCCTTGCACTCTCATCTCCTCCCCTCCTCTCTTCCTCATCTCTTCTTCTAAACTTCACTATAACTATACTTTCAGCTTCTTTATTGCTAACTATACATATAGATATTTGTCCGCTCATAATGGCATATTAACTCCTAATATTTCAAAACTCTTGTTATGATGATATGTAAAGCTGCCAGGGGGGATATTTACATCCAAAATGACACAACAACGGGATTCAAATGCTTATTTAGGCACTATATAACAAACATTGCCAAATAAGTACCAAGTCGGAAAATTTATTATTACTTTTAAACGGTCAATTATATATTGAAAAGATGCAAAGCAATAGAATAAAAATTAATACCTTCAGGATCACACCTTCTCCAAACCATACATCACCAAAAACCTTCAAGCTGTCTAGATCAACTATGCTAGGAATTGACTTGAATCGACTAAGAAAGTTTCCAACCTAGAGAGGAAAGAAGAATTACTATTTATGTGAAAAGTGCAGTGAACTTAAACCAGTTCCCCCATCAATATGTACTACTATTCACCTTTTTAAATTCAGGACCAAGTTCTATTGAGGGATTTGATGTGTTTGCTCTTGCTTTGTTACGGATTACAAAGCCATCGACCAAGGTATAAAGATCCGACTGCAATAATATTAACCATGAAGAAAGCCTCAAAACAATATATATGAGAATCAGCCTAGTTGCATGATCAAGGTATAGGTTAAACCTGGACTAGCAGCAAGTCGGATGTCGCCTTCACTGGGAGGAACCGAGAACGGGGAACATTGATCCCAATTGCGTGATCAAAGAACTATTAATCAAAAGAGACAAGGTGTACAAATGATGAGAGCTTCCCAGCAGATACAAGCTATGAAAAATAAGATCATGTTTGGTCATTACACGTATGGCAGCACCAGCTGCAGTTTCCAGTTGAAGAACTTTCACACCATCAACATCCTGGAAATAATAACTAATTAATCAGCCTTATCTAAATAGAAATGAACATATTACAATCAGGAAACTTGAAAGAAATTTAAATCTAGTATTGGAAATGGAAAGTACCTTGGGGTTCGGAATTATCTCCAATTTAAGTGCATCAGCATTCACGAGCTTTTTAATGGCCTTCAAATTTACCCACCTGTAATGAATTGGTTCAATTAGGATACTGAAATGGCATATCTGTCAAGAGTCCAATACAGAAATGCATGTCCACATACAGGTTATTTGTGTTGAAAATCTTGAATTTTTCAATTGACTTAAATTCGTTTACCTGGATGAATTGAATAAAGATAAAGAATCAAGTAGAAATATCTGCATTGGATAAAGAGGGAAAGAAACCATGTGACAAGTATACAAAGCAGGGATGATATTAATTGCCTACATGTGCATCAGGAACTTGAGCAATTTCCAGAAGCTGAACATCAAAATATCAGAAAATTTAGTCAGTGCCCAGGAAATATGAACATAACAAGTCGAGAAAAAGAACTTTCAAGAAGAAATAATTAAGCAATGTAACGAAACGGACTGATTTCTGAAATGAGGGATACATCTTGAGTAATGCAATTTTGTACAGAGTAATCTTACAACAAAGTACAAATAGTCTTCTCTTTCATTGTCCTTCTTGGACTATTTTACTTTCCTAATCTTTATATTGTCCCATTCTCTTCTTTACTAGTTATAACAGTTACCCCTCAACTTTTATGCCTATATATCTTGTTCAAATACTCCTAGAATCTGTCTATATTTCCAGCTCCCCGCTACTGTTAATGTAGATTGAGATCCACTTTATCAATCAATGTTTCCTGTTTCATGTCTGATTTCAGCTTGACGTAGACACCTGGCAAAACATCTGTTTCAAAAATCCCGAAAGCGCAGCTCAACTCAACTCTAATTAACCAATACAATCTCTTTAACCTAAACTACATTAGAAACCATGCTCCAGCAGTTGTTGTAATGAATGTTGTTTGTTCCTCCCTGCAGATCCCAATGGAAATCTAGGTTTTGAAGGTAAAGTAGGCGCAACAGAAAAGGTTTACCTTCGAAGCGTGAACCGGACATCCCCACGATCTCCTTGAGCACAGTCGTATCCTCCTTGGTATCGACACCGCAAGCAGATCTTCTATGTGGGAAGGATAAGAAAGGAGGAAAGTAGAAAATAGGGATTAGGGTTTCTCCATATGAGAAGCCCCAATACATATAAGCATTGGATTTCTATATTGGATACACTCCTAATTGGACGCGGCCCACTTAGGACTGGTCACCCAAACCTAAACCCGGTGTGGATCGGACTAGACCGGTTCGGTTCGGGCCAAATGTCAACATACTCCCACTAGCACTAACGGGGTGCACTCAACCCAAGATCCTATCTCAAAATAGAACCATATATTCGTGAGGCATGCGACCGTGAATACCTTCAAGCCTTCAAGCGGAACACCTTAAACCAAGTCCACTAAGAAATTACTCTTAAGGATAACGACTATCACAAACAAAAATATGATGAGGAACTCATGTATCCCAAATCAATTTGCGTCGTCGTATTCGAAGATCTCTCGATCCCTCGAAAGAGAGCATATCCAAATACCATGGTAGCATATGACTCTGTTACACTTTCTCACATTCCACAAATGCAGCTAAAGTTTGGCCAATGACTGATCATAAGATGAGCATCATGATCTTTCGCTTGTCCGAAAAAGTTCTTTACATTATCAACTCGCTTTCCCAATCACAACTTGATGTAAGTTATCGATTTCATCATACAAGTATATCAAAGTAGCAGACATTGACTCCAAACTTCACCGTATGGACAAATGTCTCTACGGGTACTGACGTTATGCACCTTAGTGCACAACAGGCTTAGTCAAGCCTCGGATCTCATATGGCAAGGAAGCATTGTGTCATAGCACACGTTATATGAAAACGTGTCGCGATGGAGAGACTCTCACAGAGAGAGTACGTCTATCTCCATAAGAAATTGTATCCTACCACAATCTACCTCTAGTATTTAACTAACCGAGCCCCTTGCATCATCTCCCTACAAGCGACAACTGCAATAGTTCTGTATGCTTTTATAATAGGTCATACCGTCATAGAAGGTGGAACTGTTACGACCCACTCCCAAATAATTGATTACATGAGTACAAGTACGTGGGCGCGTGGGTACGTCCAGCTTAGGCCATGGTATCAGCTGTAGTTCGTTGTGTATATCTATAATCCCATAAACTATGTCAAAACATCCAAAGAACTAATTATCATCAAGAATGTATCAAGAACTATGAAAGAGAAAGACTGAAAGCATACGAATAAAAGCTATGCATTCCAAACTATCAGAAGGAAGAATAGAATCATGAACGACGATCTCAATCACGAGCTCCATAGACCAGGATTAAAGACATCAGAGCACTATGTCAAAGTAGAGCAACTTCAAACACGAAAATCAAATAAGAACAAAACCAAGGGAATAATGCAGATGGCATCAAGGAACCATAGAACACCCGTGCCGCCCCCACTGCCGCTGCCCTTGCCGCCCACCCCCCCTCCACTGCTGCCGCCCTCCACGGCCACTCCAAACCCTAACCATAATCTCTCCATGAACTTTCCTAGCCGCCACCCTCAATACACAACTCAAACCCTAGCCGCCATAGCCGCCTCCCCAAATCCTAGTTTCAAAAAAAAAGGTAGACAATTGTTTGTTTACATGACCCTCTAAATCTCATCGAGGGTATCAGGAGTTAACAAAGAGCAAACCTGGATTTGCGTGAACCTTTGTTCCTGATCCGGTTTTCACATCAAGATTAAACAAAAAGTAACCTGGGTTGCTTCTCTGGCTTGTGTGATCCACCTTTGATCTATGCTTCCCTTGCGCGAGCCAGTTCTGGCTACATTGATTGCGTATTTGCAGAGTTGATGTGATTATCGGATCAGGACGATCATACGACAATCGAATCACGAAACATTTAAGGATGTCGAACAGTGAGGCGAAGAGCAGTGCTACCAACACCAGTGCCGAAAATGTAGTAGTGGGAACACCTGGCACAACGGTTTCATCTGTTCGACTTGTCGATAGGCGGTTGGATAGACCAGATGGTTATTCCACATGGCGCAAGAAGGTCGAAAAGACACTTCGGGGAATGTGGTTGTCCAAGCATCTTACTGACAACCCTCCGGTAGTGACTGATCCTACATTTGAACAATAGGAGTCGGATGACAGTCGACTATTTACACAGTTGATGAATTCGATGGAACTATCGGTTGAGGACATGGTTCAGAATACAGATTCGGTGGAGTTGTGGGAGGTCCTTACAACAACGTTTGATGGCAAACACGATTTGTCTTGCATCTTTGACTCGGTCTTGGTGTCTTCCGAGCTGACCAAGGAGACAAGTCACATAAAGACCACATTTGTGCCTTCAAGGCACTAGCGGATGAGGTTGATCATGTGTTACCTCTAACGATGGATATCAATGAGACAAGAACTCAACGTCAGCAGCTCTATGTCATGGCGTACCTTGCCACACTTTGTCCTGATGCAGACTCTGCACGGTCTCAGATCATTGTTGGGGCTAAGGTTCCGTCTTTGATGGAAGCCCACTTTGTTCTACTGACAGCAAAAGTCGTTGAGACTACTACAGGTAATGCCCCTGCTGATCAGACTGCTCTGGGAGCTGCTCGTAGTGGATTCCGTGGAGGTCATGGTGGTCGACGTAGTGATCGGAATGCTGGTCGTGATGGTGGACGAGGCACTGGTAGTCGTAATGGAGGAAGACCGCACACATGCTTCAACTGTGATCAACAAGGCCATTTCCAATGACAATGTCCTAAAGCTCCTGCAGTCAATGTTGCTAATAACGGAATATCAGTGCAGATGACGGCAGAAGCATATGTCGAATTCGCTGAATTCCAAGCTCAACGACGTGGCGAAGCCTCCACATCTGGATCCACAGCCAGGTACTCAGCGACGTGTACGATCATGTCAAAGTAGTAGGTAATCGACTCGGGTGCATCTAACCACATGACAGGGGATGCAGGTATGTTGTTGATTACATACATGTTGGTTGTGTATCAGATATTACTGTTGTGAATGACAATTCCCTGAGGGTTCGGGAAAAAGGAAGCACCCGTCTTTCTCCTGGCCTGCCACTCAAATCAGTTTTACAGACACCTGGAAATCGTTCAGTCTCGTCTATTAGTAAAATTACTCGTGACTTACAATGTTTGGTAACATTTGTTTCCTGATAGTTGTGTTTTTCAGGACCCAAAGACCAGGAGGACTATCGGTAGTAGGCATGTAGCTGGAGGCTTGTACCTGTTTGACATGAATTCTTTCGCTACCTGTGTTAGCGTGAAACTCGATCTGTTTAGGTTGCACTGTCGGTTAGGTCACCGATATATCCAAACACTCCAGAAGATGTATCCGTCTTTGAATTATCCTATTCCTTTTCATTGTGTCATGTAGTTTGGCTAAACATCACCGGATACCCTATCTAGTGAGTCTGAATAAAGATACATCAGCTCATTTTGAGCTAGTGCACTCTGATATATGGGGGCATTCCTCTATTGAATCTATGATGGGCTTCAAGTATTTTATTTTCTTTGTTGATGACTACTCACGTGTCACCTTTGTCTACTTGATAAAAAAATTGCTCTGAATTATTTAATATTTGGTGCATTTTTTATGCGAAAATCTAAATCCAATTTGGGGTTCTTATTAAGTGTTTTCGGAGTGACAATAGTCGTGAGTTCAATTCTCATCTTGCTAGACATAGCATCATCAAACAAACTTCTTGTCCTTACATACCACAACAGAACGGTGTGACCGAACATAAGAATCGTCACCTATTAGAAACAGTTAAGTTTAGAGATAGAGAGGAGAAGGGGAAGTAGGGAAAGAGAGAATATGAGAAAGGAGATTGCAAGGGCCTTAAACCCTAGGTTGCATCTCATGTCTATTTATATTGATATGCAATACACCCACAATTACTATTATACCCTCATATGATAAATAACAAAATAAAATAACTCTAACACCCTCCCTCAAGCAGGAGCATATAGATCAGACATGCCCAGCTTGCTACATAAATCAGAAAATGGACCGCGAGCAAGTGGTTTGGTGAGGATATCACCTAATTGATCCTCTGACCGAACATAAGGAGTGACAATCTGTTTCTTCAGCAACAAATCACGAACAAAATGACAATCCACCTCGATATGCTTCGTGCGCTCATGAAACACCGGATTACTTGCGATAAACATTGCCGACTGATTATCACAATACATCTCCATCGGAATAGGAATCATAATTCTCATTTCATGAAGAAGAGACTGCACCCACATCATCTCAGAAGCTGTATGAGCCATCGCACGGTACTCGGCCTCTGCACTAGAACGAGCCACAACATTCTGCTTCTTACTACGCCACGTGACAAGATTGCCACCCACAAACGTACAATAGCCAGAAGTAGACCTCCTATCACTGCGACTGCCTGCCCAATCAGCATCACTGAACCCAGTCACCGTAAGCAACTGGGAAGGTTTGTACAACAAACCCTTTCCAGGTGCACCCTTCAAGTATCGAAGAATGCGAGAGATAGCCTCCCAATGTGGTTGCCGAGGGGCATGCATAAACTGACTAACTACTCCAACTGCATATGTGATGTCTGGTCGAGTAACAGTAAGATATATAAGTTTGCCAACCAAACGTCTATAATATCCAACATCCTCAAATAACTCTCCCCTGTCAGCATCAAGCTTGTCATGATAATCCATAGGAGTCTCAACTGGCCGACACTCCAACAACCCAGTCTCGGAAAGCAAGTCTAGAACATACTTGCGTTGTGAGAGATACACCCCTTCTTAGATCGAGCAACCTCGATTCCAAGAAAATATCGAAGAAGACCCAAATCCTTAGTATGAAACTGACGACTAAGGTAGGCCTTCAAGTCCGCAATTCCAGCATGATCACTCCCAGATATAATGATATCATCAACATAAACAATCAACACGATAATACCTGCTGAGGAAGAATGGCAAAACACTGAATAATCTGATGTGGTACGCCGAAAGCCATACTGAATGAGAACTGAACTGAACTTGTCAAACCAAGCACGAGGTGACTGTTTCAGTCCATATAATGTTTTCTTCAATCGACATACGAGTCTTTTATTTCCTGCTACAACATATCCCGGTGGTTGATCCATATAAACCTCCTCCTGTAAGTCACCATGCAAGAAAGCATTCTTTATGTCCAGCTGATATATAGGCCATCGGTGATAAACTGCCACAGAAATAAGAATCCGAACTGAATTCAGCCGAGCTACTGGAGAGAAAGTCTCCATATAATCCACGCCATATGTCTGAGTATACCCTTTGGCAACCAACCGTGCCTTGAGGCGCTCAACAGAACCATCAGGATGATACTTAACAGTGTACACCCATCTACAACCCACTGTTTGTTTTCCAACAGGAAGTGATGTAAGCTCCCAAGTCTGATTTTGATGTAAAGCATACATCTCCTCATCCATTGCACTTTTCCAACCAGAAGATGACATAGCCTGCTTGTAAGTTTTGGAAATAAAAGTAGAAGACAATGAAACAGCAAATGCATGAAAAGATGATGAAGCACGGTGTAATGAAACATAGTTAGAAATGGGATGCTTATTCTTTGTGGTACAAAGGCGTTGTCTTTTTCTGAGAGCAATAGGAAGATCATCTGAATCTGTGGTGATGGGAGCAGAAACCTCAGGCACGGAAGATGATTGGTTGAAGGCTGAATTTTGCAGAACCACTGGCCTGTTCTTGGATCTCTGATAAACCTGTAAATGGGGAATGGAGACAGAAATTGATTCAGGAATGACCGGAAGTGGTATGGAAGATATCAAATCTGTTGTAAAAGGAATACAACGGTCTCCTGGAGGAAAGAAAGGGGTAGACTTAAAGAATGTAACATCCGCACTGACATAATATTTGCGTGACTGTGGACTGTAACAACGATGACCTTTTTGAGTACGGGAATAACCAAGAAAGACACACTTCAGAGATCTAGGAGCCAACTTATCTCGATTAGGTTCCAAGTTATGAATAAAAGCGACACAGCCAAACACTCGAGGAGATAAGGAAAAGGGTGCGACATCTGTATGTAATATAGTAAATGGAACTTTGTTATTTAATACAGATGATGGCATGCGATTAATAAGATAACATGCAGTAAGAACGGCATCTGCCCAATACTGTTTGGGGACATGCATATTGAACATGAGAGTTCGAGCCACATCTAAAATGTGTCGATGTTTGCGTTCGGCTATACCATTTTGTTGAGAGGTGTGGACACAACTGGTTTGATGAATCATACCACGATCAACACAGAAACTGTTCACAGAAGATTGAGTATACTCCAAAGCATTATCAGAACGCAGAATTTTGATACGTTTATTAAACTGAACATAGACTTCATTATAAAAGACATAATACATTTGGAAACTCAGATCTTTCTTTCATTAAATAACACCAAGTCATTCTGGAATAATCATCAATAAAAATAACAAAATACTGAAATCCTTTCGGACTTTTGACTCTAGACGGACCCCAAATATCAGAATGAACAAGATCAAAAGACTCTAATTGACGACTCTCACTACGACGAGGAAAGGAACTACGGTGATGCTTGCCTAACTGACAAGCCTCACATTCAAGACTAGAAACATGACTCAAACTAGGAACAACTTGACGCAACTTAGCCAAAGACGGATGTCCCAAACGATAATGCCACTGCAACGGAGAAGTAGAAACAGAAGTGAAGGCCTTTCCAGGTAGATCCAAGTAGTACAGTCCATCTTTTTCATGCTCCGAACCAATCGTCTTCTTCGTCCTGAGGTCCTGAAAAATACACGAATTGGGAGAAAATGTCACAGAACATTGAAGAGATTTGGTTAACTGGCTCACAGATAACAAATTAAATGGAAAATTAGGCACATATAATGAATCAAATAATGATAGTGATTGAGTAGGATGAATGACACATTTCCCAAGCACAGGACGAGTAGACCCATCAGCCAAGATAATATTATGTTTCATGGAACTACGATTATGAAAGATAGATGTTATACCAGACATGTGAGAGCTTGCTCCTGAGTCGATGACCCAAGAGGTGGATGGTGACTGGGTTGCCACAAAAGCAGGATTACCTATATGTGCCATGGTTGCAGTAGGTTGGGAGGTGGTACTAGCAAGCGCGTTCAACTTCTGGAGGATCTGTTGAAATGGAGATGAGGTATCGGACGTTGAAGTCTGATTGAAACCCGAAGTATCATCTCTGGGAGCAGAAGTGTCCTGGGACTGCATATTTTCATCATGCACTTGATGTGCATATTCTGGTTTGCCCCATTTGTCCCCACAATAGTCTTCTACATGACCGAGCATTCCACAATAGTTACACTTTCGTGGTTGACCACGGCCACCACCACTACCGCGGCCACCACCACCACCGCGACCACCACCACGACCATTGTCTCTACCACCACGGCCTCCTCCTCGACCAAAACTACGACCACCATCTCTACCGCCACGTCCAATACCACGTCCACCACCACGACCAACAGCATTAGAAACTAGGACAGAAGAGTCAGTACTCGGCAGCACAGAACTGTCCCAGAAAGGAACGATTGAGACGGGAGAAAGTATCTGCCACCGTAGGTAACTGCTCTCCAGCAAGGATCTGAGCTTTATAAGGTTCGAGCGCAGGATCCAAGCCGGCTAGGATGAGTGAAACATGAAACTCTTCCTTCTGTCTCCGAGCTTCCTTCAAATCAGTAGTAACAGGATGATATTGAAGCAGTTCCTCCCACAAAGCCTTCTTTGAAGCCAGATATTCATTCACAGGCTTCCCATTTTGCTTTGTATTGAACAATAACTCGTACAACTCATAGATACGGGCAACGTTTCGCTTCTGCGAATAAGATTCTTCCAGAGATGCCCAAATCTGTTTGCTTGATTCACACCACTGAACATTAGCAGCGATATGTGGTTCCATACTATGCCACAACCACGACATAACGTATGCATCTGCACTCATCCAATCTTCATACTCAGCGGGCATTTCAGGCAGGGGTTCTTCGGTCAAAAACTTCAACTTCTTCTTCGCCCTTAACACCACTTTGATAGACTTGGACCAGGCAAGATAGTTCGCACCATTGAGTTTCACCGCAGTAATCGACTTTCCCAATTCATCATTATGAATAACAGTAAAAGGAGAACCACTTCCGCTACCACCACTACTATTAAGCTCGCTAGAAGATTCGGTCCCCACCATACTTGCAGATGCAACAGAAAGACGAGATCTTTGAAACCCTAGATCTCACAACGAACCTCAACCGACGACGAATAACCAACGGAGATCTGTAGAAACCCTAGATCTCATAAACGAACCACGAACGACCACGAACAACGAACGACGAACGGCGAACGGCGAATCATGAAAAGTAGACAAAAAACAGCCGAAAAAAATATAGTCCTTACAGCCTATTATTTGATCGGCCCTGTCGGGGATGGGATGTACAGTACTTACAAATATATGCTCTGATACCAAGTTAAGTTTAGAGATAGAGAGGAGAAGGGGAAGTAGGGGAAGAGAGAATATGAGAAAGGAGATTGCAAGGGCCTTAAACCCTAGGTTGCATCTCATGTCTATTTATATTGATATGCAATACGCCCACAATTACTATTATACCCTCATATGATAAATAACAAAATAAAATAACTCTAACAGAAACAAAACGTGCTCTTATGTTTCAAGTACGTACTCAAGAAAATTGTGTTCTAATGTAGTCCTTACAGCCTATTATTTGATCAATCGCATGACATCTTCTGTTTTCAATGGCAATACCCAATTTTTCTGTTATATCCCAGTCGTATATTGTTTCCTCTACCTCTTAAAAGTTTTGGTTGTGCTACGTTCGGGATACTCGACCTACTCTTTCGAAATTAGAACCGAACGCAATCAAGTGTATTTTCCTTGGTATCCTAAGGATCAGAAAGGGTATCGTTATTTTTCTCCAACATTAAAGAGGTATTTTATGTCTCGGAATGTTACATTTGTTGAAACCGAGTTTCCTCCACTCCCACCAACTACAAATTATGTTCCAAAAATTTATCCAGAAGAAAATTTCCTACTGTATCAAGTTCAAACACAGCAGCCCCTGTAAAGGTGTCCTTCCCTGCCGAGCCAGTCTTCCGGTCCGACGGTCCGAAATACCGACTCCGTCAGAACCAGCATCGCTAGTCTCACCAGCACCGACAGACCAAGCAACACCAATAGTGCCCAGAGCCATTGAACCACCACCCTCCTCTAGCTCCAATGTTTCTACACCGACTGATATACCGGCTCATCTCCGTCGTGCATGTCGCAACCATCCTTTGTATGTAGACAACTACAAATGGCTCACAAGTCAGACTCAGTCTCTGGTGGCTACTATTGACGGGATTCAGATTCCCAATTCTGCAAAGGACTCAAACATCCTGGTTGACGCGCAGCTATGGAAGAGAAGATGGGAGCGCTTCGGAAGAATCATACTTGGGATTTCGTGGATTTGCCTACGGGTAATAAGGCGGTCTGTTGCAAGTGGGTATTCACTATCAAGGTGAAACCGGATGGCACTCTTGATCGTCTGGAAGCTCGACTGGTAGCTAAAGAATATTCTCAGATATATGGTAAAGATTATTTTGAGACCTTTTTCCAAGTTGCAGGTTGACTTATGTGCGAGTGTTTTATCGCATTAGTTGTCCACTATGATTGGTCCCTTCTGCAGTTAGATGTGAAGAATGCCTTTCTTCATGGGGACCTTAAAAAAGAAGTGTATGTGATGCAACCTCCTGGATTTGTTACAAGGAAGGGTAAAGTATGTATCTACGGAAGGTCCTCTACAGTCTCAAACAATCACCTCGTGCTTGGTTTGGTCGATTTACACATGTCGTTATTCAGTTTGGCATGTGTCATTCGAAGAAGGATCATTCGGTATTTTACCGACAGACATCAGCTAAAAGGATACTACTTGGTGTCTACGTTGATGACATTGTGATTACGGGAGATGACAGTCAGGGTATTGCTGGCTGAAAAAGTTTCTGGGTGAACAGTTTCAGACCAAGGATATGAAATCGTTGAAATACTTTATGGATATTTAAGTCACACGGGGTAAGTGGGATATTGTAATGTCTCAGAGAAAGTATGTACTGGACATCCTAACTGATGCAGGAATGATGCAAGGAAGCAACCTCGTCCATGGATCTAGGGGCAAAGTTACTTCTCGATGAAGGGACACTGATGACCAATCTGGACCAGTGGTTAGAAAACTTTACTTAGCGGTCATGACTCACCCAGACATTTCCTTTGCCGTGAGTGTCACGAGTAGATTTATGGCTTCTCCATGAGTTTCGCATTGGCAAGCATTTCTCAAAATCATGCGCTATCTAGTCCAGAAGCCAAAAAAAAGGAATTCGGATGGAGAATAGGGGCATACTCATGTAGAATATTTTACAGATGCAGACTGTGGTGCATGTCTTATGGATAGACGGGTATACATCTGGCTATTCAGTTTTTATTGACAGTAATTTAATATCATGGAAGAGCAAGAAGCATAGTGTGGTCTCTTTATCAAGTTCAGAAGCAGAGTATCGAGCTATTGCTCATGGCACAGCAGAAGTGTTATATCTGCAGCATCTTCTGAAGGAGCTGGATGAAGAAGAAGCAGGAACTGACGCAGCAGATATGTGGTGTGGCAATCAGTCAGCTATCAATATTGCCACCAATTCCGTATTTCATGAAAGGACAAAACATATTAAGATTGACTGCCACTTTGTCCGTGATGAATATCAAAAGGGGTTAATAAAGTTTCACCATGTGAGGACCGGGGATCAGATAGCTGACACTTTTACGAAGTCGCTTTTAGGCCCTCGGGTTAAATTTTTTTGTAACAAGCTGGGCTTGATTGACATCTATGCTCCAGCTTGAGGGAGGGTGTTAAGTATTAGTGTATTAGTTGAGTAGACTTTAGTCCCACTTCGGGTAGAATAATAGAGAGGAGTTACCCTCTCCTATATATATGTACTCCTTTATTGATAATGAATCATCCAACTATTCTTCTCTACAGAAGGCTAGGCTAGATAGGGACTTGAAGGAAGTATTGTAACATCGTCGTACGTGTCGATTGTAGTCTTATCGTAGGCTTTGGTAGTAGCTTCGCTGTAAGCGGACGTCTTAGTCTTGTAGAAGGTTGCACTGTTACCTCTGAGGAGTTGGTGTTAGCTTTAGCTCCACTAGATACTATTTTAAACCTGGCCTCGTAGGATGATTCCGAAGGGTTAGTTTCGTCAGAGGTTATGTTAGCTTTGTTGGAACGTGTAGTAGCTTCATTGGAAGCTAAGGCAAGCGCCTAGTTTAAACACAAAAATGACAATGGCCAGATTCGAGGGGCATGGCGGGAAAGGGTAGGCAACGACAAGGTTAGAGGAGGGATGGTGGCACTAGGGGGGAGAATATTTTTTGGAAAGCTCTAATACCATGAATTCAGAGAGAGCTCTTAATTTATTGACGTAAATTAAATATGAGAAGCCTTCGTACATTTACAGGAGCAAGTCATAACATCCTCCTTTATCCCAGGCAATATGGGACCAAAGTGAGGTAAACAATAATATTTAACTGAGAATAGTAATGGAAAAAGGAATGGAAATAAACATGCATTTGAATTTTGGCATACTTTATTATTTGGCATCTAGATAAGATAGCATTACTAATATGATATAACCGGTCTTTTCCATAACTCAACCCACAACAACAATAACCAACCAAAAATATGGAAAAATGAATATCCAAAGTCCACTATTATGATAGTCCAGCTTGTAGGTCCATAATAAATATAAAAACTCATTTACAAATTTACATGATATGGCCCATGAACTAATTACAAAGTCTTTGGAACTAAATACACAAACTGTAATCTTTAGGAATCTTAAAAATTGATTGTTAATGGGCCACAACCCGTTATCTGACAAAATTCCCTCTAAAAATTACTGTTAAGGCTTCAGCAAGGTCCTCGTACCGATGATTACCACAAAATTTTCAATAATCCGCGTCGACCCAAATCAAAATTTCAAGGAAGCATAAAAGCGCTCTTACCTCGCCACGAATGTGACCAACAATCAGGATTCCCATACGAGATTGTTGTGGTGACAAATGTAGCCCCAACCCCCCTTGGGTGGGGTTTCGATTCATATGCAGATAATCCTTGGGGCATATCGAGATCATAGAAGCCAGCGGTGTTGAGCAAATTCGGCAGAAGCCAGCAGCAAGGACGAGACCCCCTTATGGGGTCTATTAGAATTGTAAACATCTAGCGGCCATGTCAGGCCCCTTGTAGGGTCCGATAAAGCTGACAGCAGCCACCGACGGTAGCCCTACACCTCTTTGGGGACTGGTAGGCGTCGATTGCATGTGGAATCGATTAGGGGCTAACCTTATTTAGGGTCGGCCGGCGTCGTTATCGGTCCAAAGGCGAGGGGCCGACCCCTTCTAGAGTCTATCCGCGGTGCAGAGCTAAGAACCATAAAGAAGGAGACCAACCTTCTTTGAAGCGGCGACTGGCACCGACAACCACTAAAGGCGACGAATAACTTGCGGCACTAAGGAAGAGATCGGCGAACACCCCCTTTGGGGTATGGCCGCCATCATTGATGGCTCGAAGGTATGGCCGACCTATGTGTGGTAGCAAAATCGAGAGGTTTTCTTCCCACGCCATGGATTTCTCCGCACTTCAATATTCTCCAAACACGCAAATAAAAATTCCCGCCATCAATCCAAGATCACAAAATATTTACACCTATTTCTAATTTGCAAATAATTATAGCACAGATTCATATGTAATCATAAACCCTAAATCTATGAGCAACCCCATAAATCAACCACAACAAAGAAGATTCATGACAATAATCAAAATAAAATTGCAAACGCTTAATTTGCACGTCAATAGAATCATCAATCCCAAATTCAAGCATGGCAAAAGGGTTGTCAAAATATAGATCCCAGCCATCTTAAGAATCCTAATTTTTTTGTCATGCAAATTATAGATCACAAACCATTATGAAATCCTAATTTTAGGGTTTCCAAAATCTAAAGCATCAAGAGAAGAGAGAGAGGAGAAGCCTTTTTAGGCTCAATACTATATGTAGATTCCAATTGGAGTCTAGGTATTGAAGGTAAAGTAGATGTAGCGGAAAGAGTTTGTTCTTCTTCGAAGCGTGAACCAGACTTCTCCCACGATCTCATGGAACACGTCATAGAGGATTCTACTAGAGAAGCCTCCTTGGCATCCACACCGCAAGCGGATTTTCTATGTGGGAAGGGAGAAGAGAATATAGCAGGTGGAAAATGGGGATTAGAGTTTCTCCATATAAGAAGCCCCTATATATAGGCATTAACTTTCCATATTGGATGCACCCTAATGGACACATTACTCTTATTGGACCAGGACCACATAGGACCGGACATCCGAACCTGAACCCGGTCTGGACCAGTCCAAACCAGTCCAGTTCGGTCCAATGCCAACACTCCATAGTCCATACATCCAAATTAATGTCAATTACATCCTTTCCCCAACTTTTATCCTTCTTTTTATTTTACTTTTTGTATGTTGTTTGGATGATTCCTAGGTGGAAACAATTCAGGCCACCGACTGAAGCACTCATAAGGAATGAAGAGCAAATAAAAACAAAAACACACAATCACAGAAAGATAACCAAATGCAAACATACAATTTTTACGTGACAAGAAAACCACAGGGCTATTGGAGTCCAACCCCATAAAGCTTCAATAGTAAATGTAGATCACAACCTATCTAACTTCTCGCATCTGAATACAAATATCTACCAATTCAACAACACATCAACCATAATTACACAAGAGAAGTGAGAATACACAAGGACCAACAAAGAGTTAATGATGACAAAAAGAATCTCGCCTGTGGATCTGCCTGTCAAAAGCATATGGTAAGAACCAGTTGTGAAGATTACCAACAAAAAGAACTCTGAATCTTCCTCTCCTCTTGAAATAGTATTTATTTCTTGCGAAGTTGTTACCCAAAATATAGGTGAATATCCTCTTAAACTTATTAGGATTGCTTAATATGTAATCCCATCCAAACACCTGACTCCTAATAAGATAAGCATTGTTATAGTATATAAGTGCATCCAAACACCCTACTCCTAATTAGATTAGGAATAAAAGAACCCGGGTATTCTCCACACAGGAGGGGAACCCTTGCCCAACATATGTTCATGTATGCGAAGTGTGAGTGACACAACCACTGATGGCTGCAGCAATGAGGATGGCATCATGACCGTATTGAAGGACGCAGACTCAATTACATTAAACAACATTTAACAGGGATTTCTAGGCTATTGAACTCAATATGCAGGATCCGAGAGCCCAAAATGAGAAATGAACAGAAGGAAACTTAAAGAACAGAGGAATCCGAGCCTAAACCAACTAATAAACAAACTATTACTTGAATAGATAACAGTTAGTATCACGTAAAGGAAACAAAACAAAAAAACTAAGCATGGAGACTAGACCAACACAAACTCCACTGAAGCATGTAACAGAAAATGCAAATAGTGGAGAATATTACGAGGACAACTGAATGTCAGAAAAGATTACCTAGCTAAATAATGTTAATATTAATCAGCTGTGCAGATCAATTATAAATCATAACACTGGACTCCACTTCCAAGCTACCAGGATAGCACTGGGTAAAAATCCAATAGACTTGAAAAGAACACGTACCTGGACCCTCCCTTCATATAAGATAAGTGTGCCTCCTTTCACATCAGCCAAAGTTTTTGGAGTCACCTGAAATATGAGAACATGATTAAGTTATGGTCATTCCACTTCATTTATTTTCTTTTTCATGGTTAATAATGCTATTAAAGTACCTCCATACAATATCCATTCGCATTGTGGATCAAATGGCTTAAGATCTCTGTTTTCTTTGGTCAAGGATAGCATGTAGTTCAAGTAGGTGAACATAAATTACTTACTGGAATCTCAAAGGTTGCAGAAAATAAAAGCTATAACCGAATAGATGCATAAGGATACTCAAGTCAACTATAGCACCCAAATTATCCGAGTTTGCCACAAAAATATACTCCTTTCCCTGAGAGAGATTAGAAAGGTAAAGTATAAGGAACAAATTGTTACTTCAAACAATTGATGATCACTTATTTGGAAAACCAGCGAACAAGACCCATGTATATTGCAAACTTTCCAACACAAACCTGCGACAATAATGCATCAAGCTTCCCACTGTTCACCAAGGATGGGAACACATCACCGTGGCCTGGAGGATACCTTCAAAATTCACATGCAGTCATTTAGCTATAAGACGAACAAGATAGCTAATTTTTATAAGCATGCATGAGTAGAGAGATTCTTGATCCCCAATCGTTATAGGCTTACACGAACGGTCAAATTTAAGTCTTATTTGTTTGCTAGTTTTATGTTGTATGCCAGAGAGATTACGAATCAAGAACACATTAATTATAAAATGAAAATGCCAATAAAAGCCTTAGAAACTAGAGAAATGAAGGAACAAAAGAATTATATAATTAAGAAGAAGTGATTATGCATTTTATTTATTTAGGTTCATTTATGAAATGGAGAACCAGTGGGATTGACATTCCTTTACACTATCTGGCTTAATGAGTCATTAAGATTGATGCAATTCCCTATAAAAATTGTATCATGTGACCTCTTTATCTAGACTCTTTAAAGTCTAGGGAAATTTGGATAGTGCTCTTTGGTCGCATGACAAAAATAGGTTAACCTACCTCCCAACTAGCCACCTAGGTTTATGGCATGACCCTATTATGCTCGTAGCTACCTTGGCTAGAAATTTGGTACCAACATTGAGGGTTGACGTCAGGTCCACAAACGATTATAAAAGCTTTGTCAAATCTTATATAGAGAATTCTTAGGCATCACAGAACAACCCATTCTGATTGGACAATGGGACAAGGCTTGGATGATGATGATGAAGTGGAGAACTACAAGGAAGTTAGGAAGAGATGCTAAGTAGGATAATAAATGTTAAGGATCAGTGTAACTAAAATCGGATCACTCGCACAAGTAATCAGTAAAGTTCTAGGTCGAAGTAGAAATTCATTCATGTACTTGAGTGGATTAATTGCTCAGGATGATCATTGGCCCAGTATTATTAGTGAGGCCCATTTTTCAATGAACCGATTTAATTTCGAGCATTTGTCGCTATCCGAAAGTCAGGAACATTTCGCAGGCTGCGCTAGTTGAACTTCTTCTTGAAGTGATAGCAAATTTACCTCCTCTTGGAGCTCTTTCTCTCAGATACATAACAGCGGGCCTTGAGGTATTGATTGCAACATCTCCTGGACTTGACGGAGCTCCGCTTCCTTGTGCTCCAACAGCACACGAGGACGTCCCCTATTCCACTGTTTCAGGTGGAACTTGACCGCCTTCAACCACTGAGTGAAGCGGTATTGTCTATTCCCGCGAACATCTCCTCTGAGCCCTGCTGCTACAGCCGCTGAGTAACCCGGTATTGAGGGCCAAGCGTTATTGAAGCGGAATGGTCTATTATGTCTTGCCGCCTCTGTGGACAGTTTGACCAGCACCGGCATGTGATCGCTGGTGAGCGAGGCCCTCCCCTCCGCACTAACCGATGGGAATTTATCGAACCAACGGCTATTCACAATTGCTCTATCAAGTTGGCACACTATCCAATTATGAGTAGCTTTTTTATTCCATGATCATATACAACCCGTACGCTCCAGACATCGGAGACTAGCTTGCAGTAGACAATTTTGGAAATCTACTAGTATATGTCCGGTACTCATCGACCCCCCACCTTCTCATGGCCAAACAACATAGCATTGAAGTCCCTACAAAGCAGTAGTGGGAGATGATGTTGTGCGTCCGCAATATGACTTGTGTGAATTATCTCCTGCCATAGTGAATCTCTTATTCGCCGGTCATTGTGACCGTAGACCGCTTCATAGATAAATTGTAGACCGCCTTTATTGGAAAACTCAATAGCGATGAGTTTTTCAGAGCGGTGAATGATGTGCCCCATCCAATTTCCTGCATCCCATAAAATCCAAATTCTCGCCATGCCACCATCGGTCAGATTATTAACCTGGGCCCATTGACTGGGAGTGCGCCGTGTCATTTTCCGTTCCGATCTAATTTTTGTTTCTAAAAGGCCAATAATCGAACTTTGCGTCTTCCTTGTTTCGTTTTTGATCTCCCTCCACCGTCATATCGAGTTTGCACCCCTAGTATTCCATGTCAAGATAGACATTAATTACAGGTTACCTCATCTTGACCCCCTCCCAAACTTACCACCAGGTCATTGATAAATTCAGTCTGCATATCAGGTGCATGTCCATCCCCTTCGTCCTACTGTTCCTCACTCCTCCGCATAAGCAGCCCCCAGTCTGGGTTGTCTACACAAGCGTCACCACCCCTCTCTTCAGACGCGTCTGGTTTATGCTGGTCTGTCGGAGCCTTCATAGCTCCATGTTTCCCTTTCTTTCTCGCATAGTTGACATACGTGGCCGATGGAACGTTCCCCTCTAGCATCTGGATAGTAGATTTAACCTGGCTTCTGGTTTGCACCGAGTGATGCACAACCCTTGCTGTCGAACGATCCAACTTTAGCTCCGGTGGGTGCTCAGAGACCGCGGATACAGGCCTCTTATCTGCGGCCCTCTCGGATATTAGTCCCAGTGCAAGCGCTGACCTTGCCACCAAGCTATGTAGAGGCGATGGCTCTGCCACCACTAACATGCCTCATGCATGCTCAACTAATGCTAAGTCATCTTCTTCAGCCATATGAACATCTCTTAGAGCGGTGTGCTCGGCTTCTTGCCCTTGTTGTGCCGTATGCGTCGTTCGTTCTCCACCACCAAGCCCTATAGGACACAATCTCCTCACGTGGCCAAAACATCTGCATAGAGTACAAATTGGAGGAACCCTTCGTATTCGACAACCTGAGAGCATATCTCCTCCGTAGGAAGTTCATATTCCAGTATCCTGGTTAGCGTAGTGGACGTGTCAATCTCCACGAATACCCTAGCATACGATAATCTAGCTTGCTTCTCAGATGCCTCATCGGATTTGATCGGTCTACCGATCAGACTTGCCAACTTCATCAATAGTGGCGTATCCCAATAATGGGGTGATAATTCTGGAAGACGAATCCATACAGGAACCGTGTGCAATAGTTCTTTCTCACACTTAGTATCCGGGCTCCAGCGGTTCTGAATAATCAACCGACCATCAAACGTCCACGGCCGTCCTTGTAGGATGCGTTCAACGTCTTCTTGCAGACCGAACCTTGCGAAGAAGAAGCCATTATCACGCGAGAAAACCTCCATGCTGCCACGTGGCCTCCACACCAGGCGAAAGCTCTGATCTGACTATAGAACGGTCTATCTCCCAGAACATAGAAAATCAGCGTGTTCTGCTATTTAGTGGCTGTTACATTCAATTCCTCTTCCGTGATTACCGCTACCCTTCTCTGTCCATCTATTATTTTGGCGCGACGTAGTGCTTAGTTGTAGTTGTCGCGGCCGTTCCAGTTTTGCACATGGATGCCCACGATTTACCGTTCACATTGCCGGTTTGCTGCCTCAATCGGGGATCAGCCTACGACACCCCTCCCACCGTGGAACCCTGGACTGGTCTCATGTTTACCCCAGTCGTCGTTCCTAGACTCAGTTTGACCCGTTGGCTACCATCCTCCCCTGCCCCCTTCTTTGCCCCACTACCGTCTTTGCTTGTACCCCCGCGAGATGCAGCCAGCATGGCCGAACTCGATCCCCTTTGACCCTCCTCCTATAGTCGAGTGCAGACAGTCGATCGAGCGATCGGGGCGCCTCCCCGGATCTCTTCCCTACCGAGAAATTCCCACGACGGCGCTGCGTGATAGTGGTCCATCCGTCAGACTCAACACTTCCCACCGCCTTAGCATTGAAGATAAGGCCGCCCTTCTCAACCGAGGTATTGGGCAGCGCCTTCTGACCCTCCCCTTCCGGCTCTCCAGGAACTCAGGAGTGGTTCTAGAACCCTAGGTTATGAGAATCCTCTGTCGACGGCGCCGCCTTATATATATATATATATATATATATATATATATATATTGGAAAAGGTAATTTTATTACTATATATTGGAAAAGGTAATTTTATTACTATTGAGAAGTTACAGCACCATCACATCTTTAAATCATACAATTGACATCATACTCAAGACTCCAATTTGAGCAGCACTCAACTCACCAAATATCCTCTTATTCCTCTCCCTCCAGACGTGCCATACCAACTAAAAGTCACATTGTGCGCACCATATATTCCATGTAAAAGCACATTGGAAGAATAAATGTTTCCTCTCTTTGTTGGCATAACTTGCAACCTTGCCCCTGAATTTGAACTCAAAACCTGGCTAATCGGACCAGCATTAGCAACTTCCTCTTAATACTTTAAGCATGTTCGGCTGCATTTTGCTTGTGAGCCCTTTAATCCATATAAACTCCGCTCTTGGTATTGGCGGATGGACTATACAGCAGAACTCGTAAGCTGACCAAAAGTCAAACCGCCCAGAAGACAACCCATCCCATACCCATGAGTCCCTCCGTCTACTGAGGTCGATATGAATGTTGGCGATTTCCGCTTGGAAGTGCTTGCCAATCGGGTGTGTCGCCAGATGCCATACGCCTCCCCGAATCAGGCTACTCACCGTCTCGGATCTCCCCTGAGTAGCATCTCTCTCATCCAACTCTAAACAATACTATGATGATCCAGCCAGCCACGAATCAAACCATAAATGAGTGTCAAGTCCACGACCTATCTGTCGAGATATCATTATCTTGAGCTTGCTCCTATATTGCAAAATAGTCTTGTATGTAACCAAATAATTATTATTCGGTATCTGCATCCAGAAATTAGTATCTTTCAGGTACTTGCTACGCATCCACATAGCCCAAAGCAATTCCCTTTGATGAACCTCCAAGTTAACCTTAGTCCCATTGCATCTTGAAGAGTGAACAATGAGCGCAATCCAACTCCTCCGCTTTTAGGCCGACTCAACTCAGTCCAAGCGATCGTGTGTATGCCTCCCCACCAAACAAAGTCAGCACATAACTTGTCCACCTTCAGAATTGTGGTTGTCGGCAGTATAATAGTTTGGAGCTAGAATAGAGATATAGCAGCAACTACCGAGCGAAACAATTCGATTCTTCAACCGAATGACAGCGTTTGAGCCTACTGCCCCTCAATTCTTCTCTGGATGTACTCCACCATGGAATTACACTCCTGTGCTCCAGCGTACTTAACAGTCAACGGTAACCCCAAGTATTTCACTTGCAAACATCCTTTTTCGATTTGAAGAATGTCTTTAAGTTCTTCCTGATTTTGGCAATGGACATTAAAGTAAACCTTACTCTTATCTCTATTGAGTTGAAGATCCGTCAGTACTCCAAACTCGGTCATCATCTGCATCATCGAATTTAGGTCCCTATTGGAAGGAACCAAGAAGACTAGCAGGCCATCTGCATATCTACGGTGGGGCACAATAGGTGAGGTCTCCTAGTATAGTGGAACAATTCTGTTTCTGTGGAACGCAACATCCGTCAAACAGGTGAAGTACTTCATAACCATAGTAAATAGTTACGGAGATAGTGGATCTCCCTGCCGTAGCCCTCGGTTACTCTCGAAGAAACCGTACGGCTAACCCTTTATAAGGATCGAGAATGTAGGAGTGGATATGCATTCGTTAATCCTGGCAATCCAAGCAGAATTAAAACCCATGGCCGCCATAATATGACATGCAAAATCACGATTCACCATGTCATATGATTTCCGGAGGTCCAACTTCATACGCGCCTTATTGCCACCCACCTTATTGAAATTTCGTACCATCTCATGAGCGATAAGGCTATTCTCGATAATCGCTCCCTTTGACAAAAGCAATCTGATTATGAGATACAAGTCCATGCATAATCTTCTCCATTCGACGACACATAATGGATGCTATGATCTTGTACAGAAATTTGCAACAAGATATCGGCCTGAAGTCTTATAAGAACGTTGCTCCTTCCTTCTTTGGAATTAGAGTGAGAAAAGTGTGATTAATCTCCCAAAGTAACATACCATTGGCTAGAAAATCCTGTACAATAGACAGGACTGAACGTTCTAGCTCATCCAATGCGTAATAAAAAAAAAACTTACTATTGAGATCATCCGGATCCAGAGCCTTGTTAGGATCCGTCCTCTTCACCATCCCTTCAACTTCTTCATAGTAACCGGAATGAGCAACATATGGTTCCCTTGAGAAGAAACCATCCTTTTGCAGATAAGAGCCGGAAATTCCCAAGAGTAGCCATCCTGACTGTATAGCTTGGTATAAAGTCTATAGTTGATTCCTGAATATCTTTTTTCGCGGATACCTCCTTGTCGTTTACATCAATGACCTTGTTTATGGAATTGCGGTGGCGCCAAGTCCGAATAATATTATAGAAGAATTTGGAGCAACGGTCGCCATCCTTAAGCCAGTAACATTTGGCCCGTTGAGACAACTGAATCTCCTCCTTAAGGGAAAGAGAACGTACCTCCACCAGAAGAGCTCTCTCCTTACCAGCCAATACCGGATCCTGTAGTATGGACTGCAGTCGGACCTGAACCTCAGTGAGATCCCGCTCCCGTTCGCTCAAAACCGGCCTAGGAAGGGACTTATTCCATCTCTTGAGTGCACGCTTGATGAGCTTGAATCGTTGCACCAATCTAAACTACTCGTTCCCATGAAACATCGCCTGTCATCCCGTCTCAGCCACCTCCTTGTAAACAGGTAAGACAGGCCAGCTATTATTGAACCGAAACAGTTGAGAGCTAGGAGGATTAGCTTCCACTATCCGCACCAAAATAGGAGAATGGTCGCTCCGCAGGGAACATATCAAACCACTTTCTGTTGCCAAGAGCCCAATCCAATTGACAAACAATACGGGCTGTGCATGGCTCTATTACTCGACATCCAGACGTGACCCGCACGTTACAAGCACTGTGGATTGGCCTGCATGATACATCCCTGGAAATCTTCTAGAATAAAGTCTGGAACTCAATGCGCACCATTTTTTTCCTGGCCAAATAACATAACATAACATTGAAGTCACCTGCCATAAGTAGAGGTAATTGCCCTCGTGAGTCAGCAATTACACTAAGCCGAATGATATCATGCCATAAGAGCTCCCTCCCGCGTCTGTCATTATGGTCATTATGGCCGTATACCGCACCAAAAATGAACTTGAATCCTCTTCTTGACCACATCTTGTTGTCCCATAAAAGCCATATACGAGCCATCCCACAGAAACTTCGATTATGAGTATGAGCCCAGCAAATGGTGTTCTTCTTGCTAACTTCTTTTCCAATACAATTTGTCTCCACCAAAGCAGTAATTGAACTTTGTAATTTTTTAGTCACCTCTTTAATCTCATACCATCTCCCTAGCGAGTTCGCTCCTCGTGTATTCCACGTCAAAACAGACATTAATGAGCGTTGACCTAGCTAGTGTAGCTAGTGTGTCTCCCAAACTCAACATCAGGTCATCGGTGAATTCTGCCTGTAATACCTGCACCCCTCCGTGATTGACTTCATGACCGTTGGACTCCTCCTGTAGTAGCCTATCCCATTTGGGATTATCCTCACAAAGAGAATCCTCCCCCGCATCAAGATTTTGTAGGACCTCATATCTCAAGCCATCCGTCAACGTCACCGCCTGTTTCTTCTTCCTGGTGTAATTCAACAAGTTTTTATCATAGGTAACTATCATTTTTCCTCGGAAAGCAACATCTGACCGACTCCGCGTTCACAGTACGATCTGTCTTGAGTTTTGCTCTTCCGAATCGACCCTCCTCCACTTCGCCGCTTACCATTTGAACACTGCCCATTCTCTCCCTCATTACCCGCCGAACCGACCCCCATAGCCATTGTTGCTTCCCACAGAGCCGAGGACCCTACCAAGTGTACAGGCGTGGCCCCCTCGAGTGGGACGCTGGCTATCTACACTGCATGGACATAACCGGGCCCTGCCACCGGTGGTCGAGGCGATCTCCTTGCAAGGGCAAGTGTACCCACCTTCGGTACAGCATCACCGACCAGTGTAGGTCAGGTGCCTACCCCATCCTCCATCTGAATATCCTCTCATGCTTGCCCCTCCACAGTATGACTCTGATCCTAGACATTTGTCTCCATCGTAGTCTCCCTCTGCTCCTCTCCGCGGGCGGTCACATGGCCGAAACAACTGCATCTCTTGCAAACCGGAGGAATCCACTCATAATCAACTACCTGAGATAGGATTTCCCCGGATGGCAGTTGGAACTGGATCTCCCGCAGGAGTTCAGTTGAAGCTTCTATTTCCACAAAAACATATGCATACGCTAGTCTAGAATTCATGGCCGTCGCATCGTCGGACTTAATCAGGTTACCGACTAAACTGGCCAGCTTCATAATCATCGGAATACTCTAATACTGGGTATGTAGATCAAGTAGAAGAATCCATATAGGGATCATGTGCAGAAGATCCCTCTCGCATTTAGCATTCATCTGCCATTGATTGAGGATAATCAGCTGACCATAAAATGTCCACGGACCCCCATGTAGAATGCGTTATGCATCCTCCTGCATCCTAAACCGAGCAAAGAAGAAGCCGTTATCCCAGACAAAAATCCCCATGCTTCCTCGTGGCTTCCAAACACAATTGGCGTACGTCCTAATTTGGCCATAGATAGCATGTCTCCCATAACATTGAATATTAGCGCGTTCTTCTAATAATCTGTTGTCTCCTCCAGGTCGTCCTATGTGAATTCAGCAATCCTTTGACGTTTACTAATAGTCTTCGGCTCTGTATTTTGCATTGTTGCACTCGTCTACGATATACCCGGCTTACACATCACTGTCCGTGTCTTTCTCCTTGTCCTAGGGTTCTCTGGAATAGTCCCTGGGGTCTAGTTTATAGGAACACTATCTTTCCGTGATGGAAGAGCATAGCCGCCGGCTCCCCTGCGATAGTCCGTCATCGGAATGGTTTTAGGGTTTCTAGTCGCATAAGGGATAGTACGAGTGGTGCCCCAGTGTCCCTCCCCTACACACGCACTCTCCTCCTTGCTAATGGTCGGTCGCCGCCTCCCTCACGACGGAGGACCGTCTTCCCCCGCAACGGACGGCCCACCGAGGTCCAACCGCCGGCTTCCGCCATCGCCCGCAGCTGCGCAGGGTTGGAAGTACCTCTATCTCCTCCGTTGAAGGCACCCGGATCCCATGCACGATCTCCAAGCCCTAGCTCGCGAGCGAAACCAGTCATCATCTTTTTCCTCTCTTTCTCATATATATATATATATATATATATATATATATATATATATATATATATATATATAAGGAGGGATCCACATCCCTCCCTATTAGGCATCCCCGAGCATCCCCATGTTAACAATCGTTGAATCTTGTATAAGTCATATAAATCTTAACCGTTGATTTAAACCATTCAAATTAACAATCAATTGTTAATATTAGATGACTTAAACAAAATCCAACGATTGATAACATGGGGATGCTCGGAGATGCAAAAAATCGGGAATGTGGATCCCTCATATATATATATATATATATATATAATCCTCCACTCTAGCATTCCTTCACTCCTTCACGGGTTCTACTATTCTTAGAAACCCTAATTCTATCATCAAACATTCCCCCCACCACCAACCCCCCAACAATCCAATCTCCAACTTCCCCGGTGGTCTATCTTTCCAAATTTAGCCTCTTCACTGATCGGAAAACCCTCATCACCAGTTTGTGAAGTCAGCACCACCATCTTCAAATCCAAGAGAACCACTATCAAGCACATCAACTCTTGTCATCCATCAAGGGCTCACCAAACACTTCACCTCCTGTGCTCCACATCTTCGCAGATCAAAGGCACCACATGACTTTCTCATGTGCTCCATCTTCTTCTCTTTTTCTATTTTTTGAAAGCTTTCTTATTGTAATATCAATATTGTTTGTGCAGTCGGATTTCAAGGCAATAAAAAAGATAAAGACCAGATCTTATAGTTGATTACAAGACAGGACTTCAAATACATAGCCTATAGGCCTAATTGGTGAAAGCAATGAGAGGTTGTTCATAGCTTTTCTTTGAGAAGTTGCTCATAAAATTGACATAGGACAATGTACGTTCTCTTTGGAGTTAAACATATACAAGGAACCATGGTCAACTTGTAATGTTCAAAGCAGTTTGTTGCTGCATCTTAATGTTTTGTTCACATTATTCCATTGCATGGCACAGTTTGCTAGGCAACTCACTTTATTTGATTTCTTTTATAAGCTATTTACAAATATTGGTGTAATTGGCAGGATTCGAGGAAAGAATAAATGGTTGTACTATCAGTTTGCATTGTATTTCTTTTTCTTTTTCTTCTTCCAGAAATGGGGTGTGGGAATAAATGTGATTTTGATGATCACTGCTTCCAAACTTAGCATCCAGCCCAGTTCAGCCCATATAGCCCACATAACTAAATGGGTAAATGTCTTGGGTCGGGTTGACCCATTTAAAAACGGGTCGGCTTCAGGTTTGACCTAAACAGATCATCCATGAACGGGTCGTGTTTGGGTTTGACCTAAGTGGGTCAAACCGGATCTGACAGGAACCTGACCAGATTGCCACCCTAAGCTAAGGGTTAATATTTATATCATTTTAATGTAACCCCTGCAGGTCGAAGGGCTATTTTGGACAGAGAGCTAGGTTCACGCAGCGGTATAATTTTTTTAAATCCATACCAGGGTTGCTCTCATACCATTTTAAAGTCACTACTACTAGCACTAAAACTCTAGTTGAAGAGGGTTGAGGGTTCATATTTATATTATTCTCATATAATTTTCATAATATCTTCTACTTACTAAATTATTCATTATTGTTTTAGCAAAATTAACTGTGCACCAAGTAATCCGATTATGACGACATTTTCCTTACTCTCATTTTACTTGCTCTTTCCAAGGATAGAGGGGATAATGAAACTGAGTAATCTAACATTGTTGATGATTCTCACTGAGTATTAACTGTGTTGGTGTTTTCTACTTGGCTTTGGGAGTTTTAGTCCCACATTAGAAAACCACAAATGTGTATATCTCAATATATAGCTATGCTTAGTATTGGTATATACACATGGGTGGAGGCCCATGTGGGTTGACTGTTCCTAGAGGGTTTAAGTGTGAACTCCATTATGACAATCTTTGTTTTGTCACCACCTTTGGGAAGTTTCTCTTAGGATCTAAGTCCCGCAGGGGCTTAGCGACTCGAACTCGGACTCGTGCTCAAGGGCGCAAAGTTGGCGCACTTTGCACTTAGCACGTCAGCATCGTCGCATGGCGCTCGTGCGCGAGTTACATGCAAGGCTGTTTCCTCGGGCGCATGCTTCGTGCAGCCATGCGGCCTGGAGCGCATGTAGCCTGGTGCGCATGCGGTCACATCGTCGCATGGCACTCGTGCGCTCCTTTTATGCACGAGTTACATGCACGGTTGCTTGCTCGGGCGCATGCTTCGTGGAGCCATGCGGCCTGGAGCGCATGTGACCTGCGCATGCGGCCAGGGGCCATGCGGTCAGGTGCCCATGCGGCAAGGTGCGCATGCGGCTCGGTGGGTATGCCGCTCGATACCCATGCGGCCAGTTGCCATGCGGCTCGGCGCCCATGCGGCCAAGAGCGCATGCGGCTCGGTGCCCATGCGGCCTGTGGAGAGTCTGACGTGGAGGGGACAAGGCCTGCTTTCGGCATTTGGCGGCGTTGTCTGCCTCTTGCAGTGTAACGTGACTTGCGGCGCCGATGGCTCTTGACACCCGGATTTGGGAAGATCTGGTCGGTCAGCGCTTATGCGGCCTAGAGTTTCCTCAGGCCGCATAGGTGTTGTTTTCTTCTATTTATATAGAGGACCTCCTCTTTCATTTGAGGAGAGAGAATACAGATGGAAAACCGAGAACACTAGATCATATGCGGCACAGTGTGTCCCTCTCACATGGTATTTTCGAGTGTTTTCGAATGTGACTTTGAGCGTTCCAGAAGTTCTTTTGTGAACTTGCTGGTTCCTGGGACAGATCGTTCTGTACGGCGAATCTTGCTTTGAGCAACGGTGGTTTTGACCACCCCAGCAAGGAGCTTCTCTTCAATTTTTTCGTTGCTTCGTTCTTTCTCATTGTAGCGTCTGCGAACGTAAAGAGAAGAACGTTTTACTTGTTGCTTGTCGTAATCTTTATTTTCTTTGGAGCCAGTTTGTAACCTGTTCTTGGTTCGTGCTTCGTTGGAATCGAGAAATCATATGAGAAACTCTTGTGTGAATCTCTGATCTCGATGACAACTTAGGTTCTAGTAGAGAGCGGACCTTCGGATCTCGCTAGCAGCTCTGCTATGGCCCGCGTTCTACCATCTTTGATCCGTCTCGGGACTAACAATCTCAAAGCAAGATCCGAAGAAAGATATAGAACATCCGATCAAATCTTCTCGGCAACAAGTTTTCATAAACTTGAGAAGATTGACGGGATACACTTCGAACATTTAGATGAGGGAATGAGTCATTTGTCAAATGTTGAACGTGAGTTGTCATAACCTACCATTTCCCAGAATGGAGGAGTTAGCGTTTGAAGGACGCGCACTCCAGTTGGAAGAAAAATTACAAGTTGACCAAGGATTGCAGAGTATGCGCATAACGAAACTTAGCGCATGACGGTTCTTAGCGGTTGGCAAGACTTGGCCACATAGAAGACTCCTGCCGCATAAAAGACTCTTAGCAGATGGCAGATTCTTGGCACATTGAAGGTCCTGCCGCATGACAGAGCTGACTGCATAGTGTCTTGGACGCATGCAGGACGCATGGAGGCTTATGCGCATGCAGGACGCATGAAGGCTTATGCGCATGGAAGGACTTAGCGCATTGAGGCTTTGCGCATGGAGGTCACTGCTCTGGCAGGACTAGACGCATGGCTGGAATTGGAGCTTGAAAGCAGAACCAATTCAAACCAATATAGCAAGGTATAGCTAAAACTTGGTTCATTTGATTACTTAACTTGGTTGCTATGATTGCGCATGTTGAGTTATCAAGCGTGGCTACTGACTGATGGATAGACACTGGTGCATTCGGCCACGCATGCTTTGAGAAAGAGCTATTCACCAAGGAAGAGTACTATCTAAGAAGGAGGTCTTTATGGCGAACAAGTATCAAGCAGAAGATCTAGGGATCAGGATTATGATTCTGGACTTCCGACTTGAGGAAGAGATTTCTCTTATTGAGTTGTGTCGCATCTGACTAGGACATGTCTTTTCCAAAGATGTCTAAGTTCAGGGATATCTCCAAGATGTGGGGGTAAGGAGGTAGAGACACGTGATGGCTATGTTCAGACATAGGTAATCAGGAAGCCGTATAGACAGATGACTACAAGTACAGATCCTATGGAGCTGGTGCGCTCATATATCTGACTTCTACTCTCCACAAAGGGTCGGGGTGAAGTTTATCACTTCTTTCTTTGACTATTTCTCAGGAAACGCGTTCGCGTATCTTCTCATAATTGAAGGATGAAGCGTTCGAGAACCTCAGGGACTTCAAGTTTGGAGCTGAGCGTCATATCGGTCTACAACTCAATAGACTCAGAAGTTTTCTTTACGAATAGCATTGTTCTTTGGATTCATATCGTTCAGCTTAGAACATGGAATTGACTATGGAACATGCATCGTTCTTTGAATTCACAACGTTCACCTTAGAACATGGAATTGACTATGGAACATGGCATCATTCTTTGGATTCACATCGTTCAGCTTAGAACATGGAATTGACTATGGAACATGCATCGTTCTTTGGATTCGCATCGTTCAGCTTAGAACATGGAATTGACTATGGAACATCTTCATACTCTCCCAGTCCATTGAAGATGCAGATAGGAAGGACGAACAGTTAACAGTAATGATGACTTCCATATTGTTGGTCAAAGGGCCTTCCAGATTGCCTGTGGGAGAAGGTTGCACTTACGATCATGTCCCTAGTACCGTTATTTAGTTCTGAGGTAACTCTGGTTCAATGTCAGATCCACATGAATATCTTTCTATTATGGGGGCTTTACGAATGACCGTATCAGCCAGAGTTATTGACACTTCTATAGAAGAAGACATAGTCCAAGAAAGAATTGTCTTTTGAAAGACAACATTTGAACCAAAACTCGAAGATTAGTCAGCTAGAAGAGTCAGGAGGTCGAAGGACCAAAGCTGATCTTATCACCTATCATATGGAGGTCATACCACTTACCAATGATGAGGCGATGAAGACCAACGACTCGGTCTGCTGGGAGGAGGCAGTCCATGAAGAGATTGACCCCATAATAACACTTGGGATGTTGATCAATCTGCCTGAAGGAGTTAACCTATCAGATGCTTATATATCTTCAATAGAAAAAAATGGAAGCAGCCAGAACAGTTGAGTTCAAGAATAGGCTTGTAGCCTAGGGGTTTTCTCAGATAACAAGGGATTGAATTCTTAGGTACCTCGTTGAGGGTGTCATATATCAGGATAATGATTGTCGTA
Organism: Iris macrosiphon; assembly: GCA_036927795.1. NCBI lineage: Eukaryota > Viridiplantae > Streptophyta > Magnoliopsida > Asparagales > Iridaceae > Iris > Iris macrosiphon. The sequence continues at coordinate 60,487,185 of JAYESA010000017.1, read as the reverse complement.
GCTGCTATTCATAAGCTGATTGTTTATCAGATGAAGGGAGACAGTCATGAGAGATTCACGGACAACAGACAGAATTATTGTCATTCAAGTTTGAAGACAGTATGCGGGTTGGTGATATCTCAATGCGGCCTGAGGCAAATCCCAGGATATGACAGCAGAAGTTTGACGAGTCATCTAGTCAAGTAGTCGCAGGATCAGCGAAACAGACGTGTGTGTACACAAAGTTCGCTGACAAGAAAATAGTCATCGTTTGTATCTATGTGGACGACTTGCTAAATCCCATATGTGGATATAAAAGTGTCACTAGAACAAAGATGTCCTTTTGTCCAGTTTAGAACATGGGATTGCGGAGGTCATCCTAAGGATATAAGTCAATCCGGATGCCAGGTGGGCTTGCTCAGGCACAAGCTCTCTGCAGAAGATAATTGGTCACACGCTTTGGGTATCATGGCCGATACTCCTCAGGTGTAACATTAAGATGAAGAAGCCTAATCCAAGGGAAAGCATCAGACAGTTGGTGTACTCGAAAATCATCAGGTGCATGATTCAAGCTGCGAGTACCACCAGGCCTGATATAGCTCTCGTTGTAGGGATGTTGAGTCAATTCACGAGCAGTATGTGTTGTTAAACACTGGAAGCTGTGAAAAGAGTCGTCAGAATTCTCAAGTGGACTCAGTAGTATATCCTACACAGCAGTTATCCAAATATGGAAGGCTTCAGTGATTTCAGTTTGTGCTCAGGAAAGAAGAGTGAAATATCTATAGGAGGACGTAACTTCTCCAAGAGTGGTACTGCTATATCGTGGAAGTCGAAGAAGCAGTCTTTACTCTCATAGTTCTATGCACTATCAGCTGCAGCATATTAAGCAGGATGGCTCTGGAAGCTCTCAGATGATCTTCCTATAGTTAGTACACAAATTCGGGTGATACCGACGTACTGTGAAAACCAGGAAGCTGCAGCAGTGGCATCTATTCATCTCTTCAAAGGTTTGAAGAGAACTATGTGGATAAAATGCAGAACACTGAATGAGCACAGCTAGCGTAGATCATTACAGTAGTTAATGTTCGGAGCCAGGTAATTCTGGCGGATCCGTTCATAACAGACCAGTACAGAACACTGAATGAGCGCAACTAGCATGGATCATTAAAGTGGTTAATGTTCGGAGCCAGGTGATTCTGGCGAATCCGTTCATAACAGGCCAGTACAGAACACTGGCGTGGATCATTACAGTGATTAAAGATCGAAGCCAGGTAAATCTGGCAAATCCGTTCATTATTGGCCTCAAGCGCCAGCTGATTGAAAGAACTATAAAGGAGCGTAGTACTCCATACTACCGTGGGGTGACACCACCATGAGGTACCTCGACAGGATAAAGTCTCGGCTTCGGGCCATGTCACAGCGGCAGTAGCACCGCATATAGTCAAAGTCAAGCACTATAAAGGAGCGTAGTACTCCATATTAGTGTAGGGTGACACCACTATGAGGTACCTCGACAGGACAAAGCCTCGGCTGCAGGCCATGTCACAACGGCACTAACACCGCACATAGTCAAGGACACAGCAGATATGGGCTTGGAGGACCTCTATTATTGCGTCTCTGCAATCCTATCATTTAGTTTTATATTATTGGTTCAAAGAGAAATCTACTAGGCATCTAGATATTGGTTCAAGGGAGGACCATTGACCAGGAGAATATCAGGTACAGTGGGTAGTTCTCAGGGACATTGTGGGATACGTACCCGGAACCACTGTGGTCTACTATTTGTTCTTGATCAGAACATTTCCTGTGGGAGGATAGCTTTAACGCCTTAATGAGTTCTCGGACAGAGTAAATGTTCGGCGTGCGTTACAGAAGCACGAGTAGTTTCAGCACTACAAGGGACTTGTATCCCATGCTACAACGGCGTGATACCACACGAGGGAGTGAACCTCGGCTTCGGGCCATGTCACAGCGGCAGTAGCACCGCACATAGGGAGGTAGCCTAATGCTGAAAGAAAATATAGTGGTAGTACAGCACTACAAAGAGACCTGTGACCTCATACTACAGTGGATGACACCACATGAGGGAATGAACCTCGGCTTCGAGCCATGTCACAGCGGCGTAGCACCGCACGGAAGCGCAAGGCTTCATGTTGGGAGGTAGTACAACACTACTAAGAGGCCTGTGACCTCATGCTACAGTGGGTAATACCACATGAGGGAGTGAACCTCGGCTTCAAGCCATGTCACAGCGGCGTAGCACCGCAAAGGAGCGCAAGGCTCCATGTTGTGTGTAGTAACGGCACTACTAAGAGGCATGTGTACTCATGCTACAGTGGTATGACACCACAAGAGGGGGATCCTCGGCTTTGGGCGGCCATGTCATGCGGCGTAGCACCGCACATAAGCACAATGCTTCATGCCGGATAATAAACTCTCTATAGTGAAAGGACTCACCTAAGTGTATGGATAAAGATATAGGCCGTCTCTTGAGGGAAAGCTTGTAGACGCCCAAGATACATACACTGAGACCAGGTCAGCACAGGACCTTTAATGTGCGACCGGATGGCACAGCTGAGGTCATTGTGTGAGTGGGGAGAACAACAGCTATGGTGCAGAATTCAAGGCCTAGTCCATTCTTGATCGTACTGTTGTTTGACCCATGCTAGAAGATTCAAGTCGTCGGCGACATCTATCGTAATGCATGATGACAGTCACTTTGAGGAACGCTCAACCATATATTGTGATATATCATATATATGGGGGATTGTTGGTGTTTTTCACTTAGTTTTGGGAGTTTTTAGTCCCACATTGGAAAACCATCAATGTGTATATCTCAATATATAGCTATGCTTAGTATTGGTATATGTAAGTGTGAACTCCATTATGACAATCGTTGTTTTGTCACCACATTTGGAAAGTTTTCCTTAGGAGCTAAGCCCCGCAGGGGAATAGCGACTCGGACTTGGGCTCGTGCTCAAGGACGCAAAGTGGCGCTTTGTTGACGCACTTTGCACTTAGCACGTCAGCATCGTCGCATGGCGCTCGTGCGCACCTTTTATGCGCGAGTTACATGTACGGTTGCTTACTCGGACGCATGCTTCGTGGAGCCATGCGGCCTGGAGCGCATGTGGCCTGGTGCGCATGCGGCCAGGGGCCATGCAGTCAGGTGCCCATGCTGCCAGGGCCATGCAGTCAGGGGCTCATGCGGCCAGGGGCCATGCGACTCAGTGCATATGTGGCTCGGTGCGTATGTGGCTCGGTATCCATGCGATCGGTTGCCATGGGTCAGTTGCGCATGCGGTCGGCACCCATGCGGCTTGTGGAGAGTGACGTGGAGGGGGCAGGACCTGCTTTCGGCGTTTGGCGGGGATGTCTGCATCGTGCAGTACAGTGTCAGGCGGCGCGAGCGGCTGCTTTCGGTGTTTGGCAGCGCTGTCTGCCTCATGCAGTGCAACGTGACTTGCGGCGCCGACGGCTCTGACACCCGAATTTGGAGGGATGTGGTCGATCAGCGCTTATGCGGCCTGGAGTTTCCTCAGGCCGCATAGGTGCTGGTTTATTCTATTTATATAGAGGACCTCTTTTATTTGAGGAGAGAATACAGATGGAAAACCGAGAACACCAGATCATATGCGGCCCAAAATGTCTCCCACTCATATGGTGTTTCCGAGTGTTTTCGAATGTGTACTTGAGCATTCCAGAAGTTCTTTTGTGAACTTGATGGTTCCTGGGGCAGGTCGTCTGTACGGCGAATCTTGCTTTGAGCAACGGTGATTTTGACCACCCCAACAAGGAGCTCTTCAGTTTTTCCTTTGCTTTATTTTTTCTCATTGTAGCATCTGCGAATGTAAAAATAAGAACATTTTACTTGTTACTTGTTGTAATCTTCATTTTCTTCGGAGCCAGTTTGTAACCTGTTCTTGGTTCGTGCTTCGTGGGAATCGAGAAATATCATATGAGGAACTCTTGTGTGAATCTCTGATCTCGACGACAACTTGGGTTCTAGTAGAGAGCGGACCTTCGGGTCTCGCTATCAGCTCTGCTATGGCCCGCGTTCTACCATCTCTGATCCGTCTCGGGACTAATAAACTGTAGATACCCAAGCTTGAGGGAAACTTTTATGGACAACTGGAGTATTCATGCGTCGATGGATCTGGAGCGATCATGAAAGATGTACAGAAATTATGTGAAGATATTAAGATGGATACAGGAATTTGTCAAAATACTAAGATGGATCGGCTGCAATAAATACAAGAAAAAGTTCATAAGCAAGTTCATGCATGACACAAGACAGATGAGTTCGATACGCACAATGGAGATTGTTCAGTAAGTATTTGTTTTGATCTGCTCAACCCTTAGTATAACTTATAGTTAAAGGTACTACTACTTAGCGTCACGCTGAGCCTGGAGGGTTGTCCTAGAATAGGGTGGTTGTCCAAGTCCGAAGTCTTGTCAGGCTTACCCCTGGGCCAACCATGTTAACAGCAATAGGATCGTAGCTGACAGTTTGGAGGACGTGGCGGTGGTCGTGGGGGTCGACGGGGTGATCAAGGAGGATATCGGACGAACATGCTGGTAGCAGAAGGCGAGGAGGGAACTGATGGCACCTATACTGAGGAGGATCAGGCACTGCTGGGCATGTTGGAGGTACTCAGGAGAAAGCAGAGAGCGTCAAGCGATGGAGACAGGAGGAGTGGGACTGAGGAGGCGTCCACCTCAGTCTTCGCCAGAGTCAACGCTGCCATGTATGTCATCCATCGGAAGGTACTGATGACTCACTCGCCCTTGCATCTATGTCTTCCCTTAGATCATCGAACTGGATTGTCGATTCGGGTGCGTCTCTACACGTGACAGGGAATGCTAGTGAGTTCTCTTCCTACACTCACCTAGCATCGGCAGACAGCATTCAAACAGCCGATGGTACTTTCTAGCCAGTGGTCGGTAAGGGTACTGTCGATTGTACAGGTTCAGTAAAATTATCCAATATTTTGCATGCTCCTTCTTTTCCAGTCAGTCTTTTGTCCATTAGTTCTATAATCCTCCAACTAAAATGCATTCTCTCTTTTGATATTCCTAAGGTGATCTTCTACGAGAAGGAGACGGGACGAAGACTTGGGACTGGTACTTGGCATGATGGACTGTAGCACCTGGATCGGGAATAGCTAGATTCGGCATTGGTGTCTGTGGCAGAGAGGGCGGGAATAGGAGGACCGAAGATGAGTGCCGAGGATACACTGATACTCTACCACAGACGGTTGGGGCACTCCTCTTTTGGTATTTTGAGTAGGTTGTATCCATCTATTTATGAGAAAGCAAATAAGAAGAAACTAGTATGTGATGCATGTGATTTAGGCAAACTTACTAGGAGCTCATATGTTAGTGCGGGTCATAGGAGCTCTTCTGTTTTTGATATTATACATTCTGATGTTTGGGGTTGTGCACCACAACTACTATGAATGGTTACAAGTATTTCGTTTCTTTTATTGATTGTTCATCTCGTGTCACCTGGCTATATTTGATGAAGAATAGGAGTGATGTCTTTGCCTGTTTCCGGGACTTTCATAAACATGTCCAGACAGTACAGAGAAGTGGTGAAGGTACTGAGGTCTGACAATGGGACAAAGTATACCAACAAAGCACTTGAGGAATATCTGTCAACCCAAGAGATACAGCATCAGACCACTTGTGCATGTACACCAGCACAGAATGGAGTGACAGAAAGGAAGAACAGATACCTTCTGGAGGTGGCAAGGAGCATGAGGATCGTCATGAATGTCCCGCAGAGTCTGTAGGGACATGCAGTATTGACAGCAGCTCAAGTGATCAACAGGATGCCCTCGAAAGTACTGGGATGGAAGTCTACATGTGAGATATTGCAAAAAAATAATAGTGGAATACTCCCGCTGAAGGTGTTTGGCTGCGTATGTTTTGTTAAGGACAACAGACCGTCTGTTGGAAAACTTGACCCTAGAGCAATCAAGTGTCTTCGTGGGCTATTCAGCGACTCAGAAGGGGTACGTGTGCTAGAGCCCAGTAGATAAGAAGAGGTTTGTGAGCATGGATGTTCACTTCAGGAAGCTTGAGCCATACTACCGTCAGGAGGGAACCTCATCCATGGGCAACTCACTTGACACTGAGAGTACGAGGCGAGAGAGGAAGATTGGTGAGAGTTTGGTGACCAATTTAGGAGTATGGCATAGAAGAACGGTTGAGGAGGAGAGTGAAGAGGAACAGGGGGAGGAGATGAAAGGTGTTAGGCCCACGGGCCACGGCTCAGGGGGAGTTACCTACAGCAGGAAAGGGAAGCAAACTGTAGGACCAGTACATATAGTGCCAGTGCCAAGTCCCTTGCCTGCGTCCGTCTCGACTCCTGAGACACCTACACCACCACCACCAGATTTTTCTTCAGGTGATAGCATTCTTCCTACTCCTCCCACACCATTATCAGTACGGAGGACCACTCGCAGCAATACGAAAAATTCTCCTGATAGATATGGTTGGGACCTTGCTCAGTTTGTTTCATATAATAACATTTTTTCTTCTCATAGAGCATTCATTGCGTCTTTGGATAGTATTATTGTACCTAACAATTGGCAGGTTGCCAAGAACGATCCAAAGTAGAAAGCGGCGATGCACAAGTTAGGGGCTCTCGAGAAAAATCACACTTGGGAACTGGTAAAACTGCCAGATGGGAATAGGACAGTCGGATGCAAGTGGGTCTTTACTGTGAAGCAGAAACCAGATGGACAGGTTGAGTGCTACAAGGCTCGACTAGTGGCAAAAGGATACAGTCAGGCGTACGATATTGACTACGACGAGACTTTTGCACCAGTGGCGAAGATGAGCACCGTCAGGACCCTGATTTCTTTGGCAGCGAATGGTGGATGGAAGCTATACCAACTGGGTGTGAAGAATGCATTTCTTAATGGGGATCTAGTGGAAGAGGTGTACATGGAGATACAACTAGAATTCTGCACTGATAAGACAGTGGGCAAGGTCTGCAGGTTAAAGAAATCCCTCTATGGACTGAAGCAGTCTCATCGAGCGTGGTTTGACAGATTCAGGAGGGCGATGATAGGGATGGGATATCGGCAGATCAACGCTGATCACACTGTATTTTTTCGACGGAGTGGATGCCACATCACCATGCTTGCGGTGTATATGGACGATATGATTATTCAGGAGATGATGAGCAGGAGATTGCCCAACTCAAGGGGAAGCTTGGCAAGGAGTTCGAGGTGAAGTACCTTGGCCTTCTTCGGTACTTTCTTGGGATTGAGATTGCTCGAGAAGAAGAGGGAATTGTTTTTTCTCAGAGAAAGTATGCGTTGGACCTTCTCACAAAGACAGAGGTGTTGGGATGCAAACCTGCAGCGACGCCGATCAATCAGAAGTTCAAGCTGGGTGCTGAGACTGGAGAACCAGTTGACCGGGACAGATACCAGAGACTGGTGGGCAAGTTGATCTATTTGAGCCACACACGCCCTGATATCTGCTTTGCAGTGAGTGTGGTGAGCCACTACATGCATGACCCAAGGAAGGGTCATATAGACGCAGTATACCAGATTCTGAGATACTTGAAGGGTGTCCCCGGAAAGGGGCTGATATTCAGGAAGAATGATCACGTGAGCATCGAGGGCTATTGTGACTCTGACTGGACTAGCTGTGCTGATGACAGGAGGTCTACCTCGGGCTATTGCATATTTGTAGGACGCAACATGGTCTCTTGGAGGAGTAAAAAGCAGTCAGTAATGGCCAGATCGACAGCTGAAGCGGAGTACAAAGCTATGGCCTTAGGAGTTGCAGAGCTGCTATGGCTAAAGAGTATGCTGGTGGAGTTAAAGCTGGATCAAGGAGCCAAGATGAAGTTGTGGTGTGACAACCAGTCAGCCATCAGGATCGCCAACAATCCAGTGCAGCATAACAGGACCAAACACATCGAGATCGATAGGTTCTTCATCAAGGAGAAGGACAGTGGACTACTGGAGCTAGGTCACGTTCCAACCAAGGATCAGGTAGCAGACATTCTGACCAAGGGATTTAGCTCTGTAGATATGATTAAATGATGTGACAAGATAGGCTTAGTGAATATCTTTCGTCCATCTTGAGGAGGAGTGTTGGTACATTATAATGTATTAGGAAATTTTATGTAAGATGGAGGGTTGTAAGGCTATATATATATATATATATATATATATATATATATATATATAACCAAGAGATTATAATTATAATAGAACTCCAAATATTCTACAATAAATAATGCTCATAGTTGATAGATATATGAAGATTGCAAACGTAACTGAAGAGATAGACCGGAATGTAGCCAAAAGGAAGAATTATATTCGCACCCAATTTAAAACAATTGGGATAAATGCTTTGCTGTTGGTGGCTGTGTTTTTTATACATACATCGTACACATGCACGAACGAGTTAATGAAATCTGTTAATTTTCAAACATAGACCAAACTACTCAATCAATCACCAACATAACCCAAAGCCTTTTATCGCATAAACTATGGAGAACATAAAAACCTTGACAATTTGTATGACTATTCTCAACCTGAGGTCAACCCCGTATGCCAGTGCCAAGATCCATTACTATGACCAACAGACGAATTGCCATAAAACCTAAAAGGCTAAATGATGTAGGAAAGAGTTCTCAAGTTTGCAGAATTTTGAAACAAAACAAAGACCACTTACCAGCCATCCTTTCCAACTTGACCCTTGCATGGGAGAGGGGTAAAATCTTCAACAACAAGACGCGGATACTGGCTCTGCAGACCAATAAGATCAATTAAATCATATAAAAGGGTATGGCACTAGTTTTAGGCTAACTAAGAAACCAATCTACAAGGTTATACACATTTACTAATTAGAACTTCTAAAGATACTTAGAAATAGACTGAGTTGCATATTTGCAATAATCACACACCTGATTAAATGTATGGATCTCGATGCTCGAGTTAGAATACTTCTCCACAATCTTCATATAAGAGTTGAAGTAATTAGTTCACTAGTGACCATCAGCTGAGTAACCAAAACACATACCTTTAACGTATCATCATGTGTATTGAACGAGTTCATTAAGATCAGAGGAACATTACACCCATACTTTTTGTTCAGAGACTGCAAATTAGAAAATGAGAGGAATTTCACCTTTACACTAAATTAAAGAAACAGTTTTTGAATAAATAGGAAATGTGTTACCTCTATTTGAATAACAATTAGATCAAGAAATGTAAACCCATTTCGAACTTCAATGACAGATCTGCAGTTATTTAAACAGGGGACAGAATTTATGGAGCAAATAAATGGATACACGATACATAGAAATATGGGTACTTGAGAAAGCAGGATAAAAGTATGGCAGAGAAAGCAGGATAAAAGTATGGCAGAGATACAAAACTTGGTAAACGATGTATTAAAATGAACTACTACAAAAGTATGATAGGCTTTGCCCATTTTTCTTCTATAAAAACACCCAACATGAGAAATAAAAGCAAAAATAATGGCCTCCTAAGAGTATGCAATTAGATGAAAAGCAGAAAACTTCCTTTAGTGGGTTCTCCCCCAAGACAAATACTGACAGACATTAAGGGATTGCTTCTAACTGCCGAGAGATTCACAGAAAAATACAAAATTAAGCTACAATTTACAAATGAATGAACTGAACACTTTCATATTTATAAACCCTAATCTAACATGGTAATACACAGTTTACAAACAAAAGGATTCGACACATATGGAATATCATAAACATCATGATACCTTGGAAATACTACAGGGATCCCGGTAGGGTACAGGGATGCCACTTACCTAAAACAATGGGGATAAGAAGTTGGTTCCCCGTTTTGGATCGACGTACACTTTAATGTTTTGATTGGTTCGCTAAAGGCACTTTAGCATAACTAATAACAGATCACACCGAATGTACCACTTCTTTGATGAATGTTTCAAGCTGAAGATGGACTTCTTGCCAACATACTTTGCCCTAAAATCCTAGACCTTGAAAGCAATGGACTGATCAAAGGATCTCCTCACCCAATTAATAACAGGGGAATGCAGACAACCCTTTGGGGAAACTCAATGAGGACATCTAGACACACACCCGTCAACCTTGGCGCGTGTATACGAGACGTACGAGACGTGGTATGGTAAACCCCTCCACCAACTAGATTTGGCTTTGATATGAGAATTATATTTTATTTTAGCTGGATAAGCTCTAGGCTTGTTAGTAGCTATCATTTGTTGGATTTTACTCATTTTTTCAGTCCTACATCGGAATTTATTGTTTTCTTTTCAGATGTTCCTCCTATATAAAGAGGGCAGGTCTATTGTAGAAAAGATAATTATAAATAAAATATTAAATGCATGATTTTTTTTAGCAAGTATTGGTGTGTTTGTTGAGATTGAGGTGCGTAGCCCAATCCAACCTATAGGCGAAGGGTGAATCCAGTCCTAGTTCATACGTTTTATTTTCTCTTCCAAAAAATTCAACCATCATCATTTGTCCGAAGCCGTTGTCGACCTTGCCACCTTCACATTCGCTGGAACTCCAGCTGTCGCTTGTCATCATCGCTGTCAACCATCTCCTTCGCCACCAACATCAACTGACGGTCAAGTTTCTACCAAGTGTCAGGTAATTAATTACATTTTTTCAGTTTATTAAATATTGTTAGGTATTATTAGTCTACTAAAAAAATCTCTAATATATTATTAATTCATGTTGTCCACAAATATTGAGAGAGTAGTTCTGCGCAAAATGACACAAGCAACTATCTCTATATTAATCTAAGAATTGTGCTAAAAATAGAATATTTGGATTATAATCGAAAGATTATTTGACTTTGAATTAATTGCATGCATATTAATCATCATATCACAATAATTTTCTACACCATATTTCATAACATCAACTGTCTGCTTCTTGGTGAACATATTTTGTACAAATATGAAGAATACATCTTCATATTTGTGTGTTACAAGTAATCCGAAAGGATCTCTTTGTTCAATCATATATGGAAGAAGTTGATACATCACTAGTGATGTCATCAATAGCTCTAATATTAATACATTATTCATCAAGATTATTGATGACTATAGTTTGTATATTTGTTGGACACTCGTTTGTATAATGTCCTTCTTTGTTGCACATGAAACATCTACAACCTTTTCTGAATTTTTTCTTTTTTATGAATTTGTTTTTTTCATATTTCTTTTCTTTTTTGTACTTCTTTTTGAAGTCTGGTTTCTACTTTCCATTTCCAGTCTTTATTTTCGCAGTGTCCTACCGACTATTATCGGATGATTATCGAGGAGGTGCTATCCCAATGGGGCAACTCGACTCGACTACATATACTACATCGAGCTTACTGAAGGAGCTGAGCTCGGAGAGGGAGGGGGCAGAGGACCGTTCAGTCTGGAACTTTGAATCCAGATACTCTCATCACTGGTACACCATGTCCTTCGGGGTGTGAGTTAAACGAACACTGGGCCGGAGATTTCTCGGTTACGGTCACATCAGTGAGGAGTCTCCGTAATGTACTACTATGTATGTTTCTGGAGCGAACTTCACTATATCTTATTTATGATGAAGTACGTAGGTGAAACATGTGGAGATGGTTTTCTCAAGACCAATCTCGACAGCATATTACCCTACCTCGGAGATTTCATCGTTCTCGACGGGCTAGCTTACACTCAGGTACGGTATCACACACACACACCCCTCTTCTCTACCATTATGTTCCTTTTTCAGAAAACGGAGGGAGAAGTCCTGCCGACCACTATCGGCCGATTATCGAGGAGGTGTTATCCCAATGGGATACCTCGACTCGACTATAGATACTACACCGAGCTTACTCAAGGAGATGAGCTCGGGGAGGGAGGGGGCAGAGGACCGTTCAGTCTGGAACTTTGAATCCAGATATTCTCATCACTGGTACACCATGCCCTTCGGGGTATGAGTGTTAACGGACACTGGGCCAGAGATTTCCCGGTCATGGTCACATCAGTGAGGAGGCTCCGTAATGTACTACTATGTATGTTTCTGGAGCGAACTTCCCTCTTATCTTATTTATGATGAAGTGTGTAGGTAAAACATGTGGAGTTGGTTTTCTCAAGACCAATCTCGATAGCATATTACCCTACCCCAGAGAATTCATCATTCTCGATGGGTTGGCTTACGCTCAAGTACGGTATCACAACCCCCCTCTTCTCCACCATCACGTTCCTTTTCAGAAAACGGAGGGAGAAGTCATGCCGACCGTTATCGACAGATTATCGAGGAGGTGTTATCCTAATGGGACACCTCGACTCAACTACAGATACTACACCGAGCTTACTCAAGGAGCTGAGCTCGAGGAGGGAGGGGGCAGAGGACTGTTCAGTCTGGAACTTTGAATCCATATACTCTCATCACTGGTACACCTTGGCCTTCGGTGTGTGAGTGTTAATGAACACTTGGCTGGAGATTTTTCGGTCAGTCACATCAGTGAGAAGGCTCCGTAATGTACTACTATGTATGTTTCTGGAGCGAACTTTCCTCTATCTTATTTATGATGAAGTACGTAGGTGAAACATGTGGAGTTGGTTTTCTCAAGACCAATCTCGACAACATATTAACCTACCCCGGAGAATTCATCGTTCTCGATAGACTAGCTTACGCTCAGGTACGGTATCACAAACCCCCATCTTCTCTACCATCACGTTCCTTTTCAGAAAACGGAAGGAGAAATCCTTTCGACCGTCGGCCGATTATCGAGGAGGTAATATCCTAATGGGACACCTCGACTCTACTCCAGATACTACACCGAGCTTACTCAAGGAGATGAGCTCGGGGAGGGAGGGGGCAGAGGACGTTTCAGTCTGGAACTTTGAATCCAGATACTCTCATCACTGGTACACCATACCCTTCGGGTGTCGACCGTTATCGGCCGATTATCGAAGAGGTGCTATCCCAATGGGATACCTCGACTCGACTACAGATACCATATCAAGCTTACTCAAGGAGATGAGCTCAGGAAGGGAGGGGGCAGAGGACCGTTCAATCTGGAACTTTGAATTCAGATACTCTCATCACTTGTACATCATGCTCTTCGGGGTGTGAGTTTTAACGAACACTTGGCCAGAGATTTCCGGGTGATAGCCACATCAGTAAGGAGGCTCCATAATATACTCTATGTATGTTTCTGGAGCGAACTTCCCTCTATCTTATTTATGATGAAGTACGTAGGTGAAACATGTGGAGTTGGTTTTCTCAAGACCAATCTCGACAGCATATTACCCTACCTCAGAGAATTCATCATTCTCGACGGGCTAGCTTACGCTCTGGTAAGGTATCACAATACCCTCTTCTCTACCATACTAAATCCCTTAATAAACCGACGATAAAAGGTAGTGAACCCGTGAAAACTCCTTGCACCCCATTCTTCAATAGCATGGATATTCTCGAGGTCGACAGAGACTCCTTCAGAAGAGAGTACAAAACCTAAGAAGATAACCTTATTGGTAAGAAAAGTGCATTTCTTGGGATTGGCATACAATTATTCTTTACTCAATGTGACACAGACTTGACGCAGGTAGTCCAAGCTTGACCCAGGTGGTCCAAGTGTTGCTCCTTATATCGATTGTAGATTAAGATGTCATCAAAGTATACGACTAAAAAAATTCCTATGAAAGGTCGTAGTACTTGTGTCATCACTCTCATAAATGTGCTAGAAACATTAGTTAACCCAAAGGGAATAACCATTCATTCATATAGACCATCATTCATCTTAAAAGTTGTCTTTCACTCATCTCTGGGACAAATACGAAATTAATCGTAGCCACCCTTCAAATCGATTTTGGAAAAATGGTGGCTTCTTTTATCATATCGAGTATGTCGGTAGTTCACTGTGATCTTATTTATTGCACTACCAATACACATACGCCAAGATCTATCCTTTTGGAGCATTAATAATGCAGGTAGCGCACAAGGACTAAGGCACTATTTAATAAAGTCGTTCCTTAACATCTCATCAAATTACCTCTTTAATTTTGCTCCTATAGGTGGGCAAGTTGGGAAGACTAGCTCCCGGGACTAAATCAATTGCATGTTGTATATCACACATCGGGGGTAAAGAATCCGAGAGGTCCTCAGGGAAGGTAAATTCATGGGTCATACGAAGGACCTCAAGAGGGATCAAATCGTTGGATAGCTTAAGGACTTCTTGAGCAGCAACGGCAAAAATAGAATCCCCCTTGGATTAGGTCTTTTATGCATCAGCCTGAGATACTGGTTATCTTAGATAAGGTCTTTTATATACCAGCATGGGATGTGATCTGATGCCTTCGTCATGGGGTGATGCCTTCGTCATGGGGTAATCGAACGTGAAGTTGTATTTGGTGAGTTTTTGGCCGACTTTCTTTTGATTAATACCAATTACCATTTCTATATATATATGTATATATACAGTTCTGCTCTAGTGAGCATTATAACCTATTTAATGGAGCATTCTCTATGGGATAGTTATGAGAATTCTAAAAAACATACAGTCTTAAAAAAAAAATCTAAATATATCCTTAGAGATAGTTTGTTTTTAGATTTGTTATTAAACATAGATTATTTTTAAAGATAAATTTGTTTAGAGATAGATTATTTTTAAAGATACATTATTCTTAAAAGATATAAAATTAAAATTAAAATTAATGTTAATATTAATTATAATATAAACGTTAACTTTAATGTTAACATTGATTAAAATTAAAATTAAAAATGGAATTGGAATCAGAATTAAAATTAAAATTAAAATTAAAATTAAAATTAAAATTAATTTCAATATTAACGTTAATATTAAAATTAATGTTAATATTAATTTTGCTATTAATTTTAATATTAATATTAAATTAATTTAATGTTATTTTTAATATTAATTTAATGTTATTTTTAATATTAATGTTAATATTAATTTTAATTTTAATATTAAATTAAATTTTAATGTTAATTTTAACATCAATGTTATTGTTAATATTAATTTTAATGTTAACTTGATGTTAATTTAATATTAGTTTTTATATTGATGATAAAAATAATCTATATTTTAAAAATAATCTACTTTTAAAAATAATCTATCTTTAAAAATAATCTATCTTTAAAAACAAATCTAAAAATAATCTATCCTTAAATAAAAATTTAAATTTTTCAAATTCTCAAAAGCCCAAGGTCAAACCAAGGACCAGCGAGGGGGTTTGGAAATAGTTTTCAACCAGCAATTGACGCGAATCAGTTATAACCACACGGTCTGCGTCATTGCCCCAAGCGCAAATTTGAATTTTTATCAGTGTTGTAGGCTTGTAGTTGTGTTTAATATTTGTAAAATTATATTTATTTGGCTTTATAAAATTTGTATATTTTGTTACTTTATCTACATGTTGACTAAATCTTTTGTATAATTTGTTACTTTATCATCTTATTGGTCAAATTTTGACTAGAAAAAATTTGTTGTGAAATTTTAGTGTAAATCCTAGACCATACCATTATGCAAAGGGCCCGTCAAAATGAAATTAACCCTTAGTCCGAACTAGTATTCAACTCAAAGTGGTCCCTAGCATCTTTGATTTAAATAACATTGTGAAAGAACCCTAGAGGGAGGGGGTGAAAAGGATTTAACTAATAAGCAAGCACAATTATAATTGCTAATAGAGATTTAAAATAATTGCTAGAAATAAGACAAGAATACCGATACCCGATGTATCATGTATCCTCCGTGAGGCACTACATTTCTGGAACTCTCTCTGGATTTAATCCACTATTATAACAAATAATTACAACACAAGTTTTGATTCGAAGGCTCGTCGACTTCTAAGGCACGAACTTTGATCCGAAGACTCAATTGTGTTACATACAAAGTATTTACTTGTTACTAATAAAGTATAGCCTTTGTTCTTCCTTAGACCCCTTATTTTACTCTGATAGTATCATAGATCGTTATCGATGAAGAGAAAATGAGTGCATTTTCATACTATAAGTAATAAGTAAAAAACAAAATAAAAAGAATAGGGAAGAGGAGATTCAAGAGGGTTGTAACAATAAACATAAAGAAAGATGGATGAGCAACTTGGTATTTGTTGGCATTATTATCACAAAAAAGAGTTTCGTATTTTTGTGACTATCTTAGGGAGAAATCAAATCAAATCCAGCAAATAAGAATAAGAGTTTTAGCGTTTACCAATTCTATATTTGTTGAAACTAGTATTTGTGTGTTTCGGTAAAAAAGTTTAGTGGTTCATGTGGGACCAAGGTAATACAAAATAATGTTGGATTATCGTATATTCGTGAAACATTTTGTCAACGATGACTTCGTGATTTTATTTCTTTATGTAGATTATTTGTCAGTTTCAATTTTTCAAGAAATTCAAAATTAAAGCGCCATTTGAGCAAGGTTTTCTCGATTAAGGATATATACGCAACGAAAGCAATTCTTGGAAAAGAGACCAGCATGGAGAGGAACTCGAAGATAGTATGATTAACATAGGAGAATAATAGCCTGGAGAGGAAATCGAAGATGTTGTGATTAACCTACAAGAAGTACATGAGAAAAGTGATTCAGATGGATGGTTCTAATAAGGTAAGCAGTTCATTTCCAGCTCACTTCAAGCACCGACATCGAAGAGAAGGCGTATATGCAAAAGGTGTTTTATGCTTAAGCAGTAGGTAGTCTGACGTATGTGATGGTATATACGAGTTCGGACATAGCTAATGCAGTCAAAACGGTCCGGACATAGCTAATGCAGTCGAAACAGTAAGTAGATCTCTCCAATCTAGAGAAAAATATTGGAATGCGGTCAATTGGGCGATGAGGTATCTCCAGGGACCTTCGAATTGAAGACATATTCGTACGTGACGAGCCAAAGCTAATTAGGTATAACACTGCTGATATAGATTTGTTACAAGGAAATCAACTTCATGTTATATAATGATGTTTGAAGGGTTAATCATGCTATAGAAGTCGCAAATGCCATAAGTACCATGCGTTAGGGGGGTGTTTGGTTGCACGAAAGTGGAAAAGTAAAGTTTTTATGAATAAATCAATTTTTGGAGTAAACTAAAAAAACGTGTAAATTAAATTTTGGAAAACCAGTACAATATGTCAATGAAGTTTGTGTTGGAAATGTTGTGTGACTCAAACTGGAGTTGGTCTATGAGGTGTGATATTGGACTGGGCTCATATGCCTTAAAAGGAAATTCCTATGTAAGGCCTGAACCAATCTCAATTATCAACACCTCATGATTACACCTCATACCCGATGTGGGACTAAACTATCATCTCTAGTGTCACCACCTTTTGAGGGATCAATCGAAAACGAGATACAATCCAACAATCTCCACCTTAGCTCGTTTTTACTGACCGAACAACCAAGCACACCTCAGTTACCTTTGCTCGTTCCCGCTAGCCGAGCACCCTTGCTCGTTCCCACTAGCCGAGCACCTTGCTCGTTACCACCAGCCGAGCACCCAGGAGATCCAACATATTGTCATCTCGATTCGTTCGACCACAGAATCAAATCGACACATTCATCCACACAATCATTTGTGTGCCAACCACAATGTCTTGCTCCACCTTGGGCACGTTGTCTCCGCCTTTGAAGTCAATCTGTGTAGTTGCCTCCAACATTAGGTCTAATTCGCGCCTTCCAGAACACCTTATGGAGGATGCTCCTAACTCCACCTTGAGAAGAGAGCCTGGATAGTTCGATTGTACGCATGAACGTTCAGTACAATCTGTTTCTAACTAATAAGAGCCGTCCAAATCAGCCTCGTAACCTTGGGATCTGATACCACTTTGATGGAAACGTGGTGTGACCCAAACTGGAGTTGGCAACATCCACTATCAATAATCATCCAAACAATTTAACTCATTTTTTTTCCACTTTCAACAACCATCCAAACAACTGAATTATACCAAAGACATTACCCTAGTGGTAATGTGGAGGGTCGCCTTGGAGTAGACCAAGGTTCGAATCTCCCCTCCGCCGGCTGGGTGGCTCTTGTAGCCACGGGTAGAGCCTAGGTATATATAAAAAAAATTGAATTCCTCTTTTTCCACTTTCAACCATCCAAACAACCTAACTCATTTTTTTTCTCCACTTCCAATTTGACCATCCAAACAACATTATGAAAATCAAAACTTGTGTGTACGCGATGCGTACGCAAATTCCACTTGTCCACCTTCACACTTTCCTTACACTTCCGTGCAACCAAATAGCTGCTAGTTACAAAAAAGAGAATATATTGCAATGACAGAGACATGCAAGAAGATGTCGAACATAGCAACTCAGTATTACCGTATAGATAATGTTTTGGAGGCAAAGGAGGTTGACATTCAGAAAGTATATATAATATATATACTCGCATAGATATTGCCAAGGAAAAAAAGGTTCGGGTTATGATGGTCGTCAGATTGACGAATTACTCCACGTAGTCAGGAAGGGAGAAATATATTGGGTATGGGTTCCCTTCTATGTAGAGAACACCCGTGGTTGGTGACGAGCTCTATTCAGAAGAAAGAAATTTCAAGAGT
The DNA here is from genome assembly GCA_036927795.1 of Iris macrosiphon. NCBI lineage: Eukaryota > Viridiplantae > Streptophyta > Magnoliopsida > Asparagales > Iridaceae > Iris > Iris macrosiphon. Next base: position 60,468,643 of record JAYESA010000017.1, on the reverse strand, counting down.
TAAATGGCATCAAACGACATATACGAGTACGGTCTAATATATGAATAGACAGCCGAACTGGAGATCTGTCAGAAATTCGCCTTGTGAAAGTACTGCAGGAATCTCCTAGAAATTCAATTCGGACATTATGTCTGATTAGAGAGAAATGCAATCGAAAATCTGTTTAAAATTCCAAAAAAATCATTTTTTTGCGGGATGTTAGTTTTCTAACCGAACCAGGATCAGTATTTGTTCAAATCAACGGTGAAGCTCCATGTTTAGGTTTTGGGATTTGGGCTAATGGTAGCCATCCTAACCAAATTTTAGTGAGGGATTGTAGAGTTCTACAAGATTACAATTCCAAGAGGGAGGAGATTTGTGAGAGACTAGATGTCGTTTTCAGAAGAGAGAGTTCACAGATATTCGTCTAGTTGGTTTTGACGAAGCGGACTGCTCTGTACATTCTTGTTTTCTAGTAACTTTGTATTTCTCGGCGTTGTAATTTCTCATCTATTGAAGTGTGATTGGTTGTCAAAACGGTGGTGGAAAGCTAGATAGAGGTCATGTGTTCTCTATATTCACTAGTGAAAGGCCTCTCAAGGTTGACTCCGAATCGTCTCATGGTTTTCTCGTGGTTTAGGTTTCCACATAAAAATTTCTGTTTTCGTTTGATTTTTTTGTGCTTTGAAATTGTGCGTTGCTCCAGGCATTCATTCCTCGCTCCTCGCAAGTCCTTGTCAGTCAGGGTGCACAAGTTACTGCAATCGTTCCGTTCACAACATAGAAATGGTGTCAACTAATGAAAAGATGAAAGAATCAGCTTTAGGTGGTTTGGACATATGTAACAGAGACCAAAAGATGTGTACATTAAGTATGATAGGATAAAATATTAGTTAAGAAGCAACTTCCATTGATTGCAGATGTATAAAGGAAATGGCCTTCAGCTGTTCCAAATAGAAGAAAGGATTCAAATAGTCTAACCCCAAAAAATGGGATAAAGACTGTTGTTGTTCTGTACATAAGAAGACTAAAAATACTATGATCCACATGCAGTTGGGCCTCCTTCTTTGTTCTATTTTGAACAGTCATATCCTTATGTAAGTTAAAGGCTGATTTTGTCTTACTCATACTCCTGATCAATGTCTCTTTTGTTTTTCCTACCCTATGTTGCAAGGATATGGGAAAATGGTGTGCGTATCCGTGCCCATACCCATATTCATGCAACATAAGCGATTATATTGTATCTATATGAGAATATTCGTATCCATATCCTTATTGTCCTTATCTATATCTGTGTTGTATTCGTACAACATAGGTCCTACCACATCTATGATTGAATGACATTTGAAGTTTTGAACACAGCATCATGTCATTTAAAACATAAAACTTCCTGTGTAGTGCCAACTTGAAAATTATCCAGAATTATTCTGCTGGAACATGGAGACAACAAAGGAGTCTCAACAATGTATGGTTAGTAATGCAAAGGGACATGATAGGTCTGGCAGATATGATCTTACTTGGGACCCGTGCATCCCATAGTCGTCCCAAGACCTCCATTGAGCTTTAGCACGGCGAGCTTGTCAAGAAGCTTCCTCGTTTCTTCAATATCTGCATTATCTCCGCAGAATTTCAGGGATAAAATCCGGTCTCATATATATGAGGCATCGGGATCCCCGCTCTTAAGCATCTTCGAATTTACCCCGAAATAGCGGCCGTCGGATTATCTTTTTTTTAACTTTTTTTACCGTTCAGATTAAATCCTTAAACTGTCCAATTTCTCGCAAGATTTTGATATAATCTAAACGGTCATCCAACATCTAAACAGTCAAAAAAAGACAGTCAAAAAAAGACAATCCAACTGCTACTAATTGAAAACATTCGGAAATGCTTAAAAACAGGATCCCGATCCCTCCTTATATATATATATCACACATACCTTCCGGAGGAGGAGGCAGGGTCTCGTAAGGTACAACGACCTCATCAGTAGGGGTCTGTATCTTACTCCACTCGATCTGCTCTGCTTCTCCACTTGATTATGCAATCGATAGATCATATTAGTACTAGTATTAAAGAAACAAGAGCAGCTAGCTAAGCTAATTCAAGTCTAATAAATAAACAAATGATCTGAATAGCAAGCTAGTTTACCTCAGATAGCGAGATACCAGGCTGATGAACCCAGATTTCTCTTTCTCGCTGAAACACCGGAATAATACATATCAACAATAAATCAGAAACTAATTCCAGATGGTGAGACATGGAAATTATTATTATTTAATCTCAACTATTCCAAATGTTCAACTTGATACCCTCAACTTTGATAGGTACTAACTTAATACCCTCCCTCAACTAATATTTTCAATTTGCTACCCTCCGTCACTCACTATTAAAATTTCTGTTAAACAAAATTTATAAAAAAAAAACCAAAATGCCCCCCATCTTTTCCCCAAACACCCCCTCCACTCCCACCCCCCTCCTTTCTGCAGCTCCTGCCCCACCCCCCTCCCGCTGCCCCCACCCCCCCCCCCCCCCCCCCCCACCCACCCTCAATCGGACGCACCCCCACCCCGCCCCCCCTCCTACCCCGCAGCCGCTGCACTGCTGCTGCTTCAACGCGCGCCGCTCCTGCTGCGACGCTGCCGCCTCGTGCACCCCCCCCCCCCCCCCCGGTGCAGCCGCTGCCGTGCGCTGCTGCTTCTTTGACGCGCGCGCCGCTGCCGCAGCGGCTGCTCTGCGCCCTTGCCGCAATCGCTACTCTGCGCGCTGCCGCTGATACTCCGCGGCCGCCGCTGCTGCTGCCTCGTTGTAGCTCTGCGTTGCCGTCGCCGGAGAAGGAGGACTGCCGGAGAAGGCGGGAGGGGTTGAGAATGCGGAGGGGTAGTTTTGATATTTCCTATCTTAGGTTAAAACCGAAAATTAGAAGATAGTACTAAGTTAATACCTATCAAAGTAAGAATACCAAGTTAAACATTTAAAATAGTTGAGGGTATCAAAGTTGTAATTTAGCCTTATTTTTAAAAATGAACCAAGGATTTAAGATTTCTATTGTTAGCACCTGATCTGGTCTAAACCGGCTACAAGAGATTGAAGCTTGGAAATCTTCTCGGTCGCTGTGACCGCAGTGGCAGCCATTACTACTGAGAAAACAGAGAGTACACAGTAGAGTATTTGATTGGAAACGGAGAGAGGGAGGGACAGAGGAAAGGATAAATAGACGGATAGGGAGTGAGGAGGCGTGAGGAGGCGAAGCCAAACTATCTCACTCTTGCACTCTCTTACACTACAAACGGAAAGCAGACGGGGTTTCTGTTTACAGGATGTTCTCGAGGATACATCCTATAGTGCTCTGGAGACGCAAGGTATCACAGACTCGGAGCAAAAGGCTAAAACGTGGCAGCAAAAAGCTACCACCACCGCAACAAGTTGAGGAGACTGAAGGTATTTTTTTTTTATTTTTTTTTTTTGGTTGTTAGTTCTAAGGCAAAATTTATAGACACTTTATAGTTTTCTTAAGACAATCTAATTTTTTTTTTTTTTTTACAAGTTTGTCACTAGTTTTTTATTTGAGGGTAACTCAACTTCTCATATAAAAGTCGATGACATCTATTTTTCAGTCTAATTTTTTTTTCAGGACTGTTACAATGTTGACAGTCCTTCCAATTATAAGGACTATCAACGTTTTTGATAGTCTTATTATTTAGGACTGTCAAAAATGTTGACAGTCATTCCATTAACTGTCAACATTGTGACAGTCCTAAATAATTAAGACTGTAAAAAAAAAAATGACAGTCATTCCTGTTGGAAGGACTGTCAATTTTGATAGGAAAGACTGACAATTTTGTTTACAATCCTATGAATGAGGCATAGAAGAAGAAGTAGCAGTAGCGGAGCGGGAGGGGCGCAGGGCGGCGGCGAGCGCGCGAGGACGGTGTGAGTCGTAGGCGCACGGCGAAGGCACACACGCGCATGGGGGAGGGGGCGGCGCTCGGCGGAGGCGCGCGAACGCGCGCGGGGGCTGCGGAGGCCCCTCTCCGGCGGATTAGGGTTAGGGTTTGAGTTTGGGGTTTGGAAATTTAAAGTGAGAGAATATAAATTTAGAATGAATGGTTTTGGGAAGGTTTGGGGGGTGGGTTGTCCTTAGTAAATTTTGGGATGTCCTAAGTAAAAGTTACAAAAATTTGGACTGTCCCGAAGTAATGGACTGTCCTAAACAAACTATGGAGTGCCTATAGAATTTGCCTCATTCTAAAGGTACATCCAAACTTACTCAAGATAGTCTCAATTTTTTTGTTTTTAATTAAAAAATTACCATAAAAAAAATTACTCGTGGCTGACCAAATATTTTTTATGATTGTCAACAAATTTGACAGTCCTACTAATATACTGGACTGTTAAATATTTTAACAGTCTAAAAAAAATATGTTGTTATCTTTTGGACTGTCAACAATTTTAACAGTCATTCCAATAGGTAGGACTGTCAAAATTGACAGTATGTCTATTTTAGGACTGTCAAAATTTTTGACAATCCTTCCAATAGACAATCAAAAATTTTGATAGTCCTTCCAATAGAAAGGATAGTCATAATTTTTGACAGTCCTCACCCCAAATAAGTGAGAATCGCCTACCACCCTGACCCCTAGCTGGAGCCCGTCCTCAACCGCTTCAACTCCTGCTACCCAGTCTCCGGCGAGGAGCGGCGGCGACGATGAGCAGCAACGGCGGCGACGGAACTCCCCTGCCCAATTCGTCTCGACCGCTTAAACTCCTGCTACCTAGTCTCCGGTGACGAGCAGCAGCGGCGGCGGAACTCCCCTACCCGAGTCGGCGCGGTCAGGGTCCCTGCGGCCCGACTCGGGGCACACCCTGAGCGCGTCCACGTGGTCGTTGGTCGCGGCGTAGTGGACTGGGGTGCGGCCGTCCAAGTTGGCGACTCGGCCCAGGACGACGAGACGGGGACGGATCTTTTGGAAGTCGACTAGGGAGACGGCGGAGCGACCGTCGGAACCGCGGGAGGTAGTCGAGGGCAGCGAGAGCGAGGACGGGTGAGGGAACCGGAGAGGCCGAGGCTGTCGAGGGCTAGGACGACGACGGTGGTGCGATCGGAGTTGCAGGTGATAGGGGAGTTGGGGAGTGGGGGATGTGGGCAGCTCATAGTAAATTGTTGGCTGTCCTGAGTAAGTTTTGATGTGCCTTTAGAATTGACCTTTTGTTATAATTGCTAAAGACTCTACATAAGTTATTTAGGACAGTCCAAGTCTCAGTGCTAGTCACTTCAAAATCCTAAACTTCTTTCTTCTCCATCGCTTCCAATTCCAAGAATTAATCGATCCTAAATTTCATATTGTAGTAAATAAAATTTAGTTTGAGATTCATTTTGGAATCCATTTTTGGATTCCCTCTTTCTTTTCACTTCAAAACCCTAAACTTCTTTCTTTCTCCACCTTTTCCAAATCCAAGAATTAATCAATCCTAAATTTCATATTGTAGTAACTAAAAATTGGTTTAGAATTTATTTTGGGTATATTATAAATTTTTGTACCCATTTTAAGGGTATCGAACTTCGGAAATCCTGCAACATTCTCGACGGGGATGAAGCAGGACCGTATAAAATTTTGACAGTCTTGAATATAGTTAGAACTGTAAAAAATTTATAAAGTCCTGACTACATCCAAGACTGTAAAAGAAAATTGACGGTCATAATTTACATGTTAAAAATTTGGACTGTCAAAACTTTTGACAGTCCTACCTATTGGAACGACTATCAAATTTTTTGACAGTACTAATAAAAACATACAATAAAATATTTTTTAGAACTGTTACAAAATTAAAAATCTTTTCAACAGGTAAGACTGTCATAAATTTTAACCATCCTAAATAAAAGTCGGCAGTATGCTTAACAGGTTAAATATAGCATGGTCTTTTGAGCATGCAATCTATTGCAAACATATGATTAACAGTTTAAAATATTAGCATGGTCTTTTGAGCATTCAAATCGAAGTGATACTAAGTTGTTCCAAAAACAAAGGTATTTATGTGGATATTAATGTATATACCGGCATTAAGAGTACATGTGCAACAATCGGATTAGGGTGATTAATTTACATATATCTACTGATCATGAATATTTAATATAAAAGAATCTCGCGACAGACTCATGTCTAAGCATCACACAGTATGCAAAATGCCCCCGTCCCAGCACCTTGCTTGACAGTTACCTTGGAAGAAAATTTTAGTACTCTCAAAATTTTAAACATTACTAAATAAAATATATTGTAACATAAATATTTTAGAACTGTTAAATTTTTTGACAGTCCTATCAATTAAAAGAACAGTCAAAAAATTTAACAGTTCTAAAATATTTATGTTACAATAATTTGACAGTCCTAACTATAGACAGGACTATTAAATATTTTGACAGTCCATCATCTTTTCCGTTGCGACTATTGGCAAATTTTCGAAGTTCGAAATCCTAAAATGGGTTCGAAACTTCAAAAATTCGTCCAAAATGAATCATAAACCAAATTTTAGTTACTAGAAGATGAAAATTTGGCATGAACATTGATTTAGAACAATATTTAAAATTTGTGAGAGGAAGGTGAAGAAGAAAAAAAAAAGAAAAAAGTTGGCTTTTATACTATGTAGTCGGAAGACCTAAGTAAATTTTTTGGGTGGCTAACTGATAAATAAATAAATAAATAAATAATTGGGTTGTCGTGAGTAACTTATGTAGTGCCTTTAGTAATTATCTTTTTTTTCAAGGGTCACTTATAAGTGTCACATGCATTTAAAATAGGAGGAACAAGTAACTGTAGCTGACGTAATTGTTTGTGGTATTAAACGAAAGAATGAAGATGTATTCAATATGGGGTTTAACACAGAACCCGCCTTCTTTTGTTTACAAACAAACTTGTACAATTTGATCCTATACGAGGATATGGGAGTACAATTTATTTAATCTGGGTAGATATTGTTATAGGTGTCTGATCTGCAGTCGATCACTTTAGCCCTTGGACCACACGATGTTGAAGAAGTGTCGTAGAAGACAGGAAGCAGCTTCGAAGGTTGCAGGAGAGGGTGGATGCACGATGCCAAGGTCGTCGATCCCTACTCTTCGCCTGAGCTCCGGGTGCGCTCTCTCTCTCTCTCTCTCTCTCTCTCTCTCTCTCTCGGGTTCGATCTTCCGATTCTTGTTGACCTGGTTCGATCTTCAAGTTTTTAGTTTTTCGACCTCGGATCTGATATTGGCTTTCTTGACCAATTTTCCCCCCTGTTCCTCATTGATAGAGGTATCTATTTATAGAGTTTTAGTGACAGTGACCACTCCGTCGGTGTAACAACCGAGGAGTGGAAAGTACAGCACCCTTTTACACAACGGTTAAAGTAACCAATACCTGCGTATAGATGATCTTTTGAATGAGCGTGTGACGCGGGTCCAACTAAGGGACACAACGCGTACTATTGCTACGAAGATCACGGCGTAAAAGCCACGTAGGTAGGTATCCATCGTGTAGAAGAGGTTGGCATAGAAGCCAAATGTCTGTCACCATGGCATAGAAGCCAAATAGTTATCAAACCGGCATAGAAGCCGAACAGGCGTAGAAGCCGAGTGGTCGTAGAGGCCGAACAGGCATAGAAGCCGAGTGGTCGTAGGGGCCGAACAGGCGTAGAAGCCGAAGGGGCACAGGGGCCGAACAGGCGTAGAAGTCGAAGGGGCACAGGGGCCGAACAAGCGTAGAAGCCGAAGGGGCACAGGGGCCGAGCAGGCGTAGAAGCCGAAGGGGCACAGGGGCCGAGCAGGCATAGAAGCCGAAGGGGCACAATCGCTGGATGGGCGTAGAAGCCGCTGCGTACCGTGCCACAGTGCTGACGTGGACGTCTTAGCCGGAATTACGGCTTTTGAAGATATAATCAAATCTCTCGCATTAAATGCCGAGATTTGCCATCATCCCGTGCATTAAATGTGGAGGCGTATTCTTTGACAGCATGCAACCCTTTTTGCACATCAGTCGCAGAGACGTGCCTCGAGAAACTGTCACCGCACTGTGCATTAGGCGAAGAGACGTGCCTCGAACCTCATACGGAGTGCAGCTTTTGGCGTAGCAGACGGTTTGTCTACTGCAGAACGTAAACAGCTCGCATTTTGCCTATGTAAAACAAGGCAGCGTATCCCCTCGTGCTTTGAAAAAGCAGTTTACGCGAAGGGGATGACGGTATTTGACAGCCTGGGTGGCAGTGCAGTGCCATCATTATAGCCGTCGCTTGGGTAGTCGAGCCGTATCCCTTTGCCAGAAGTCCAGATGTCAGGTTCTTTGCAGGCTCTGACAAGTTCATTGCAGGATCTGACAGGTTCACTTCGGAGAATACGAAGCGTCTCTTGTACACCTCCATGCTGCGTATGAAAAGGGGATGAGTTTAACGCCCTAGAGGCGAAGAAGCACCCTGTTTACGCTGAAGCGGCTTGGACGTACTGCCTTACGCGGATGGTCCTTTGAGCTTTTTTATGTTTCACGCTCTGTTCTAGCGGAAAAGTGCTCTGTTGCACGTTTGATGGCTCTGAAGGCCTCTGCCTATGCTGCTCTGCACCGATATGCCGCGTAGTCATCCGGCGTATTTTTTATGCTTCTACAAGACCCCCTTCAAAGCTTTCAAATTCCTCGAAAGTTGGAACGCTTTGAATGAAGCATGAACTGCACCTCGTGACTCGAAACGTTTCTGAATGGAGCGTTGAAACGGTCGATGCCGACTTTATGGCGGATTTATTGGGGACCGGTGTGACCCCTCTCGCCTATAAAAAGGCTGGGGGAGTTAGCCTGTTCTCCCCACACTTTCATCACCACGCAGAGATGATCGCCGGAGTTCGCCGGGTCGATTTGAGGAAGAAGGAGATCATGTTCTTCCAGCGTGTAAGGAGCCGAAAAAGACGGCATCTTCGAGCAAGTGTCCACTGCAACGATGGATCATGGAAGGATATCTTAGCCTCCCTTGCTCGGGATAATCAGCAACTTTGTATGGCGTTGCCCCAGGAGATAGGAAGGGTCGTCTTTGACCACACAGCTTGCAAGTGCTGTCTTTTCTCGTTGCCTCCGGTGACGAGAGTCAGACAGACTCGCTCTGTCCCGGCTTGATCGACGCACGGAGCATGGGATCTGCAAAATCTATGCAGGCCCAGTTCTGTATCTGCCCGCCGTTGATCATTGCCATGTCAGTCAGTTTGCGGCAACCGACTGACTGCTGGAGAAGATGGATACAGAATTGAAGCCCAGCGAGAACCTGTCAGAACAGCTTCTGGGCAATCTTCAGACGATGATGGGAAAACCCTCCTGTCGATGGAGTTTCCCTCAGTTGTAATCATGAAAACGCAAAGAAAACCCTTGTAGATTGGATTTCCCTCATATGTAATCATGACTTTGATCTTTTAATAAAATCGTCTTGCTTCTCCATATGATCATCTTGCCATACGTTGCTGTGAAGTCTGAATATCTGTAGCTTCGACACGTCTGAATCTTTACGCCGACTCTGTAGAAAGAGTGCTAGGTCCTGTCCTTTACGCATAGCGAATAGTCCATAGAACGCTGTAGAGCATTTTGAATATTTTAGAACCGTCCTGTTGCTAGGACTGAGGAACCGCGTAGAGCTCTGAACTTCTGATAAACATAATTTTTTTTCAGACTTCATCTTCAAGAATGACTTCCCAAAAAATCCCTTGAAACAGGGTCGAGAAATGGCTGTCTAACTGAGTTGCCATCTTTTGATAGACGAGATATTCAGACTGGAGTCTGGATGAACCTCCAATTGACCCGAGAAGAGTAATTTCTCAATGTTTGAACTCTTGTATGCTTCGGGTACTTGGGATATGTTGAGGCCAAGAAGGAGTATCTTCTGTATGAACTCCTGTAATTGACCGTCTTGAGTTCGGATATGCGGAAAGTCAGATATCCGTAGCGTAGATGAGCTGAAAATCTTGAGTTCGTAGGCCTATTGAGCGTAGAAAGCCACCGAGCGTGAGATCATCGATTTGGAGCTGCTAAGCGTGAAGTCGTAGGTTTGTAGCCTCTCGAGCGTAAAAGCTACCGAGCACAAAGGCATCCGGGCATAAAACCATAGACTGATAGCTTGCGAGCAAAGAACCGTAGATCTGTTGCTGTCGAGCGTAGAAAGCTCCTTAGCGTAGAACTGTAGATTTGTAGCCTGTGAATGAAAAAAATCTTCCGAGCGTAGAGGTTGCGGATCTGTTGCCTCCGAGCGTAAACTAAGCGCCACCGAGCGTGAGATCATTGATTTGGTACCTGTTGAGCGTAAAAAGTCGTAGGTTTGTGGCCTCTCGAGCATAAAAGCTATCGAGCACAAAGGCATCCGGGCGTAAAACCATAGACTTGTAGCTTGCGAGCGTAAAATCGTAGATCTGTTCCTGTCGAACGTAGAAAAGTCCCTTAGCATAGGAACCGCAGACCTGCTTTTGCGCGAAAAACTCTTCGAATCTGCTGACTGTCCGTCTTTCGAGAGTAGTGGGCTGACGTAGCACCCAATCATAACCAAATATTAATTTGTGAGATTTGGTTAGGCGTTTCGAGGAGCCGCCTGAGGATTCGAGGAGTCGATCCGAACGCTATATATATCCCGAGCTTTGGAGAGAGAAACTTTTTATCCGTCTTCTGTGAGAGAGAGCTTTTGATTTTAAGTTTTTTCCCCTCGTTCTTTCTCCGAGCACTCCAAGCTTCCAGAAATGGCGCCGAAACAAACCCTCTCCCCCAAGGGAAAGAGCATAGGCTCTTCTTCTCGTCCTTCTGCCCCGACGAGGGAGTCTTCGGTTGGGCGAGGCAAACTTCCCTCTGAGCGAAGCGTTCTGCCGACGAGTAGCTCACCCGGCCTTAGAGGTATAGCCATTTGGGAATGACAAAGAACTATGAAAAATCCTTCACACACGTTGAACGTGACCGCGCCAGGTCATCTTCTGTGCTGATAGCCTCTTTGAGGAAGATGACGCACGGAGACGTTTTCATCTTTTACGCCCACATTTCTAATGTGTCAGCGTAAAAACTCCATGTCTTCGTAGTTATGAGCATAAAAGCTCTGGCTGCCGAAGGCTTTGGTGTATACTATAAAATTTTAGTTTTACGCTTTGGATGGGACCTTCAGCGTAATAACTAGATTTTTGGCAGTCTGGCGTAAAGCACGGACGGTATACTGCTAATTACGCTTTCGGGATATGACTCCTGGCGTAGGAGGACCAAATTTTGTACAGTCTTGGTGTAAAGCACCGACTGTCGCTTCTTGGCCCTTATGTTGCAAGGTTCGTAATGACGTATTTTTCTTGCATTTTTACAGTCGACTTGCAGGAGTCTTCGCTGGCCGAAGTGATGGGATCCGCTGCTGGGATGCTGCACTCGAACTACTTGGAGGATCTGTCGCATGTGATATTTCCTATCTCCGGACCCCAGTATCCCGAAGGGAGGAGGATCTTGATATCGGCCCAGGGCGAGCGAATGCTGCTGAGCATGATCAACGGGGAGCCCCTAACGTACGTAGATGGGGAGCAGTACATCAAGCCGGCCTTCCTCTTTGGGGACATGATAGACAAGCAGTCCCAGACGAAGCCCAAGAGAGAACCCTGGGTTTTCCCTGCCGAGAGCGTGGTCTTGTATTTGCCCATGATGCCGAGAGATTATCCCATCTCGGCTTTCTTCCATGCCACACATCGCAGAAGGATGTCGTGGACGCTGACTCCTGATCTTCACGGGAAACCGGGGAAGATCTTTCATCTGAAAAGAGCCGACCGGGGGTCGTTTGTCAGCCGCCCCACTGGCGTTATGACGTTGTTCAGGGGACTGTGCCCGGGCGGCGTCCCGAGTGAAGACAGTTCAACGATCCAGCCGGTGCAATTGCCGACTTTCTATAATGACTTCATGGTGCGAGGGGGGGTATACCCCAAGGAGAATCCTCGATGCAACGGGTGGATTACCCCAACAAATCTCCGATGGTCCTGCCTAGTTGACTGGGCTTTGAAGCATTTTCGGAGAGAGCTGGAAGTCATCGGACTGTATGCCGCCATGAGCGTGACGAGTGTTGGGTTGCCTCCCAACCCTAACCTCTTTCTGGCGCTGATGGAGCGATACATTTTGCTCACCGGGACCTTCGCCACTCCACTGGGGGAGTTAGGGTTGGCCCTCCACGAAATGGCAGCGATCTCGAGACTGCCGATGGGGGATACCCCGTATGAAGAGTATGTTCCTACCAACCGGGAGTTAGAGGACTCGGATCCTCGGGTGGTGGAGGTGTATCAGGAGCTGATGTGCCACTACCTCGCATGCACTGCTTTTTATAATGAGCCCTCTGACTTGGCTCACACCACTAAGTGGATGTCCTACCACTTCTTCCACCGGGCCAGGGCCGTCAAGTCGGTGAAGGTTTCGGGGGACAAGCACGAGCCCGTGAACTGCTTGGGCGTGCTCAGTGCTGAGGTCGTTGTGGATCTTATGGAGGAGGCTAAAGCTCCAGATCATTTCCTCGCTGACGGGGTAGGAAAGTACCCTGAAGGCACTAAGGCCTATAGCTACCTGAGGCGCTGCTGCAGGCCTTTGTCTGAGGAAGCCAAGCTGGCTGGCTTTCTCTCCCTATGGCTGTGTCGAGTAGTGGTGCCTGGCACCGCGTCCGCGGACCGCATTCATCGGAACATCTTGTGTCCCGCCGTCCGTCTGGTGTTCGGGGCAAGGCTGGGCTTGCTTTCTGCCATGGTGTACCGTATACAGGCTGGCCTGAGAGCCATGGCTGACGGACTGCTCGTCGACGAAGCTCGGCGTGAGAGTTTTCCCCGGGTGGAACTACCATACCTGTATTTGATGGGATGGTTAATTCTCCACAACCCCCGGGTGATGTCTCCCGGTCCTAGTAGCAGTGCGGGGGGTAGTTTCTTGCTCAACTACAAGGGCTCCCTCTGGAACGTGAACACAGTCGTGGACTGTCGGCTGACGCTGGGCCTTGGCCATTGTTGGAAGCTCTTCTGCACTGTCCCTTCTGTACATCGTAATCAGTCGGGGATCAGGCTCGAGGATTTAGGCGGAGAAAAGACCAATCTTTCTCCGGAGGCCTTTAATTGCTTGGTCTGCATCAGACCCTCCCACTTGCTGTACAGAAGCGAAGATCATTGCTTCTTTGAGCCTTACTTGCCCAGTCGGTTCGTCAGGCAGTTTGGGTACGATCAGCTGCACGTGGGCAATGCCATTACCAGCTTCAGGTCCAGGGGCGGACTCATTGATGGAGCCAGGGGATGGCGGTACTTCATCACGGGTTGCACGGGAGCAATCTTCATTGTGCCGGTCACCACCCTTTCCACGGAGCTGCGCATCCTCCATTCGTATGCTCAGTTCTACATGGCGATCAACACCCTCCATCGCGATTTTGATACGCGTGGAAGCTTCAGGGTGCCTTCTTCCAAGCCTGGGGGAAGAATCGAAGTCCCCTCGGTTTCATCTGACGAGGGTGAGGAGTCCGTCATTCCGGATGAGCCTCTGGTGTCGGTGCCGAGGTGCGAAGTGCCTCCGCCTGCGGGGGCACTGGCGATCTCAGGGAAGCAAAGGGCTTCTGTCTCGAAGCAAACTTCCCCTCGCAAGAGGAAGAAGAAGACGGCTGGCCGCTCTCTCCGGATTCCTGGCATAGAGGCTCCTAGAGAGGAACTTGCTGCCTCTCCTGTTGGGGATGCCTCTTTGATTGGAGACTCCCGGCCTCTCGGAGAGGGACCCTCAGTTTCGGCTAGCGGTGTCGGAGAACTCCTGCTTGAGGCTGCAATTGCTGCCACCGCTGCCACTGTCTCTGGTAGTGGAATAAAATTGCCCGCGTGGCCGAGGCAAATGGGAGAATCTTCCTCTAGGCCAGCAACGGAGGAAACTCCTGCTGCGCCCGTGAGCATGACCAGCGAGGTTCCAGCTGACGAACCTCGAACACGTCTCGGCGGAGGCTTGGTGGAGCTCCAGGCGATGTCGGTTGGCCCACCTCCTTCTCCAGGTATGACAGTTCGTATTGCGTCATTAAGGCGCGATATAGCTACACCGGCTGCAGACGCGGCATATATACCGTTGGCTACGGGTAAAGGTCATCTTTATGTCTCCTCTTAGAAAGATTACTATCATTTTGATGTCAACTTTCTTGTCCTCTTCTCAGGGGATGGCGCCCACGGGGAGTATAGCGTTGAAGCGCATTCTGGCTCCGCTCGGGCTCCTGACGATGATACAGAGGCGTTCGACTTCGATGAGGAAGTGGCTTCAGGGCCCAGTACGCCCGGAGTAGTTTCGTCACCTCAAGAGGAGGACGAACCCGTCGTCGTGATCTCGCCTCTTGTGAGTATGGCGATGACTTCGACCGTCGTTGCCGCACCTTCTTCGGTCGCACCCCCTGTCGAGGCGGCGGCTGTGGCCACCTCGTTTGCAATCGTCCTTGGAGGGGAACTCGCCAATATCGCGGCCACTCCTGGCGTCCAACCAGATCTGGTTGCGCCGACTGAGCTGTATACCGGCACCTTCTACGCCAATTTGAACACGCTGATAACAATAGTGTTGGCGAAGAATCTGGATTTTGAAAGCCTGAAGAAGGCTTTCCAGTTTTCGATTGGGGCCGTCAGAGCGTTTGGCGATTCCGGGGTAGTTGACGCCCTGGAGGCGATGGTTAATGGGTTGGAGCAACCATTAACGAATACTTGCAGCTGACTCGGGGCAGTTTTGAAGCTGAAGTCCAGGCCAGATACGACTCCATGACTGCGCGGCTTACCAAACAGCTGGAGAGCTTGGATAGTTCCATCAAGGCGCATGAGCTGGAGAAGGATAAAAAAAAAGCCGTCGTGGAGGAGGCTCTTGCTGTTGAGAAGCGGTGCCAATCCGAGCACGAAGGGAACGCAGCGAGGGTCAGCAAGTTGAAGGAGAAACTCGCTCGGGCAGAGGAGTGGGCTTCTCAGTCGCTGGCAGGTCTAGGCGTAGCGTCCGGTCGGCTGAGCACTGCTCGACGGGAATTGGATCGTGCAGAAGCTGCCCGAGCTGGCTCTCTCCGGGCAAGGGCCGAGCTGGCCTTTACGAACAATCCTGAGGCACGGCTGGAATGGGCCCGCGCTGATGCCTTGGTTTCCAGGGGCGAGAAGGTAGCTGCACTGGCGAAGTTGATTCGCGATCTGACTGCTCCCCCGCAATGATGTATCCTTCCTTGCTCTTAGCTTCCCCAATGTAATTCTGCTCTTTTTGGAAATAAAATGCATCTTTTCTGACTTTGTGGACCCATCATTTTGGAATGTAAATGACAGGTTTAGGTGAGAGTGATATCAGAGGTAGTATGGACGTGATAAACTCTCGATAAACTTCTAGCAGGACATATCTATTCAGAGGTCGTACGGACATGATAGAATATGACCTAACTAGCTTCGTTGTGGAAGTAGTTTTGTCAGAATTGGGATTCCCGCCGTATTCTACCCTGGGGTAGAGGAGGTTAAGTATAGTACCTCTTCAGGAATTTACCGTTGATAGGAGCCATTAATAGGTCTCAATTAGGCTAGGCTAACCTGTAAGCGCCATTCGAGAACGTTGTCTCGATCACATAAGGGCCTTCCCACTTGGGCTGAAATTTCCCTTTACTCCTGTGAGTGAGAATCATCGGCCTTCTTACGGCTAAGACTAGCTCGCCGATCTTGAACACTCTTTCCTTTACTTTGTGATTGAAAGCTCTGGAAATGCGTGCTTGGTAGAGCGCGATGCGCTGTTGAGCTTGGAGGCGTTTCTCGTCTAATCCTTCCAGCTCTTGAAGCCTTAACAGGTCATTCTTTTCTTGGGTCAGCTCATTATTTCCGGCTATCCTGAGCGACGGGATCTGGATTTCGATGGAAAGAACTGCTTCGCTCCCGTAGACCAGTGAAAAGGGGGTACAACCTGTCGGTGTCCGTACCGTTGTGCGGTATGCCCAGAGACATTCGCCCAGCTTCTCGTTCCAGTCTCTTTTGTTCGAAGAGACGAACTTCTTCAGGAGTTTGATAATGGTTTTATTGAAAGCTTCCGCCAAACCATTAGCAGCTGGATAATATGCCGTAGAGGCAATATTACGTATTCGATTTTTATCGCAAAATCGATGAAACGCTTGGCTGATGAACTGAGGCCCATTGTCATGGATTATCCTTCGGGGAATCCCAAAGCGATAAATGACGTGGTGTTTGATGAAGCTGATTACGTCAGACGCTTTTACCTCAGCAAGAGGGATCGCCTCCGCCCATTTGGAGAAATAATCCGTGATGGCTAGTATGAACCGGTGACCTCTGGAAGAAGACGGGTGAATAGGACCAACGATGTCCATACCCCATGCCTCGAAAGGCCAGGATACAATCGTAGGATATAGATATTCAGACGGTTGATGTATGAAGTCTGCATGGACCTGACAGGCTCTGCATTGTCTTGCATAGCTAATTGCGTCTGTGATCATAGTAGGCCAGTAATAGCCCATTCTCCTGATACGATCCTGCAGCTTAGGACCGGGCTGATGCGCTCCGCATACGCCGTCGTGAGCTTCCCGGATAATCTGCTGTGCTTCGTCGTCTGAGAGACATCTTAATAGCAGTCCGTCGTAAGTCCGACGATATAGGCATTGTGAAGATGCATCGAAGTAGAAGCGTAACGATCGTCTCTTGACGGATACTGCTTCTCTGGGGTCCTCTGGCAAGACTCCGTATGCGACGAAATCTATGAAGGGACTCCTCCAGTCTCTTCCAAGGGGATCTGTGTTCACAGCGTGGCTGCGTTCTATGTGAAGGTTGTTCTTCACGCAGAATAAATCTCTGTTAAGAAGGATTACCGAATTCTGCCTTCTTATAGGAGTGGCTAAATCCGCCGCTAGACTGGCTAGGGCATCAGCATCCAGATTCTGGGATCGAGGCACATGCTCTAGGAAGAATCCTTTGAATGTCATGGCTATCTCGACCGTCGCTTGGTGATAGGGGATGAGGTCTGGATTCCGGACTTCATATATTCCTCTGACTTGATTGACGATAAGCAGAGAATCACCGAAAGCTTCTAGGGACTCGACCCCTAGCTCTTTAGCGACTTGGAGTCCAATTAACAGGGCGTTGTATTCCGCCACATTGTTGGAGCATGGTTTGTTAAGAGAATATGCCCGGTAGATGACGAGTTTATCAGGAGTGACTAGGACGATTCCTACCCCTGAAACCACGTTTCCCTAGGGACCAGTCCTGGAGGCGCCGTCGAAGAACAGTTGCCATGCGTCACCTTCCATTGTGGAATTACATTCTGCAACTTCGTCGAGAATGTCCTCATATAATTTGGAGGCCTCCGGGATCGGATGAGCAGCTAGGAAGTCGGCCAGCGCTTGGCCTTTGATGGACTTCTGCGGTACGTATACCATGTCATATGGTATTAACAACATCGCCCAAGTTGCGAGTCGGGAATTAAGAACGCTCGGCTTGCTCATCAGTACTCGAAGAGGGTTGATCCTGGAGATGATGTGGATAGTCTAGCCGGTGACGTAGTGCCGCATCTTTTGGATAGCGAACATCAGAGCCAAGCATTCTTTCTCCACTGGGTTGTACCGGTGTTCGGCTCCGACCATCATCCTGCTGAGGTAGTAGATAGCCTGTTCATGCCCTACATCGTTCTTCTGTGCGAGAAGAGCTCCTAGCGAATGATCCATTGCTCGGACGTACAGCAAGAATGGTCTTCCCATGATGGGAGGCACCAGAACTGGCGGACTGGTGAGGTAGCGTTTGATATCCCCGAATGCTTGCTGACAGGTTTCGTCCCATACGAAGGATACACCTTTCTTTATGAGATGCGAAAAGGGCTGACATCTCCCCGAGAGGTTAGATATGAACCTCCGGATATAAGCCAGACGGCCTTGAAATCCCCGGAGTTCCCTCAGATTACGGGGCGGTCGCATTTCCACGATTGCCTGGACTTTGTCAGGGTCCACCTGGATGCTTTTAGCGGTAATGACAAACCCCAGAAATTTGCCACTAGATACACCCAGAAAGGACTTCGTAGGGTTCATCTTGAGTTGATGTTGGCGCATTAACTCGAATACCGTCCTCAGGTCTTGAATGTGATCATCCTTGAGGCGGCTCTTGACGGCTATGTCATCCACGTAATATTCTACTGTTTTGCGTAAATGCTCATGGAATATGTTACTCATAGCCCGTTGGTATGTAGCCCCGGTGTTCTTCAATCCGAAGGGCATGACCGTATAGCAATACACTCCCAACGGGGTGCGAAAAGCAGTGTGCTTCTCGTCTTTAGGATGCATCTTGATCTGATTGTATCCCGAGAATCCGTCCATAAAAGACATGCGTTCAAAACCGCAGGTGTTGTCGATCATGATATCCGTGATGGGAAGAGGGAACTCATCCTTGGGGCAGGCTGCGTTCAGATCTCGGTAATCGATGCAGATACGTACCTTCCCATTTTTCTTCATGACTGGGACAACATTGGCGACCCAGTCGGGATGTTGTTCTTCCCGGATGAAACCACAAGCTATCAGCTTCTTGACTTCAGCTTCAATGGCGTCCATCATGTCCGGGCGGAACCGGCGTTGGTGCTGCTTCATAGGCTTTGAGTCGGTCAATATATTGAGCTTATGAGTAGCCACCTTCGGGTCAAGGCCCGGCATATCCCCATAATCCCATGCAAAGACGTCGACGTATTCCTTTATCAGCTGTATGATTTCTTCCCTTTCAGCTGGGGGAAGATTGTCACTGATAAATATCGGCTTTGGCGAAAGTTCACCCCCAACATCGATTTGGATAACTTCGTCTTTGGTGGGAGGTTCTCTTTGCTCGAAGCGGAATTCCCACTGCGTATCCATTTGCTGAGCCCAAGAGTCATTCTCAAACGGCTCCGAATCCTGCTCATCTGCTCCTGAGGGATCTGTTACCACCATATTTACTGATAGTGTTTGTTCGAGAGCATCAGGTGAGTCGGGGGGCGACGAGCCGTTCTGGGAGGAGGAAAAGATGTCCTCGTCTGACTTAGAAGTCACAAGGGCGGTGGCATATCCTAACCCGAAATGGGTCTGCTGATAGCGGGGGTCACCGCGCGGCGGTGTTCGTCTGCCTCTTCCGTAGTTGAGGCCTGGCTTTCGCTTCAAGTCGTAGCCCATGTTTTGCATGATCTTCAATGCCTGCGGGCTGTATCGGTGAACTTACATTTTCCCAGTATCGTCATCGAAAGGATCTTCTTGGTTAGCCGGTTGATTGCGCATGCGACCGAAGAATATTGGGCGCTGACTGCTGCGGGTAGGTGGGACAACGAAGATAGAATCCTCATGGGGTCCATACGTTGTGATGACGTTGGATGATGACGCTACTTCCCAGACATACGGACGGTAGGAGTTTATAGCTTCCAAGAATTTTTGTGCTATGGGTTCTACCTCGTCACGGTGAGTGGTACATACTTCCTCAGAGGTAAAAATGATATGGCAATTTTTGTGGACTTAACACCACTGGCGTACTTTAGAGTTAAGTACGGATGTTAAGTGTAGACGACAATCGATATCAGAGGTAATATGGACATGACAACCGACGGTCGAAAGTTTATTCAGAGGTAATATGAACATGACAAACTTTGTGTTTGTGACTTCCATCGGGGATGGAGGCACACATCTGCTCAGAGGTGATATGGACATGGCAGCTTTTGTGGACTTAACACCACTTGCGTACTTTAGAGTTAAGTACGGATGTTAAGTGTAGACGACAATCAATATCAGAGGTAATATGGACATGACAACCGACGGTCGAAAGTTTATTCAGAGGTAATATGAAAATGACAAACTTTGTGATTGTGACTTCCATCGGGGATGGAGGCACACATCTGCTCAGAGGTGATATGGACATGGCAAACTTTTGAAAGGAGCAAATCGTTATGTAAGAAAAGAATGGGAATCCAATCGGTACGGACCGTCCCTTTGTTCACAGATTCAAAGTGATGACCTTGGCATCGATCGTCTCCTGAATTTTCCTTTTTAGCACATAGCACGCCTTTGTGGGGTGATGAGTGTATCGGTGGAAGAGACAATAATCAGGGTGATCCACGTCGCCAGCCCTCTTAGGATGTCTGATGTTGGGTAGCTGGAGCTTGCGCTCTTTCATCAATATATCAAAGATCTCAACGATGTCGTCTTCGTTGAAGGAAAAAGTCCCTTTTTGTCTTCGGGCTCTTGATGCCTGAATTTTACGGTCTTGCAGGGAGCTTGTTGCTGTTGCATCATTTTCGGACCTTGAGGGGATTCTACCCCCGGCCCTAGATGTCCCCTTGTTCTGTCGAGGTAAGTTACCTCTGGACAGGCCGTGGTCTCTGGCCACAGAAACTGATTCACCAAGAACTGCCTCTGGTTGTACAGGACTGGATTTCGGAATTTTGGGTCTCTTGAGAGACGCAGTATATCCCAACCCGAAACGAGCTTCTCGATAGTGAGAATTACTACGCACCGGCGTTCGCCTACCTTTTCCATAGTTGAGACCTTATTTTAGTTTTAAGTCGTAACCCATGTTTTGCATAATATTTAATGCTTGTGGGCTGTATCTGTGGGTTTGTATTCTGCCAGATTCAGACTCGCGTGATTCCTCTTGCACGATTGGGGCGTCCCGCCTGCTGCCGAAGATTATCGGGCGCTGATCATCATGGGTTGGTGGAATGATAAAGATGGAGTCTTCCTGTGGTCCACCTGTTATGACGACATCAGATGTTGACGTATCCTCCCATATGATTTTCCCGCGTTTGACTGTCAGGGGAACCGAAGTCCGTTTATGACTCTCGTTCTTGCGTTTCTGGATTAGGTAATCCCGCAGGTCAGGAGGAGTAGAGGAAGAAGACGAAGGCTTGTTTCTTCCATCAACGGGCGTGTGGATATTGGGCACCCCGGTTTTCCCTGTGCCACCTGTGTACAACAGATTGGCCATCTGGGTGGCGGATAATCCCCTGGAGGGATGCCTTTCCGCAATCTGAGCTTGTTTTACGTCGAGGGACTGTGCCTGGCATAAATTGGAGATTTGCTCAGTCTGGCGTAAGGCTGAAAAGGTCCTCAGTTGGTCGTCGGCTTCCCGCGTAATCCGGAGGGTAGGCAGATTGCTCCTTCGCCGGTGTAACGGTCGAGGAGTCGAGTATTCTGCTGCCTGCTTCCCTTCGCAAAAATCATGGCGCTCATCTGGTTCCTCGTAGAGGTCAGATGTTATCTTGTGCCTGGAGCGTGATTTGTACTTCTGTCCTGGCGCTGAGGCATCACCAGAAGTTCGGTCTGTACCGCGCGTAGCGGGAGACTGGTTTCTGCGCGTAGAGCGCAGTGGATACTTCTGGGTTAGCGCTGAGGCTTTGCCCGAAGTTTTGTCTGTACCGTGCGTAGCGGGAGACTGGTTCCTATGCGTAGAGCGCAGTGGATACTTCTGGGTTAGCGCTGAGGCTTTGCCCGAAGTTTCGTCTGTACCGCGCGCAGCGGGAGACTAAATTTTACGTGCAGGGAACGGAGGGAGCGGTGCTACCACCTCATTGGTCGGAGAGATCGGAGAGTCCACAGGAACGGTAGAGGATGTCTTGGGCATCCACACTTTGCGCAGCTTCCTGTTGTCTTGGACGGAGAGAGAGTGAGAGCTACCTCCGGTTCGAAGCATGTCTTCGTAGGCAGACTGGTCGAATTGGACGACCAGTATCTTCTTCACGGATCCCACGGATACCGCATCGTGTTGAGCAATTGCTTCCTCGTCAGAAGAGAAAGATGTCCCCAGCAGAGTCGCCATCTTGTTTGTGGTATTAAACGAAAGAATGAAGATGTATTCAATATGGGGTTTACACAGAACCCGCCTTCTTTTGTTTACAAACAAACTTGTACAATTTGATCCTATACGAGGATATGGGAGTACAATTTATTTAATCTGGATAGATATTGCTATAGGTGTCTGATCTGCAGTCGATCACTTTAGCCCTTGGACCACACGATGTTGAAGAAGTGCCGTAGAAGACAGGAAGCAGCTTCGAAGGTTGCAGGAGAGGGTGGATGCACGATGCCAAGGTCGTCGATCCCTACTCTTCGCCTGAGCTCCGGGTGCTCTCTCTCTCTCTCTCTCTCTCTCTCTCTCTCGGGTTCGATCTTCCGATTCTTGTTGACCTGGTTCGATCTTCAAGTTTTCAGTTTTTCGACCTCGGATCTAATATTGGCTTTCTTGACCAATTTTCCCCTCCTGTTCCTCATTGATAGAGGTCTCTATTTATAGAGTTTTAATGACAGTGACCACTCCGTCGGTGTAACAACCGAGGAGTGGAAAGTACAGCACCCTTTTACACAACGGTAAAAGTAACCAATGCCTGCGTATAGATGATCTTTTGAATGAGCATGTGACGCGGGTCCAACTAAGGGACACAACGCGTACTATTGCTACGAAGATCACGGCGTAAAAGCCACGTAGGTAGGTATCCATCGTGTAGAAGAGGTTGGCATAGAAGCCAAATGTCTGTCACCATGGCATAGAAGCCAAATAGTTATCAAACCGGCATAGAAGCCGAACAGGCGTAGAAGTCGAACAGGCGTAGAAGCCGAGTGGTCGTAGAGGCCGAACAGGCATAGAAGCCGAGTGGTCGTAGGGGCCGAACAGGCGTAGAAGCCGAAGGGGCACAGGGGTCGAACAGGCGTAGAAGCCGAAGGGGCACAGGGGCCGAACAGGCGTAGAAGCCGAAGGGGCACAGGGGCCGAGCAGGCGTAGAAGCCGAAGGGGCACAAGGGCCGAGCAGGCATAGAAGCCAAAGGGGCACAGGGGCCGAGCAGGCATAAAAGCCGAAGGGGCACAATCGCTGGATGGGAGTAGAAGCCGCTGCGTACCGTGCCACAGTGCTGACGTGGACATCTTAGCCGGAATTACGGCTTTTGAAGATATAATCAAATCTCTCGCATTAAATGCCGAGATTTGTCATCATCCCGTGCATTAAATATGGAGGCGTGTTTTTTGACGGCCTGCAACCCTTTCTGCGCATCAGTCGCAGAGACGTGCCTCGAGAAACTGTCACCGCACTGTGCATTAGGCAAAGAGACGTGCCTCGAACCTCGTACGGAGTGCAGCTTTTGGCGTAGCAGGCGGTTTGTCTACTGCAGAACGTAAACAGCTCGTATTTTGCCTATGTAAAACAAGGCAGCGTATCCCCTCGTGCTTTGAAAAAGCAGTTTACGCGAAGGGGATGGCAGTATTTGACAGCCTGGGTGGCAGTGCAGTGCCATCATTATAGCCGTCGCTTGGGTAGTCGAGCCGTATCCCTTTGCCAGAAGTCCAGACGTCAGGTTCTTTGCAGGCTCTGACAGGTTCATTGCAGGATCTGACAGGTTCACTTCGGAGAATACGAAGCGTCTCTTGTACACCTCCATGCTGCGTATGAAAAGGGGATGAGTTTAACGCCCTGGAGGCGAAGAAGCACCCTGTTTACGCTGAAGCGGCTTGGACGTACTGCCTTACGCGGATGGTCCTTTGAGCTTTTTTATGTTTCACGCTCTGTTCTAGCGGAAAAGGGCTCTGTTGCACGCTTGATGGCTCTGAAGGCCTCTGCCTCTGCCTCTGCTGCTCTGCACTGATATGCCGCGTAGTCATCCGGCGTATTTTTCATGCTTCTACAGTAATAGCACGGAATATTGTGGGACATTTAGTAGGGCTAACTACCCAAGCATGAAGGGTTCGACGCAATACGGGAATATTCGAAAACCTTCAGGGAGCTAGCTACTCGACGTTGAAGGGGAGCATCTATCTCGAAATAGTCCAAAATGGCTTGTGGTGCCATTGACCTTCATATAGATACACTGCATGCTAATGTCATCTACTTGCAGGCCTAGTAACTTAATAAATTGATGTAGGAATGGGCACTTGACACGTTTATATATTTTATGAAGACTAATGAATGTATTATACAAGGACACGTTTATGACACAATTTTAGATTATGAATGATATCGATGTATTGACATGGAAGGATGCTTTGTTGTATGACACTTTCATGGTTATGGACACATATATACTCATAAATTGTTAATTAATCATAAGGCAAGATTAGAAAGACCATATATATTTGTATGCACTCACTTAATCAACATATTGGTTTTAGTTGAGTTGGCTATAGGCCACGCACCAGTACATGGAAATATACTAACCTCCCCCAGTTTGTAGGTGTGAAGATTTGCTTGGACGCGCAAAGGCGTTGGGACTCGGATTGGCAACTTGAAGTAGTTCAGCTGGAGATGTTAGCATTTTATATATAAATGATATAATATATAGAACATCATTGTTTGTATAGTTCTTGAGTTGTAAGCATTGTGACATATTTTATTGTATTGAGAGAGAGAGAGTGACTATAAGCTTTGAGTCTTTGTAACTCCGCTATAATATTATTAATAAAGGTTTTTTTTATATCTTGTATCAATTCAACTTTTCTGCTTATTTTTGCTGCAATGACTTCATTTTTGAAATATTCTATCGACAATGTTTGTGCTTGCCTTGTACAACTGTAATTTGGCTTGTACGACATCAAGACCAGTGGCAACTTTTAGTTATGTGGAACCGGGGCATGGCAGATTGGTATCAGTGCACGACTTTACGTCATTGGACCCTCAATTGGTTCTCTTTGATTCTGAGTTGCTTTCGTGATCGAAAGTCTTTGACTCTTCTTGATATTATATTGAGTGTTATATACAATGTCTAGATATGTTATAATCTCATGTAAGTATTTTGTTGATCACAAATAACTTTGAAGAGCAGTAGTAAATGGTTTGGGTTGATTTTTAGGTAGAATGTTTGGTTTGAAGGGATTATAAGACCTGGTGTTTGGAAAGAATAATTGAATGTTGGATAATGTCACTCCCTGTTTCCGATATATGTATTTGGAACATATTAGTTTTTATGCTTAGATTATTTCTTGCTTGTAAGGTTAATTAGGTTGCATGTCATGGAGACTAGACCAAATCTTTGATTCACTTGGCTCTTGGTTTAATTGTTGGGTTGATTTAGTCATAAGAAAACCCATGGTCCAAACCTTAACCCTAGCTATATAAGCTGACTTCTTTCTCTTTCTTTCCTCATTCTTCATTTCTCCCTCTTTCTTTTATTTCTAGGCAAGTACACCTTACATGACATGGAGAAACTCTAGATTTTAATTCTATCTTTTTTCTTGCATTTTATTAGTCTAATATGTGTACATTATGATTCTAAGAACTTTTAATACTTGGAGTTTTTGGTTTTGATGGGTGAAATTTAGTTGATCTACATTTTTAGTTAAGGGTTTTCATGGGTTCCAAATTTTTTTCTTGGTTTTGATCTATTAAAACATAGTATTTTAGAAAACCAGTTTTTGTGGGTGATTGAGCATTCCATTTTAGGCATTTTGGCTGCTTTTGGTCCACTTGATTCAGAGTTAAAATAAAGTTTTTATAGAGAAAATATTTTTTTGGTTTTTTAGAGTTTTTTTACCATGGCTGAACTTGCTGTATGGAGAAGACGAAGTGCTCATGCGGCCAGTACCATATGCGGCAGAGAGTGCTATGCGACATAAGCTTTGTGCCGCATATACCTTCCAACATGCGTCCATCTTGTTGGATGCATGACTGATTATTACACAAAGTGTTCTGAAGCTAAGTGCTTGAAAAAGTCCTAAGTGACAGAACTCCTTGTGTTCACTTGCTGAACGAATGAGAAATTCGCTAAGTCCAAGAGACATCTATGCGGCAAGCAGACTTATGCGACAATATCACTATGTGCCTCTTCCCTTTTGACGCATAACTCTGCTTCGTCCTTACACATTTTTCTATGATTTTATTTTTTTCTGACTCACTTTATGACTTGTCACATCCATCACTTCAGTCACTTCACTGACACGCATTTTATGCACTTCACTCGGCAATTGTCCCAAGGAGTGGACTTTGCCTTGACCTATGCGACACTGATCCCTATGCGGCACCGACCTCTATGCGACCTTGACCTATGCGACATTTATCACATGCATCCTTGATTCTTATGCGTCCCCATGTGCATGTTTTATTGTTTTGCTTAGTTGTATGTTTTATTGGATTTTGTGATTCTATGTATATTATAAATGATTGTATATGCATGATAACTAAGTGACCATGTGTTGTACCTGACTATATGCTTAACCCGACTATGAGTAGAAATGACTTATGTGGCCAAGTGACTATGACTACCTATGTGTCTGACTCAACCCATGTGTTGCTATGTACTAGAACTCATGTGATTTACCAATAATTGGTGACTTGACTCGACTATTGGTATCCGTGCTGATACACTTACTATGTGTTATGTGTTCCTACGTGCTAAGTATTCCTATGTGATTATGTTACATATTTTACATCGAGGTGTACCTACATGCTATGTGACATGTGATATAATATAATTTTTTCAGCATGGACATGATAGTTGGTTAATAACCAAGCATGGCTAGGACTTGTGTTGATTGTTGCATCATGCTGTGGTGAATCCAAATTGAACTACCAAGTGACAAAGTGAATTTGTATCTAGCGTGCCCATACTGAGGTACAACATGTAAAGGGAATAACATGTGACAACGCCATGTGATTCCAACTAACCATAGGGTTAATTAGGCAACTAAAATATGTAGAGCATTGGGAGGGACGGAATTCCAAGATCATGCTTAACTAGCCACCCTCAATCATATGGAGAGTGAAGGCTGGCCCCTATGGATATTGTTTAAATCCTTATTAGTGGATGGCAATATCCGATTATTATATTGTACTATGTGTTTTATGCAATCTTAGCACGGTGGCCTTCCGAGGGACCGGTGCTTACTACTATGTGCTACGCGACGATTCATGGCTCGACTAGCCCCCGTTAGAACATTGCTCGATCTGAGGATTGCGACAATAGATAACAATATATGTTCTATGTGACCCCCTTCCTTACTTACTTGACTGATTGTGACAATAGATGTTATATGTGACACTAAGTGACTTGTTGGTAGTATGCATTCCCTTGTCTAGTTACAGCCGTGACCGTCGTACGACGTTCTATACTTTATACGGGAGAGCTGGCCATATCCATATCTATATTCCGGTACTGGGGTATGACAGATAGTGATCAATAAAATATTAGTAGAGAAGGTGCAATAGGATGTGAGTGTGATTATTGCATAAGATGAAGGAAGTTTGGCTGGATTTTAGGGAATATAAATGAGTTAAGATGTTCAAGTAGAACAGTTGTATTTTTATTTCAGGAATTTGTCTAGTGGCATGGAAGTGGATGTTATGTTTATGGTCGGTGGAGCCACCGTAGTAAGGATTATCCAGAAGGGATGTTGGCGTAGAGTGTGGAGCATAAGTATTTATGTGCAGAATGGCTAGATCCCTGAGTGGTGTTTGTTTGTTTGATAATTTGTGTATCGATAAGTTTATCAAGTATGGATGGAGTAGTACGAAGTCTCGGTTTTCTATAAATGGCTCATCTCCATAGAAATGCAAGATAACTACCTTCAGGCGCTTTGCTATAAATGGCTGGTTATATTTGGGTTATGCATCGAGAATGCCTCCAAATTCCTGAACATGTGATACTATAAATATATTTTTTCTCCAGCACAGGCATGATATGCGAGTCAAGTGTCACGCCCCGATCCCGCAAGGGTTGATCGTCTTCGCTTGGATCCTTTGCGGAACCGATCGTCCTCGCTTGGGCGTGATATCGTACGAGCCTGGAGTTGCGTTCGCACAAGGCAAGAACATGCAGTGATAGGAATCCATTTGAAACACAAGTTAGAAAACACATTAGCAGATAGTTGAACACAAACTATAGGAAGAGAACATGCTTTTCATTGATAATTTAGAGTAATTTTTATATAGTTTACGTTTGATGTGCCTCTCGACTACTTGGTTTGCATTACAAAAGAAAAACTTAAAAGGTAGGGCGCGCTCCATCAGATAAGCCTTGTCGTCCGTACATTACGTCATTGTATAGATTAAAAATCCATGCCTCCAAAATGAACTGGCTTCAACTATACTTCAAAATAGAAGAGCTTCTAACGCCTTCTCGTCTATCCACTAGCGTTGCACACCCTGAGTTCCTGAAATATTTGCCCACAATGTGGGTTAGTACTCAGCTTGTACTGGTGAGCGGGACGAACCCACTCGCCTAAATCAACACTTGCTTATTAGGGGCTAGCATGCATTAAAATGATCTTGCTATTAAGAACTAAGTGAATTCAGTTCATATCAGTTGCATGGTTTTAGAGGAACAAATAACGTTGAAACCGTATAACACATCGGTCGCTTACTCAACCGATGCGCGCCTTCTCTGCACCGAAACACAAGTATACTTACCATCTGCACAAGATAATAGATTAGCATGTATTCTATCTATATGCTGTCATTGGTGCGATCGACACTATGTAGACTTATCCAAGGCATTGCGGCTAGCCCTGTCAGCCCGGGTAGCAAGCGTTGCTGAAGGTCCTGCAATGCATCACGACTAGCACAATCAAATATTTTCTTCCAGGTCGATACGGTTCTAGTGCCCCGGAATACAGTTTCGAGGAAATGCCAAACCTTGTGCACAATTTGTCCCTGACCATGCAAGTAAGTGAACAGTTCAACTATCATACAATGCATGAGATAAAACAGAAGAAGTAAAACAACAATATATATACTTATGCAACAGTTCATATTTTCTCATGAGTTTGATGAACAGAGTTTTTTATCAGTACTTGGACAAGTTCGTGGTTGTGTTTATTGATGACATCTTAATATATTCCAAGAGCCACGAAGAGCACGAAGAGCATCTCAGAATCGTGCTAGAGATGCTGAGACGGGAATAGCTATATGCCAAACTCAGTAAATATGAGTTTTGTATGGATAAGGTGCCTTTTGGGGGACATATCATCTCAGGAGAAGGACTTTCGGTTGATCCAGAGAAGGTTGCTGCAATAGAAACTTGGCCTACACCCACATCAGTTGCAGAAGTGAAAGTTTTCTCGGACTTGCTGGATACTACCGGAGGTTCGTAGAAAATTTCTCAAGGATTGCAGAGCCAATGACGCGGTTGACGCGTAAGGACCAGGAGTTTGCATGGACGGAAGATTGTCAGAAGGCCTTTGAAGAATTGAAGAGGCGATTGACAACAGCACTGGTCTTGACTCTTCCTTCAGGATCGGGAGGCTTTGTTGTTTATAGTGATGCGTCAGGCAGTGGACTATGATGTGTTTTGATGCAACATGGAAATTTTATCGCTTATGCATCGAGACAGCTGAAGGTCCATGGGAAGAACTACCCGACGCACGATCTTGAGCTAGCTGCAGTAATATTTGCACTGAAGATATGGAGGCACTATCTTTATGGAGAGAAGGTAGAAATCTTTACTGATCACAAGAGTCTGAAGTATGTATATACTCAAAAAGAGCTCAATATGAGATAGAGACGTTGGCTTGAGTTGATGGTCGACTTTGATATAGATCTGCAGTACCATCAAGGCGAATGTCGTAGCAGACGCACTCAGCAGGAAGCCCACGGCTTATTTCTTGACAATGCAGCCCCAGCTATTAAAGGATCTACAGGAGCTCAAGATAGAGATTATTTTGCCTAGACAAAGTGGCTTGTTGGCGAATCTTGAAGTTAAGTCATCACTTGTGGAGAGGATTAAGGCGGCATTGCCCACCGATGCTAGGTTCCGGAGACTTAAAGAGAAGACAAAAGCCGATATGCAGACGGGACTTCGCATCCATAAGGACGGGACGTTAAGGTGCGGAAATCGCCTATATGTTCCGAATGGAGAATTGAGACATGAGTTGATGTCTGAAGCACATAGCTCCATGTACTCTATTCATCCGGGAGGAACAAAGATGTACCGAGATTTGAGACAGTATTATTAGTGGCATGGAATGAAGAGGGAGATTGCACAATTTATGGCAAAATATTTGGTCTGCCAGCAAGTTAAGGTCGAGCATCAGAGAACTGCTGGTATGCTACAGCCGCTTCCCATACCCGAATGAAAGTGGGAACATATCACTATGGATTTCATTACAGGATTTCCAGGAAGTCCCAGTGGAAAAGATGCAGTATGGGTTATTGTGGATTGACTCACTAAATCGGCACATTTTTTGCCGTTTAGAGTTGGATAGTCCATGGAATTACTAGCCGACATGTACATATGACAGATCGTAAGATTACATGGAGTACCGGTTAGTATTGTGTCAGATCATGACTCAAGATTTATATCCTATTTTTGGCGAAGCATGCAAGAGAGTCTTGGCACCCGACTCAAGTTTAGCACTGCTTACCATCCACAGACAGATGGTCAGTCAGAGCGCACGATTCAGATCTTGGAGGATATGCTGCGATCGTGTATGTTAAACTTCGGACGGTCTTGGGAGGACCATTTGCATTTAGTGGAGTTCTCTTATAATAACAGCTACCAGGCGAGCATCCAGATGGCACCATTTGAGGCTTTGTACGACAGGAAGTGCAGATCACCAATATGTTAGAGTGACGTTGGCGAGCATCAGATACTGGGTCCAGAGTTAGTAATGCAGACAGTTGATAAGGTGAAGCAAATTTAGAATCATCTTCGTGCAGCTCAGGACAGACAAAAGTATTGGGTTGATACACACAGACGACCTTTGGAGTTCAAGGAAGGAGAACACGTATTCTTGAGGATTTCACCTACTCGAGGTACTATTCGATTTGGGAGCAGAGGCAAGCTGAGCCCGAGTTTCATTGGGCCATTTGATATTCTGGAGCGTATTGGTGAGGTGGTGTATCATCTTGTATTACCCCCATCTTTAGAGGGAGTGCATGATGTATTATATGTCTCACAGCTGAGAAGGTACGTGACTGACCCAAGCTACGTAGTCGATCATTCTGAGATTGCAGTGGGTCCTAGCTTGAGATATGAAGAGCAGCCAGTTGGGATACTTGACATCAGTGAGAAGATATTGCGAGGTCAGACGATTAGACTGGTTCGAGTAGCTTGAAAATATTACTCCCCCGGCGAATCTACATGGGAACGAGAGGATATCATACGCCAGCGTTATCCTCACATATTCGAAGATGCAGGTATAACCTAAGCATTTCTTCTAGTTACCATGTTTAAAATTTCCTTTAGTAGTTAATTCTTTGATTGTGAGGACGCAATCCTCTTAAGAAGGGTAGATTGTAAACACCTGGATTTTTTAAAAAAAAATTTGAATTTTCTAAAAAAATCTAGAATTTTTAATTAATTAAAATAAATATTTTCTGGTATTAAATAATTTTGTGATTTTAAATAAATAATAAAATAATATTTTTGAGTGTAAAATAAAGAATTAGACATAGGGTAATTTTTCTGGAATTTATTGGACCCCAGAACTATTTTTAAAGACCTAAAAACTAAGTTTTTAAATAAACCGAATTAAACCCAGTTGAACCGAACCGAACCAAACCAGTTTATTATTAAACCAACCCAACCCAAATCAACCCTAGCGGGTCGGGTCAGATCCATACCCGTACCCACATCCAAACCCGACCCGACCCGTTATCGTTTATAACTGAAGGATTTATTTCCTCGACCGTTAATCCCCCGACCGCCGAATCCTCCACCGCCGTGAACCGCCGGCGACCCCTCGGTTCAACTTTCCCCCCCCCCAACCGCCGCGACTCTGACGGACGGTGACTCCTCCGTTCGCCTCCTCAACCGACCGCCCTCGTCCTATAAAACCCACTGTCACCGTCATCCGCCACCACCATCACAGCCACACCATCTCTCCGGTCACCGACTCCAACCGACCTCTGCAAAGACGGCAACCTCTTCGGCGAAGACCCCGCCGCCGATGACCAAGCAGCCGACGATGACCCACGACCACCGCAGCAGCTGACGAATACCGTCATCGCCGTCGCCGTGCCCCGTCGCACCGCTTCCTTTCTCAACATAAAACCACAACAAGGTACCCGCCTTCCCGCGTGCGTATCACCCTGTATATTGGTCTATTTTCCATTCTGTCGAATCCTACGCGTATACCACGTGACCCCCTCGAAGCCCGTACAATTTTTTTGGGGTATCGTGTCCTGTGTCGATCGTAAACTGCGACGCAAAATCAGAAAAATAATTCCCAATTTCAGAAATTTCAGAATTTGTCCCGAACTCCCCAGTTCACGACCGTTTTGCGACCAACCTGCTAAATGTTTTCAAAATTTGCTTAAACAGTTATCTAGACCACATAATCGAGTTTTATACCCTGTTTTTAGTTTATTTTATTATGTTGTAGTTTGTAATTAATTTGAGGGTGAAAATGACCAAAAGATTGGTTATTTAAAATTCTTATTTTTCCCGAAACTGGGTGCGCCCTGCTAAACGAGGCAACTTGGTAGTGTGCGAACTTCACTGAAAGGTGCGCGCCTTTAATACAGACGTGTGGGATTTCGTAAAAGTTGATTTGGATGTGCGTGTACACCGAAATCAACGCGTATCCGTCGACAACACCTTGTATCGGCCATATTCTGAAACTCGTTGTAACTTTGTGTACGCTCGTCGTTTCGAAATAAAACTTGCGCCATCGGACTCGTAGCAATACGCTGGTCCTGTGACCCAAGTTTGGTACGATTCTGAGAACGTTAACAAAATCTCGTATCGTGGGCCCCACGGCTCCACTTGACGGACGATTTTGTGATCGGCTCATCGGAATCCAGTTTTGGACATTCCGTTGGGTTCGTATCGTCGTTCTGGACTTGTAGACACTAAGTTTGACGAATTTGAAGAAATTAGTCTCTGGCACATTTTTTGGTGCGAAGTGGGCCACATGTGGACCACGCTTTGACCAGAAACTGTCAATTTTGTCCCTGTGTCCAAATTGGACTTATGGACAGGTAATTCTAGCTATTTGATATCTTCTGAACATGATGGTAATGATTATTTCAACAACCGGAGGAGTAACTGCAGATCCCGCTGATACCAGAGCAGCAGTTGGAAACCAAATCCAGGCAAGTGTACCTTACCATACTTGTAGTAAATTGCTTATTATTATTCTCTTGATCTATTCTGAGTTATAACTATTCAACCTAAGACCATGTGACATTACTTAACGTCCGAATAATATTCGGGTGTCAACGCCGTACGCGGAGTTGTGTAACGTCACCTAGAGATGGATATCGAGACCCTATACATTTTTCGTGCTTGCATCATCAAGTACGCCATACCACAGGACACCTGACACTATTCATGAGACAGAATCTTCCTGAGTCATTACAGAATTCGTGACATAGACTTTATATATATCCATAGTTATCATATGACTTGCTGCATTAGATATGATCTTGCGTGACATGGACATGAGACGTGTGATTACATTGGGTGGGGAGAGACACACAGGCTACAGGCTGATTTTATATATATATATATTATTGTGAGGCCGTAGACTTTACATCAGAGTTAGGCATATTACGTGATATTACTACTACCGGCTCCCCGACACAGAGCTTGTAGTGGTCTCAGCCTGAGTACTAGTGATGCTCTCACTTGCATTTCACATAGCTGGTTACATAGTTTACCCTATTGATTCATTTATTCTGCATTTATTTTGGCTTGAGTTATTCTTCTACCTTGCTATGTCCCCTGAGGACCTGGATCCGGATTATGTCCCAAGGTATAGCAGAGGAGATCTATCCCGAGGTATACGGGACAGGAGCAGACATTGGAGCTGAACCAATACCTGAGGACGAGGTGATGGCTGAGGATTTCTTCTGAGTATCTGTTATCTATACTCAGTCTTTTTTTAGACTCTTTTATTTCGTGTTTTATGAACCATTATATCAGACTTATTTTCGGGTTGTTCTCCGATATACTTTATTGAGACTTGATGTTGGTTATATTTCATTATGCTGATATTGATCATATTTATCTTCTATGGATGAGATTAGATTGTGACATGTTTAGTAGACCTTTATTGTTGTTTTACAGCTTAACCTTTATTGTTGTTTTACAGCTTAAGTACACCTTGATGGGTCCATTAAATTGGGTTTGCCCATTAGAGTGTGTTGCTGGCCATTGCCACGTGTCTAGTCCCTCAGTATTTTGGGACTGGGGCATGACAGGAACCACTGGTGCTGGCTGTATATCAACAGCCTCCTCCCCTTCAAGAACTACCTTCTCGGCATGCTTATTCTCCTGAGGGTCACCCTGACCACCATCAGCAGGCTGATGATCAAGGTTGGGAGCAACTCCATGTACCTGCTACCCCATAACTGGATCGTCTGCGATGTCCTTTAGAAATTGCTCGAAGCAAAATAACTCTAACTCAGACAATTCCTCAGCCTCAGAAGGCATCTCAGAATCCTGAGTGTTGCTCATGGTCTGATCCTCGATGAAAACTCCGTCACTGCTTCTGTAGAGCTTTCTTTTCACTAGATCGTAGAGTCTATAGCCAAACTCATTCCGACCGTAGCCGACAAAGATGCATCGACTTGTCTTTGGCTCAAGTTTGGATCTTTCGTCCTTTGGTCCATGTACGAAGGCCTTACAACCAAACACTCGCAGGTGATTGTATGACGGATCTTTGTCGTACCATACTTTGTTAGGCACATCACCCTGCAAAGATGCACTAGGAGATAAATTAATAACATAAGCAGCTGTGTAAAGTGCCTCACCCCAATAGCTGTCCGACAAGTTTGCTTCTGACAGCAAATATCGTACCCTCTCCATCAGCATCTTGTTCATTTGCTCTGCTACACCATTGAGCTGAGGTATCTTCGATGGAGTCTTCTGGTATCGTATCCCTTGCTCTCTATAATAAGCATCAAAAGGACCAATGTACTTGCCGTCGTTGTCGGACCGAACACATAGTAGCTTCTTGCCCGTCTCCCTTTCAACAGAGGCCTGAAACTCTTTGAAAGTGGGCAGCACATGATCCTTAGTCTTTATGGCATAGACCCAAACCTTCCTAGAACATTCATCAATAAATATTACAAAATAAGAAGCACCACCAATGGATTTTATATTCATAGGACCGCAGACATCCGAGTGAATCAACTCAAGCAACACCGGCTTCCTTGAACTTGGGTGACTTTGGAAAGATACCATATTTTGTTTCCCTTCCAAACAGTGCATACATCTCTCCAATTTTATAGACTTTAGCCCTGGAATCACTTTCCTGTTCACCAAGTAGCTCATCCCTTTCTCGCTGATATGGCTGAGTCGCCTGTGCCATAACTCAGTAGACGCATCAGTAGCTGCGTTCACCTTCTCTGCCCCATATATGCTCCCTTCCATATAATAGAGTTTGGACTTCTTGCTTCCTCTGGCAATCACCATCGAACCTCTGGAAAGCTTTCGCTGACCATTCTCGAAGAGGTTGAAGAAACCCTTTTCATCCAACCTTCCAACCGACACCAGGTTGAAACGAATATCAGGGACATGACAAACATCTTTGAGAACAAGAACTACACCCGTCTTTGTCCTCAAATGCACATCTCCAACAACAACAGCTTTTGACACATCTCCGTTGCCCATCTTCAACACTCTACAGTAGCCTGTTGCGTAAATAGCAAATAGTGACATGTTGTGAGATACGTGCGCTGAAGTACCTGATTCTACCAGTCAAGAGTTGTCATCGCAAGCGAGGTTCATAACTACCTCATCACCTACAATGATCACGTCGCCTCCATGTGTCGAGGACGCCGCTATAGTATTCTTACTTTCCTTCCCTTGTCGCCCTTCTTCTTCCTCTTTCAAGCAAAACAGTTTCGCTTGATGTGACCCTTCTTGTCATAATTGTAACACTCTGAGTCCTCGTACCGACCTTTGGACTTGCCCTTGCTCTTGTCTCTGCCACCACCTGGACCCCTGCTCTTGCTCCTTCCGCGGCTCTCTGAAACTAGTGCCTATAAGTGGGATATGGATGAAGTGCCATGAGAATGTCTCCGTATCTTTTCATTCTGTCACGCCCCAGTCCCAAAATACCGAGGGACTAGACACGTGGCAATGGCCAGCAGCATGCACCGATGGACAAACCCAATTTAATGGATCCATCAGGGCGTACTTAAGCTGTAAAATAAAGTCTACGACAACATGGCACAACTAATCTCATCCATACAAGAATAAAATATGATCCACAGAATATAAGGAATGTAAATTATCAACCAGTCTCAACAAAGTGCTTCGGAGAACAATCCGATAAAATCTAATACAATGGTTCAACAGACCAGAATATAAATGACTGAATAAAGTAAATAGTGAGCATGAAACATAGATGCTCAGGAAAAGTCTTCAGCTAACACCTCGTCCTCGGGTGTCGGTACAGCTCCTGTATCAGCTCCTGCTGCTGTCCCGTATACCTCGGGATAGACCTCGTCTGCAAATCCTGGGAACATAATCCGGATCCAGGTCCTCAGGGGACATAACAAGGTATAGATAATACATGCCAAAATAAATACAGTGCAGCAGATAAGGAAATAAATAGGGTAAGTATGTAACCATCTATGTGAAATGTAAGTGAGAGCATCACGAGTACTCAGGCTGAGCCACTACAAGCTCTGTGTCGGGGAGCCGGTAGCGGTAATAACCGGTAATGTGTCTAGCTCTGCTCGAGAGTCTACGACCTCACAATAGTAGTAGATATATATAAAATAGCCTGTAGCCTGTGTGTCTCTCCCCACCCAATGTAACCACGCATCTCATGACCATAACGTCTCATGTCCATGTCGAGCGGGATCATAGCTAATGCAACCAGTCATATAATATCTATGAATATAATGTCTATGTCATAAACCTGTATCCTATACAGAATCACCATGAATATCTCAGGAAGACTCTGTCTCATGAATAGTGTCAAGTGTCCTGGGTTATAATGTACTTGATAAGACAAGTACGAGAATATAAAGGGTCACGAATGTCCATCTCTAGGTGACGTTACCCAACTCTGCGTACAGGGTGGGCACCCGACTAATAATCGAACGCTAAGTAAGTCACTCGGTCCTAGGTCAAGCATGCACAACAATCAATAGAATAAAACAAGAGAATAATATGAATCAATATACTGCAAGTTTGGCAAGGTACACTTGCTTGGGGTCTGAATACCAATAATTGTCCCTGTATCAGTGCATCCCGCAGGTACTCCTCCAAAAGCTGTAACAAACATCACCAGCAGTCTCAGAAAATATCAAATAGCTAGAAACGCCTGTCCTTACGTCCAATTTGGACACAGGGGCAAAAATAACATTTCCGGGTCAAACTTTGCACTGAAAAGCGTGTCAGGGTCAAAGGTCTCCAAATTTGTCAAACTTAGTGTTAACAAGTCAGGAACGATGATACGAACCCAACGAAACTTCCAGAATTGGATTCCGATGAGCCGATCACAAAATCGCCCGTCAAGTGGAGCCTGTGGGGCCCACGATACGCGATTTTGTCAACATTCTCAGAATCAAACCAAACTTAGGTCACAGGATCAGGGTATTGCTACGAGTCTGATGGCGCAAGTTTTGTCTCGATCCGACGTGTGTACACAAAGTTACAGCGTGTTCCAGAAGGATACGGGACGTTGTCGGCGGATACGCGTTAATTCCGGTGTGCACACACATCCAAATCAACTTCTGCGAAATCCTGCACGTCCGTATCAACGACGCGCACATTTCGGTAAAGACCGCGTACGACCAAGTCATCCCGTTTGGCGGGGCGCACTCAGTTCCGGGGTGAAATAGGGTGTTGGTTTTCCTGTTTTTGGATCGCGGTTTGCGATCACCACAGGATGCGACACACCGAGCGGGTTGCACGGGCATCGAGAGGGTTACACAGTCTACGCGTTGTAACAGACGGAACAGCAAATGGAATAACGAGGAGAGAGAAAATGCTACCGGAACAGGGCTCCGTGAATCTGACTTTCACGTGTCCGTGGATATCCTTGACACGAGGTGTGTCCTGGTTCAGAGAGCTGTGTCCGGCCCACTATGTCCGTGCTAGGGCAGCGGGCTGCCGGCCTAGGGCTTCGCGGAAGGTTGGCGAGGCAAGCGGGGAGGCGCTCGCGGGCGACAGCGGCGAGGTCGGCTGTTGTCGACGGAGTTGCTGCGGGTCGGAGGCTGCTCTGGCTCGAAGAGGGTGGCTCGTCGGGCGGAGGACGGGAGGCGAAGATGGTGTGGTTCGAGGCGGCCGGGGAAGAGGTGAGCAGGAGAAGAAGAAAGAGGGGAGATGGGATCGGGGTTGTCGGAGCGGGGTCGAGCGGCGGGGGAAGGATGGAGAAGAGGGAGTCGATCGACGGCGGAAGGGTGGAGAAGTGGGCGGTTGCTCGAGGGGGCTGTGGTCGGAATAGGCGACTGCGGCGGGGTCGGGTGGTGCAAGGAGGAAGTAGGCGGCTATGGAGATGAGAGAGAGAGAGGTCTGGCAGCGACTGGGCACGGAAGTCGAGAGTATTTAAGGGGCCGCTACAGTGAATCCGGTAGGGTTTCGACTTAGGGTTCAGTTTGGGTTTCGGGTCCGGGTTGGGTTTGACTCGGATCCGACCCGACCCGACCCGTTACGCTGGGTTGGCTTGGTTCGGTTCAGTTTGAGTCGGTTTGGTTTGGTTTAATTTGGTTCAAGTGAACCGGGTTCAGGCAGGGTTTATTTTGGTTTAATTCTACAATAGTTTTCAGGGCTTTAAAAATGATTCCGGAGTCCAATAAATTAGCAGAAAATTACCCTATGTCCGGTTTTCCATTTTACACCATAAAATATTATTTCCATAATATTTAAACATCAATTAACAGAATTTAAAAATCTTTTAATCACCATCACCTTAGTTTTAATTCCAGAAAAATTATCGAAAACTTGGAGAAAATTATATTAAAAATATTCAAAAAAATTAGGGTGTTTACACATTCAGTACCCCACTCTTAGCAAACTCCAGACTGACCACACCTTCTGGAATATAAGCGATCATAGACACTCGTACAGTTTCTCACGAGTCTGGCAATGCACATAGCAACCATAGTCCCTGTACTTCGTCGTCGAACTTGACTCCCATCGAGGATAGCTGATCCACCATGCTCTGAAACTCACTCAAGTGATCCGTAATAAACGCACCATCTTTGTACCACAGAGCCATCATCGTTCGGATCAGTAACGACTTGTTTATCCCAGTCTTCTTTGCATACAATTTTTTTATCTTATCCTGGAGCGTCTTCGCATGCTCAATATTGACAACATGGTTGTACACATTCTCGTCAACGAACTGCCGTATGTACCCACACACCTGTATGTGCTCGAACTTCCAGTCCTCTTCAGATTTGTCGCTGGGCTTCTCGGACACAAATACTGGAAGATGCAGCTTCTTGACGAACAACAAATCCTTCATCTTGCTCCGCCAATAATAAAATTTGGTACCGTTCATGTTTACCATGCGCACCGGCTTTGCGTCAATCTCTCCTCCCTGGTTTGCCTGTCAACTCCCGACCTCTCTAAACTCCAAAACCTGGCTCTGATACCACTTTGTTGGGAACGAAAGCGCGAAAACTATACCCCAAACCAAGAAGCCTTGTGAGAGAACCGAGCAAAGAACATAAACCAAAAATGCTAAATATAAATCGCAGACACAGAGATTTTTATGTGGAAAATCCAAAAAAAAAACTACGGGACGATCGGAGTCCAACCCTGAAAAGCCTCCACTAATGGAATAAGAAATACACCGAATCCTTACAAACTTCTCACTAATCCAAACAGATCACCATAACTCTTTGGTATAAAAAATAGATCACAGACAAACAAATAACGGAGATGACAATAAAAGAATTACCCAAAACCGATCTCCTCTTCGAAATTGACACTAGCACATTTTCCAGGAAGGATATTTTGGTTATTTCATAATTAATTAATTATGCTTGTGGTATATTTATTTATTATATTATTTATTTATTTTTAGATGTTAGATTTGATTTTGGACTTGTGTTAGTGGACCTAACTAGATTAGACTAGACTTATGGACCAACATTAATTCTAGTTAGATTGAGCCCAACAAACAAGCACATTCATTATGAGGATGAATTAATTAGTTAAACCAATTGGATTAGAACCTCCCTTCCTTAATTAATTTCTTCATGACAAGTCCCAAGGGGTATTGTGAACTTCTTATAGTGACTTGGAGAAGAGGCAAGGCCGGACATAGGGGGAGGAGAGAGACTCTCCCTTTTTATCCATTCATTTCATTTCTAGATCTAGAATTTTCCTCTTCCAAATTCTTTCATCCCTACACCAATTTCTACCTAAATTTCTTTCCAATTCCTTCTCTACTCACCATTGGAGGCTATTGTAACAAGGAAGAGACAAGAATTTACAAGGAGGAGGAAGGAGCACAAGTTGAAGGCACTTGACACTCAATTGAAGACTTGCATTGAAAATCCATCTCCCAATAGGTATAATTCAGTTTTTCCTCTCTAATTAGACTCTAAATCTGTAATTTAATCATTAGGAACCCTTCCATGTACTAAGGCTACCCATAGAAAGTGGAATTAGGTTCATAGGAGGCCTATGGAGGAAGTTATGTGGTGTTTTGTGTCAATTTTGGGAGAATTTCGAGATTGGCACATTATGTGTTTGTCAATAGGTTAATTAGACCAAATTGACATATGTTTGAATGTATGAGACTAGTGTCGTGTCAACAATTGGATAAGTGTAGGCTGTATCACGACAATTTGGCGATATAGATTAATTTTGGGGTTTTCTTCCGACACGGGGGTTTGAGCATATCATATTTTGACACGAGCACGTAGTTGAGTAGCTAGCTCTTCGTGTTGCTTCTAATTATGATTCTAGACTTGCTCGTGTCCTTTGGGATACGTTTGGTGGTGTGGTGGAGTCGTATCGCAAGCGTATCATAGATTGAGTATGATACGGGTGTGGTGCACTCCACATGTTTGATACTTTGCATTCTAATTCAATTTACCTTGGTTATAGCTATTGGAGTATTGTATTTGTAGTTGTTATATGATATGATATGATATGATATGTATGTATATATATATATATATATATATATATATATATATATATATATATATATATATATATATATATATATATATATATATATATATATATATATATATATATATGCAGTTATAGTGTGTGTGTGTGTGTGTGTGTTTGTGTGATTGTGTTAGGCAAGGTAGAGGAGGGACTCAGGCCTGTTCACTTGGAGCAAGGTAGTGTAGAGCAGCAGCAGCAGCAAGGTAGTGTAGAGCAGCAACAGCAGCAAGGTAGTACAGAGCAGCAGCAGCAACAACAACAAGGCAGTGTAGAGCACCACCACCAGCAAGGTAGTGTAGATCGGCAGCAACAACAAGGTAGTATAGAGCAGCAACAACAACAGTGGAGTGTGCTATATTAATGTTGTGTTAGTTGGGAGTTTGAGGGCTCGGGTTCTGCCCAGTTGCAGGCTCAACAACAGTAGCAGTAGGTTAGCGTTGTTTGATAGGTTGTTAGTTAGTTTGAGGTTGGAATCAACTGTTAGTTGATTAGCTCATGTGTTGGTTAAGGTTAGTATGCTAGTAATAAATATAAGTTATGTTATTAGTTATCAGTTAACAAGATTAAAGTTATATAGTTAGTTAGAAGAGGTTGATGGTTAGATTAGTATTTAGTTAGATATTAGTAACTGTAGTCATTAGTTACTTGATTTTCTTAGTTAGTTAGAGGATATCTGTTAGTTATTTAATTAGCTAGTGAGTTAGCAACTGTTAATTAATTAGAGTAGTATATGTTAGTAGTTATTTAGTTGGTGGTAAAGTTAGAGGTATATGTATGTGATAATGTATATATATATTGTTATACATTAGCTAGTTAGTTAAGTATTTAGTTACTTTAGTATTACTTGAGATACACTAAGGTAATTGTAGGTATTGGTATCTCATACCAATTGGATAACTTATCGTCATATTTGGCTCAAAGCCAAGTAGTGTTATAATACTAGTATAGTATTAGTATTACTATTAGATAGTTATATTAGTGTATCTTGAGCATCTTGAGATACGTAATAGTATCACTACTCGGGTATCCTAAAATAGCTAGTATAGCCTAGATACATAGTATATGGACTCAATATCATAGAGAATGGACTCATACAATCTAGAAATAGCAAGTTTGACCAAGTTTGACTAGTTTGACCTAGAGTTGACCTAGTTTGACTGTTTTGACTTAGAAATGGCTTAATGACCTAGAATTAGACTAGTTTAACTTATTTTCATTCCAAAATACTGAATTGATATAATATTCCATATTTAGGTCTCCGATGTACCGTTCCGGACATATTTGATATTGTTCCCCGGATTCCAGGCAAGTACATTCTCTGATAGTTTTCCATTTATGATATCCCCTATGTTTCTAATATTTAGTGTAGATATCCTTGATTTTTTGATACGATAGTTACACGGATTGGTATATCCGGATCTCGTCATGAGATATTATTCCTTGGTATTTATGGTGTATCTTGTGCAAGCCTTGTTCCTCGTTTTTCTTGTACATGTACATACATCGATTCTTGGAGAGACTAGCTACCTACCCAATGAATCCCGTGTCATAACGTACCATGGTTGGATCTACTATACCAGTCGGGACGGGGAGTGTTA
Source organism: Iris macrosiphon (assembly GCA_036927795.1). Classification (NCBI taxonomy): domain Eukaryota; kingdom Viridiplantae; phylum Streptophyta; class Magnoliopsida; order Asparagales; family Iridaceae; genus Iris; species Iris macrosiphon. The sequence continues at coordinate 60,426,116 of JAYESA010000017.1, read as the reverse complement.
GTGTAGATATGTGATCATACCCTCCTTGTGTATGTCATTGTGAGTGTTGATCATACACCGCACGTATGATTAACCAGGCCCTAATTCTTGTGCAAGTTCCCAAGCCGATCACATGTCGAAGCTGGTACTCACTCACATAGTAGTAGTATTTCTTGTTCATTTCTATGATGCTCATTTCTTGTGTTTAATTTAAGTATTCCTATTTTGTATATCTCTTGTACTTGTATCTTGCACCTTGTATATTCACTCTATTTACTGTTACATAGTTTTTATCATTCATTGGAACTGCTGTTAGAGGTGTACTTTGCTCATTTCCTGACTGAATATTTTTTTTCAGATGACACTGAGGAGTGGTATCCCACTTACTACGGGCCTCAGGACATAGTTGACTTAGAGCCAGAGACCTTGGCTCAGGAGGGTCTCATCCCGGTTGAGACAGACGACCCAGTACCTGTAGCTCAGTAGATATAATTTTTTGTACTTGATTTGTCTCCAGCATTTTGTTATTAGTATTCTTATTATATTAAATGACTCATTGGATATTATTTTGTCTTGTGAGTTATATCTGACTTTTCAGTTCTTTATATCATATTCGTGTGATTGTTCTATCTTATAGATCTGTGATTGAGTATGTATACTTCATTGGTGGCATTATATATCTTCATGATCATTATTGCTATATAGATAGTTTACCCAAACAACGTTCTACCGTCGATGCTGCGGCGTAGGCTGGACGTTGTTCACTACTCACGCCCCAGCACCGGGGTACGGGTCGTGACAGAAATAGCCTTCAATCATAACCTCTCCCCTTCCAATGTTGTAGAAGCATTCTTGCCTCCTTTTTTAATTTTTTTTGAGATATGAGATACATTTTAGGGCTAGAAGACATCTAATATATATAGCCTCAAACCCATAACTAGTATTCCTATTATATATATAGGAATACCCAATCCAAATCCAAATCTATTAACATATTCCTATTATATATAAGAATATCCAATTCAAATCTAAATCCATTGACATATTCCTATTATATGTAGGAATACCCAATTCAAATATATTGAGGTATTCCTATTATATGTAGGAATACTCAATCCAACTTCGGGGTATTTTTCATATAGGTCGTGTAAAACCCCTAACCCTGAAAACATATTAATTATGAGCTAAATAGAGAGAATAGATTTTATTAGATTTATTTTAAGAAGTTTCAGCACTTAGAGGATTTATGGAGCTATTATAAAAAATTTCTAATTTATTCCATGTAGGAGACCCTTTGGTCAGTAGCTAGCTTAACCGTATGCACCAATATAATTTTTAGATGTATATATATATATATATATATATATATATATATATATATATATATATATATATATATATATATATATATATATAATTTATTAGAATAGAATTTCCCATTGGATCAAACCCAAACCCGCAACCCGTTAACCATCACCCCGCGTATACTTCTCCGCGCATAAAACCCAAAACCCCTTTACCCGTTTGTCCTTTTTCCGTGCGTAAACAGCAGCGGTATTAAAACCAACTTTTCTTCTCCGCGCATAAAGTTAGAAATAAACAGCAGCAGTAGCAAAACCACCTCCGCGCGTAAACCAATTCCACCACTTAAATCCTTTCACCGCACATAAAATAACCCTCTTATGACTCATCCCCCACCGCCTCTTTATCTATTATTCCTAAACTAACCTCAACCGAAACCTAAACCAATGGCAGACCAACCAAAACCTAAACCAATGTAAGGATGAAAGCAGCAGCAGCAGTAATTCTTAATTCTTAAGTTTCCCCACCGCCTCCTTATCCCTATATATATTACAACACTTCCCAAAACTCTAATCCCACTTCTTTCACCAAAACTTATACACATTATCAGGACGTACACTATACGAAGTCTTGCTCAGGCAAGTATACCTTGCCAAATTCTACTGTTTAAATTATAAATTGTTGCATGTTATCCTGTCGAAAAATACATATAACTGTGTGCACTTGAGATTGACTCGGATGCAATCGACAAATAGGTCGATACGTAGTGTATCTGACTTAGACATTAGCAGACCCACCTACAGATGCGAGGGTATTCTGATATCCTCCTAGACCATGACACTTGTACACGCATCACGATTATAAATCATGTTGGGATGCGGGTTCGCGTACTCGATTAGCTACCGGTGCGTGAAACACACATCACAGTTTAGCACGTAGTCAGGATTATCTAGAAAGTTGTGACTTGGCATATAGCTACATGGTATGCACGTTGTGGATTCGACTTGTATATCCGCATTGGACGGGGAAGACAACTAGTAGGCGTATAGGACATCCACCTCCTTTATTGTAGATATCGCACTCTTCGGAGTGATATAGACGTATATATACTTTTCAGATACCACGTCCCTTAGAGTATTGGACGTTATATATATACAGATACCTTATTCTTCGGAATGATGGACGTTGCAGATACCACACTCTAGAGGACGTTGGACGTTATGCTTACGCCTACCCATCCGTACCAAGGTTGTCTTCAAAATTGCATACACTTAGATGGTTAGCTCACCCTTTATTTATTTAGTATTTATATATGGCATGCTTTTATGTATCTTGTTATGTCCCACTGAGGACCTGGTTTCCTTCCAGATTTAGATGAGGTGTACTATCCCACGGTGTACGAACCTGGGCAGGAGACGAGGTACGCATCCGAGGAGGAGCTAGAGGTGCTGCCATCCAAGTTCCTCTGATCTTGAGTAGACTTACCATCTAGAGCTGGAGCCTCTTTATCTAGATATTCGATGCTATAGTCATGTTATATTCAGCTCTCTTATTTTAGTTTTTGTAGTGGGTTTGTTCCCACCAGAAATATCTGGGTTGTACTATGACATTTCAGACTTAGTACTTATATTCCAGTACTGATTTTGGTGTTCCTTGATATATATTATGGATGAGATTAGATGTTACCTGTTATATGCTAGTACTAGACTTGTTAGTATTTTAGGACAGCGTAGCACATCTCTTTGGGTCCAATACTGGGTTTTCCTTCGGAGACGTGTCAGCTGGCCAATGCCACGTGGCCTGGTTCCAAATAATTTTGGGACTGGGGCGTGACATGGTTTTAGTGATGGCCCATGTAGGTCTAGCTTATATTGTTTTGGTTACATAACTGTACCAAACAAGCCTGCGTATATGAATAAAGCATAAGGATCTCATTCACACTTGACTAAATCTCATTTTTCCTTTCAACTATCCTAGGTTGGTTAACACAAGTTTTACGCCAAAAATCCCTTACCCTTGTTGGCGTAAAAACTAAATTGACTGTTGTCACACCCCGTTTCCCAAGATACGGTGAGTCGGGTACGTAACTACATCTCCAGGCTACGCCCCATACGAATACTATCACATTCGTATCAACGATTGTCGTCTATAAGTCTTTTAGAATAAAATGCAAGTCATGCTGAAATAATTAGGCAATATATCTAAACCAAAATACTCTGTTTTATTTATAATAAGATAAGTCTTTACAACAGCTCCTTATTAAAGTTATATTATTACAGTTGCAACTACTAGATACTATACTCTCTGAAATCACTAGCCGATTACTCCTCGCTCTCGTCCACATTGTAGAGGGGTAGTATTTCCTTATTTCCTTCTTCAATCCCTAGTGAACAATACTAGGTCGTTAGAACGACAAGCAAGTCCTCGGCCAAGAACGGTGAACAATGAAAGATATGATATTAGAGTAAGAACAATAGTTAAAGGAAATAAGAGAATAAACATAATATGGTATACTTGACTTGAATAACTCCTAATCTAATTCTCCTATAGTATTTATAAATCAATTATCACAAATCCTATGTCACAACCACAATACACAACCAGTTTCCTAAATGATGATACAATTTGGAGAACAAGCCTTAAATAACCACTTCACCTAGTTTTCCGCTACAAATCCCGTTGTGAAGGATTTTGGTGTGACTTGATTGGCACGGTGCTTAGAATCTGGCTCCGCCCTCATGGCTTAATCTTGAATTCACCTATTCGAGTATTATATTTCGAGATAGGTGTATTTTTAATTGGTGACTTGAATAGAAGAGCACGGGGTTATAAATTCGGCCTAGCCCCTTTTGGGCCAATCTTGAATCCACCTATTCGATTGTTTTTCCTTTTGGATCAAAGAAGGTGCAATTATAATTAGGGTGACTTGAAAATAGGATGGCACGGGGTTATGATCCGGCCCAGCCCCTCATGGGCAACATAAAGTGAGCTAAGCCTCACCCGCTCACTTCGCAAGGCCTTGCGAGAGAGCCTAAACCGCTGAATTTAGCCAGAGTTTAAAATTATGTGGCAGAATTTCGTAGGTGGTCATTTATGATGTTCTCTCCCGCCCAATGCTTCTAGCCTAAAACTACAATCATTCCTTATTCTAATTATTTTATAGGTTGAGTCTCTGCTCTGTATTGTCTTAACCGTTTGTTAAAATGGAATGCATGTCCAGGATACTGCAAGGTATCAACTTGAGCACAAGTATTTAGTCACATAATTCAAGGTATTGACTATCACAGAGCTAGTCATCAGTTGGTCTGAATTAATTTCCTCGTGTCCTTGTCCTATGTATTCTAGACTTCCACTAATTACTCCTAGTTAAAGTAAAATCTCTAGTGGTCTGTAGTGTGAATCTAGGGTTTAAACATTGGAATGTTGGTGATATCTCGGAATATGGAAATATTGGTTAACTCCCAGAATTCTTAAAAATTTCGGCAAAGTTTCCTTTGTATTCTGCTCCCGGAAATTTTTAACAGTTTATAATTTCCACCCGGAGCAACCCTCCGTAGCATTCCCGGGCTCGCCGACCCCTTCGGTGGAGCAACTCTCAACACCGAAATACACGCAGTTATTAATAATATCATTATCTTCTAAGTAGGTAAGGAGATTTTCTTATCTTGGAGAATTAGCTAGTTTAGTCACAAACCTTAGCTTGGCAATTCATTAACTATTTACAGGACAACAAAAACAAATGTCAGAAGCATAATGATTCAAAACATATGTTAATATTTTAATGACTAGATTAATTAATAACACATCCAAGTATCATATGTACTAAATGTTCCTTAAGTATAAATATTATAATTTAAAGAATACATATGTAACTAGGCATATTTATAAGGCCTAGGAATTCTTCTCTTGCGTATAATATAATTCTAGATCCTATACGTAACTTCAAAATGGTATATAATTACTTCTATCTCCGCATGTCTTTAAAGAGGTAACTTTCTAGATACGTATTATAACTATAAACATTTCTAATGTACCGCTATAAAATCAATATACACATACTTATATGAGTTATTAATGTTGTAAATGATCATGTTCAAATCTAAATCATTTAAATTGTGTTTCATACTAGAGTCCGGACAAATTCAAGTTATACCAAACTATTTCAATTCATCATCGGAATTCCTATGTTTTAACTTATATCCTCATTCTCCGAATAACTGTAATGACATCAAGCTATGTACTATTATTTTATTTATATGAACAAGTGTATTCCTAATTTATATATCACAACATGATTCTATAATATATGCATAATGTCATCGCATAATATCGAATTAACTTTGTTTGGTGTCCTAATATAAGGATTAATTATCAAGAATAACTTGAGTTTCTAGTTTAATTATAATTTAACTAATAATCCAGACAATTATTAAAACCAAATTGGAAGGAAATGAATAAGGACTTGCCTTGGTTTAGGGTTCTTCCAAGTGTTGATGTCGATTCCCTAATTCAGTAGGTTAATAATTAATAAGGTCTAAAATCGAAATATGGAAAACCTAAATTGGATTTTTGAAGAGGGAATTTGGGAATAATAGAAATACCTAGGTTTCCTTTGTAAAAAGGGAAGAAACACTGTGTCCGACGAGAAGCGGCGGTGTCCGACGAGGAACGGCGGCGTTCGCCTGCGGGGGGGGCGTGTGCCGGCGTTGGCGGTGTCCGTCTGCGACGGCAGCGGCGGCAGCAGCAGCAGTACCGCAGTAACAGCAGAGGCAGAGGCAGCAGCGGCAGTAGCGGCGTTCGCGGCGGCCAACGGCGGTGGCGGCGGTAGCAGCAGCAGTAAAAACAGCAGCAATAGTGATAGTAGTAGTAGGAGTAAGGAAAGAAAGGAGGAGGGGTTTTATTGAGGATAAAGTAGAGGAAATCAGATGTATTGGAAATGTAAGGGAGGAGGAGAGCTTGCCATCTCCTCCCTTGAAATGGAGATGAAGGGAGGAGACTACAGGTGGAGAGATGGGTGGTGAGTCAGGGAGAAGCTGCTGGTTTCTCCTCTTCTTCCCATGGGTTTTGGAAATTTGTACAAGATCCCTCTCCAAAATAGAATTTTCAAAATGACTAGTTCCTTTTGCAAATTAAAAATTTGTATAACCTAAATTATTAATTACATATATACATTAGAGACAAAAATGAAAAAAAATAAATAAATAGGTAGCAGCTATGACACTCTATTCTCCTTAGAAAAATTTTGTCCTCAAAATTTAAATCATAGAGTAGCTAACCTTGATCAGCAAATAGGTATGGAAATTGCTTTCGCATGTCTTCTTCTTTTTCCCAAGTTGATTCTCCTGGAGAGTCCTTGTTTTAAGCCACTCAGACTAATGGAATGATCTGATTCCGTAGTATTTTGTCTCTACGATCCAAAATTTTAACAGGTCGTTGTTCGACGCATAGAGTTGGTCCGATAGTGATTTCTGAATGATCCAGTATATGGTTCGGAACTGGTACATATCTTCGGAGTTGAGATACATGAAATACATTATGTACCCCTTCTAGTGTTGGTGGTAGGGCCAATTTATAAGATACTTTCCCGATTTTTTATAGTATGTCAAATGGTCCAATATATCTTGGACTCAGCTTCCCTCTGGTCCCAAATCTAATTGTCCCTTTTGTTGGCGAGATCTTTAAAAATGCATGATCGCCAGGTTGAAATTCTAACATCCTTCGATGTTTATCGGCCCACATCTTTTGTCTATCTTGGGCTGCTTGTAAATGATTTCTGATTGCCTTAACCTTGTCAACAGTTTGTGTCACTAGTTCTGGGCCCAATAATTATCTTTCTCCTACATCTGTCCAGCACAATGGTGATCTACATTTTCTTCCATATAATGCTTCAAAAGGTGCCATCTTAATACTAGTATGATAACTGTTGTTATAAGAAAATTCTACCAAATGTAAGTGGTCATCCCATGATCCTCCAAAATCTAATGTGCAGGCTCTCAACATATCCTCTAGAGTTTGAATTGTCCTTTCTGACTGACCATCTGTTTGTGGATGGAATGCTGAACTAAATTTTAACTGAGTGTCGAGACTTTCTTGCAGACTCTTCCAGAAATGTGAAGTAAATCTAGTGTCTCTATCTGAAACTATACTTACCGGTATTCCATATTGACTGACAATCTGTTTCATATATAGGTCTGCTAATACTTCGGTTGGTTGTCCTACTCGGAATGGTATAAATCGAGTTGATTTAGTAAGTCTGTCTATGATGACCCAGATAGCATTGTTACCTCTTTGGGTCTTAGGTAGCCCGGTCACGAAATCCATTGTGATATGCTCCCACTTCCATTCAGGAATTGGAAGAGGTTGAAGGAGACCTGCTGTCCTTTGATGTTCTGCTTTTACTTGCTGGCAGACAAGACATTTGGACACAAATTTAGTAATTTCTCACTTCATTCCATGCCACCAAAAATTCTGTTTCAGGTCCTTATATATTTTAGTACTCCCTGGATGAATGGAATATTGCGAGTTATGAGCTTTTGACATGATTTATGTTCTTAGATTTCCATTGGGTACACACAATCGATCTTCGAATCTTAACGATCCATCTGTATGCTTCCTTATTCCAGTCTGGAGTCCTTCCTTGGTTTGGTTCCATATTTTCTGGAGTTTAGGTTCTCCTTGTTGAGCTTCCTTAATTCTGTCTACTAAAGAAGATTGTATTTGTAAATTTTCCCATAATCCTTCTGATGTTGGATATATTACTTCGATTCCCATCTTATTTAGGTCCTTGAGAATTTCCTTTGGTGTATTCATGAAGAATGCCATTGGTTTCCTGCTTAAGGCATCTGCTACTTTATTGGCTTTGCCTGGGTGGTATTCTAACTCCATATCAAAATCTTTGAGTAATTCCAACCATCTTCTTTGCCTCATATTAATCTCTTTCTGGGTGAACACATATTTCAGACTTTTGTGATCTGTATATATCTTAATTCTCTCTCCGTATAAATAGTGTCGCCATAGTTTGAGTGCAAAAACTACAGCCGCTAATTCTAGATCATGAGTTGGGTAATTCCTCTCATGCTGCTTCAATTGTCGAGAGGCATAAGCTATAACTTTTTTGTGTTGCATCAGTACACAACCTAGCCCCTTTCCTGATGCATCGCTATATATTTCATATCCTCCTGATCCCGATGGTAAGGCCAGTATCGGTGCTAAAATTAATCTTTCTTTCAATTCATCAAAAGCTGTTTGGCATTTCTCTGTCCAATTAAATTTTTCTTCCTTTCGGGTCAGCCGAGTTAATGGTTCTGCAATTCTTGCAAAATTTTCCACAAATCTTCTGTAGTATCCGGCTAATCCCAAAAAACTTCGAATTTCTGCTACAGACTTTGGCGTTGGCCAATATTTAACAGCTTCTACCTTCTTTGGATCTACTGAAATACCTTCTCCGGTGATTATATGACCTAGAAATGATATTTGACTTAGCCAAAATTCATATTTACTGAATTTAGCGTACAATTGTTCCTGCCTTAGGGTTTGCAATATCACCTTCAGATGTTCTTCGTGTTCTTCCTCATTCCTTGAATATATGAGGATGTCGTCAATGAATACAATTATGAATTTATCCAAATACTGGTAAAATATCTGATTCATTAGGTCCATAAATATAATAGGAGCATTTGTTACCCCAAATGGCATGACCAGGAACTCGTAATGTCCATAACGAGTCCTAAAGGCAGTTTTCTGAATGTCTTCCCTCTTGACCTTTACTTGATGATATCCAGGCCTTAAATCAATCTTTGAAAACACCTTAGCTTCCCCTAATTGATCAAATAGTTCATTTATTTGGGGCAAAGGGTACTTATTCTTGATTGTTACTTCATTCAGGGCTCTATAATCAATTACCAATCGTAGGGTCCCGTCTTTCTTTTTCACGAAAAGTACTGGTGCACCCCACGGTGAAGCACTGGGCTGAATGAATCCTTTTGCTAATAATTCCTTTATTTGTTTATTTAGTTCAGTCAATTCTTCCTTATTCATCGGATATATTTTCTTGGCTATAGGTGCTACTCCAGGCACCAAATTGATGGAAAATTCTATTGCTCTATCTGGTGGCAATCCTGGTAATTCATCAGAAAATACATCCTTGAATTCATTTACTATCTTTGGAAATTGTTTCTCTTCTAGTTCTTGAAATCTTCCTTGAATTGGTAGTTCAAATTTTTCTAATTCCATAGCATCAAATTCTTTCTGATCTCGAACAAATTCATATAGCTCTCCATTAGTGAGCTGGAACTGGACCTTTCCTTGACCACAATCTATATTTGCCAATGTCTTGGTTAACCAATCCATTCCTAGCACTACATCATAATTGTTCATTGGAAATACTAACAATCTTACTTGAAAAGCTGCACCACCTAATTTAACTGGACAAGCTTCGCAGACCCGACTAATTTCTACCGTACCATTACCCGTAAGAATATTTAATTTCTTAAGTAATGGTTGCGATTTGATTTTATGAAGAACTATAAATGCTGATGATATAAGTGAATGGGTTGCCCCAGAATCAAATAATACTGATGCCGAACAATTTAAAACCAGAATAGTACCTGTTACCACCTCTCCGGCCAGTTCTGTCTCATCAGTATTCATCATGAACGTCTGCCCTTGCTTTTTCTTTTTCCAAGTTTGAGGTTGGCTTATTCTCTGAGCTTGCTGGAATTGGTGGGTTTGAGGTGCAAAGGGCGGTCTTTGCTGATTCCCATAAGTCAGCATGGCTAGAGACATTGGTGCTTGTATTAAAGGTCGGGGACCATTTCCTTGAAACATAGGCCTGATATTGTTTTCTCGGAATGAAGGCCGTGATCCCTGGTATTGGTTTTGTATCGTTGATCCGGAAGTCCGTTGTAGTGAACATTGGCCAGTCTGATGCCTATCCGATCCACACTTTAAATAGAGACCCAAGAATTTCCTGCAGTCAGCCTTCATATGACCTGGTTTGTGACAAAAGTGGCAAATAATTGGTCCTCCTGAGACACTAGTTTGGAAACGTTTGGACGATCCTTGCCATAAATGCTTTAAGGATGGATTTCCTATTTCCAAGGCCCTTTTCTGAGGTTGGGATTGAAGCGGTTGTTCTTCATTTAATATTCTCTCCTGACTTCTAGCCGCTTCAGTAACCTCGGGATAAGTTTGGCACCGATAAGCCGCAACTCTACTTTTCAGCTGACTCCTTAATCCTTCTAGGAATCTAGATACTTTAGTCTCCTTGTAAGCTATTAAATTTGGAGCAAAACGACTAAGTCTGGAGAATTCAGCAACATATTCATCTACTCTGAGTTTTCCTTGTTTTAAGTGAGTGAACTGCCGTTCCAACTCAATTTTAGCTAATTTTGGGAAGAACCTCCCTTCAAACTTTCTTTTGAATTCCCCCCATGTTATTTTGTCTTCCGAATCCTCAGGATGTTCAGCACTCCACCAGTGCTCAGTGATGTCTTCTAATTGGATTCGAATTATGGACACCATATCTTCAGGACTGATCTTTGCTGCCCTTAATAACCCTTCTATAGTCCTAATCCACTGTCCGGCTTCGATTGGGCTCTCCGTTCCCTTAAACTTAGGAGGATTCATGTTCCTAAAATCCTTCAGCGAACCATCCTTGGAGTTGGTAGATGTTTGCAAATGTTCCAACATCGTGGCAATTGTGGTCAAGGCCGTATCCGCACGCCGATTGTTGGATTCCAAAATTTATTGGAATAACTTATATACATCTCCGATAGAGGGTTCTGTCTGAGTTTGCCAGGATGATGCGTGGGATTGATCGTGGTTCGACATTATCCTAAAAAAAATCCAAATGAAATTTCTCAGGAATAATCCTGAGATTGAAAAATAGAAGAGATGTTGAAATTCCTAAGAATTTATTGGAAGGCAGAGAGACATATAGGTACATAAAAGCATATTTCATTCACTAAAAGTCAAAATATGATATAAATATGCTGCTAGAGTTACTTGCACATAGGCATATGCATAAACTTAAGACTAATTACATTCCCATATTTCCTCCCTTGCCTAACTTCCATATGTATACACATACACCTTACTTTTCACAAAAGACCCTGATGGATAGAAGATCCCTACACATACGAAGTCTAGTCCAACTTTCCCATGATACGGGTCCATTCTTGAGTAAGGATTGTGGCTTCAGGATGCAATTCTTGGAAGTCAGTTAATGTCCCTTCATACCCTTCTAGCTTAGGATAATCATATTCATATTCTGGGTCCCGTACGTAGATATAATATATTTCTCTTTCATGGTCCACTTCAGCACCATCTTCTAAATTTCTAATGACTGGACGTAAGACACCATAATGTACTTCATAGAGGGGTATATGATACCAATCTGGTAGATGCCATAATTCCCTTACATATTGCTGATAGCCATAGAGTGTGCGATCACTCCCATCCCACTAGATGCTTGGAAGGAAAAGATCCATGTCCTATATCAAAATAAGAATTTAGTAAAAAGAAATATTTATAGTAAGGAAATCAAAGTTTCTTAAAATACCTTTGCTCCCTCTTTTCCAGTCTTTGATATTTCCTATCTTAGGGCATTTCTTATGGTTTAAGGAGTCTAGTGCTCTCTTATTCCTGACTTATACTCTGTAATACTTAGACTTGCACCTTATCCTAGGTTCGTCATTTTAGGCCCTACCTAAGTTTCCTAAAAGCATGACCTGCATGGGCCACCACTAAAAGATGTGTCACGCCCCGCTTCCCAAGATACGGTGAGTCGGGTACGTAACTACATCTCCAGGCTACGCCCCATACGAATACTATCACATTCGTATCAACGATTGTCGCCTGTAAGTCTTTTAGAATAAAATGCAAGTCATGCTGAAATAATTAGGCAATATATCTAAACCAAAACACTTTGATTTATTTACAATCAAATAAGTCTTTAAAACAGCTCCTTATTAAAGTTACATTATTACAGTTGCAACTATTAGATACTATACTCTCTGAAATCACTAGTCGATTACTCCTCGCTCTCGTCCACATTGTAGAGGGGTAGTATTTCCTTATTTCCTTCTTCAATCCCTAGTGAACAATACTAGGTCGTCAGAACGACAAGCAAGTCCTCGGCCAAGAACGGTGAACAATGAAAGATATGATATTAGAGTAAGAACAATAGTTAAAGGAAATAAGAGAATAAAAATAATATGGTATACTTGACTTGAATAAATCCTAATCTAATTCTCCTATAGTATTTATAAATCAATCATCACAAATCCTATGTCACTACCACAATACAAAACCAGTTTCCTAAATGATGATGCAATTTGGAGAACAAGCCTTAAATAACCACTTCACCTAGTTTCCCGCCACAAATCCCGTTGTGAAGGATTTTGGTGTGACTTGAATGGCACGGTGCTTAGAATCCGGCCCCGACCTTATGGCTTAATCTTGAATTCACCTATTCGAGTATTATAATTCGAGATAGGTGTGTTTTTAATTGGTAACTTGAATAGAAGAGCACGGGGTTATAAATCTGGCCTAGCCCCTTTTGGGCCAATCTTGAATCCACCCATTCGATTGTTTTTCCTTTTGGATCGAAGAAGGTGCAATTATAATTAGGGTGACTTGAAAATAGGATGGCACGGGGTTATGATCCGGTCCAGCCCCTCATGGGCAACATAAAGTGAGCTAAGCCTCACCCGCTCACTTCGTAAGGCCTTGCGGGAGAGCATAAACCGCTGAATTCAGCCAGAGTTTAAAATTATGTGGCGGAATTTCGTAGGTGGTCATTTATGTTGTTCTCCCCCGCCCAATGCTTCTAGCCTAAAACTACAATCATTCCTTATTCTAATTATTTTATAGGTTGAGTTTCTACTCTGTATTGTCTTAACCGTTTGTTAAAATGGAATGCATGTCCAGGATACTGCAAGGTATCAACTTGAGCACAAGTATTTAGTCACATAATTCAAGTTATTGACTATCACAGAGCAGGTCATCAGTTGGCCTGAATTAATTTCCTCGTGTCCTTGTCCTATGTATTCTAGACTTCCACTAATTACTCCTAGTTAAAGTAAAATCTCTAGTGGTCTGTAGTGTGAATCTAGGGTTTAAACATTGGGATGTCGGCGATATCTCGGAATATGGAAATATTGGTTAACTCCCGAAATTCTTAAAAATTTCGGCAGAGTTTCCTTTGTATTCTGCTCCCGGAAATTTTTAACAGTTTATAATTTCCACCCAGAGCAACCCTCCATAGCATTCCCGGGCTCGCCGACCCCTTCGGTGGAACAACTCTCAACACCGGAATACATGCAGTTATTAATAATATTATTATCTTCTAAGTAGGTAAGGAGATTTTCTTACCTTGGAGAATTAGCTAGTTTAGTCACAAACCTTAGCTTGGCAATTCATTAACTATTTACAGGACAACAAAAACAAATGTCAGAAGCATAATGATTCAAAACATATGTTAATATTTTAATGACTAGATTAATTAATAACACATCCAAGTATCATATGTACTAAATGTTCCTTAAGTGTAAATCTTATAATTTAAAGAATACATATGTAACTAGGCATATTTATAAGGCCTAGGAATTCTTCTCTTGCGTATAATACAATTCTAGATCCTATATGTAACTTCGAAATGGTATATAATTACTTCTATCTCCGTATGTCTTTAAAGAGGTAACTTTCTAGATACGTATTATAACTATAAACATTTCTAATGTACCGCTATAAAATCAATATACACATACTTATATGAGTTATTAATGTTGTAAATGATCATGTTCAAATCTAAGTCATTTAAATTGTGTTTCATACTAGAGTCCAGACAAATTCAAGTTATACCAAACTATTTCAATTCATCATCGGAATTCCTATGTTTTAACTTATATCCTCATTCTTCGAATAACTATAATGACATCAAGCTATGTACTATTATTTTTATTTATATGAACAAGTGTATTCCTAATTTATATATCACAACATGATTCTATAATATATGCATAATGTCATCGTATAATGTCGAATTAACTTTGTTTGGTGTCCTAATATAAGGATTAATTATCAAGAATAACTTGAGTTTCTAGTTTAATTATAATTTAACTAATAATCCAGACAATTATTAAAACCAAATTGGAAGGAAATGAATGAGGACTTGCCTTGGTTTAGGATTCTTCCAAGTGTTGATGTCGATTACCTAATTCAGTAGGTTAATAATTAGTAAGATCTAAAATCGAAATATGGAAAACCTAAATTGGATTTTTGAAGAGGGAATTTGGGAATAATAGAAAAACCTAGGTTTCCTTTGTAAAAAGGGAAGAAACACTGTGTCCAGCGAGAAGCGGCGGTGTCCGACGAGGAACGGCGACGTTCGCCTGCGGGGGGGGGGGGTGCCGGCGTTGGCGGCAGCAGCAACAACAGTACAACAGTAACAGCAGCGACAGCAGCGGCGGTAGCGGCGGCGCGCCGGCGGCGTTCGCGGCGGCCAGCGGCGGCAGCAGCAACAGTAAAAACAACAGCAGTAGTGATAGCAGTAGTAGGAGTAAGGAAAGAAAGGAGGAGGGGTTTTATTGAGGATAAAGTAGGGGAAATCAGATGTATTAGAAATGTAAGGGAGGAGGAGAGCTTGCCATCTCCTCCCTTGGAAATGGAGATGAAGGGAGGAGACTACAGGTGGAGAGATGGGTGGTGAGTCAGGGAGAAGCTGCTGGTTTCTCCTCTTCTTCCTATGGGTTTTGGAAATTTGCACAAGATCCCTCTCCAAAATAAAATTTTCATAAATGACTAGTTCCTTTTGCAAATTAAAATTTTGCATAACCTAAATTATTAATTACATATATACATTAAAGACAAAATAAAAATAAAAATTAAGTAAATAGGTAGCAGCTATGACAACTGTCTTGTTGGCGTAAAAAGCCAAACTATAAAGAGACTGCCAACTTTACGCTGCGATTATGACAACTGCTAACCACGTTTCCATAGTTTTCTTAATCCTACGTATGACACGTCATGCAAGCCATGTAGGAAACTACCCCAGCGTAAACTTGATAACCAGCGTAGAGTAGCCTGATTAGGCGTAAACCACAAGGATGGTGATATAAGCATATTAGTCATAATTTTAGCTTTTCCAATCATGACAAAGGAAAATCTCGTGCATTAAATGCAGAGATATGCCTCGAGCCCTGAGCATAAAACAGCTTTTTACGTAACATCAAGATTTTGTCTTATCTTGAGCGTAAAATCTCATTACAATAGACAGCGTATTCAGAAGACTCAATCCTCCCTTGAGTGGTGTATCAAATATGTCACTAAACGATAACCTGGGTCTCTATGCAAAATCATCATCACAGCCGTCCTCTCGTGTAAAACCCATAATCCTAAAAATCATATTAAGCTATTTTATTATTATTATTAATTGAATTGTAGTAATTAGTGGCTAATTAGGAGAAATAGATTTTTATTAATTTTTATTTTAGGTGTTGGTATACTTAGGGGATTTATGGGACCATCAGGAATTTTTCTGAATTTATTTTATGTAGGAGACCCTTTGGACAGTTGCTAGCTTAATGGTGTGCACAAATATATATTTTTAGAATTTTCTATGTATTTATATATATGTGTGCATTTAGGGGATTTATTGAGCAATTATGAATTTTTTGAAATTTATTTCATGTAGGAGACCCCTTGAGCAGTTGCTAACTTAATGGTGTGTATTAATATAATTCTAGATTTTTCCTATGAGTATATACGTATATATATATATATATACATATATATTTTAAAAGAATTAATAAAAGAAAAGAAAATAATGGAAAAAAAGAAAAAAAAAGGAAAAGGAAAAAAAGGGGACTAGAATGTAAACTCAACAAAACCCCCTTTAGAAATCAAGCAGCAGCCAGCAGCCCCAGTATGCGCGCGGAAGACTCTCCCCCCCCCCCGACCTATATATCTTCTATATATATATATATATATATATATATATATATATATATATATATATAATATCCTTTCGCAAATCCTAACCCTAAATCATCCAGACCCGTCCTCTTCCCATCTAGACCTACAGAGCGCCGCCACCGCAGCCGGAGAACCCCGCCAGGCCGTCCAAACCAATCCCGACGACCGCGACCCCGCGCACTGCAGATTTCCGCAGCGAGGTACCTGTGTTCCGGAGTTATTTTCCGTCGTCTCGCTCAACCAAATGCCACCCCGTCTTCACCGGTATGCTCACCCCTTAACCCTCTTCCATATCCGTATGATAGTAGACCTCGAATAACGCAAAACCATAAGCGAAAACAGCGCCAAAGTTGGCAGAAATAGACCGAATTCTGGGATTGCAGAAAACTGCGGTGATCGCCCATGGTTCCGAGTTCGTATCTCCCACCACAGAGATCCAAATTCAATAATTCTTTTTGGTATGCGTAGAACACTTGACCTAGTTTAATTTCTGTTAAATAACCCTAGATTATTAACTGCTGTAGACAGAATTAAATTCATTGGAAAACCCCGCGAACCAATTTTCCATATTTCCAAAAGTTGTGAAACAGAGCGGGCCCCGCCAAACGGGACCGCCCCGCCGTGTACCAAGTGTACCGAACGGTGCGTGCAGTGTAACCGGACACGTAAAAATTTGTTGAGACTGATTCGGATGCGTGTGCGCGCCAAAATTAGCCTGTATCCGCGAACATACCCGTGTCGCAACTTTTGTGAAAGTCGCGCGCATTTTGTGCACGCTCGTCAGATTGCGACGAAAATTGCGCCACTTGACTCGTGGTAACACGCTGGTCATGTGACCCAATTTTCATGCAATTTTTAGACAGTTGACCAAGTCGCCAATTGGCGGACCCCACAGTTGACTTTTTGGACGAAATTATGTTCGGCTCATCGAAATCCATATTTGTCCCATCCGTTGGGTTCGTATTGACATTTAGAGTTATTTGACCTATAATTTGTCCTATTTAGAGACTGTTACCCTTGGCACATTTTTTGGTGCAAAGTGGGCCACACGTGGACCCCACTTTGACCCGAAATTACCGTTTTGCCCCTGTGTCCAAATTAGACGAAAGGGAAGTACTTTTTAGCTATTTTGCTTATTCTGGGAACGTTAGTAATGTTTATTTCAGCATTCGAAGATATTTGTTCTGCGACCATAGCTTCTGATCCTGTGTGTTGGACTTCGGAACGTTATACTTTGCAGCTTTCTTGCCAGGCAAGATACCTTGCCAAATTGCTTACAGTATTTTGCACGCTTAGTATATTTCTGTATATTATTGAATTTCTGTTTATTTATTGCATGTGTAGTTCCTTTCAGTCATTACTATATATTAGATATATTGACACACACTTGACACCTAGTATCATGAGAGGACAATCATTAGGCGTATGGGCTTTTAACCACTCTGGTAAAACGTAGTATATAGCTCGCACTACGGGCGTGTGTCGCGCTGGTCGCTACCCCCATGGTATGTCAATTTCTGGAGTCTCGCTGGTCGCTACCCTCGCGGTATGTCAATTTTTGATGTCCACTGACGAGTGTGTGAGTTGTGAGGTAGATCGAGTAGCCTACCCTTGCCCATACGTCGAAAAGTTGTCCTTATTTGCATTCATATAGATTGTCTTGTACAGTGTACTTATATATTTTCAAACATTATGCATGATTACTGTATTCAAATTGGCTTGTTGTTCTGTATCTTGTTACGTCCCTCTGAGGACCTGGTCCCCTTCCAGGTGTATCTGTTCTTGAGTATTTGCAGGAGCGCAGATTCGGGTGGTTACATATGTTTCGAGGATGTCTTCTCTTCGAGCCCGTGGTCGTTATCTGGTATTCTTATATTGTGTTTATTGTGTTGTACTTTTCTATTCGAGTTGGTAGTGGATTTGTTTCCATCCAACTATCGTCCTTAGATACTTATATTGATATCTAGTTTCATAGATACTGGTTATTTATTTATATTTAATTTTCGTGGATAAGATTTAGATTATACCCTGTGACTTGTGACATATGTTTATACCACTTATGGATTGATATTCATATTACAGCGTACGTGTGGATTTTGGTTTCCATATATTGGAGTTGCTATATCCATACGGCTGGCATGCTTACGTGTTCCTAGTCCTACGTATTTCGGGACTGGGGCGTGACATGTTTTTGTGGTAGCCCATGCAGGTCGAGAGCATATTGTCTCGGTTACGTCACTGTACCGAACAAGCCTGCACCTAGGACTAGAGTATATGATCTCATCCACATTGACTACGACTTATCCTCCTTCCAATCCATTCTATTTGAATAATTGTATCCTGCTTGATTCCTGTACTTCCCTGATAATTCTTTGAGTATAGCCCCTCCTAGAATATAGAAGTCCTTGTTATTAGATGACAAATAGGGTAACCTTCCTATTAAGAGTACAACTAGAGTGTTGACACACCATTAAGTTTAGAATATCTAGTGAACCCTAGAATTCCTTATCTATAGATTGGTTTACCATTACCCCTTGATGTATTATGAGGACTTGAGAGTAGTATAGACATTACTAGAGTTAGTTAGAAGTTTTACCATAATGTTTGACCCTAGTATTGAGGAACCAATAGAAAACCAAAATTGAATATTAGGACTGAACCTAACCTTCATAGTTAGATAGTATTGGAGAACTATAAACTTAGATCATTGTCTTATTTTAGTAGACAGCACCTTAGGAAGCCTAGAGGAATGTAATCAAACACTTTTTCCTTGATCATACCTCGAACATAGCAACTAGCATACCACTCCCCCTTAGAGAACCATGATGCTATCTAGAGCCCTCTATTTTAATTTCATATATTGTTCCTCTGCGACCTTAACATTCGCTAATTGCACGACGACTAAATTTTGTTCTTCTATTCTTCATCTTTCAACTCGTGCTATCTGACACTTCTGATTGTAGGCCAGGTAATTTATTATGTGTTAAGGACATATAGTTGCTGGGATTCTAGTTGTTAATGTTAAATTTTGAAATTTTGTGCTTAGTAGTTAGAACTTGATGGTTTAAGCTATTCTTGTAGACTGAGACCTGGTGCTTATCCCTTAGTTTTAAATTGCATAATATGTACCCCACCTCAATACGAGTTATGTTCCCTTTCCCTTGAGGCCAGTAACTGTTCCATTCTTACTATGGACACTTGCACTAAGACTAGGACTTAGGACGACCATGACCTATGTAATGAAATAGGATACCCTAATAAGTACCAAGACCCCCTTCTCGTAGACCTTAACAGGAGTTTCTACGGTATCCTTAAGGCAATTACAGTATTAGTTTATTGTTATAAGTTGGGTAGTATACCTCACAACCTAGTATCACATAGTCTTTTGCCCTATTATTGAAGTGTAGCTGAATGACATTAACTGTGTGCTAGCATAAGAAGATAATGTTTCATCAGACTGTAGAGCTTAGAAGCCCATACCCCTATTTGGTCGACTATCGACTTAGACAAGGAGTTAGTATGACAACTGTAGAGATTGTAAGTGTCTTATCTTCTTTGTGAACTTGGATTATTTCGTAACTTCTCTCATCATAATCTAGCGTACTTATATTTTCTGTACTACCTTGACTTATGTTGCTATTATAGCCTAGTTTTTGCAAGCTTATTCTTTCATCAAGCTTGCTCATGACATATGTATTATTGGGTGCACATAATGATATAATTGTCTAATCAGAATCGGTGTATTAAGGTCTAGCTAACCTTAGTGCGCTTGGTTCGCTCTTCGCATGACTACTTTACGTGGATTGAGATATATGGTAGTAGACGAATATACTTGCCCCTAGATATGTCTGACATATCGTATCGGTTACGTAACTGTACTGATACGAGCATGCAAATAAAAAATTACCAAAAAATAGGATTTCAATCCACAACTGCCCTGACAACTCTTTTTTTGAATTCCTTAATCTCTTTGAACCTCGTACTTGTATTCTATCACCTTCACCTTGAATTCTTTATTATTGCTCTCCGTCTTCCCTTATTTCGGAAAGACGAAACCTCGTGCTTGGTATAAGTTGACACACTGATATTATTAGATATATCCCATAAGGCTAATCACATGACTTAGTGACTCTCTTTTATAATTGATTAAGGGCATATCATAGATGATATATTGGTGTTAAAACTTTAAGAATTGAATAACATGATTAAATAATTTGAGAAATAGTTTTTCTAGATGTATAGCCTTAGGTGATAGATGGATAAATTTTAAGTTCGGTAGATTGTGAACCCTCACCCAAAATTAGACCTACTTGGCTGAGATAGTGAGACCAAGGTTAAATTGAGTCCAGTTAGAGATAGAACACGATAATTTTATCTTATTCTTGCAATAATTATATCTCTTAGCGCCCCTTATCGTGCTCCAATAATTGGAGCACTACACTAGCCACTGCCTTCCTACAAATTCCACACCCTTATCCTAGACGTGTCCATCATCCAATTCTCATCTTTGTGCAATATTCCAATTGTTGGGCACTTTTATGCAAAAGAGCATTTAGGTGTCCACACCATTGGACATGACACATAACAAAAACCTATTTTTCGCTCATGTGGATTTTCCCATGATTTTTTGGCATGTGCAACGCGCAACATCGCCCACCCCTTTAAACAAAGCCTTGCATTTTAAACAATGCAAATCTTATACCATCCTTGACATTCTATCGTGGCTTAGTTTTAATTTCGAGGACAAAATTTTTATAAGTTTGGTAGAATGTAAAACCCCTAATCCTAAAAATTATATTAAGCTATTTTATTATTATTATTAATTGAATTGTAGTAATTGGTGGCTAATTAGGAGAAATAGATTTTTATTAATTTTTATTTTAGGTGTTGGTGTACTTAGGGGATTTATGGGACCATCAGGAATTTTTCTAAATTTATTTCATGTAGTAGACCCTTTGGACAGTTGCTAGCTTAATGGTGTGCAAAAATATTTTTTTTAGAATTTTCTATGTATTTATATATATATGTGCATTTAGGGGATTTATGGAGCAATTATGAATTTTTCGAAATTTATTTCATGTAGGAGACCCCTTGAGCAGTTGCTAGCTTAATGGTGTGTATTAATATAATTCTAGATTTTTCCTATGAGTAAAAGAAATTAATAAAAGAAAAGAAAAGAATGGAAAAAAAAGAGAAAAAAAAGGAAAAGAAAAAAAAAGGGGGACTAGAATGTAAACTCAACAAAACCCCATTTAGAAATCAAGCAGCAGCCAGCAGCCCCAGTATGCGCGCGGAAGACTCTCCCCCCCCGACCTATATATATATATATATATATATATATATATATATATATATATATAATATATCCCTTCGCAAATCCTAACCCTAAATCATCCAGACCCTTCATCTTCCCATCTAGACCTAGAGAGCGCCGCCACCGCAGCCGGAGAACCCCGCCAGGCCGTCCAAACCAATCCCGACGACCGTGACCCCGCGCACTGCAGATTTCTGCAGCGAGGTACCTGTGTTCCGGAGTTGTTTTCCGTCGTCTCGCTCAACCAAACGCCACCCCGTCTTCACCGGTATGCTCACCCCTTAACCCTCTTCCATATCTATGTGATAGTAGACCTCGAATAACGCGAAACCATAAGCGAAAACAGTGCCAAAGTTGGCGGAAATAGACCGAATTCTGGGATCGCAGAAAACTGCGGTGATCACCTAAGCGAAAACAGCGCCAAAGTTCGTCTCCCACCACAGAGATCCTAATTCGATGATTCTTTTTGGTATGCGTAGACCACTTGACCTAGTTTAATTTCTGTTAAATAACCCAAGATTATTAACTGCTTTAGACAGAATTAAATTCGTTGGAAAACCCCGTGAACCCACTTTCCAGATTTCTAAAAGTTGTGAAACGGAGCCCGCCCTGCCAAACGGGACCGCCCCACCGTGTACCAAGTGTACCGAATGGTGCGCGTAGCATAATTGGACACGTAAAAATTTGCGGACACTGATTCGGACACGTGTGCGCGCCGGAATCAGCCCGTATCCTCAGACACACCCCGTGTCGCAACTTTTGTAAAAAATTACGCACATTTTGTGCACGCTTGTCAGATTGCGACGAAACTTGCGCCACTGGACTCGTGGTAACGTGCTGGTCCTGTGACCCAATTTTCACACAATTTTTAGACAGTTGACCAAGTTGCCAATTGGCGGGCCCCACAGTTGACTTTTTGGACAAAATTGTGTTCGGCTCATCGGAATCCACATTTGGACATACCGTTGGGTTCGTATTGACATTTAGAGTTGTTTGACCTATAATTTATCCCATTTAGAGACTGTTACCCTTGGCACATTTTTTGGTGCAAAGTGGGTCACACGTGGACCCCACTTTGACCCGAAATTACCGTTTTGCCCCTGTGTCCAAATTGGACGAAAGGAAAGTGCTTTTTAGCTATTTTGCTTATTCTGGGAACGTTGGTGATATTTATTTCAGCATTCAGAGACATTTGTTCTGCGGCCATAGCTTCTGATCTGTGTGTTGGACTTCGGGACGTTACACTTTGCAGCTTTCTTGCCAGGCAAGATACTTTGCCAATTTGCTTACAATATTTTGCATGCTTAGTATATTTCTGTATATTATTGAAATTCTGTTTGTTTATTGCATGTGTAGTTTCTTTCAGTCATTACTATATATTAGATATGTTGACACACACTTGACACCTAGTATCATGAGAGGACAATCATTAGGCGTATGGGCTTTTAACCACTCTGGTAAACCGTAGTATATAGCTCGCACTACGGGCGTGTGTCGCGTTGGTCGCTACCCCCGCGATATGTCAATTTCTGGAGTCTCGCTGGTCGCTACCCTCGCGGTATGTCAATTTCTGATGTCCACTGACGAGTGTGTATGTTGTGAGGTAGATCGAGTAGCCTACCCTTGCCCATACGTCAAAAAGTTATCCTCATTTGCATTCATATAGATTGTCTTGTACAGTGTACTTATATATTTTCAAACATTATGCATGATTACTGTATTCAAATTGGCTTGTTGTTCTGTATCTTGTTACGTCCCTCTGAGGACCTGGTCCCCTTCCGGGTGTATCTGTTCTTGAGTATTTGCAGGAGCGCAGATTCGGGTGGTTACATATGTTTCGAGAATGTCTTCTCTTCGAGCCCATAGTCGTTAGCTGGTATTCTTATATTGTGTTTATTGTATTGTACTTTTCCATTCGAGTTGGTAGTGGATTTGTTTCCATCCAACTATCATCTTGTCACGCCCCAGTCCCAAAATATCGAGGGACTAGACACGTGGCAATGGCCAGCAGCCCACACCGATGGACAAACCCAATTTAATAGATCCATCGAGGCATACTTAAGCTGTATTACAATGATCAGGGTTTACTATTCTCATTCACAGAATAAACACAGCAATATCAACAAAAAGGAATATAAAAATCAAACATCAAGTCACAAGTAATTAAATCGGGGACAATCTGATAATCAAGTCTGATACAATTGTTCATTTAAACAAGAATGTAAAGAACATCACAAACTGAGTATGGAAGAAACATATACTCAGAAAAATCTATGGCAATCACCTAGTCCTCGATTCCTGGTTTTGCTCCACTGTATGCACCTGATTCTGCTCCTGCTCCTGTTAATGCTCCTGTCCCGTATACCTCGGGGTAGATCTCGTCTGCTAATCCTGGGAACATAATCCGGATCCAGGTCCTCAGGGGACATAGCAAGGTACAGATAATACAAGCCAAAATAAATGCAGTACAGCAATAAGTGAAACAATAGGAAAAACTATATAACCACCTATGTAAAATGCAAGTTGAGAGCAATACTAGAACTTAGGCTGAGACCACTACAAGCTCTGTGTCGGGGAGCCAGTAGCAGTTATACTATGCTATGTATTTTACTATGTTGTGGCACCATATATATATAATCAGCCTGTAGCCTGTGTGTCTCTCCCCACCCAATGTAATCATATGTCTCATGTCCACGATGTCTCATGTCCATGTCACGTAAGATCATATCTAATGCAGTGAGTCATACTATGTCTATGAATATAATGTCTAAGAATATAAAGTCTATGTCATAAATCCTATAACCTACACAGAATCACCTTGAATATTTTAGGAAAATTCTGTCTCATGATTCGTGTCAGGTGTCCTGGGTATAACGTACTTGATAAAACAAGTACGAGAATATAAAGGGTGTCGATATCCGTCTCTAGGTGACGTTACACAACTCTGCGTACATTGTTGGCACTCGACTATTAATCGGACGCTAAGTAAGTCACACGGTCCTAGGTTTAAGCATGTACAACAAGTATATATGTCAAGGAAATAAGTAGCAAAAATTGCAGGATTTGGCAAGGTACACTTGCCTGGGGTTCCGGCTCCAATTGTAGCTCTGACTTCAGCGGGTTCTGCAGGGACTCCTCCGGTTGCTGAAATAGACATCAACATCAGATCCAGAAAATATCAAATAGCTAGAAACGCCTGTCCTTAAGTCCAATTTGGACACAGGGACAAAAATGATATTTTCAAGTCCAAGCGGGGTCCACATGTGGGCCGTTTTGCACCAAAAAATGTGTCAGGGTCAAAGGTCTCCAAATTTGTCCAACTTAGTGTCAACAATTCAGGAACGATGATACAAACCCAACGAAACTTCCAGAATTGGATTCCGATGAGCCGATCACAAAATTGCCCGTCAAGTGGAGCCGTGGGGCCCACGATACGCGATTTTGTCAACGTTCTCAGAATCGAACCAAACTTGGGTCACAGGACCAGCGTATTGCTACGAGTCCGATGGCGCAAGTTTCGTTTCGATCCGACGTATGTACACTAAGTTACAACGAGATCCAGAAAGGACGGATACGGGGCGTTGTCGGCGGATACGCGTTGATTCCGGTGTGCACGCACATCCAAATCAACTTCTGCAAAATTCTGCACGTCCGTATCAACGGCGTGCACGTATCGGTGAAGACCGCACGCGACCAAGTCGTCCCGTTTGGCGGGGCGTACTCAGTTCCGGGGTAAAATAGGGCATTATTTTTCCTGTTTTTTGATCGCGGTTCGCGATCACCACAGGACGCGACGCACCGAGCGAGTTGTACGGACATCGAGAGGGTCACGTAGGGTTCACGTTACAACAGACGGAACAGAAAACGGAGCAGCGAGGAGAGAGAAATGGGTACCTGAACAAGGCTCCAAAAAACTGAGATTCTCGTATCCGAGGCGACACGACGCGACACGATGCTGCTGTGTCCGGACCGTGTCCTGGCTAGGGCTAGGGTTTAGGGGCTGCTGCTCGGGTCGGCTGGGTACGCCGGAGGGAGGCGGCTCGGGCGGAGGCTGTGCTGGGCGGAGGGAAGCGGCCGGCTGAGGCGCTGGTCGGAGTCGGCCGGGGCTCGTCGACGGAGCGGGGGGGAGGTCGAGCGGGGTCTGGGTGAAGGCGACGGCGACTGGTGCTGGAGGAGGACGACTTCGAGGGAGGTTCTGCGAGGCTGGACGGGTAGGCGGCTGGGGACGGGTGCGCCGGTGGTCGGCTGTGGACGGAGAAGGACGGCGCGGAGAGGGGAGGGAGAACTCGGGCCGGAGGGAGGGTTATATAGAGGGGAAAATGGAGGGAGACGAAGAGGTAGCGTCGCCGGCGGCCATGGTGGCGGAAACGGCCGTCGGGAGAAGAGGAATCGGGGGAGGGAAGAAGAAAGGGTTTCGGACCGGGTCGGTGACGGGTCGGGTCGGGTCAGGCGGATCCGGCCCGATCCAATAAGAATTGAATGCGGGTCGGGTCTAGCGGGTTTCGGGTTTCGGGTCGCGGGATAGACCCGGATCCGACCCACAGGGGTTGGGTTTGGGTTAATTAAACCGGTTCGGTTTTGGTTGGTTCGGTTTGGTTTATTTCAAATAAACCGGATTTATTTAGGGTTTATTTTGGTTTAATTTATAAAATAGTTTTTAGGGCTTTAAAAATGCTTCCGGAGTCCAATAAATTCTCGAAAAATTACCCTATATCTAATTTTTCATTTTACACCATAAAATATTATTTTCATAATATTTTAATATTATTTAACATCTTTTAAAATTTATTTAATAATTAAAATACCTTAGTTTTATTTCGAGAAAAATTCCAGAAAATTACAGAAAATTGTGAAAATTTTATTTTTAAAAATCCTAAAAAATAAGGGGGTTTACACATCCTTAGATAATTATATTGATATCTAGTTTCATATATACTGGTTATTTATTTATATTTGATTTTCGTGGATAAGATTTAGATTATACCCTGTGACTTGTGATATATGTTTATACCACTTGTGGATTGATATTCATATTACAGCGTACGTGTGGATTTTGGTTTCCATATATTAGAGTTGCCATATCCATACGGCTGGCATGCTTCGTGTTCCTAGTCCTACGTATTTTGGGACTAGGGCATGACATCTCGATTATCGTGCAGTACTTTTTGTCAGATGTCAGGTTCACTAAATTATCTGACAAATTCATCCAAGGAAAACAAAGAGTTTCTCGTACAAACTTTACGCTGCAAACGTATACTAGACTTTTACGCGCAAATTTTTGGCAGACCTTTTTACGCGAGTTTTACGTAGACTTTACGCTGCAATAAAAATAACGTATGTTAGATTTTACGCAGGCAACCCTTACGCACACAGATTTTTACGCACAGAATTTTAGGCAGACTTTACGCAGGAAGTATAGCAGACTTTTACGCAGATAAGCTCTGAAGCCATGATTTACGCCAGATAGTGAATCTCTACTTTACGCCAGACAGCTTGAAACTCCGTGTTACGCAGATAATTTCAAAAATCTCTATCTCTGATTTACGTAGACAGTCTTGAATCCCTACTTTACGTGGACTATCTAGAATCTCAATTTTACGCGGACAACTCTGAAGTCTTACTTTATGCCAAACTTCTTTGAATCTCTGTTTTACGCGGACGGCTTAGCAACTTGTTTTACACAAACATTCTATTAAATGCTTGCATCCTGTTTATTTCTTTTTCTCTCAGAAATATGGACATACCCAGTGGACACGCAGATGGTAGGGTTAATCAGGCAACAGACACCTTGCATGATGTCAATAGGACCCCGACTACCCCGAGAGACCAGTCCCCGAGACAGACACCGGTTTATCCATCATACCTCCATAATGGTCCTACTCAGGAAGCTGCACTAGCTCACCAATAAGGACAAACCTCCCAGGCACCAACACAACAGTCAGAAACACCTTTGCCTCCACCTCCACCCTTTCCAGCCCTGATGCCACAACTAGAGGGACAACCACAAATGTTCCAATTCTTCCAAGCCATGATGCAGACACAATGGCATGAGACTGAGACCTTGAGGCAGAGCTTGATGATAGCTCTGGAGAGAACAGCTACCCCAACATCTGTCCAACCAGCTGGTACTGTCCGAGGTTTTTGCCAGATGGGCCAGGGAACCTTTTCGGGCAGCGAAACTCCGGAGGAGATCTCAGATTGGGTCTCCAATACGGAGATGCTGCTGGAGGGTTCACAGCTACACCTAGACCTTTGGATGACCGCGGTGAGGGCCCAACTCAAAGACAACGCCCATCACTGGTGGGACTCCATAGAACGCGGCGTCGGCAAGAACCAGACGTGGGAGCAATTTTTAGTGTACTTCAATGCGAAGTATTTTTCGACTACGGTCAGGAATGCTCTATACTCCCAGTTCCTACACCTGGAACAAGGAACTCTGACTGTATATGCCTACGACGCAGAGTTTAGTCGACTTAGTCGATTTCGTGCCATCTTGATACCTAACGAGCTGGAGAAGGCCAGTAGGTTCCATCACGGCCTTACCTCCGAGCTACAAAGGTATACCACCACACAATCAAGGATCTCCTATGAGGAGGTTCATTCAGAGGCAAGAATCCAGGAGGTCATTGGTAGAGAAGCGAGGCGCTCTAGCATGACCATACCAGCCAAAGCCCAGCCCAGAGCAGGAGGGCCAATCCATCGTCCAGGAATGCAGGCACAAAGGACAGTGCCATATCAGCGCAAGAAGCTTCCGACTTGTCATCATTGTGGCAAGAAGGGACATTTCGTCAGAGACTGCCGGAAGAAGCTTGGACTGTGCATGATATGTGGAGTAATTCAACACCTGGCCAGAGACTGTCCACAACGCAGAGAGGCAGCACCCCAGAACGGACAAGGGCCAACATCACCAGTCCAGAGGATACTACCCCCGACTGGAGGTCAGCATCCCCTAGCACCCGGAGGATTTCAGAAGGGACCACTCTTGGCCCCACAAGAGGCTCAGTTCGACCGAGCCAGGCAGTAGGGAAGAGGGCAGAGGCACGGACAAGCCTTTGCACTAGCAGCAGTTACGGAGGAACCAGAAGGGGAAACTATCACAGGTACCGTTTTAGTTGCATCAATACCTGCAACTGCATTATTTGATTCTGGCACTACGCTATCTTTTATATCTAATAGTTTCGTAGCCATGCATAGAGTAGCTACTTCTTTCTTGCCTAAGAGTTGGAAGATTCTTACCGGAGGAGGCATCGTACCGGTTACCAGCACTATTAGAACGTGCCCCGTAGTCGTGTGTAGTAGGGAGATGATAGCACAATTTTTAGTACTCCCGATGCCAAACTTCGACGTTGTTTTAGGCATGGACTGGTTGAGCCAGTACAATGCTATACTAGACTTCCGGAGAGGTAGCGTCACTTTTAGACCACTAGATCACCCAGAGTTCGAGTACATACGGGGCATGTCACGACCCGCACCTGGCGTAGGGATGCAAGTCGGGAGCAACGCCCAGCCTACGCCGCAGTATCGGCGGTAGAACGCTGTCTTGGTTAACTATACTATCTAAACATCTCACAATAATATAAAATCTGCCAACAATATCTCACACAAAACTCAATCACAATTCTAGAAGCACGAAAAAATATCAAGGAAGTCGAACATAACTATCTATTCAAATATATATATCAACACCAATAGAAACAATAATAAAAAACTCAAATATAAGCCGAAAACAAATTCGGTACCAAAATGCTAAAGAGAACTAACTATGCTACCTAGTGATTCCGGCTAAAACTCCTGGCAGTCACTCCAGAACTAGTGGGTCCAAGTCTGCACCATCTATAAGTCAAAGTCCATAGTATGTCGGACACCAATCTCTCGGATCCTCTGAAAAATATTTTTCAATCAGGAATGGAGCGAAGTACATACCTCTGAAAGCAGTTTCAAATACATAATCGAGCATATATAACAAGCAATAGAAAAATGATACAAGATGCACAAGTAGAAAGAATATACAATACAGGGTGAACAGGCAATAAGCACAATAGCAACTGGAAGTAAATACAAGAAATAACTGCAAGTAGAGAACAAGAGAACTAACTATGTGATTTAGAGTGTAAGTTCATTATGTGATCGGTTTAGGTTGCACATGAGGTATAAAGGTAACTCCATTATACGTGAGGTGTATAATCGACATGAGATCAAGAGGGCATTGATCACATAACCAACTCCTACTCCCCCTCCCCAACCAATACTCATTGATCCAATCATGACACGTTACGTACATGATCACGGTATAGTCACACTAGCACACAGAATAGTTGATGCACAAGAAGCACATGAAAGTCAATACTCGATGCACACGATAAAATACATGTGACTGGGTACCCGTTGCACACAGTAGGGGATAACACCTCCTGACGGGATCCATATAGCACCAGTCCATGAAATCACTGTGTCGGGAATCAATGTATACAATTTTAGAACATGTATATATACAATATTATGAATCAAAAATAATCAGAGAAATGTACTCGCAGGCGGTCCAGAGCAATGAATGTCAAACTGTCCGAACTGGTGTCACACAGACCTATATATGAAATATTATATTAATACAAGGTTTTGGAAGAAAATAAGTTAAACTAGTCAACGTCTAGGTCATAAAGCCATTTCTAAGTCAAAAGTCAAACTAGGTCAACTCTAAGTCAAACCGGTCAAACTATAGTCAAACTATGGTCAACTACCTATTTTTATGTTGCATAAGTCTAACTCAAAGATATTGGGCTCACACACTATAAATCTAGACCATATAAGCTACATCTTAGGATACTAAGATACCGTATCTCAAGATACGCAAACAATAGATAATATCAAATCTCTATAATAAAGCAATATTAAATATATAAATCCTAGTTACAATTGCTAAATGATTATCTTGGTTTTGAACCAACTTGGTATCACAATACTAAACCTCTATCTTGATACCCAAATCCAATACCTTGATTATCCTCCAATACCTTGATACTTACATTGGTATCACAAGGTATTTGTGAATTCTTGTATATATTATCTACCCCTCTAGCTATCAATCCAATATAACTACTAGTATGTACTAATAGGGATACAATTACTAACTACCAACTAAACACTAGCTACTAATACATACATACATATATATATAACTAAAAATACTCATAACAATAGGTAACTAAAATATACTAACTTACCCAATAATATTATATGCTACACTACATATTTATATATATAGTATACTATAATACAAATAGCAATTTTGAACATATTTACATATATATTAATTACCAATAGACTAAAATGCCCTTTCCTAGAAAATGTGGTAGTGACAGGGCACCATCGAGCAAGGAGTAGGCCAGACACCTAGAGCTTACATGGCTATGGAGACAGCTCCACCAGCTATTGTTACAGAATTCGAGGATGTATTTCCGGAGGAGTTTCCAGGCCTACCGCCTGATAGAGAGGTAGAGTTCATTATTGAGTTAGTGCCCGGAGCAGCGCCGGTATCTTCAAATGTGTACCAGTTGGCAAAGAAGGAGCTAAATGAGCTGAAGCTACAACTAGAAGAGTTGCGGATCAAGGGATTTGTTCGTCCTAGTGTATCACCCTGGGGAGCACCAGTGTTGTTTGTACCAAAGAAGGACGGAACATTCTGAATGTGCATTGATTACAGAGCCCTTAACACTTTGACAATAAAAAACAAGTACCCCCTGCCGCGAATTGATGATCTGTTCGACCAACTGACAGGAGCAGTAGTGTTCTCAAAGATAGATTTGAGATCAGGCTATCATCATGTAAATGTACGGAGAGAAGACATTCCAAAAACAGCATTCAGGACTCGTTATGGTCACTACGAGTTCTTAGTGATGCCTTTTGGATTGACAAATGCACCTGCCATATTTATGAACCTAATGAACAGAGTATTCCATCAGTATCTGGACCGGTTCGTGGTAGTCTTTATTGATGACATCTTGGTGTATTCAAAGAACTATGAGGAGCACGGAGAGCACTTGAGGCTAGTGTTAGAGACGCTAAGGCATGAGAGGCTTTATGCAAAACTGAGTAAATGCGAGTTTTTCCTAGATCGTGTCGCTTTCCTTGGACACGTTATCTCAGGAGATGGTATTTTGGTAGATCCAGCGAAGATTTCGTCAGTATAAACGTGGCCGACCCCTACCAACGTCTCAGAAGTGAGGAGTTTCCTAGGACTTGTCGGATATTACCAGAGGTTCGTAGAGAACTTTGCAAGGATCGCGGAGCCGATGACTCGCTTGACCCGTAAGGAGCAGGAGTTCATCTGGTCAGAAGAGTGTCAGATAGCGTTCGACGAGCTGAAAAAGCGTCTGACTACGGCACCTATCTTAACCATACCTTCAGGATCCGGAGGATTCGTAATCTACAGCGATGCATCCGAAAAAGGTTTAGGTTGTGTCTTGATGCAACATGGGAAGGTTGTGGCCTACGCCTCTAGACAACTGAGGACCCATGAGAAGAACTACCCCACTCACGACCTAGAGCTTGCGGTAATCATCTTTGCCTTAAAGCTTTGGAGACACTATCTATACGGAGAACGAGTGGAGATATTCACTGATCACAAAAGCCTAAAGTACGTCTACACCCAGAAGGACTTGAACCTGAGACAAAGACGTTGGCTCGAGGTGATGTCAGACTGAGAGATTGAGCTGCAGTACCATCCGGGAAAGGCCAACTTAGTAGCCAACGCTTTAAGCAGGAGGCCCATAGCATTCTTTTTGACTACCCAGCAACATCTATTGAATAACCTAGAACAGCTGGATATAGAAGTCATTATGCCAGGAACTGACGGCCAGTTGTCAAGTTACCAGTTGCAATCAACATTGGTCGAAAGGATCAAGGCTGCCCTACCAACATATGCCAGATTCTAGAGGCTTCGACAAAGGACAGAGGCCAGAATACAAACAGGATTACGCATACACGAGGACGGGACTTTAAGATGTGGAGATCGTCTCTATGTTCCGAATGGAGAACTTCGTCAAGAGCTGATGTCAGAAGCGCATAGCTCAACATACTCTATTCATCCAGGAGGCACGAAGATGTACAGATACCTGAGACAGTACTATTGGTGGCATGGAATGAAGAGGAAGATAGCCCGCTTTGTGGCAAAATGCCTGGTGTGTCAGCAAGTCAAGGCTGAGCATCAGAGCTCCGCAGGCTTACTCCAACCACTCCCAATACCTGAGTGGAAATGGGACCACATCACTATAGACTTCGTTACGGGATTTCCAAGGAGTCCTAATGGTCGTAATGCGGTATGGGTGATCGAAGATCGACTCACCAAGGCTGCCCACTTTTTACCTTTCAGAGTTAGGCAATCCACAGAGGACTTAGCAGACATGTACATGAGAGATATTGTGCGACTGCACGGAGTGCCAGTTAGTATCGTGTCTGACAAGGATACGAGGTTCACATCTTACTTTTGGCCAAGTATACAAGAAAGTCTAGGTACCCACCTAAAGTTCAGCATATCGTATCACCCGCAGACAGATGACCAATCCGAGCGTACTATTCAGACACTAGAAGATATGTTGAGAGCATGCATGCTTGATTTCAGTGGATCATGGGAGGACCATTTACATTTGGTCGAGTTTTCCTATAACAATAGCTATCAAGCGAGCATTCAAATGGCTCCCTACGAAGCACTGTATGGGAGAAAGTGTCGTTCCCCAGTATGTTGGAGTGATATAGGTGAAAGACAGATTCTAGGACCAGAATTGATTGTTCGCACAGTGGAGAAGGTAAAGAAAATCCAAGGACAATTGCGAGCAGCGCAAGACAGGCAAAATCAATGGGCAGACCTTCATCGTCGTCCCTTGGAGTTTAAAGAGGGCGATCATGTCTTCTTGAGGATATCACCCACTAGAGGCACCATTCGATTCGGAGGACGCGGTAAGTTGAGTCCAAGATATATTGGGCCATTTAACATGCTAGAGAGAGTGGGAGAAGTGGCGTACCGACTTGCGCTACCACCTTCACTTGAGGGAGTACATGACGTATTCCATGTATCACAACTCAGGCGGTAGGTGGCAGACAACAGTCATGTCCTCGACCATTCAAAAATTACCATTGGGCCGAGCTTATCATATCAAGAGCAAACCGTGGAAATCCTTGATCATTGAGAGTAAGTATTGAGAAACCAGTCTATTCCCTTGGTCCGTGTAGCATGGAAGCATGGCGCACCAGGAGAATCCACTTGGGAACGCAAGGACGACATGCACAAACGTTATCCAAACCTGTTCACAGACCAAGGTATGAAAGTACCTTGTTAAATTTATATATCTTCTACCATTCGTACTTTCTACCGTGACTTAGTTTTAATTTCGAGGACGAAATTTTTATAACTTGGGTAGAATATAAAATCCCTAACCCTGAAAATGTATTAATTATGAGCTAAATAGAGAGAATAGATTTTATTAGATTTATTTTGAGAAGTTTCAGCACTTAGAGGATTTATGGAGCTATTATAAATTTTTCCTAATTTATTCCATGTAGGAGACCCTTTGGACAGTAGCTAGCTTAACCGTATGCACCAATATAATTTTTTGATGTATATATATATATAATTTATTAGAATAGAATTTTCTATTGGATCAAACCCAAACCCGCAACCCGTTAACCATCACCCCGCGTATACTTCTCCGCGCGTAAAACCCAAAACCCCTTTACCCGTTTGTCCTTTTTCCGCGCGTAAATAGCAGCGGTATTAAAACCAACTTTTCTTCTTCGTGCGTAAAGTTAGAAATAAACAACGGCAGTAGCAAAACCACCTCCGCGCGTAAACCAATTCTACCGCTTAAATCCTTTCACCGCGCGTAAAACAACCCTCTTATGACTCATCCCCCATGACTCATCCCCCACTGCCTCTCTATCTATTATTCCTAAACTAACCTCAACCGAAACCTAAACCAATGGCAGACCAACCAAAACCTAAACTAATGAAAGGATGAAAGCAGCAGCAGCAGTAATTCTTAATTCCTAAGTTTCTCCACCGTCTCCTTATCCCTATATATATTACAACACTTCCCAAAACTCTAATCCCACTTCTTTCACCAAAACTTACACACATTATCAGGACGTACACTATACGAAGTCTTGCTCAGGCAAGTATACCTTGCCAAATTTTACTGTTTAAATTATAAATTGTTGCATGTTATCTTGTTAAAAAATACATATAACTGTGTGCGCCTGAGATTGACTCGGGTGCAATCGACAAATATATCGATACGTAGTGTATCTGACTTAGACATTAGCAGACCCACCTGCAGATGCGAGGGTATTCTGATATCCTCCTAGACCCTGACACTTGTACACGTATCACGATTGCAACTCATGTTGGGATGCGGGTTCGCGTACTCGATTAGCTACCGGTGCGTGAAACACACATCACGGTTTAACACGTAGTCGGGATTATCTAGAAAGTTGTGACTTGGCATATAGCTACGTGGTATGCACGTTGTGGATTCGACTTGTATATCCGTATTGGGCGGGGAAGACAACTAGTAGGCGTATGGGACATCCACCTCCTTTATTGCAGATACCGTACTCTTCGAAGTGATACAGACGTATATATACTTTTCAGATACCACGTCCCTTAGAGTGTTGGATGTTATATATATACAGATACCTCATTCTTCGGAATGATGGACATTGCAGATACCACACTCTAGAGGACGTTGGACGTTATGCTTACGCCTACCCATCCGTACCAAGGTTGTCTTCAAAATTGCATACACTTAGATGGTTAGCTCACCCTTTATTTATTTAGTATTTATATATGGCATGCTTTTATGTATCTTGTTATGTCCCACTGAGGACCTGGTTCCCTTCCAGATTTAGATGAGGCGTACTATCCCACGGTGTACGGACCTGGGCAGGAGACGAGGTACGCATCCGAGGAGGAGCTAGAGGTGTTGCCATCCAAGTTCCTCTGATCTTGAGTAGACTTACCATCTAGAGCTGGAGCCTCTTTATCTAGATAGTCGATGCTCTAGTCATGTTATATTCAGCTATCTTATTTTAGTTTTTATAGTGGGTTTGTTCCCACCAGACATATCTGGGTTGTACTATGACATTTCAAACTTAGCACTTATATTCCAGTACTGATTTCGGTGTTCCTTGATATATATTGTGGATGCGATTAGATGTTACCTGTTATATGCTAGTACTAGACTTGTTAGTATTTTAGGACAGCGTAGCACGTCTCTTTGGGTCTAATACTGGATTTTCCTTCGGAGATGTGTCAGCTGGCCAATGTCACGTGGCCTGGTTCCACATAATTTTGGGACTGGGGCGTGACAGGTTGGAACCCCACCCACTTCAACATTATAGACGAAAAATTAAGGGTATATACTATTGAAAATATATTTAGTTGGGTGAATTTCTTTATGGGGTCAAACTGGGTATGACTTAGGAATATGTTTTGAAAAGCTAAGAGGAAGGAAAACATATCTGTAAATTTTTAGAACGAATTTTTTTTGTTTGCTTCCTAAAATTATTCTCCAAACTAGAAATTCCTTCTATGGCTCTTGCTATAAACCTCCTCTCAACTAAGCCCTAAATTTCTTAAATACCTATATATATATAAAGGGATCAAACTAGATTTGACCCATGGGTGAAGGAAACGCATGCCCCCCCCACCAACCCGCCGCCGCCGCCGCCTTTGGATGTAGTTTTTAGTAGAATTTTGGATTTGAAAACATATTTAATAACTAGTTTTAGCTTAATTAAATATAAATAATTATCAAATAAATCCTAAAAATTATGAAAAGTAGGAGAAATTTTAAAATGATGTTCTATATATACTATAAAATTTTGGGTTCTAAATTCTTATCCAATATTTTTCTATAAATCTTAAAGTCTTAAACTAAATATTAATAAATATTTTTTTTTGCCTTTAAATATTCATAATAATCCTGTAAAATTCTAAAAATTACCAAACCTTTTTATAAGATTTTAAAATGTGTTTTTATCGCTTTTAAACTCTCTTTAACTCATGTATCCATTGTTGTATTTTAAAGTCCTAATTTGCTAATTTAGAGATTTTTTGATAGCGAATGCAACATTATGACTCAAGGAATATGGTCTTAAGTGATAGTAATTATATTAACTATATATATCTAAGTATCCTTGATATTTTAAGGATAAACACTACAAGAAAAGTGGCCATTTACAACGCGTATTATACGACGTGCATCGGTTGCACGTTGTAAATGACATATATTAACGACATGCAAATTTGTTAGCCATAAAAGAACTGATTTTTTACTCATTTACAACGTGTTTGTCTTGCAAGCCATGACTAAAAACTTACTTACGACATGCTTTATTGCTCGTTGTGGTTGAAGACTCATTTACGACGTGCTTTATGGCATAGTGTGAAAGAAAACATTTTTTTAGTTTCCCTCATTATAAATTCTCTACTTAAAATTTTCATTTTCCCTTTGTTTTTTGTGAATTTTTATCGGGGCACTACAACTTACTCGGGTCTAGCCCAGTATTGGGGTTAGCATAGTTTAGAGGAACTTTTACTCAGGGCAGCCAAAACCTTACTAGGGACTGCCCACCCCCAATCCTTCCAAACCCAACCATTCTAACATTCTCTCTCTCTCTCTCTCTCTCTCTTCAAAATCCTAAACTCCTTCCTCCTCCACCTCCAAAACCCTAACTTTGATAGCACCCAAAGCTTCTTCACAATCAAGCTACAAATCATCTTCCCAATCTTCTTCCTCCATCTTCTCCATATTTTATTTTAGGGTTTGTATTTTTTATTTTATTTTCTTAAATCTTTTTTCCAATCCTTGTTAATGCATAAAATACCATAGTCTAGTAACATAAAATATGTTTATGATTAACTTTAGGCAAAATTTTGAACTTTTGAAACCATTTTAGGGATTCGATGTAATAAAATTTGTCACAGTCGTGGCTGGATAGAATTAGGACTATAAAAATTCTCTATAGTCTTGTATGTTGTCATGACTATAAAATTTTTCTACCATCCATAATACTTCAAGGATTGTAGAAATTTTCTACAGTCTTGACATTATAAATAATTTATAAAATGGTATATATGACATAGTTTTAGGGCATTTTTATTCTCTCATGCCTCTCTTGCAATGATATATATATTATAGCGTTTGAAGGGAGAAATGATAGGGACAACCACATCTTTCGTCATTGTAAACACCCTGATTTTTCAGAATATTTTTAATATAATTTTTCCCAATTTTTCGGTAAATTTTCTGGAATTAAAACTAAGGTATTTGTGATTAAAAGATTTTTAAATGCTGTTAATTGATGTTAAAATATTATGAAAATAATATTTTATGGTGTAAATTGGAAAATCGGACATAGGATAATTTTCTGCGAATTTATTGGACTCCGGAATCATTTTTAAAGCCCTAAAAACCAACGTAGAACTAAACCGATTTAAACCAGACTGAACCCGGTTCACTTGAACCAAAATTAAACCAAACCAAACTGACTCAAACTGAACCGAACCGACCAACCCAGCTTAACGGGTCGGGTCAGGTCGGATCTATGAAACCCGACCCAAACCCGAAACCCGACCGAACCCTAAACCCTCCGCCGGATTTACTGTTCACCCTATTTAAGTCTCTACTTCCGTGCCCAGCGTCGCGCAACCCTCTCTCTCTCATCTCCACAGAGCCGCCGCACCCTCTCTCTCTCATCTCCTCACCGCCGCAGCCGCTCGACCCCTCGTCGAGTCGTCCTACTCCATCCCCCGACCGTCGACCTCCAACCATCTCCCTCCCCGCTCGACCACCTCTCCGCTCAGCCGTCGATCATCGCCCGCAACACCGATCCGCTCTGCCCTCGACGGACCCCGCCCCCTCGTCTCCCTCTTCCTCCGCCTCGAGCACAGCCATCCCCACCATCTCCACTACCCGCAGCAACTCCGGCGACAGCAGCCCCGACCCTGCTCCTCTCCGCACAGCCGGACGCCCTAGGCCGCGTCAACTCCCGCCGGCGAGTCCCCCGCTGTCTCCGACACAGACTCGAGCAGTACCAGATACGGACACAGCAGGATCCGACAGCAGAACTCTATCCAGGACGCGATCCAGACACTCGGACACGAGAATTTCGATTTCACGGAGCCCTGTTCAGGTAACCCATTCTCTCTCCTCGTTATTCCATTTTTCGTTCCGTCAGTTGCGTCGCGTAGACTGTATAACCCTCTCGATGCCCGTGTAACCCGCTCGGTGCGTCGCGTCCTGTGGTGATCGCAAACCGCGATCCAAAAATAGGAAAACCAACGCCTTGTTTCACCCCGGAACTGAGTGCGCCCCGCCAAACATGACGACTTGGTCGCACGCGGTCTTTACCGAAACGTGCGCGCCGCTGATACGGACGTGCGGGATTTTGCAGAAGTCGATTTGGATGTGCGTGCACACCGGAATCAACGCGTATCCGCCGACAACGCCCCATATCCGCCTATTCTGGAATACGTTGTAATTTGTGTACACACGTCGAATCGAGACAAAACTTACGCCATCGGACTCGTAGCAATACGCTGGTTCTGTGACCCAAGTTTGGTTCGATTCTGAGGACATTGACTAAATCGCATATCGTGGGCCCCACCGGCTCCACTTGATGGGCAATTTTGTGATTGGCTCATCGGAATCCAATTCTGGAAGTTCCGTTGGGTTCGTATCATCGTTTCTGACTTGTTGACACTAAGTTAGACGAATTTGGAGACCTTTGACCCTAACACATTTTTCGGTGCAAAGTGGCCTACATGTGGACCCCGCTTTGACCCGAAAATGTCATTTTTGTCCTTGTGTCCAAATTGGACCTAAGGACAGGCGTTTCTAGCTATTTGATATTTTCTGAGACTGTTGGTGATGTTTATTACAGCTTTTGGAGGAGTATCTGCAGGATCCACTGATACAAGGACCACTGTTGGTATTCAAACCCCAGGCAAGTGTACCTTGCCAAATCCTGCAGCTTTGCTACTTATTTCCTTGACTTGTTTATATATCAGTGGAAAAGTATACCTTGCCAACTTTGCAGTTCTTGTTGCATATTTCCTTGCTTTATTTTTATTGCTGTGCATGCTTAACCTAGGACCGTGTGACTTACTTAGCGTCCGATTATTAATCGGGTGCCAACACCGTACGCGATGTTGTGTATGTCATCTAGAGATGGACATTCATGACCCCTTTACATTCTAGTACTTGTCTTATCAAGTACGTTATACCCAGGACACTTGACACTATACATGAGACAGGATCTTTCTGAGATATTCATGGTGATTCTGTATAGGATACAGACTTCTGACAGAGACATTATATTCATAGATACTCTATGACTTACTACATTAGCTATGATCTTGCGTGTCATGTACATGAGACGTTATGGACATGAGACGTATGGTTACATTGGGTGGGGAGAGACACACAGGCTACAGGCTGATTACATATATATCCCCTACTATTGTGAGGCGCAAGACTCTAAAACTCGAGCTTGGCCCATTACTCATTATTACTGCTACCGGCTCCCCGACACAGAGCTTGTAGTGGCTCAGCCTGAGTACTCGTGATGCTCTCATCTTGTATTTCACATAGATGGTTATATAGCTTACCCTATTTATCTCAATTACTATTACACTGCATTTTGGCATATTGATTTCTGTACCTTGTTATGTCCCCTGAGGACCTGGATACCGGATTATTTCCCCAGGATTTGCAGACGAGATCTATCCCGAGGTTTACGGGACAGCAGCAGTAGCAGCAGCAGGAGCAGATATAGGAGCTGTACCGGCACCCGAGGACGAGGTGTTAGCTGAAGACTTTTCCTGAGCATCCATGTTTCATGCTCAGTATTTATTTTATTCAGTCATTTATATTCTGGTCTGTTGAACCGTTGTATTAGATTTTATCGGGTTGTTTCCCGAAGCACTTTATTGAGACTGATTGATGATTTACATTTCTTATATCTGTGGATCATATTTTATCTTGTGTGGATGAGATTAGTTGTGCCATGTTGTCGTAGACTTTGTTTTACAGCTTAAGTACGCCCTGATGGATCCATTAAATTGTGTTTGTCCATCGGTGCGTGCTGCTGGCCATTGCCACGTGTCTAGTCCCTCGGTATTTTGGGACTGGGGCGTGACAGTCATCAAATAAATCTTACCATCAGGGACCTTAACAGCTAGAACATAAAACTTGTGGTCGTCACTACAAATGAAATTATTCTTGTCGCTAAGTATGCAAAGGTAAAATTTTATCCATATTCATGTCGTGCCTTGTTTATTGGGGATTGAACATTATGAATCTCCAATAAACAAGGCACGATAGGAATATGGTTAAAGTCTCACTTTTGCATACTTTGTTGCAAGAATAATTTCTTCTGCGTTGACAACTACAAGTTTTATGTTCTTGACAAGTACTACCACAAATTGTTGCTATAGTTTTTCTCCTCATGTTTTGAAGTACCAGAATCTCGATCGTTCGGTGATTGCCTTGTAATTTGGAATAGGTAGGTAAGTGAAACCGACATGAATTGACATCGGATGAAGACCGACATGGGTGCAATATACCAGAATCTCGATAACTCGGTGTTGTAAAACTTTGATTTTTGTAACTTTGATGTTAGTTGTAATATGTAAAATTGTCAAATGTTGACATGGGTATTTGATCTAATATAAAATTATAAACTTTGATGCTATATTTTGTGAAACTATTTTGAAATTTAATGTTGGTTGTGAGATTGGTGTTTAATAGGACAAGCAAAGAATTAGGTCAAATTTTGAGTATAATATGACTCTCAAATTTTTAGTATCATAGAGTAGAAAACTGTTTGTGTATCATGGACTGTAAAAATTTTTAACAGTCCTAAGAAAAAATTTCAACAGTCCTATAATACAACAACTTTTATGTATTTTAGGATTGTCAAAATTTTTGATAGTCCTGGCTATAGTTAAGTTAAGACTGTCAAAATTCTTGACAATCCTAAAATCCAGCAACTTTTTCTTAGGATAGTTGAATTTTTTGACAGTCCTAGCTAAAGTGAGGACAGTCCTAGCTAAAGCAGCCGGGGTCTCGGAGGTGCGCGCAACGGGAGGGCGCGGGGTAAACGAGGAGCGGGGGGGGGGGGGTGCACGCGTTGTGGGAAGCGGCAGAGGGCACGCGACGGGGGTGGGGGCGTGGCGCGACGCGACGGAGGGCACGCGACGTGGGGTGGGGGGGGGGGCGTGGGGCATGCACGCGAGGGCAACGGGGGCCGGGGGGGGGGGGGGTCGTGGCGCGACGGAAGGGGGAGGGGAGGAGGGTTGTGCATGGACAGCCGGGTCCTCGGGGGTGCGCCAAGCGTGATGGGGAAGGGGTGCGCGGGGGCATCAGTGGCTGAGGGGGGGGGGGGGGGCACGCGTTGGGGGGGAGCGGGGGCCGGGGTTTTGGGGGTGCGACACGGCAGAGGGCGTGCGACGCTGGAGGGTTGTCAATGAGAAGATGATGATGACAGGGGAATATTTTTGTCGTAAACATTTGGTCAAAGGTGTTGACCGTCATTCATAGACGGTTTTCGTCAAATGTGTAGGAAAGATTCGTACATTATGGTAATTCGGTGTGGTGGACTCGAATTATGATAAAAAAAGTTGTGCAAAGTCAAAATTTCTCTCCTTTTCTTATTTTATTTTGATGATACCCATAAATGGTAAAACAGTGGAACGGTAGTAAATATCTTCCCCCAATCCTCCTCTTCATTCCCATTCTTCTTCTTCCTCCTATCGAATTCGAAACCCTAACCCTAAGAAAACCCTAGAGAGCCATGTCGGGAATCGGACCGATCAATCAAGACTGGGCACCGGTGGTCGTCCGGAAGAAGACCCCCAATGCCGCCGCCAAGAAGGACGAGAAGGCCGTCAACGCCGCCCGCCGCTCCGGCGCAGAGATCGAGACCCTGAGGAAGTGTACGATTTCTCTCTCTCTCTCTCTCTCTCTCTCTCTCTCTCTCTCTCTCTCTCTCTCTCTCTCCTGTGTTGCACGGACACGACACGGACAATGCACGATGACGATGCCACACACCACCGTTCATCAGTTTCTATGCTGGATAAGGGTTATCTATAGATCTATTAGCTCTAGGTGGTTATCTCCGGTGCATATAAGCTGTGCGCTACTATTGCATTATGGTGTCTGTGTTGCGTCTATTATGTGTCCTACGTCACACGGATGACATGACACGGATGTCTGGTGTTACTGTGCTTCCATTGGGTTATTTGAGGAATTGATTATGTTATTTTTTTAATCTAGTATTCTTCGGGGTAAATCACGGGATCAAATAAAATCTTTAAAATTTGAAGAGCATAATTACAAGGAACGCGGTACGACTTGGTTCGGCAGTGTGGGATTGGGTGTGACCCTATGGGGAACATTACTTATGTAATACAGATTTAATGGGGGTACGTGTCATTTCAGACTTCGATTATGGACTCGAGTGAAATTTTACAAGGCAAAACTCATAATTAAGGACTTCATAAACATATATTTCAATTTTACCACCTTTCTATCAAATATATGCAAGGGGATTTAGTTATCTAGAAAGGGCTTTATTTAAAAATTAGTATTATGATGTTTTTGGCAAACAAAAAATTTATCATTAAAAAAGATAACAATAATAAATAAAATTATTATCACACTGCACATCGTCCCAAATCATGTAGACTTGTACCTTCCTTCTCTTCTTGACATTCCTCTTCTTTACATTGCTTAAGTGAAAACTTTATTTTCTTGTACCATTCTAATGGTAGCACCCTCTTTTACCTCTCTAAGTTCAGGCTTTACGCTTTAGACAATGAGAGAGCATCAAGATATCAAAAGCACAACACAAATTGCTTTCACGGAAGCATCTTCACAAGTTTGTAGTGTTCACAAGATGAATAAAGGAATTTTATGTACGTACTTAGGAAGTGACTCTGTACTTGATCATAAGCATAGTCAGGAACTTCCATTTTTTGGAAGCACAAAGACACAGAGTAGTTTCCATTACGATTTACTTGATTTGAAGGACATTGAGCTGTTTGTTATTTTTGAAGGACAATCGAGTTGTTATTTTTGGAGGACATCGAGTTGTTATTTTTGAAGGATATTTGATACAACAACCACCTTCCATTCAGCTCTGTTAAGGGCCGTGTCCTCTGTAACACTAGCAAAAGCATATTCTTCTTTAAGACCTCACTCTATGTTCGTTTAGGTCTATCTCCAGTCCTAGCGGCTGACTGATATTGAGCACACAAGGTTTACGGTCCTTTTTATAAGAGGGCTGAACCATCCATCAGGAATTTAGAAATCTGAATCTTATGAGTTGGAAGCAATGTTTTGAGTTTTGGTTTATTTCATTCTCCTTACGGTCTACAATT
Organism: Iris macrosiphon; assembly: GCA_036927795.1. NCBI lineage: Eukaryota > Viridiplantae > Streptophyta > Magnoliopsida > Asparagales > Iridaceae > Iris > Iris macrosiphon. The sequence continues at coordinate 60,382,107 of JAYESA010000017.1, read as the reverse complement.
TGGGGATATGTTGTGTTGAAAATTGGTTTCAGATATGAAGTAATGCATGTTACTGCAAAAGTTGATTTTTAGCAACCCTAATTTACGTTGTGCATGATTGTGTTTTTAATCTTTACAGCTGCTGCTGGTACAAATAAAGCTGCTTCTAGTAGCACGACATTGAATACGAGAAAGCTTGATGAAGAAACCGAGAATCTGTCTCGTAAGTAAAAGTTATCCTGTTTTGCTATTTTATTCTGTCCTGGTGACTGTCTTTCGGCATATACATATTTGGTTCTTTGTATAGTCCTTGGATTAACACTAGAGAATTATGTAGAATTGTTAAGCATCATACTGATATCAAATTAGTTATCCGGTTTTGCTATTTATTTTGTACTGGTGACTGTCTATCAGCATATACATATTTGGTTCTTTGTACAATCCTTGGATTAACACTGGAGAATTATTTAGGATTGTTAAGCATTGTCAATTTTTTTTTTATTTTACTGAACCTTTGAGTGTAAACAATAGTTTGCAGTATCGGCCGATACCGATCCGATACGACCGATATGACCGATACCGGTACGGTTTGGCATGTCCCGATCCGATACTGATCGGTACCAACAATGGCGGTCTCTTTTCCAGTCAATTTGGCAAAGAAAGTTGAACAAAAAAGACTAATCAGCAATGGTATAAAAGCATAGTAAGGTGGGTATAAAAGCATAATAAGTTTGTAAAAGCATGTAAAAGAAAACTTATATATTGCAAGTAAACCAATCAGCAAGGGAGACTATTTCATTCAATTTCAAAACTACTAAGAAATAATACATGAAAGACTTAAAATTATGCCTAAATGTATACAATTTTTAAATAATTTTTTTAATAATTATTTGCTTTCTGATACCAAAATTTTTTTGATATTCCGATCCAATACAGACGATACTATTGATACCCTCGATCCCAATACTCATAGAAGGGTCCGATACCGATACTGCGGACCTTGGCTTAAACACCCCCTGTAAAGACGTCCGCTTTCTTGGTCAAGGTGAGGTGTGAGAATCATACTCCTTGTTCAGTCATAGAGGAATGACATACTGTGCATATAGGTAACACGTCACCTTGTTGCTAAATGAAGCATACTTTGACTGCACCTTGCACTAAATTTTCACTGATTTATGTGTGACAAATTAGTTGTAATATTCAACACGATGTTGCGAATTTACAAAGCAATCGAGCTCGTTCATTTCCTTAAGCATGCAAGATTAGGAAATTTCGACTCCCTTGGTATTTGACCTTTGGATAGTTTTGTTCTTTTTTTTCTCAAAACTCAGCACAAAACCAGATAGCTTTTTTTATTAGGCCAAGATGATAAAAGGAGTGAAACATATGCACCCTGTGACATATTTCCTACTAAAATTTCTGAGTTGAGATGCAAACAACTGTGACTTTATCCTAAGCTATGTTGCACATACAATCTGTATCCGTATCGTGTCCCTACCCGTGCCCTATCTGTACTCCTGCAACATAGGTAGCTACTACTGTACCTTATTTGAAAATGCTTGTATATGTATCGTGTGCATATGTGTCAATATCCGTATTCGTGCAAACAAAGTTTTTTTGGGCTCGGCGTGAATCCTTGTTTTGCATTCAGTGTGGTCTCCTTTGTCACATTTGCAAACTTCTATTACAGCCTCATTCCAAGTTCATTTAGGTATTGTCATGTCCTGCTCCCAGAATACTGGGTAAATACGAGGACTGACATGGCCAATCACATCTTACAGAATACCAAAGTAAGCCTCAATGTGCTAAGGTTGTCTAGAAGACATATGGGTGGACTCTAGCATGCTATGGCGTCAGTCCTAAGGCCGACAAATCCTAGTATCTCAACCCATCAACACAAGTACAAGAGTATATCATATATGAAAGTAAAAATGCCTCCCAAATTACATACCATATATGATCATGAAGGTAGTGAATACAAAATGCTGCACTAGCAGAGTCTAATTATACATGATCAATTATACCAGCCATGGTCTAATAAATACATCATGTTGACCGAAGTTATAAAAGTGATCTCGAAATAAGGGACTAACACTGCCTCTTGCTAAAATACCACAAAATAAAATAACACTACGAGGGGTGGAGGAAGGAAACCCACTCGCGAGCTCCGGCCGCAGTCCTACGAGTGCGAGCCATCTTGCTTGAAGTGCGGTGGATCCTGGTTCTCCTTGGGGTAATCTGGCCATAAAAAATCGGTGGATCCTGGTTCTCCTCGGGGTAATACGGATCGAGACTTGTACGGTATCAATGTACTTGTCTCAAGAATATAACCGGAAGAACTGATAACAAGTGCTATAAAGGAAAGTAAGGCGATGGACGACAAGAGGGCATAGGAACTACTCTGGATCGGGACCACAACCCTTAAACCAAACAAGGACCGTGGTTGTAGTCCTTCACCCGAGTAAAACTTTGCACTCTAACTACGCGCCGAGAGAAATGAAACTAGAAGAACGAGCTATAAATGAAAGTAACAACATTCATTGCATGGCCAAACAACTATATGACTTGCTACAATTAACTAGCTAGGGTTGTCACAGGCCTTAATTACTAAATACATATTTTAAGAATATTGCTACCATTGGCACTGCAGTCAACCCGGATGGCCAATGGTACGCTTGTCGAGTAAACTTAAATGTAAATTCAACATCACTACAACATAACTTGTTACTTCGTTATAACAGAAATTTGAACTTGTAAGTATAAACTTAAACTTGTGATCATAAACTTGCTTTATAAACATAAACCTGTATATAAACTTGTCTTGTAAGTGTCGCAGCACGCTTAAACTTGGTCATTCATGGAGCCCTTGCTTAGCAGGGTTGGTCTATGCTGCATGGGGCCCTTAGTGATCGGGGTAGCCGATAGTGCAATATGCTTTCATACCAATGATCTAGGTAAATCTTATTTTGTTTAATCATTACTAAATTATTTCAAGTTCTCGAGTCGTAGACACTTGAGAACATCCCTAGAATGACGAGTCACGAGTACGAGCTTTTCACGAGTTATCGTATTCGCGACACGCGATACATTGGACAATACTCACACTCGATTGTCCGATGCCAAATGAATGTATTTTTATACACAAACATTTTCACGGTATCGTGAGGATTGTGAACTCGTACATAAACTTGTCTCGTGAACTACATGCATAACTTGTCTAGTAATATAAACTTGTATCATCATAAGAAAGCACACATCAATAATCACTAAAAGGCGTTATTAAATGGACATAATTAAAAGGAACACAAAATGCACACAAGAATTCCTGGCCACATGCACCCACTGGCCGCATGGACTCACTGGCCGCTTACACCCACTGGCCGCATGGACTCAAGTGCTGAGTGATGGGTCATAAATGCGTGTCAGAGAGAATTGACTAAAGATGATCGATGTGACATGTCATAAAAATGTGTCAGGGAGAATAAGACAAGAATCATAAAAAGATGTGCAAGGGCGAAGTAGAATTATGCATCTACAAAGAAAAGAGGCGCATAGGGGCACTGTCGCATAAGTCCTGTCACGACCTGCACCCAGAATTGGGGAACGAGTATGTGGGTACGTCCAGCCTACGCCGCAGCATTGGCGGTAGAACGCTGTCTAGGTCATGATGCTATCTAAGCAATCTCACACGAGCATCCAATCTCCGTAAGGAGGCACAGATGACACAATATAATATGAACAACATACTCAATCACATAACTACAGCACGATAAGATATCGAACAAAACAAAATAAAATAAAATACAACACAAGTCTAAATGTAAATAATATAACTTAACAAATATCCATGTCTCAACAAAGTATGCCGGAGACAAATCCGGTACCAAATAAACTACTGAAAGAAACTAACTAGATAACTAGTGATTCCGGCTAGACCTTCCGGAATCACAACTGAACTACCAAGTCCAAGTCTGCAGCTACTCACCCTGTGGTCCATAAAGTGTCGGACACCGGTCCTCTAAGGCATAGTCTGGAAAAATATTTCCAGTCAGGAAGGAGCAAAGTACATTTCTAATAGCAGTTCTATATCAATGATATAAACTATGTAGCAGTATATAGATGGAAAAATACAAGATGCATGTACATGTACGAGAGATATACAATAAAGGAAATACTGGAAATACTGTAAGTAAATGCGGGAAGGAACAATATGTCAATGAGCAAGAATACTATGACTAAGTGTGTGAGTACTAGCTTTAACATGTGATCGGCTTGGGAACTTGTACAGGAATAATGGCCTGGCTAGTCATACGTGCGGTGTATGACCAACACTAACATGTGAACAAGACTTGTACATGAAGGGTATGATCACATATCTACACTAAAATACTCCCCACCCCGACTGGTATAGTAGATCCAACCATGGTACGCTATGGCACGGGATTTCCTAGGAAGGTAGCAAGTCTCCTCGGAAATCAGTGTCTGTACATGTACAAGATAACAATGAAACAAGACTTGTACAAGCTACACCATGAACAAGGAATAACATCTCATGACGAGATCTGGTATACCAATCCGTGTAACCATCGTGTCAAGAATATGGATATTTACACTAGATACAGTGAACATAGGGGATATCATAAATAAAAAACTTATCAGAGAATGTACTCGCCTTGGGTCCTTAGCTGGTAATACCAATGTCCTGTCACAGAGTATCGTCTGGATGATCCAACAGTCCTATAGACATATCATAAAACAATACAACGTTGCATCAGGCATTACTCTAGCACACCTTTATAGATACACTGGACTCAGGGCTATGCTAGGTATGATACTGGTCAACTAGGGTCCGTGTGCGTCAAGTTGCACGGACGTCGCGTCTGTGATTGCTGTGCAAAACAGACGGTCAAAATGATACGGGGCTTGCCAGTACGTCAGTGTACATGTGGCAGTCAACTAACAGTTCACAGGGTCACAAGGTCATGTGTAGTTACGGGGTATCCGTATTTACACTCGGGTTACCTAGTACCTATATATATATTATACATACCATTAACTATATATATATATATATTATACATACCATTAACTAACATATACATTAATATCCATTAATTACAAATAATAGATATATGTATATATATACTTTAAATAAAACTAATACTTTGTATATATATATAAACATATATTATGGAGAGAGATATACAATACGTATATATATATACTAAATAGAATTAATACTACATGTACAAATAAAAATATATTAGGAAATACTTTTTACAATACATATACATATGAACATATGTCAATTTAGAATTATACTATATATACTAAATACCAAAATATATTTAACATATGCTAATACATGTACCATATATATACTAACATATACTATATATATATATATATATATATATATATATATATATTAATTTGAGGATATACTATATATATATATAGTATATACTAAGTGAAATTACACATATACCATATTTACATATATATACCAAATCAACATTTAACATATATCATTTAAATACGTATATACTAATTTATTGAATACATGTATATAGATAGAGAAATACACGATATATATATATATATTAATAGAGAAAATACTATATATATATGTATATACGCGTATGTATACACGAAACATATATACACTAATGGAGAATATACTACATACATACACACATACACACGTACGTACACGCGTACGTGTACGCGAGGGAAAGAAGCCGTACCTGCGCGCGTCTACGACGACGGCGAAGACGTCGACGATGATGACGAGGGTGGCTGTGTCGAGGCTGCTCGGGGGACTGCTGTCGTCTGGAAACGGGGAACACCGGAGTTGGGTGAGTTCTGGTGGCGGTAGTGGTGATAGTTGAGGATGTCGGGGAGGACTGCGTTGCTGGAGTAGGGGGACAGGCCGACTGGAGGAGGAACTCTCGTCGGTGCAGTGGCCGGAGGAGGAGGCTGAACTGGTTGTTGGTGGTGGAGTTGATAGTTCTGGCCGGAGATGATGAGAGTGGTCGGTGTCGGGTTCAGGTGGAGGCCGGGGAAGATGCTTGGGCTTCAGGCGGGGAGTCGGGAGTTGGCCGGAAAGGGGTCGACGGGAGGGGCAGCTCGGCTGAGGGCCTGGTGGTGGTGATGATAGGTCGTGGACTCGGGGAGATGGAGGTCGGGGAGAGCAGTGGGAAGAAGGTCGGCTGTGTCGAGGCTGCTCGGCTCCGGAGGGGGAGCTCGGGCTCGGGGAAGGTGGCGTGTGGTGGTGGTGATTGGCTGGAGGAGGGAATCAGCGGGAGGAGGGAATGCAGGGGAGTCGGGGAAGACTCGGGCGGCTGGTTGAAGGAGGGTGGCCGGACGCTCGGGTCGGCCGGGCTTCCGGCGGGTGTCGACGCCGGACTGGGTGGCCGGTTGGAGGAGGGCTCGGGAAGAGCTGGCCGGCTGGGGGTGCCCCGGGTTAACAGTGAAGCTCGGTTGGTACCCCCCCCCCTTTCCAATTCAAAAAATAAAAAGGAGGAGAAGAAGAAAGGAAGAAGAAGAAGAAGAAAGGAAAAATGAAAAGGAAGGAGGGTGGCTACGGTTGAGGGCTTGTGAGGAGGGAGGAGAGAGAAGATGGGGGCTTCCCTAGGTTTGGGGATTAGGTCATGGTTGGGAAGAGTGTGTGAAGTGACATTAAATAGGATGGTGAGTGGGAAATGAGTGGTGTTGATGCACCCATTTGAATGGGTGGTCAGGATTTGACATGGAGGAATTACTCATGCAAGGGTGAGGGTTGGGTTGACTAGTCAATATTAGGGCTTCTCCATTGGTTTGAACCAATGGGGTGTTGACACTTAATGCAATATTTGCAAATGAGCCCCCTTAAATTTGGGTATTTGCACAGACACAATAAATGATGAAAAATTTATGGGCGATTTGGTGTTCGGTGTTTTGTAGGGTGAGGGGGCGTTGTGTGTTTGGTATGGGCTTAATAAATAGGGTATTTGGATTAAATTGGGATTAAACGGGATTAGTCAAAATGGTATCCCCAATTTAATTAGAAATAAATGCAAGCGGTGTTCTAAAATTAATTAGGAGTACATGGGGCCAAAATTAGGTTGGGTCACAAATATCATTAGTGAAGAAGACTCAGAACAGAATATTACCCTAATTTGGGTTGCACGAAAATGGGTCAAGATTGCCTCCAATTTCGATTGGAACGCACAACGATACAAAGTTGGAATTTATTTAGAAATTAAATAAACGTCCGCGACGAATATTGTGCGACTAAAATGAAGCACAAGAGAGCATAATTATGAGTTGCAAAAAGGTCAGAATGGAAGACGGGCACGCCTAGGGCAAGGTTGTGAAATTTGTTGGAAGGCAAAAGCTAGGGTAGCGCTCCAAATATCGAAGCAACGGCAAGGCGCAACAATTAAATAAAATTACGGTAATTAATTACTATCTCCAATAATTAAATCCTAAATAATACAATAAAATTCATAACCCTACATTTCGGTCAGGGGTTCATCTAGTGGGCTTCTAGGTCAAGTCTACTAGCTCAACATTAAGAACACAGTATATAATATATTTATAAATACACATCTCATGCAATTATTTAAATTAAATACACGCAATATCAATTATATATAAAAAGTCAAAAATATTCCTGTTTTTGGAACGTGGTAGTGACAAGTCCATATTGTTGAATGCTAAGAGGGATGTACTAAAGCAGTCCATAATTTCTCCGACGTGATCTTTATCCCATTGTTGGCGCTGCCGAACACCCTTTTCTTTGATTGCCACAAGTAATAAGCGTTTAATAAGCATTCCCTTGCAACTTCATCGTACGGAAGTAGGTCGACACTTATTTCAATTAAACTTCAGCAAATTCATCTTACATAAGTAGGTCGTTCCCACTAGCTGCATAACATTGGTATTCGCAACATCGGTATTTGTAGCTTGCAGTGCCTCCAGATGCTTCTGGTGATTGTCCAAAATTTGTGTCACCCTTTCTATAATGTCTAGGGATGCAGATGCATCAGAAGTGTTGGCAACTTTCCTTCTCTAAGCAACAAAGCAAATTATATTAACATCATAAAATAGTTACGAACTTTGAATCCAATTTTCAGTGAGTCCAAGGAAGTGATTCTAGAGCTCTGATACCAATAAACCTGTCATGCTCCGGAACCAAGTCTAGTCTTGAAACGTAACAGGCGACCGTACAAGTCTAAGTTGACTTACACAAGGTCTGAATTTCAGTATTTCCAAAGAATTCAAGTTCACATTCAACAATGGAATTATGCATAGAATTGAAGATTAGTAAATAAAATAGAACAACTGAATAAATACTGGAGAATATAAATTGAGGTTGCAAATAAATTCTCCCAAACAAGTTGTTACATCCAAGAATTGTTCCAATAAAGTTTTCATACGTTATGTCCGAGTGCGAAGATAAATAATCACCATTCAAAGAAGATGTGTTGAACTGTAAATGAAATGTCAATTGCCTTGGTGTTCCTATTACTTCTTCCTCACCTGCAATAGTGGTGGGTTGGTATGCAGAATGTACCTGTGAGTGGTAAAACCAAACTCACCAAAGAATCGATTACAGTAATCATATGAAAAATCAACATTTTTTTTATTAAGTGATATTTCTCCTTTTTAAGTTCATTTTGAGGCCAACATCTTTCTATCTCATACGGGGTTCCCTAATATCCCCTTTCTTTTGCCAGTTCAACACAAAGTATTTCGAAGCCCACAAATAATAAAATACAATATAAAATGCATGAAATAGAAGATTCATATTTTACCCACAGTAGGTCTTTGCAAAACAAGGATTAATAACTATATTTGGACTCTAAAAACAACTTTCATTAGTAATGTAATGGTTCTCCACCATAATTGGACTAAGTCCTCGTACCCACAAGTAATAGGAACGGTATATAACGTCCTTTCCAGCGCACGTAGCTAACCCCGCTGAAGGTTTTGGATACCCATGTGATCCTTTCTCACTATACAATCCACAGAAAGATATTACCCCTAGGTTGACAAAATTCTGGTGCCCAGGACCCCAATCGAGGAATTAGGTGAGCGTAGCTTCCCTCCTTGTGCATGAATTGTCCATGACCAATGTTTATGGAGTTCTATCTTATAATATGAATAAAGACTAATAATGCAACAAATAATATGAATAAGTCTCATGTTTCCACAAAAAATATGACCAATAGTCCATTCATTTATCACATTTCCGGAGCCTGAGCTCGTAAACAGTAGCTCAACACATATCCTCTCTCATTCTATATCCTGTATCCCACAATAGTTTTTTTGATTCCAACAATTTTCTAAGAGGATGATATCACCTTCTCGGAGACACAAAATTCTTGTACTCATGTGGATTCACCGGATTGACATCTGGACCCTTAAGTTATTTTGACATTTATGATCGGATGTTTGTTGCACACGGTCTATAGAGGCTATTTGACTTCTGAGTTGGTGTTTTGACGCTTAGAACTTATAAGACACATTGTGCAAAGTTGGCTCTTCAAATACAACACCAGGAGAGGTTACTTCTTTAGTTATAGAAGTGGAAGTACAGGTCCTTTGTGCTTTTATCTCAATTGACAGTCTGTTTTTAGGCTGCGGTAACCAATCACCATAGGTTGAGGTATGCTATATTGCACGGTTACTCCTTGGGAGGACTGTATCTGTATATGACATGTATTAGACACGATATGACCTTGTCATTCTTATTAGTTATGGATTGCGCAAGTCTAGGCTGCAAAGCGACCCAAACATAGTAGAGCACAATTTTGGGTATATATATATATATATATATATATATATATATATATATATATATATTAGACACGATACGACCTTGTCATTCTTATTAGTTATGGATTGCGCAAGTCTAGGCTCCAAGCGACCCAAACATAGTAGAGCACAAAAAGGAAAAAAGCAAACAATAATCCTTTAATTTTTTTTTACTATTTGAGAAGAGCAAACAATAATCCCTTAAATTTTTATTACTTGAAAAGAGCAAATAACAACCCCTTTAATCATTTTTATACGTAATTACCTAACTATACATCTTAAATTCAATGAACAATTTTAATTAGTAAACATAGGTAAGGAATTTTTTGGAAAAAAAACTTCCACGGTGAAGCCTCAACTTTTCTTATATATATACTAGTATATATGTACGTGCCTTGCACTTATTTCATACTATATGGGAAGAGCAAACAAGAACAAAATCCATTAATTTTTTACATCTTGGGAAGAGCGAACAATAATCTCTTTTAATTTTTTTTCCACACGTAATTATCTAACTACCAATGTTAAATTTAGTGAACAATTTTAAGTAAACATAGATAATGGTATTTTAAGGAACAAAACTTCCACGGTGACATTATATATATATATATATATATATATATATATATATATATATATGCCATATTCCAATTTTTCTAAAAATATCGTATTATGAATCCGTATCATGTGTACCTAAGTTCTATGCAACCTAGGAGGTACATAGTTGGAAGGAAGGCAACAAGACTTAGATCTAAGTACACTAGTCTTTGTTTATGTTATTGGACTTGTTTTAATGTTTTATTCAAGAATTTAAATTTGCGTTCAGTGTGCATATGGCGTAGCACCAGGTGGATTGTCAGCTAGTGTGTATCATCTTACGAAAATACAGTATAGCATATGTAAACCAGAGGAGTTATGTATAAAAGTATTTGTCCTAAGGAGTAATCCTAGAATCCCATCAATTTTCTGGATTTGGATAAGTGTTCTTGATGCCTGAAAGTTGGATAGGCTGGCCTTACGTAAGGACTATAAACAAAACTTGAGCAATATAAAGGGAATGTGAACTGATGAAGGATAAATCCTCTAAAAGACGAGAATGCTTTAAGATAAAATAGTAGTGCGGAATACTTGGGAAGTACTATGTTTCTTTTGGTATCCATGATGAGAGATAATGGTACTTCACTAGGAAGGATGTGAAAAGGTCGAGAACCTATATTGTTCATGGTCAAGTACATACTATTGTTTGAGAAGAAATGCAAACTAAGATATGTGATTATTTAGCTATTTGTGTCAGATATAGAAGAACAAAAGGGGCGACGCACAAAAGGGGCGATGTAGATACAAATTATTCAAAAGTGGGTCAGGTTTATTTTTGGATGGATTATGAATATTTGGCAGAATCTTTTATATTTGTTTCATAATTATATTTTTTATTGCTTTCTTAGTTTAATTAGGATTAATTTAACAAAACTTGAGTATATTTTCCTATAAATATAGCTATCAAAGAGACAAGAAGTTATGCTGAATATTATTGTTTTCTTTATCAATAAAATCTTCTCTTTTGATTCTCGTGTTTGAGAATTGGGATTTTAGTCCTTGTTATCTCGGGTCGTTGGTTTTCAACAATCAAAGTTTTTGTGCTTTGTTAGGTGGTATCAAAATCTCGACGTATTGAGAGGTATATAGGAACTAACGACGACGACAATGACCAACAACTCCTTTACGAAGAAAATGGGATTGCAGACCTCTTTGCGGCAGTTCATCACATGAATGTCTCTCTACGAGTTTTGACCCTCCATATCCAACAAATCGAGTAGGCGGGAGGCAATCAGGACCTGTTGGGAAAACCGATTTGTGATCCAGAAACATTATAGGTGAGCAACGTCCGCGACCTCCCAAAAGTTGAATAAGTACTGGTACAAGAGCATTGTTTACGGATGGCTTGTTTAGATTCGTTTAGTTCGAACAAGGAGTTTAATGATTTCGCTAGATGGGGTCGTGATGATGATTATGCGGTGACATGTTACTTGATCGACGAGACTACGACGGTCAGCACAACACCTACGGATGCGATTGATATTGCAACTACAGAAAGAACGATTTTTTGTGACATCGTAGATCAGTTCGACGACAACTAAGCTTATCAATGCGGCAATCATTGGAAGGTCCTTATGGAGATAAGATAATTTTTTATTGAAGGTCCATATTTTGATCTTTCATGAAGATTGCAGGACAAATATAGAAGGAAAGCGACTCATCACCTCATGGGTGAAGACGTAGAAGAAACTAAAGGCTCTCTTCCTGCCCGACAACTATGAGCATCACCTTTTGCATCAATATTATAGGTATAGGGCATAAGATTGTCAACTACTATACTATGGAGTTTTTGCGTCTTGCTGAGCAGAAATATCTCGATGAGACCACAGGACATCATGTATCTTGCTTGGATGAGCTCAAACTGGTGATTCGAGATCGAATCGGTGCTCAATGCTTCCATAATCTGACAGAGGCCCGAAATCAAGCATTGTAAGCCGAGCGATTGCTGCAATAAAGGTGGTAGTCAAACGACAAGTCGAGGTGGCATTTATAGTTGGTAGATTGTCCTAATACTTTTGGAAGGAGATGATATTGATCGTGCACCTTATCTAGACATTGACACAAGAACTCGGTGACACAAGAACTCGGGTCAAGTTCTCTACAAGAGAAGGGATTTGACGTGAATGCGAATTCAAAGGGAGCCGTGTCTAATTTTTGGTGGATTATGAATATTTGACTGTATATTTTATGTTTGTTTCATAATTATTTTTTCATTGCTTACCTAGTATAATTAGGATTAATTTCTTAGAACTTAAGTTAGGCCTACAAAACTAGCTATGTAAGAGGCAATAAGTTATGTTGAATATTATTGTTTTCTTTGTCAATAAAAAGTTCTCTTTTGATTTTCGTGTTTGAGAATTGGGGTCCTCGTTATGTGGGGTCTGTTGGTTTTCAGCTAATATTTTTCTGTGCCGTGTCAAGGGGAAGGGGGTTAATAAAGCACTCAGGCAACTAAACAAAAAACACAGGCTTCAACATAAAAGTCATAAGCTTTACAATTGTTTGAAAATATGTACTATAGATGCTAATGAATGAGACATATCTTTTTCTATATAATGTTAGCTTGCATGAAACGTCCATAAGGAGTTATTGTTCCATAGACCATGTCCCCAGCAAAGTGAGACAACTATGTCCTCTACAGGTTCATTATGCAACTCGTCAACAAACAGTAGTATGTTATGATGATGACTTGGATACAACTCAAATGACACTTGATGACCCACTCATTCTCATTAACAACCACCTTGGGTTCAAAGTTACGCATCCTCTTCTGAGAGAGTTGTTTCACTTTGATTGTAACTCACTTGCCACCATATCATTTTTGTAATTTTTTAGAAGAAGAGGAGATGGCTGAAAAGAAAGAATTAAAGAGGTGGGTGTGTGTCGGATTGGAGAAGAGTTGAGAATGAGAAACCTTGCAGCTATCACAAGGTTACTTAGGTTTGAGAATCAAGAGGGGCTTGCAGCTATCACAAGGTTACTAGGTTTGAATCAAGGGGTTTGGAGGTGTTGGGAAAGGAGAAAAGGGATGTAGATGAGAGCTGAGGAAAGAAAGGAATGTCTTTAACCAACAGATGCTTGGATAACAAGTGGATGTCTAGGTGATTCATCCTGGCATGTAGAAAAACCTTCCAGCTATCACAAGGTTATTTGGGCTTGAGAATCAAGAGGGGTTTATAGGTGATGGAAAAGAGGAGAGGTGGAAAAAAGTCTATAATGTAGATTGAGAGCTAAGGAAGAAAGGACGTTGTAAGTTAGCAGATGCTTGGCAATATTTTTAAAAAGTGGATGCCTAGGTGATCCAACCAGGCATAAGCATGCTGGCACTTGGGCCCTTTAAGCGGACAGCATACCTCACCCCTTCATTAACTTGTGTTTCTTTCTCTCTCCTCTCCTGTTGACAGTGACTGAAACTGCTGTGCCTATTGCCGGCTAGACAACAACAACTGCTGTCAGCTGCAGTCTGAAGCAGCAGGAGAGTAGAAAGTAAAGGGGAATCAGTAATAGAAGAGAATAAAGGAAGAAAAAGAATATAATAGAGGAAGAAAAGAAGACGGAAAATAATATATGTTAGCCTGATATAGGACATGGATGCTTGGTCCCTAAAATTGAAGAACATTAAGATGTGGACCTATCAATGGCTATGTCAGGCAATGTTTTTTTATGATACTCTTCAAGTACGAATCAGTTAATTTTGTAATTTGAACTGAGAAGGAAATGGGACAGAAGCTATTATGCCAAAAATGCATGGAGTGGACCTATCGATGGCCAAGTCAGGCAATATGTTTTTATGACTCTTCGTTCAACTGCAGATCAGTTAATTTTGTAATTTGAACTGAGAAGGAAATAGGACAGAAGCTATTATGTCAAAATGCTTAGAGTGGTGTTTGCTATATTGGATAATGTTGGAGGAAACCCTTATATCATTTGGGTCCTTCTTGCTGTGAAGCTTAGGCTTTTGCATGCACTAGAAAGCACAAAAACTTACCTAGGTACCATAACCGTTGCCTGTTCTCTCCCACCCAGGATAAGCATTGTTAGCTTTTACCAATAGGCATGCTACAACTTCGGAGGGGGTACACTTCTGAGTACGCTGGAAAGAACTATTGATGACCTTGGATTTTATCCTTAATTTTCGGTCATTTGTTTGATTTCCACATTCAACTGATGCGTTCGTGGTTGCACTAAACATTTCTGATTGGCACAAAATGCAAAACCATTATGACGTCAAGTTGACAGCTAGTCATAAAACTGTCAAAATCTTATTTGGAGCTTTCTTATGCTCCTTAGCCGAACCCCCATTGTGATGGGAGAAGGCTTGGATGATGACGATGAAATGAAAACCATAATGTTGAAAATTCTTTCATATCCAGGTTCACGCTACCCTTGAATTTTCTAGTAATAGCAGATAAATATTCTATTTTGATTATTTTTAATGTTTGAATAAAAAATCATATACAGATGAAAGGGTACCAACAGAGCTGAAGAAGAGTATTATGCAAGCTAGGATGGATAAGAAGTTCACGCAGGCCCAACTCGCACAAGTATTTTCTTTTTCTACTTAGACCTCTGTAAGTTATTGGTGATTTGACTTGTATTTGGGTGCAGCTGATCAATGAGAAGCCCCAAGTGATTCAAGAGTACGAGTCAGGGAAGGCCATTCCAAATCAACAGATTATCACTAAGCTGGAGAGGGTACTTGGAGTGAAACTGCGAGGGGGGAAGAATAAATAACATACGTACTTGAAATGAAACTGTGAAAGAAGTACCAGTCACAAAGCGTGTGCTCTCTACTCTTTATTACTAGCTAAGCATATCTGTGTATGAGAGCATCTCCAACCCTTTTGTCTTGTAATATGTTTTTATGTGTTGTGATTCCTATGTGGCACAATAGGATTGGAGATGCTCTTAGACCTCTTTTGAAGAAAGGACAACTATTGTCCCAAGTCGGAATAGGGTCGGAATTTGCTCTCATGATAACGGATGTCTTTGGAGTATGTGTTTGCAGCCTTTGTAAAAGAGGTTTTCCATAAGATGATAAACAAGTTTTTGTATGTATTTTAATGTGCCAGTTTCCTTGTGATCATGCTGCTTGCGCCACCCATTATTTCCTTGTGCCATTCAATTCAGTATTTCCTTATGATAAACTAAAAGGAGTGCTCTCAAAGGCCCAAAAGGCGTGCAACGTAGCATGTCCAAAAGTCTTGAAATGTCGGGTCACAAAAAAAAAGAGTATAATTATATATTGTCTAGCCTCTTTGCCTTCTTGCATTCAGTAATTATAGCTGGTGGATAATTGGTTTTTGTATGGGTTTTGGTGGTAACCTTGTGAGCTTGAGACATAAGCTCTAAAACTAGTACTCTCAACGATCAATATTCAAGAAATAAAAGAATAATAAAATATAATACCCAAAATAATATATATTATAATGAAATACTAATAAAATCAAAGATGTACTAAAACAAAAAAACTGTAAGTACATTTTCCAACTCAGTATATAGAAACCAATTATTGAGTAGAATATAAATAATGTAAATTAATAATCTGTTCGAGACTTAGACTTGAACTTGGTTTAATGTCCTTAAGACAATGTCCGTCACGCACAGATGTTTATGGTTTAATGGCATTTTAGTCTCACAGGACATAACGGAACCCCTCCTCCGGTAGCAGCACTTCAAACTGCAGGAACTTGACGAAGTAATGGAGGTAGTCTTTCTTTCTTGGACTGAATGTTTGATGTATGAGTGAGTGAATGAATGACTCTTAACATGTCTTTCCTTTTTATAAATGACGAAGAGAGAAAATGTGAATAGACACAATGTTTGGAAGGAACACACCTTTTTCAATAGACAACCATTGGAAATTGAAACACCTTTTCTAATAACACAACTATTGAAAATATTCATTCAATTTTTTAGATTATTTCTAACAAAAACAACATTGCTGTTTCATACAAATAAATAAAGGAAAGCTAACAATATTTGGGGTATTTCATAATAGTAATAAAAAAAAAAAATCATAGGCCCTCAAACGCTTTCTCAAAGCATAATTAGACACTTAAATATTACCCGTCTTGCTGGTTTGGAGATAAAATACAAATTGAGTTTGCATAATCAACATTTTCAACGACTTTTTTTTCTTGATGGATAATATAGTCGAGCTATTCAATCTCTCGTGTGATATAGTTGACCGGAGATAAGTTTTGATCAACTTCAACTTGGAAAAAAAATTCTTTCTGCAGATGCAACTGTAATTGGTATAGTTAGCAACATTATGTAAGAAACATAGGCATTTGGATTACAACCATCCATTTTTTCCAAATAATTCAGCACATCAAATGCTCTTTTTGCTTCTCCTGGTTATGAGTATTAAGAACAGTTCTAAAAACAAATATGATCCATCAATATCAAAGCGCGACAAAGGATATTACAACGGCAAAATGGTAGAGGAGAATGAGAGCATCAAACTCTCAGAGTGACGAAAGGGGAGAGGATTTGAGAGCGACAACATCTTAGAGCAATGGAAGGGGTAGAAAAATTTGACAATGATTGCACCAAAGGATTTTGTTAGCCTCGCTAACTGACTTTGTATCTTTGTATTATAGTATATGATGTTTAGATATCCTGTGATAATTTTTTTTACACGGACAAAAATGATTATAATGAGTCTACTGAGCTTTTGTTCATAATTAGGTTTACATACATTAAATAATATACAATATTTTTTTGGTGCCCTCTAACTTTTGGGCCTGAGACAACCGACTCATGGACCTCATATCAAGTTCGAATTTGTAGCATAGTCAAAACTAGACACCCGCAGACAGCTTCTTTGCCAAAATTGAGATCGTCCTTCAATAGCCTATGCTAATTTTTTAAGTTAGATGCTGAAGTTCTTCCCAATCCAGATGTTATACTTTTTTTAATACGACCTTTTGGGAACGAAACGTGAAAACTGTTCCCTAAACCGAGAGAACTTGTGAGGACTGAAGAAAACGCACAAACCAATTTGCCAAAAATATAATAAAAAACTAAACACAAACACAATAATATTTACGAGAAAAATCCTGATGGAAAAAACTACAGGACAATCAAAGTCCAACCAGAAAAAGCCTCCACTAATGGAATAAAGGAAATACACGTGACTCATTTACAAATTCTTCCACCGATCCACACGGATCATCGTAATACTTCACAGATGAAAATGAATCACAAGAGTACGAAAAGTTTATTGAAGATGAGATGATGAGGAAGAACTAATTGATGAACTCCTCGAAACAATCTCTCTCCCAAACAATCCCCGAAACTCTGATATCCATCTTCCTCTCTTAGAAAATTGTAACTTTTGAAAAAACTCT